>PVIW01000096.1:0-600000 GCA_004026585.1 Noctilio leporinus | reverse complement strand
AGACCCCACGCAGATTCGGTGATTCTTCGGAGGAATTTTGGGGGAGAGGAGTCAGTCTTTTGAACTTCTACCCCTCTTAACCCTCTCTGCTTCCTGCTGCTCCGGGGCCAAAATCCGATTAAGGCAGACTTACTTTTTATTGTTACATAACCTGGCTGGAGTTTCTACGGTGCAGAGCTGGGGAAGGTAGGGAGACCTTGACAGACACAGTGTAAATAAATCAGACCCCTCATGAAATTTACATGACAAATAAATAGGTTGTCTCATTTACTTCGTAAACAAATTTGGGCAGATAATGAGGTTTCCACTGGAGGCCTGACAAAGCCCCCGAGGCACGTGCCAGCAATCCCCGTGTTAACAGTCTGTGTTTTCTGTAGAAAACGTCTGGCTTGTCAGGTGGTTGTGTCTGCAAGAGATGGGACAAGTGACAAACAGCAAGGAAGAGGTTGGAGTCTCTAGAGTCTCCTCAAAGGTCTCCCCTCTCTCCACGAGCCCTCCAGCGCTGCCTCAGCAAGAAGTCCATTTCCCTCCACTGCTCCTGCGTAGTGGTGTGTGTTTGACTCAGGTGCTCTCCCCATCCCATTCTGTCCTCCAGATGCGTTGGTTTGTCTCTGCAGATCGTCTCCTCTCTGAAAAGTGCAAAAAGCCTGCAGTCGGGAGCTATTGTACATAGGAGCTACTTCTACATCTTCACCACATTGGCCCCATGCCTGGCACACACACAGGGACTAAGCCTTAGTAACTAAGCAATACTGTGGAGTGAATGTTTGGGTTGGACCCTAGAAGCCCCACGCCCTTGCCTCCCTCACCTGGCCTTTCACACCTTTCCCTCTGCTGAAGTGATGAGGAAATGAGGCAGCGTGAGCATTTGAGCCCTCCTTGGCCAAAAACACGGCAGAGTCAAATACCAGTCTTCTCAGAAGTTATTCCAATTTGGAAAGAAGTAAAGCGAGAGAAAAAGGAGACTCTTTCCTGATTTGGGAGTCCAGGGGCTGGGCTCCCTGCATCACCCTCACTGCCCTGGTCATCTAGATGGTCATCACTTCCTGGAGCTCTGGGTCTCGGTCCAAGTGACTCCCGCCTCTAGTCTTGACCTGCAGTCCAGGCCTCAAGGTGCCCCCAGGCCATGCTTCACTTCCCCAGCCTCCTCCACTCCCTGCTGCCAGAGCTGGTGTCTCCTAGCTGGTGTCTGGGTGGATTCCGCCCAGTAAGCCCCTTCCTCTGGGCTGTCACGATGCACGGCTCTGCCCCACGCTGTTCTTGGCAGGTGTGTCTGGCTCTGCCTCAGAGCCGTGTGGCAGACTCTGACCTTGGGAAGGGACACCTATGCTCACCAACACCGATTGATCTCTTAGTCTTGGCCTTAACGCTCCTTTCTCTCTGCCTGAGCCTTGAGGACACTGAGACCAGAAGGGCATTTAGGGCCTCAGCCGAACACGCTGACCACTGCTGAGCCTGGGACGCGAGCCTGCCATCCAGCATCTTTGACTCTCTGCCACTGCACAGCAGGGTGGCATCGACAGCCCCCGACCACACCAGGGCCTGTCTTTGTTCAACTGAACTGTCGTCTGCATGGCAGCTTCCCCTCCACATCTGTTTAGCGTAATTTAAAAGCCACAGCCCCTGCACCTACCCGATCAGCACCACATGTTGTCCATCTTCCTTATTATCCCAAATTAGAGTGTGGCCTGGTGTCTGCATTTTCTGCATGGGTTCTAACAAGGGAGCTCTCCTCAGACACCCAAACTTCGGTGGGCGGGGGATCGCGTAAACCTGATTTCCTGGAAGCCCAGGCTGTGGTTAAAATGCTTTTCAGATGCCAGTGCTGGCCTTGCGGTTTGGCTCCTGTGCGTGACAGAGAGCAAGGGAGGGAGGACACCGAAGTGAGTGCATCTGGGCTTCATTAGTCGCAATGTGATTTACAAAAGGCAGCTTTTCAGATGTTGGGATAATCAGCAGGCTGTTCTCGAGGTAGCGCCTGGTAATCATGGATTGACATGAGCAATCCATGCGCAGGCAGATAAATGGGTTTGACTGGCAGGGCAATGGTTGGACTTTAATAAAAAACAAATTGAATTTTTTTTCCTGTGACTTAATATAAGAATCATCTGGACATATGCATAAAACCCACACAGTAGCAAAAACCCTCTGGCAGAAAGAAAATGCCACAGTGCTGGGTCTCAGAGCCAATCTCTGTTATAAATTCTGTGGATATTGGGGCAGTGGTTGAAACAGGGGTGGGGGGCGACAAGGAGAAAGCAGCGCAGGGACCTTTCAGCCCAGTCCCAGCATAAATCACATAATAATGGACAAGTAATTTAATACCATTCCGAAGCCTCAGAGTGAATCATTGCTTTTTCTTGCAATGAGTCCGGGCTCGGGTGAGTGAAAAACTTGAAGCTGTTGACTGCTAGAATTATGCCCGCTTTGGGGGCCATACATCCATGTGTCTAGTTGGGTCACGTTTTTGCCGAGGGGTCTGCTAACCTCTCCCTTACGTACCCAGTGTCCGGGGCCGTGGAGCTGCCTTCAGCCTCCACACCCCTAGAGCTCCGTGGGGGCCTGCCGGCCCTCGGAGCAGCTGTTCCTTCGCCCGACCGGATGGCTGTGCGGACAGTTTTCCACGTCTAGCTTGTAGCAGGTGCTCTTGGCAGAGCCTCAGAGTGGCCTGTGTAAGCGGAGTTGGTTTGCAGGGCAGACAGGACAAGAGCAAGCAGGAGGCTGTCGCTGAGGATATGTGGCGAGGCTACTGGAGCTTGTGCAGTCAATACTTGTGACCATCAAAGCTGGGCTGGACATTTTACATCATGTCACACCCGGGCGGATCCGAGTGCCCCCTTCTCGAAGGTCAGGTTACATATGCCATGGGACCTTTAGGTCACCTGGAGCCTGTGAAGCTAGAAAGGAGCAGCAGAGACCTGTTTTTGTGGCCAGTTGGTTTGACACAGACATTGGTGCAAGGATGGGGTGGTTGTTAAGTATCAGAGAGCGCCTAGCATTCTAAAGCTGCAGGGGTTTTGGAAATAATCTGTTTGTACATGAGGAGACTGCTAGATGGAATTACTTGCCCAAGGTCACAAGCAAATTGGCTGCAGAGTCAGGGCTGGATCCTTGGGCTCTGAGCTCCTGTGGAGCCCCAGCCCCATTTGGCGGGGCCACTGACAGATGCTGAAGCAGGGACCTGACAAACTTGGGGTGCCCCCAGACATTGCCCTGCAGGTACCTGCCGCTTCTTCAGGAGGGCGCGTTCCCACGTGCACGTTACACAGACTCCCTTTCCCTTCCCGCGTTGAGTTGTCCATGACCACACTTCCTGTCATCACCAGCCACGGAGGCGTGGAGATGGCACTCAGATTTCTTGAAGGGCAGGTGGAGGGGGAAAGGCTCAACTGACCAACGGGGACCTGTACTAACCGATTGGGTGACTTTGGGCAAGTCTCAGTTCTCTGCACTTCGAGCTCCTTTGATTAAAATGTGGACATGGAATAAACCAGCTCTGGGGCCTTAGTGGCAGTTTTTGTTTTGCTACAGTGGAACCCTTTCATTCTAGGTGAATCTTTCATCGGCCACGCACCCCAGCATTAAGGAAGACATGGAGTAGAGTGGCCCTGGCGGGAGGCAAGGAGAAACGCATACTTCCTCTATTTCCTCTGCACCCCCAGCAGCCCCCAGGTCCCTCCTTCAGCTCAGGACTCTGCAGAGTGTAGCTGGGAAAACAAAGGAATAAACTGTCTCAGAGCCCTTCCAGCTTTAGCATTTTATGATTCTGTTAATAGCCTGGGCTCAGGTGTCTGAAGAGAAACCATTTAATACAGGGCACAATACCCTGTGACCTCTCCCTGAGCTATTGCAGATCAAGATTCTCTCTAGCTTCTCTTTGCCCAGGGCAAAGAACCAGCACAGCCAGGGGCTGCCACCCTGGGCCCGCCCATCCGCATGGTACCACCTGCCTCTCTCGACTGTATCCCAAATCAGGAAGCAGCGTGGCTTCAGGACCGAAAGCCTATCCTGCAAGAAGAGAGGCCTGGGGTATCGCGAGAATTACATTGGGCTGTCCGTTTAGGTTGCTGGAAAAAACTCATCACCTGCCAATTCATGGTGAGAACTGGGCCAGAGATTCACCAAGCGCGATTTGCCCTTGGACCAGTGTTGCAGGCCACCAAGAAGCAAGGAGTGGCAAGGAACCCTCCAGTAGTTGCTGGGGAGTTTGGATGTGCTGGAGCAATGGTCACGTGATGGGCAAGAGGGATTTAGTGAGCAGCCCAGTGCTGGAGTATGTCTAATTTCCTTAAATACATAGTGAATACTATAGGGGTGCAAGCAGTGAGTTGGAAAGTCCCCCTGAAGAAGACCTGGAGCTGAGGCGGTGGAAGGACAGTGAAGGCAGGGAAAGGAGACAAGGTCTGGTTGGAGGGGTTGCCGCAGCTCTGTGAGGACTGCCTGTCGCATGACAGCTCAGAGAGGTGACTTTGGAGGAAAGCGTACTTGTAAACTGCAGCACTTCTGACTATTCAGTGATTGTTTGGATACACACACACACACACTCCTAATGTGTGTGTGTATATAGACTGTGTGTATATAATACATATACTCGTACGTGTGTGTATAACATACATATATAGGCAACTCCTATTTTTTAAACACACCATTTTCTGTTTCATTCGTTTCACAGTCTCTAAAATGTACCTGTTTCACTTCAGTCTTGAGCCGAGCAAATCCACCAGTCTCCGTGCCTGACGCTCCACCCTGTGCATCATGTACTATCTAGTAGGAAAGGGGCCGCTGTAGGCTCTTGTCCGGAGCTCCTCCTCATTCCATTCGCAGCAGTGAGGCAGGTGTTGAGGGGGAGGCTGGAGAGGTGTACAGAGTGTTCCAAATAAAAGCATTTTCCTGGCCGCACTCTAGTTTTAGGATATGCCTTGCAGGGAAACATCGGCCAGGCCCCTGATGTGAAGCCCCCTGAACTCCGCTCTGTTTGCATGTTGGCGAGCCTGGCACCAGGCAGACTTGGCTACCCTCAGCACCATCCCGGCTACAGCCCTGCAGAAGAGCAATCTGCTGCCAGAAACTTTCCAGAGGGCTGGGAACTCACTTATCTGCCGGCAAAATTGCCAACTTGGGGATTCAGAGCTGCTTCTCTGCAAAAACAGGCGCTGAATTACCCCACACTTAACAAATGGTTGCCCTGCTCCCCTAAAGCTGCCAACACAAATTGAATTGTATTTTTTCATTGGTGTGTACAGTGGGTGTGCTCTAGAGCCAGCACTAATTCCCCCCAAGCAAGATAAATGCCCAGACCCGAGCTTTCCTGCTTACATTCTGTCTCATTCTAGCAAATTAAAATGTCACAGAGCTGCAGTGATCCTTTAGGAGACCCGGGCAAAGTGACTGCGGAGGCAGGAGGGGGAGGGGGCTAGTATCTGATCCCACACCTCAGCCACCACTTTGATAACCGGAGAATGAGAACTGATGAAATCGGGTTAAAATCCTCCCAGCTTGCTGCAAAATAAGAGTCTGTAGAAGGCAGTATGGATGGAATCTTGCAAGAATCAAAAGCTATTCTTTTGGCAGTTTTCTTAAGAGTTATTTTTACCTTCCTGGTGTCCTCTCATGGATTTCCCTCCCCTTCACTCACAATCAATTTGCTTTAATTGAGTTCTATGAAAATTTGCACCCTGAATGGCCACTTCGTGAATCCAAGTTCATCAGCAAACCAAGTGCACAGGATCAGAAATAGAGTTTGATTTCTAGAGGCTCCGTTGGGACGGGAATTGCGCAGGAAACAGCCGTGTTTGCAGCCGGATCACCGCTGGCTGTGCTGCCCGGGTGGTCTGCAGTCTCGAGGATGGGCGTTCACAATGGAATGCCCGGCTCCGCAGGCCTTTTTCTCAGACATCCTCGGGGTGCAGACGCCCTGCAGCAAGCTCGCTTTCGTGCTCGCGGGCATCCCGTTTTTTTGAGAGCTGAGGTCACAGCCCCATAAGAAGCTGGGAGACCTGAGCAGCAGCCGAGAGGAGTCCAGGGCCAGCAGCCCCTCCACCCTCCAAACCAGCGAAGAGGTAGAAGCACCAACCTCAAAGCAATTCCAGGGAACTTTTTCCCGGTTCGCGCCCAGAGGTCAGGCTTTCCTCCCCAAATCTTCATGAGCAACCGTCTGCAGAGGGGCACTTCCTGGGAGAAGCAGCCAGGAGGTGTCGTTTGGGGGCCGAAATATGAGACTTTCTGGGACATTTCAATGGTTTGTAGGACCAGCGGGAGCAAGCGTTTGAAAGCATAGCTGTCCCAGGAATTTCAAGATAAATTGCAGCCAACCCACGGGGCCTTCCAGTCAAAAGCAAAGAGCGCCAGCCAAGGCAGGTAGATGGAAACCCATCGTGATGGCGTATAACCCTCACGCCTGTTTCAGTTTAGGAAAAGCCCTCATATCCTTGGTGTCATTCACCATCCTGGGGGTGGGCTGGGGGAGGGTCATGGCTTTGCTTTACGAGGGAGGAGGCTGAGACCCAGCGAGACTGAGGGGGTGACCCAGTCTCCGAGCTTGGCTGGGATCCAAACGTAGCTCTCCTGACACGACAGCCACGTCCCAACCGCTGCACCGCACTCCCTACCGCACAGGAGTGGGGCAGTGGCGCTCGTCAGCTCTGCTCCAGCACCCCTGGGTGCTGGCCGCAGGAGAGCTTTCAGATGAAAGGTTCTGTCCAAGGGCTCTCCGCACGCAAGGCCTTTGCACTCGGTGTTCCCAGTGCCTGGCATTCTCGCTCCCGTATGAAGTCTCCCTCCTGTACACCTCTCAGGTCCCTGCTCGGATGCCATGTCACCAGTGAGGTGTTTTCGTTTCTCATCAGCCACCCATGCCCACCAAACCTTACTTTCTTCCAGTCCCCCGCCCCCACCATGTCTCCCTTTCTATTCGCCTGCGGCCAGTCTCCTTCCTGAGTCCAGCCACGAGCGCTGAGACTTTGTCATGCCCTTTCTATCCCAGCGTCTACATTAGGAGTTAGCTCTTCCTATAAAGGGCTGGACAGTAAAGATTTCAGGCTTTTGGGGCTGTAGATTTGGTACAACTATCCCACTCTGCCATTGTAGCATGAAACCAGCCATAGACAATACACACTCAAATGGGCATGACTGTCTTTCAGGAATACTTAATTTATGGACACTGAAGTTTGAATTTAATAGAATTTCTGTTGTCATGAAACATTTGTCTCCCCCCACCGTCACCTGGTTCTCACAGGCTTCTGAGCTCATCATTCAAAATGTAAACGTTCTTCCCTCTGGTCATAAAAGAGGTATGGGGCTAGACTTGGGTCTAGATCTGCAGATAATGTAGAGGGTGCATACAGTAAATAACTGTCGGATGAACAACTAAACCAATACACATCGTGCAGCTGTTTCAGTCATCAGGTGTTTCTGAAGCAGTTAGGTGCCTGAGGAAGTCAGACTTGGCCCTAAGCTCCGGGAGCCCACGGTCCTCTTGTACATTAAGCAGAGGGAGGGCGAGGAGGAAGCTGCAGGGATTCTTCATAGTTCAAGAGGACCCCAGGGAGCTAGCCCAGCTTCCCTGAAGCTAACCTGGGGAGTGGGTCCCGTTAACAGCAACCTCTCTGGGCCTAAGGAGAGGCAGAATGATGAACTCAGAAGCCAGGGCCTGCAGGGAGCAGTGCCATCGTGGGGGCTGGTTCTCTAGAGACATTGCAGAGCACTTGTCCCCAGATGTGCGGAGACAGCGCTGTGCTGTGTGTCTAGGGCTGAGTGAAGGAATGCTGTGGGAAGGCACGGACGAGGACCTCCCGACAGCCTGGGGAACAGAGTGGACCAGAGGCACTTTCTCAGCAGGAAATACCTGAGAGAAGCCTTAGTTCATACATTTAACTACCATGTGTTGAGAGGCACTGAATAGAAAGGAGTTAAAGATGAAGACGGGAGCTTTGCCTTTGAAGAACTCATCGTTGCAGGGGGTTCATAGACAATCATTCTTTTATTAATTGATGGTAGGTGATATGGAGACGAAGCAGAGCGTGCTATGAGAATGCAGTAGGTACCCAGGTTAGGTGCCAAAGAGAGTATGGGTTGTCTGACAGACAAGGTGGGGAGGGGCTGCCATGCAGGTAGGACTTGTGCAAATGCCCGGTGGCACAAAGGAGCCATGATTATGGCTGCACTGTGAGGTTTGTGCTGTGGAGGTGGGTAAGGACCCTTCCATGAGGGAGGGAGTGCCCAGCTCACCCGGGACCTTGTAGGCTGGGCTGAGGAGTCTGGGCTCAATCCTGATGTCCAGCATTTTAATTGGTGGCCAGCCATCTCTCTAGTTGGGCTAAAATCTTGTTCTTCATCATGGGGTCAAGACTGCTCATCAAATCTGCATCACAGGGCAGTTTCCAAGAAGAAAAGTCCTTCTCTCTACTTAGCGCTGAACAAACCCAAAATAGTGACACCAGCCAAGATATTCTACACAAAGTGCCACAATTTGGAAATGATACTTTAAAATGAGATGCGACTCTACCAACTTTGTAAGATGAAAAGTTTAGAGTTGTCTCCAGTGACAATGAGGATGAGATGCTTCTCCTCGTGTTGCCTCTTACCCATGAATTACTCGTTCTGGAAGGTCTACTAGCATGTTCTTCATCTGGGTTTTCTTTGTGTTTGCTGGTGCTCTTGTTTGTAAATTATCCCTGTGTGTGACTGAGCCCCTGTGGGTCTCTGGGTGGCTTTGCATTGGTCTGTCCCTCTGCGGATTGTTCCTCTTAGTGGTTCCTCTTTAGTGGGAGGGTACATGGATAAGGGCAGGGTACCATGTCTCTCCCGTCACTCTGGGCCTGTAGACTCCTTCTGCGTTTCTGTTTTCGTTTTTCCTCCAGCTTTCTGTTTTCCCTCTTCCCCTCTCCGGGTCTCTGCTTCATAATTATACATAATACAAACAGAAGATTTTCTAATTTTGTGATCGTTTGAAAAGATTTTATGTTTCTTGAATCTGGTTTAAAAGGCTGATGAGAGAACAGGACTGTATCCCTCTTTCAGAAACAGGTAAACAAGGTTTTCTTTGTCGATGAGCCCTCATTGGATGGAAGGTTTGCCATCTGCTCTCTGCAGGAGTGTGTGCTAAGCCAGGGAGTCTGCTCTCATCAGAATCACTCTCGAGCAGCCAGCAAGCATCCTTGTTGAGAGCCTGCAAAGTCGGGAGAGAGAAGCAGGTTTGTCAGAAGCTCTGCGGCTCATTATCTTGGATTGGGGTTCCCAGGTTCCGAGGAAGAGCTTTCTGCCCCACTCGGCCTTAGGACCACCTCTGAGACTGGCTCCCTGAGGCTGTTTCCATCTCCATGTGAAAGGAGGTTTAGGAAGGCGCCCTGTGAGCCTTTCCCCCACCCCCAGCACTTTCACAAACAAACGCTTTCTCTTCACACACAGCCCTCCTAGAAGTTTCACTTTCTTCTTCTTCTTCTTTTTTTACAAATGTGAAATTGTAGTATTTTTTAATTAATTGATTGTTGTATTGCCATTGTTTCATTCCCCCCACCCCCTTGCTCTCCCCAGCCCTACCTGCCCCATCCCCTCTCTCACAGTCAGTCCCCACCTCAATATCCCTGTCCATGGGTCCTTCATACCAGCTACTTGACTAGACCCTTCTCCTCCTTTCCTCCCCCCTCTTCCCCGACCCCGCCCCTCCTCTGGTCACCCACCGTCCTTCTGCTCCCTGTTTCCATGTCTCTGGCTCCATTCTGCTCGTCTGTTTGTTTCATTCACATCCTTGAGCCTGGCTATCCTAGGGGAGCAAACTCACAGAGCTCCCTGGAGAAGAGGTCCTTAAAAAAGAAGCTGATTTCATATGCAAAGATGACTACATATGCATATATTCACTCTTCCTTAAACATCACCTTCCAGGTCTAATGTTTCTGTAATATCTTGAAAATCTATCTCAGTTGTTTATCTTCTCTTTCTATTTAGAAGTCTGTTAGATTCCTGGTTTTAATAGTTGTTTCCTTGATATAGGGAGTTTAATTGTGCAGCTCTTAGCATGCCCTGGAGAGTCTAATGAAAAATAAATAATCTTAAATAGGCTCCCATAGGAATGGAGGCTAAACTCTTTACCCAGAGGCCCTTGTTAAGGAGATTTGCTAATTGTTTCAACAGTGGTGAACTACTCCCCAATTAAGTGAGAGGGTCCCACAAGGGTATCCCCCTTAAGTCCCTAGCACAGGCTCTGGGCAGAGGAAGACTTGGTATCACCCCCAGAAGCCCTTTGGTTCCCCTTGATTGTCTGAGCAATGGCTAAGGAACTCTGTCTGTTTTGCTGCTGCCTCCATATCCTCATCTTTAAAAGAAGACAGTCTCTGGACCTCTTTTGGGGGAAGAAAGGGGAAAGGAAGTCATGTTTATTGAGCATGAGTGACACCTTGTGCTAAGTCTTTTTATCTGTTATTATCCCCCACCTCTGTGAGGTACGTTTTGGTACCCATCCCATTTCATATACAAGGGGATTGAGGCTCAGTCAGGAAGGCTTCAGCGATTTACCCAAGTAATGCAGTTACTGAGTGATGGAGTTGGGATAACAGGATAACAGGGTAAGTGACTTACTCTGGGTGAGGACCTGGAATGGTAGTGGTAAGAGGACAGCTGGCGGTCATCATCACTGTTCCCTCCCCTGCTGTGATGAATGGGCAAAAACAGGCAAAATTCATTGAGATAGTGTGAGGAGCTTCACACCTTGGATGAAATTCAAGTAGGTTAAGCTGTATCAGGTGCAAATTAACAGCCAACGTCCAGTCCAAGGGCTTGCCAGTGGGGTCCTGTGGTTGGAAGCCCTCTGGGCACTCAGCCTCGGGCCTCCTGTGGAAAGAGGGGTACTGCAGGGCCCAGGCAATGCGTAGCCACTAAGAAAAGATTCACCCTGTGTCCCGCCCTCCATGGCAAGAAGTGAAAAGAACCAGCCTAGATTTGGAGAGTGCTCTGCCAGTCCCGCCTACAGACTGCACCAGGAGCCAGGAGGAGGGGTCACCTGTCATAGCCACCCAGGGCCAGGCAATTGCCTTTCCCACCCAGCTCCACTGAGAAGACATTGACGATACAGAGATTGTAGGACCTAAAAGGGAAGGAGGGCTTTTCCCCAAATTCAAGGTAGCTCTTTCCTCACTTTCCTCTCACCACTGACAAGGAGGCCAGCCCACCCTTTCTCCTCCCGTACTTCAGAGCCTGGGACCATGAGCAGGTAGTGCATTGGACCTAAGGAGTTCCTTGCCCCCTCCAGTGGCTGTGCTTTGCGGGGGGACCTCTGGGACCTCCACATGCGAGGCCTGCCCTGCCCTGTGAGTCACCATCAGAAAAGCACACTGCATGTCCAGAGTTACTGATGGAAACCAGTGTGCAATCCGATTTTCTCTCCCCCTTCTCAGTTCTGGACTTAGGCAGTGACACTTGTTGCCACTACGAAATGTGGCAGTGAGAAGAAAGAGTCTGTGTGCTGTTGACACAGGAGGAAGGGCGCTCTGTTCAGTCAGCTGTGGGAGAGACTGAATTATCCGAGCTGCCTTTGTCAGTCACCGGGAAAGGTAATTTCATTGCTGAATTTTAAGTCTTTCATTAATTAACCACTTTTTCGGTTCAGTGCTCCATAGCCAGGCTTAAACACCAGGTGGAGTCATTTTGGAGGGGGGTGGGGGCGGGACTTGGCCCTGCTGCTCCCAGTGACATGGATGTTTTCATGTTTTGGTTTCTCCGCAGTCTCCAGGTGTGGGCTGGTGCAGATATTGGATGTTTCATTTAAGACTCAGGGTCTCACCCAACCTCCCTGCAATTTAATATGTCACAATATGTGTATATGTGGGTAAATCATCTCTGTGTCATCTTTCTCAACGTTCTGTTATTAAAGCCCATTTTTCATGTTAAAATATTCCTCCAAGAGATGGCAGGAGGTGCACACAGCCCAGAGCCTAGGATTTAACACTAATAGGCTGAGCCTTCTCTCTGAACTAAAGTAGGAATTGAGAAAATGTAGCAGAATGAATCAGGAAAATGCTTTCTTGGAAATGGAATGAGATTTAGACCAGAAAGGAGAATCAAGGGGAAAAAAAGCTGACATTTTATCTGAACTCTCCAGATAATTGCTTCATCTTTTATACTTCGCTTGGAAAGTAGATGCCTGGCTAGACTTGCACGGGGAACAGTAAATGGCTTGTTTCAGGGAGTCTGCACCATGGTACCCCGTAAGGAAGAAGTGTTCACACTTTCAGAACTTCAAGTGTAACAATAACTTGATGGCATTAGAGTGAAACTTCTGTGTAAAGGCATCTTTTTGGGTAAGAGTCTTTGAAATATCACTCCTACTGAAAAAGGAGAGCAGGTTAAAGCTTTGTTGATTTCAAGGAGAAACCTGAGAGCCTACTATGTGCCAGGTGCTGGGCATGTGGAGAAGAACTTGGGCTTGACCCCTGCCCGTTGATGAGTGACTGCACTGAGATGGAAAATGTCCATATATCCTGTTGGTTGGCTTTTGACAAGGCCAAGGTTCTGGTCACACTGTCCTATTCAATAAGTCATAGGTCATCATCTGTCAGCAAGGATGTACTAAGTACCTACTAAGTCTTTAATTGTGTGAGAATGAAGAGGACAGTAAGACAGCCAAGTGGTGCTATCTAGTTTCTGTTGCCTTTGCTCCTCCTACACTATGACTTCTTCATTTATATAAAGCCAAACCCAGAATTCATTCCATCTTTCTAAATCACTTTTATAGTTTATTTTGATTGAAATAACATATTCATCATGAAAAAATGAGATAAAAGATAAGTATAAACATTTAGAAAGGTTGTTCATAATGTTATGATTTACAGATTACCATATTTAACATTTTGGTGCATATCTTCTCATATATATATATTCATATTAACATATAATTCATATGTCATATTATAGTTTTGTTTTGTGAACTTTTTCATTACATGATCATCTTCTAAGTTATTAGTTGTTCCCTTCCAACCTCACCTCCTATTCCCATTTTATGTCCTAATTACTTCACTCAGCCATTCTTCTTTTTATGCTGTTTCTCTTTTATTTCTTTGCTATTATAAAAAATATTTCTTATAATATTCTGGAAACTAAATTTTTACTCACCTCTATATTAATTCCATTAAAGAGATTTTGAGCATTTGAATTGATTGGGCTAAAGTTTTTGCCAAATTTTGAAGTTCTTCCCAAATTTTTTACCAAAAATCTTCAGCCCATTTCCATTCCTACAAGCAATGTATGCAACATTCTTGGTTCTTGCAAGGGTTAGCTTCTTAAATGTTTGGGAGACATCCTACCCCCAAATATTATCAAAGTTCTATATAAACCCAAGTCAGTATAAGAAGAGCAATTTATTTCTTGTGCTGGTACAAAGCAAGTTGATTTTGCTGCTATTACTGGTTTCTGAACTATAATGAGGCAAGCTAGGGGTGCTTCCTTGATGCTCTGGTGAGTTCAGTGTAAACCCAAGATGTCCAGACCAAACATGCTGTGGCCATTCAAATCACTTGGATCCTACTGATTAGAATTCAGCAGTGGTGGGTGGCCACATCAATGGACCAGAACCTCCTGGTTAGCACATAAAGGGATCCAGGCAGGTTGTCTCTGGCTCTGGTCTTCACCTGGTTGTCTGGCCTAACATTTCTCCCCACAAGCTTGCAGTTCAACCTGCTCTTCCTCAAGAGCAGGTTCAATTTTCTGTAAAGGGCAGCGCCAGCATCGGAAGAGCCAGGAGAAAAGCTGGTTTGGTTCTCGTACACAACAATTGGAGTGTTAAGTCGTTCCCACACCTGCCCATAGATTTTTCTCTTTTCTCTCTCTCTCTCTTTTTTCTTTTTCCTTTCCCTCTCTTTCTTCTTCTTCATCTTTTAAACTGCTCTATTTTAATATCACCAAGTATTAAACTCGTATGCAAAAGGTAATAACATCCTTTTAGCGGTTAAGTAGTTTATGTTCAGAGTAACAGCCTGTCAGTTTTGGCAAGTGCTGGGCGGTTGCCGCTGTGCCAGTGGCTGGGGGAGGTGAGGCTGGCTGCCTTTGTCCTGTCGCCCTGCTCTTCCGTGTGATGAGCCAAGGACAAGGTGCTGCTGGCGATTAGCAGAGCCGGGCCACTGCCTTGAGGATGCGCCACTGAACAGTCTGACTGGAAGTAGATCCCCAAGGCTCCTCTCATTTACGGAAGCTCAGTTGTTGTTTATTCAGCAGCTATCAAGTGCTGCTTTTCCATATTCCACTTGCTTGATGCTTGGTCTTACATGGCCTTCCTTTGCTCTGACCACCCTCCCCTCACTACCTGTGAGCTTTCCAAGGCTTGCTAAGCAACTCAACAGGGTCCTGGGATACCTGTATCTACATATCCACGTGTATCTGTCTCTAGATCTATCTATCTCTATCTCTATCTTTATCTCTGTCTCTGCCTCTATCTCTATCTTCATGCTCACCATTATTAGTAAGATACAGGCTAGCAAAATCTAGGTTTAAATCTTAGTTTCCCTGCCTGCGAACCCAAAGGTCACAGGTTCAATTCCCAGCCAGGTCACGTAACTAGGTTGCAAGCCAGGTCTCCAGCCAGGTCCGTAGCTGGAGGCAGGAGAAAGGCAACCACACATTGAAGTCCCTCTCTCTCTCTCTCTGCCTCTCTCCCTTACCCTCTCTAAAAAAAAGTAATAAAATTAAAATAAATAAATAAATCTTTGTTTCACCATTTACAGTCTTTCTGTCTTAGACGTGAACCTTCTTTGCCTTAGTATTGTCATTTGCTAAACTGGTATATTAATCTCTACCAGGGATTTATGTAAGGATTGCATGAGACTACATGAAGTCATCCTTCCATGCAGGGCTACAGCAGCACATGTGTCCATAGGGCACAGTTCATATCATCACTAGGGCTGGGTGGTGCAAGTCCCTTCTCCAGCTCCATGCCTGGCACGAAGTAGGTGATCAGTACATGGAAGCTGTGGCCATTATTGTTGTTATTACTACTTTCTCCTCCCTTCTGAAAATGGCTTCAAGTCATTAGGCTAGACTATCATTCCCAAAGGGCCCTGGTGACATGTGGCCTGCAAACCCGAGGTCACACTGTGAGGTTGGCTGTCCTGCTTCTCTGGAAAGATCCACGAATAGTAATCTGAAGGCAGACACCATTTCTCCTTTCCAAGGAAGAGAACAGTGTGCACCTGAGGGCCCAGCACGTGTCCGCTGTCCAGGCAGAGCGGTCGTAGGAACGTTGCTTATGCCTGTGAGAATGAACTGGTGCCTTGGCTGGGCCTCCCTGGAGCCCGTCAGCAGGCTGCTGAGGTTCATTCGGAGCCCTTGAGCCAGATAGCTGACCTATCAAGCTGTACAATTTACGGATCTCTTCTAGAAAGGATGCTTTTCAGAAGTTCATGCCAGTGGTACCCAAATTTATCTGCACATTCGAACTTCCAAAAAAATTTTTAAAAACTGTCGAAGCCTGAGTCCACCTATACCCATCAGTCACAACCTTGGGAGTGGGACACACACACACACCTGTGTTTTTTAAAGCCACCAGGTGATTCCCATGACAGACCAGGTTGGGACGCACTGGTTTAGCCTGAGGTGGAAAGCAGCACTGGTGGGGAAGCAGCGGAGCCTGCCACGGTCCCCGCCTCACCCCAGTGCCTCCTCCCTGAGTAGCCTTGCTGGGAAATTTGCTGTGGAGTTTGTATCATTCCCTTGACCAATGCCATTGCCATTATGTCTTTTTCTAAGGCATGTGGCCACCTGACCACATGCTCCGTGGGGCCAGCATCAAATACACATTTCCCTGGGAAGAACTCAGATGAAGCTCTGCAAATACCATGCTCAGAGCCTTAAGAGAAAATAAACCAGAATAAAAGCTTCCTATCACTCTGCCCTGAGCAGACGGACTATCTCCCCTGGTCTCTACGTAATAAAGCGTGAAGATGAGGGGTCCTCTCAGATCAAACCCTGGAAGAACCATGCAAAAATCAAGAAAGCAGCACCACCCACCTAAGCATAAAGCCACCACCCCAAGGTGACGAGAGTGGCCCCACCAGGGAGCGCTGCTCCCTCCCACCTCCTTCCTGGGCCTGCGTCCTCACTCGGGACCACCCAGCTCTGCTGTTCCCTCCCGGACTTGGCAAATACGGTGCTTTTTATTCTTTTCCCTTCTTTATTAAGAGGGACGTGGACAGACTGATCAGCCCATCGTGAGGCATTCCCTCTCAAGCAGACGGGGCAGCGACAGGAAGCCTCGGAGGAAGTGGGCATTTGCGAGGGGTTTTAACGGAGCCCAGAATCAGCAGTCTGCCCCTTCGCTAGGGAGAGGGCGAGATGGGGGGCCCCTCCAGGGTGCTCTGTGCTCCCGGTTTCGTTGAAACTCCCTGTTGACAATCAATGTCTGCTTCTCTGTGATTTAATTACGTTTGGATTTTTTTGGTAGCTAAATAGAGAAGATAGGTAAGAGAAAGTGCCTGTCACTCCTTGAGCCTGGCCTGTGAGAGTCCAAATTGGAAAAGTCTGTTTTCAGTGTTCAAAAAAGTGTTCCCTGGGAGGGTGTATCACCTGGGGGTGGGGAGAGGCCGAGACAGCTCTTCACATCAGGAAGAAGCTATTGATCTGTATGTTGCAAAAGCAGCCATTACCCTCCCTGCTACTCCTTTCAGATCTGCCGTGTCTGCCTGTGGAATATTGTTCATGTCAGCGGGGCAGGAGACTTGATCCATGCGAGCAATGTCACTGTGGAAGGCAATATGGTAGATTTTGAATATGGTCCCAGTCTATGAATAATCACAAGATTAGACAGGAAACTCAAATATTCCTGAGTTTCTCTGTTACCTCCCTGGGTCTTCTCCCAACTCCAGTACCAACTTTCCCTCCCTCTGGAGTCCGGTGATTTTTTCTGAATACCAGTCAGTGTCTCCCATTCTGTAATCCAAGTTACCTCATTGCAGAAAACTGAAAATGTTCCTATAGTAAACCATATGTAAAGGCACCCTACCTAGATATCTATCACAGAGTGAGGACTTGATACACATAAATTGAATTTGAAATGAATTGGCTTTGGAGAGAGACGTGCATAATTAAGCTAGCTGAGAAGTAAATACCGGCTACCTGTGCGCCGGCCCTGTGCCAGCACAGGGTTGAGCATGGTCTGTATCCTCGGGGCCGTGTTGCTGTGAGCCTAGCCACGTAAAGCCCAGCTTTCATTTGCAGCATGGACTTTAAATGGCCTCTCCAGGCGGATGGATTTGCATTTGATCTGGGCTTATCTTTGGGAACCAAGTCCTTTCCCCAAATAGAATGTACCCTACCCAAGACCCGCTAAGCCCTTTCAGATCTGCTAAGCCCTTTGCTAAGTACTGTCATGTTGCCAATGCCCCCAAACTCTGATCCCTGGAACACTGGATGGAAGCCTAATAGTGAAGAAAGACGTTAGAATAATGAGAATTCCTTTCTCTACCCACAATCCCTCCATTCTCATAAATTGGGTTCACTTTCGCTCAGATGAGTATTTTGTGAAGTGCCATACTCACACGTTAAAATTTTACAGAGGAAAAATTTCAGGACTCAAGCTTTCCTTTTTTTTCCTTTCCTTCTTTCCTTTTCCCTTTCCAATTGCTCTGCTATTGAGCCAATGCAATGTGGTGATTGTGTTACTAGGAATGTAATGGCCTTATCAAGGAACGCAGTTGTCCAGCTGTACGTGGCCCTAGGCGGACACCATCCGCAGGATGAGCATTTGGAGTCTCCACATTTAAAAAAGGATATTGACAATCTTGTGCTGAGAGAGGGTTACAGGCCTGGAGGGGGGCCACGCCAGGAACAAGTGAAGAAAAGAGAGCTTAAAGAGCTGGACAATTGCTTTCAAATAACGGAAAGATCCTTGTGTGGGGAGAGAACAGATTATCAGGCCCATCCGGGTGGCAGGGTAGGACCGAGGCGTGGGCTTTGGAGTGCCGCAGTTTGAGCCTGGACTAGGGAAGGCATGTCTCACGATGAAATCTCCCCAGCACAGGTGTCTCAGGTGCTGCAGCTGAGTGGGCCACTGCGGGGAGACCTGAGGGGGTCCCACCTGGCTGGTAGGAGGGCTGTGAACCTGCGTTGCCTGTGGGAAGGAGTGTGTGCTTCCTCCCTGTCCAGCTCTTCCTCGTCCTCTTTCCGCTAATCCCAAGTTCATTATTAAGTGCTTACGAGCGAGGCCCTGGGTCTGTGACTCTCAGGCTGGCCTGTATTAGAGTCACTTTGAAAATCTTTCAAAACATCATTACTAGAACCCTGGCCCAGACTAATTAAATCAACGTATCTGGGAATGGGGCTTAGGATTCCACATTCTTTTCAAGGGAGAGAGTGTGGCCCTCAGCCAGTTCAGACCCAGAGGCAAGAGGAGAAACCACGTTCCCCCTGATTGTGAGCCAGGAAGAAGGAAAATACATCCTCTGAAGTTGAACGGAGTTATGAGGATGGATCAGTTGGTGTCATGGACACTTCTAGAGTTGTTTAGTCCAGTAGAAACAATGTGAGCAACATATGTAATTTGAAATTTTCTAGTAGCCCCATTTTAAAAAAATGAACAGGTGAAATTAATTCTACTAAACATTATAATTTCAACATGTAATATAAAAATCATTAATTAAAAATTACACCGGGAATTACTAAATATTAATGAGATATTGACTATACCATACTACAAAATATCCTTATTTTCAGTTTAAGATCCTATGATTTTTAGTAATTTTACCGAATTGTACAACTATCACCACAATCTAATTTTAAAAGTTTCATTGCCCCAAAAAGAAGGCTTCAGCCCATTTGTAATGACTCTCAGTTCCCAGCCCTAGCCCCAGACAATCACCAATGTATTTCTGTCTTTATAGCTTTAAAGGTAATTATACAATATGTGGTCATCTGTTTGGCTTCTTTTATTTAACATGAAGATTTTGACTTTCATTCATGTTTTAACATCTATCAGTACTTCATTTCAGTTGTTGAATAATATCCCATTTATGGATATGCCATATTTCATTTACCCATTCACCAGTTAACGAACATTTGCGTTACTTTTAATCTTTGGCTTTTTTAAAAATCTCACCTGAGGACAGGCTTATTGATTTTGAAGAGATGGGAAGGGAGGGAGAGAGAGGAGGAGAGAAACATCAATATGAGAGAGAAACACTGATTAGTTGCCTCTCACATGTGCCCCAACTGCATACCTCTTGTACACACCCTCATCGGGGACCAAACCTGTAACCTAGGCATGTGCCCTGACCAGAGTCGAACCCATGACCTTTCAGTTATGAGACAGTCCTCAACCAAGTGAGCCACACTGTCCAGGGCTAGTCTTTGGCTAATTACATACAAATAAAACTGCTAAGAATATTCATGTACAAGTCTTTGCGTAGATGTTTTCATGTCTTTTAGATAGGCTCCTAAGGATGCAATTGCTAGGTATATGTTACCTCTATGTCTAAAATTTTAAGAAATTTCAAAACTGCTTTCTAAATAATGAGATACTTTACATTTTTAAAAAACAAAGCCTTCACAACCTAGTATGTGTTTAATATTTACAACACATTTCAGTTGCACTAGCCACATTTCAAAAGATCAGTAGCCACATTGGGCTTGGGCTACGGCATTGGACAGTGCAGAGCGGAAGCGTCTCTGCACAGCCCTGGGTGGTCTGGCGCAGGCGGTTGGAGGGCTGTGCTGTACCCAGAGGTTGCGATTTGGGTCCCCAGGCCGGGGATGCATGGGAGACAATGGGTCGATGTTTCTACCTAGCATCGCTGCTTCTTTCTCTCCGTTCCTCTCTCTGTAAAATCAATAAACATTTCTTTGTTTATTTATTTATTTATTTATGATTTTTAGAGAGAGGGGAAGAGAGAGAGGCAGAGAGGGAGAGAGACATCAGTGTATGGTTGCCTTTCACCTGCCTCCAGCTACAGAGCTGGCTGGAGACCTGGTTATGTGCTCTGGAACATTTATTTTTTTTAAAATGTCTCTGCACAGACATTCCATTCAAATTCAAAGCCAGGGCAGAAGAATGCATTCTGCAGATCAACACATACACACACACACAGGCATCTCCACACACATGTACACTCACTGTAAACACATGCTCAGCAGCTCTGCCCTCATTAGTCTTCATTCATGTCTTATTCATTTGCCTTAACTGAATGTTGCAATAATTAGATTGCCCTAAATAAATATACTTTACAATAATTTATCCAAGACTTGCTGAAATTTCTCATGGACTGAAGGTGATAAAGTAGTGGAAGTATATCTCCAGAATGAAGATGTAGAACCTCATTAAGGGTTGATGGCAAATATTACAAATGTGGAGAGACAATGAAGATTAGAAAGCTGAACATATTAAAACTTGTGTCACATTCCCGGAGATCGCTGTTACTTGTCATGGATAACACGTGTTCAGCCAGAGATCCTCGGTTGCTCCACAGGCAGGGGTTCGGGCTCCTTCTTTTACTTACGCCATCACTCCTGCCCAGTTATCCAAGACCCTGAGATGTTCACTCTCATGGCTCTCTGAGTCCCTAACAAAGAGCCTTAGATATAATTCTGGGTCTCCGAACCTACCTGCAGAGCACAGGTTCCAAGGCTATTTTGTATGTTCCCCTCAATACACTGTAGATTCCTGCAAAGGCTGTTGCAGTTCAGTTTGGGGTTTTCTATTCCAGTTCAGGCAACTGAGCTAAAGACCATGCAACTTTTCAGGAACTCTCTTTGCTTTCAGATCTGTGTAGACCTGTCTGAATCTTTCAAAGTGTATCAGGTACTGGATGCATGTTGACTGGAAAGGTAGTTTTCCCACCTGTGCATGTGTACGATAGTATTTATGGACAGAAAATTATAGGCTATGCTCCTAAAATTTCACTTTGATCTATTAAAGCAATCAATAGATTATTTCACATTTTTAAACCTAAATTCTATCAGTTTAATTCAGGATCACTTATGGATAACTACTATGTTCCAGGACTAAGATAAATGATTAGGTGAATGAATGAATGAATGAATGACAGATGAATGAAAGAATCTTACTTCATATCCTTGGGTAGAACATAGACTAGCTGGAAACATGAGTTCCCAGTCATAATAATACATAAAATTATGGATGTAGAAAAGAAAAAACAAGGCTAATCTTGCTTGAGAAAGTTGGAAAGGGCAACATCTGAGTGGGACTTGAAGGATGAATAGGAGATTTCTAAGTGGAGAAGGGGAGAAATGATGGTCTGTAGAATTGGAGGACTGGCACCTTGGGCAGCAGTGACCAGCTCTGTGGACTGGGGGCTGGGGCATGAAGTCAACCAAAGGAACTGAGGTCAAAAAGGTATAAAAAGAATGCTGGGACAGGCGAAAGAGTTTAGACTTCATTCTGCAACTAAAGCTAAGAGTAAAAGGTGCTCCTGGAAGAGGCAGAGTGAAAGCATTTAACCAGGGACTAACCATGAGATGAGCAGGAAGGTCAGTCATTCCCAGTTCCAAGAGTTCTTTCAGGTCTTAAGTTTTCTAATTCTGTGAATGACCTCAACATGCCATAGCAGATAAACATAATGAAAATAAAGAAAAAATAAGCCTTTAATTAAGAATTATCATGTAGTATTTACATGTGCTAGAAAGAAGACCTTTTCAGAGCAGATTTGGTTGGCATCAGGTTTTTTTTCCAGCAACCAGAAGCATTTTGAAACATAGGACTCAAAGTGGGAATGAAATGCAGACATCACTGGCCAGGCAGAGGAGGAGTAAACAGATGGTCTTTCATCTCTTTAAAGGCGGTATGGACTCCCAGCCCAGAGGATGCCTTTGCTAGGGGTTTAAAACAGCATTACATGCAGGCTCAGACTCCCTGGGTCAACGGAGGAGGGAGCCAAGGAGACTGGACGTAAGCGAGTGTCTAACCTTAACTCGCAATCTAAGATCTCAGCATCCCTTATTTTACAACTCTCTGGCACCTGTGACCTATTTATGCCTTTTGTTTGTTTCCCCCCTGCCACTATATTCATGTTCCTAGAGAACAAGGAGAGCACATACAACTGCTCTAGAGACATCCCCCACCCCACTCAGTATAATATTGCATATAGTAAATGCTTCAAACTATTTCATGACCAGTAAAATGAAGGAAAGTGCTTTCATTTCAGGGCCCTTGGGCCTTTTTGCCTTGTGCTCAGCTGTTAGCTAAGGAATGAAAGTAAAGGATGCCGATCTGCTCTTGCTACCTATTCCCAGTCTGTCAACCTGCCGAAACGTTCCTCTTGCCACCTACCCAGGATCTGAGATCAGTGAGCTCTGAGCTCTGAGTCCTGGTGATCTGACTGGAATTTTTTAAAAAGATTTTATTTATGATTTTCAGAGAGAGGGGAAGGGAGAGAGGCAGAGAGGGAGAGAGACATCAGTGTATGGTTGCCTTTCACCTGCCTCCAGCTACGGACCTGGCTGGAGACCTGGCTTGCAACCTGGTTATGTGCCCTGACGGGAATTGAACCTGCGACCTTTGGGTTTGCAGGCTGGCACCTTATCCACTGTGCCACCAGCCAGGGCATGGACTTTTTTTAAAGGCAGCTCCCTAAGAGAGTGTCAGCATCTTTAGCTAGCTAGGAAGTACCTACATTTCTCATGACCATTTGGTTCCTGAAAACCAAGCACTTTCAGTAAATCTTAGTGTTTCCAAAAGGGCTATTTGATGATCTGCTCTGGGCTACTTACAGGCAGAATCTAGAGGCTCTGTCTCAATTTCAGGATTATTCTTAGCTCCTTTATTCTTTTCATTTTTCTATTAAAATTGTTGAATTTGCTGTTTTTCACTTAGTAAACATTTACTTGTCTAGGACCTACCTAGTCCTTAGAGAACAAACTATAAGTGATTTTATTATGCATTTGTATGATAAACATTTTTACCCATGGAATAGACCACATGTTGTATGAAATATTGTAAAAGGGAGTGAGAGAGTAAAGCTGAAACACTTGTAAAGACATTTCTGATTGAACCAGTTAGCATTTAAAAAGAGGAAGAAATGAAATTATGGAAATGTAATTTACTACAAGTTGTCTGGAAGAGAGAGATGTACAGCTTATAACATAAGCTGTACAGTATAAACTTAGAAGCTCCAAGTAGAGGGTAGCTGAGGTCCCTTGAGGCCTACTACCAAGCCTTGAGAAACCTAGGAAATGTCACCAGAAGAAATCTGTGCGGGTGGAATATTGATTAGAAAACCTTAAGCTGAATGTCACTTCTAGGTTAAAATGAAACCTGGCTAGTGCTTATAGGGCTGAACTCACTAGTAAAACCTAAGATTTTTTAATAATAACTTTTGTTTTTAAAGAAGAATGAACCTAAGAAATCAGAGTGGTTGTCTTTCTAATTCCCCGACCTGGTCCACCCTTGTTTAGGTTCCTACATAGTGACTACAGCCTTGGGAATTTATCCCTGCTGCATTTCTTGTCCCCTTATCATTGGAAGGTGCCTGGGCAGCAACACAAGTGCTCAGGACAGTTTTGTGATAGTAATGACTGTGTTAGCATTTCATATGAGAGAGAACCGTTATTGAGTCCTTGCTGAATACAAGAGATTGTTCTAAGTGCTTGTCCTGGCTTTCCTCTGTGAATCTTCACCTCCACTCAGTGAGAGTGTCCTAGCACTGTCCCTCCTTCCCCAATACCATAGGGAGGCTGTGTGCCTCACTCTACAAGAAGCTCACACAGCAAGTAATGCGGAGCCAGGGTTTGGCTAGGTGGTCAAGTTCCAGACACTGGACCACAACCAACCACTCTGGACTGCAGCATCTCCCAGGTGGTCCCAGGTATGAGCTGGGCACCGCAGGTACAGACCTCTGGTGCCAGGTTCCTCTTGGGGTTAATGTTGAGCATGTCCTCCCACAGTGGTGACACAGCTGCCCCTATGTCAGGATTCTTTAGCGTGGCTCTACAGACAGTTCTTCTGTACAAATTTATACTTGTAAAAGGAAGAAATGCCGCTTTTTCTTTCACAGCCAAAAGGGGTTTTATTTTTTTTAATCTAAATCTTATTTAGAAATAGTTAACAGTTATTCTTTTCTTTTTCTTTAATCCCAAACACTGACTGATCTTTGGTCCTTTTTGTCTTCTTCTGATTTTTGAAACTTGAAGTATTGTGTTTTTCCAAAGAAACCGAGCATCTACCCCTATTCATTTACCTACGGCCATTAGAATGTAAGATAAAAGATACCAACTGTGTCTTCAGGCCCATGCAATGGGGGTTATTTCCACATCTGCTTATTTAGGTACAAACTTTCTGAATTGGAGTCCGTATAAATCATATTTATTAGATCCAGTAGGGTAGGAAGCAGGCAGTAATTTCCACATACAGAAACAGAGGTCAAATGCTCACAGATTGCATGTTCCCAGTTCAGAAGCACTGGATTTAAATTTCATCTGAATAGCTCCATGTTTGGTGAGATTACCAAGCAGGAAGTCCAGAAGCCTGGCCTGATGCCCTAAACCAAAACTCAAATGCCTCCAGCAGCCTGGCAGACACCAACTGAGTGAAGTGGGCCAAGAAGAATAAGAGGATAAATGACCACGGACCCTCATCCTCAGTCACAGGACTCCAGGGAATGTGAGAGCACGCGGCCATCTGAGGGGGTAGCAGGTACTCAAACCCAACTAACTACTGCCACCAAACAAGCCTGTAGTTGCCCACCCCCTGCGTCCTCCCCACCCTGCCCCAGCTGAGCAGCTAGAGATGCGAATATTCGTGTGACAGATGCTTCCTGACTTTCTGAACATTCACCGTCAATCCACGTGTAAGCTAATGCTGCTCAAGGCTTGGGGGAAAGGAGAGCCCGTGGACAGCGGCACGAGGGCTGGCTATCTGCCATCCCTTGCCTAAATCTTCTGACCCGACCACAGTTTTGCCACTCAGGTCTCACTTGAAATTTAGAACTTTGCCTCTCCCTGGCTCTAATAGCTAAGGAAGTCCTAAAGAAAGCTTAATTTGCAACATAAAATTAAGTAACTTCGCTTAGTTTTTCATATTGTTGTTTTTTTCTGTTTCTGATTACTAGAAATATAATTATGCTTAAAATTTCTATCCAAAGATTCATAAAGCAACTTGAATACCTTTACATAAAGTTATTATTCTTACCAAATATTATTGAAAATAATACTATTAAAGCCATTATAGAATATTTAAGTTCATCAATATAAAAAAGCAAATTGGTAAACTTAATATATAAGACTTGATAGTATAAAATTGCACAAATTTAATACACTAAGAATGAAATTAAATGACAAATAAAATAGGAATCCTTTTTTTTTAGCAAATATAATGGACAAAGGGTTAATGGCCTCTTTTTAAAAAGTTCTTACAAATCAATAAGGAAAACAGAAGTCTCCTATAGGTAACAAAAGAAATGAACAGACAATTCACAAAAGAGGAAAATACCTAATTAAGGAACATATGGAGAACCGATTCAACCACACTAGTAATTAAAGAAATGCAAATAGAACAACAAATGTTGTAATTCCCAGTGCAGACAAGAGTGCATTGCTGATAGAGAAAGTAGAAAGCCTTGTTGGTTAGCAATTAGTTAATGTAAATCACAAGTTCCCCTCTGTTCAGCAAATATTGAGCTCCTGCTCTGGGCTAGGAATTGGTGTATGCTCATGACAAAAGTCCACCCTTACTGTCCGTGAGCGAGCGAGTGAGTGTGTCTTGTGTGGGAGACGCAGGTAATGCCATCACTGGGTGGCAAATGGCAGGAGCATGCACATGGGTGGCAAGTTTGGAAAACTTATTTGAATACGTGAGCCTGAGCTCGTCTTAAAGGGTGACTAGAAGTCAGCTGGATGAAGAAGGGCGATGAGGGAAAGAAGGAAGGGTAGCCAGTGTCTGCATTCCGAAGTCTGCGTGAAGGCTGGAACTCTGCAGAACTGAGCGTAAGGCAGAGAGGCCGGTGGCGGCTGTGCAAGGTACAGAGGCAGGGGAAGGACACAGATTCGGATTTTTTTAAAATTCTGCATAAAAGTCACTGTGGTTTATCTTTCTAATTTAAAATGTAACAGATGAAAACAAACAACCCAATTAAAAATTGGGCCAGGGACTTGAATAGACGTTTCTCCTAAGAAGATACACAAATGGCCAATCAGCACATGAAAAGATGCTCAACATGACTAGTCATTAAGGAAATGCAAATGGAAACTACAATGCGAACCCACTTCATATTCATTAGGATGACTATTATTTTTTTTTAAAGTAAAATAACGAATGTTAGCGGGTATGTAGAGAAATTTGAAGTGTTGCTCGTTATTGATAGGAATGCAAAATAGTGTAACCACCGTGCAAAACAACTTGTCAGTTTCCTCAAAAGCTTACACTTAGCATTACCACATGACCCAGAAATGCCACTTCTAGGTGTGTGCCCAGAACTGAAGGCAGGGACTCCAGACATTTGTGCACCTGTGCTCACAGCAGCGTTACAACAGCCGAAAGGCAGACAGCCACCCTGTCGTTGATTAGCCAATACAAAGATAAACTAAATGGGGTTTAGACAAACAATGGAATATTATTTAACCTTAAAAAGAAATTAAATTCTGACACATGCTCTTAACACTGAAAAAAACATGCTAAGTGAAGTAAACCAATCACAAAAGAACAAACACTGTGTGATTGCACTCTGTGAGGTGCCTAGTGTAGTCAAATTCATAGACTGAAAGTTAGAATAGAGGTTTACAGGGCTGGGGGAAGGAAGTAATGGGGATAATGAATAAGTTCTGGCATTGGAGAGTAGTGATAGTTGCACAATAGTGTGAACGTCACTGAATTATGCCCTTAAAATGGTTAAAAATGGTGAATTTTATTTTCTGTGTATCTTACTATAATAAAAAGTACAGAAAAATAACATGTTTTTGGAAAATTTAAAAATGCATATGGAAATTTATTCTATCATTCAAAGTTATCCGTTTTACTTTTTGGTAACTACTCTTAAATATTTCCTTTTTTCATATACGTATTCATATAAATGTTATATTTTACTAAATTGGGGTCACACTATCCATTCTCTTCTGTAACTGCCTTTTTCCACCAAATGATAGGTGGTGAACATCCTAGGTGTTTACACAGCATAGTGATGAAATGTAGAAGCCCTATGGACAAATTGCCAGGTTTGGGTCTTAGGTTCCACCGCTTCCTGGGTTACCAGCTGTGTGGCCCTGAGTGGTCACCTAACCTTCTAAGCTTATTTTCTCACTCCTACAAAGGAAATGAATGATAATAATAGTACCAAACACATGGGTTGTTAAGGATTAAACTACATCCTAAATATGTATAAGCACAGTGCCTGGTACTCAGTAACAGAAAGCTACTGTAATTATTAATTATTATCAACATTTATGATCCTCACCTATTCTTTAAGACAGTGTGTCTTATGGTATGTTGCATGGATACACCATGCATTACTTAACACATCTCTGTGTGCAACACTTAAACCATTTCTAAGTACTTGTTCATGTGAACAATGCTGAAAAACTTTGCAAAGAAAGAATTACTGGGTCAAAGAATAAGCACAGTAGAAGGTGTTGATATGTATTGGTAAACTATCCCTTCAGATAGATTGTCATAGTGAGAACAGCAGGGGAGCAACTTTATAACAGCAAAAAATGGGAAACACTTAATTGTCTAAACTTAAGAAATATTTTAAATGTGATGTTCACTTATTGGAACATTATACAAGTATTTATAAATATTTTTTGCAAAGCCTGCATAAGAGAATAGAAAATGTTCATGACATTATTTTAAATGAAAGAGTAAGTGAATAAAGTATATTTATTATAATAATACATTTTTAAAATCCTATGAATATGGAGAAACAACAAAAAAAGAAAGTTTGAGTAATAGATCTATATGTTGTTTCCTCTAAATTGCATTTAATATATATGCAATGTTTGTATCAAAAGAAAAATAATTTCACTGGGAAAGCATGATTTGTTTCTATATATTATAGCTGTTATTGAAATTTAGTTTCACATTGCAAATAGATCTTTAAATAAGCACCCATAGTAATGAAGCCCATATTTCAGTTTTCTGGTGTAAAATATTTTAGATACAAAGTCACCTCCCTGAGTCTTATCTGTATATTCACACTTGGAGGTTTCTTCTGTGTGGTGTGGAATCAGCAGCAAGATCAACAGACATTCTTTTCCAAAGGAAATGAATCTCAACAGACTCTGCAAGATACAGCTGCGTGTTACCTAAGCAGAGCCCCGCTGCTTTTGTGAGGGCAGAGGACCAGGGAAATGCCCCTAAGCTTTCAGTTACTTGCGTGGACTTCCTTGACCTCGGGCTGCTCAGTCCACACCACTTTGAGGTGATAGGCAGGTTAAGTGATACCTCTGAGCCTCAGTTTCCCATGTAAAAAGTGGGTATAATAATACTATACCTACCTTATTGGGTTGTTGTAAAATCAAATGCAGTAAACCTTGTCAAATGGAAACCTGGTGCGCAGGACTTACCAGTCACTCATTAAATGTTAGCTGTCATTATTGTTATTATCACCCTCCAGTTCTCTTACTGTTTTTAAAAGACCACTGGACCTCAGGAGTGATAAATTGTCATTCAGAGAGAGAAGTCATGGACTTAGAATCAAATGACCTCGATTGTCAGAGTGGTTGAAGGATTTACTCATTCAGTGGCCTAAGGCAAGACACTTAAGCATTAGAGCTGTGCTGTCCAAGAGAAGCATAACATGACCCAAAAATGTAACTTTGGATTTCCTGGAAACTGCGTTACAGAAAGTAAAAAGAAACAGGTGAACTTAATTTTAGTAATATATTTTATTTAATCCAATATATCTAATATTATCATTTTAATATGTAATGAATATTAAAAAATTCATACAATATTGTATTTTTATATGAAATCTTTGAAAGCCAGTGTGCATTTATACTTAAAGTACATTTCAATTTGGAGGTTAAAATTTTATCTGAACTACTTGATCAGTATTTCATAAAATGTGTAGTTGAAAATTAGATTCACATGCCCAAGCTGTACCAAGCATATTATTCTGATAACTAAATTGGATTTCAATTTTTTAATTTAAATGAATGAAAATGAAATAAAATTAAGAAATCAGTTCCTCGGTTGCATCAGCCACATTTCAAGTACTCAGTAGCCACACTTGGCTAGTGGCTGTTATATTAGACAGTTACATTTATTTCACCAAGTTGTTATAAGATTGTTTGTATGAGAGTTTTATAAATCATGAAATGCTGTCCAGATAGATTACGTCTCCCAAAGTCACCCAGTTAATGAGAGGTGGCCCAGGGACCAGAATTGGGCTAGTGTGATTTCCATATAGGGACATTTGAGATTTGAACAGTACTCAATGAGCTCTTAAATTTGTTTAACCGTGATGCACAGTAAGATATAGATCTTTCATAGCACCGTGGTATACATAAATGCGTGCATGCGTGTATACATATACATTAGCAGCCATTATTTCCCAAAGGACAATTACAATATGGATATTTTAAATCTCATTTATTTTTTTCTCCTCCTGATTCCCTCCTCCTTCTCCTTCTCTTCCTTTATATTTAATGCTGGCCATGACCCACTAAACTGATTTCATGGCCCACTAATGGGTTACAAACCGCAGTTTGAAAAACACTGAGTCTAAACTTAGGAGCACTTTAAAAATTGATTTGTTTTGCGTTGCAAATAGTACTCCTCTATAGCTACCAGTCAGCTCAGAAAGGCAAAATATTCTCCCCAATGTAAGTAAGAAGAATGACACTCCTTTGCATACGATACAAGGAAATAAGCAAATTACTCATTTGCTGTTGTCGTTGGATCGTTTCTTTATCCTTTCGGCAGGTGTGTACTGAGGACGCGCGATCCCTGTCATTGCGTTGCGCGCGAGACCGCTAGCTGGCCCCCGACAGACGAGATCCCTGATATCAGAGCGTCAGCTGTAAAACAGCAGGAGTCCGTGCTACAGTGGCTTAGTCAAGTAAAGCTCTTGGGTGTTTTGTTTCATTTGTCACGTAAGAAGACCAGAGACAGGCGATGGTGGGGATGCCCATTAGTGGCGCGGCTCTCGTTACCTTTCCACTCCACGCGCTCCAGCTTGTCCTTCCCGGTCACAAGACTGTTGCCGCAGCTCGCTCTCTAGGCGAGAAGGGAGAAGCAGAGAGGGAAGATTTCCCCCAATTCTTCAGAAAAGACACAGGATGCCAGTTAAATATCAGTTCCAGAAAAACAACAGTTTTTAGTATTGTTTGTTCTGAAGACATTATTCATGATGCATCTGAAATTCATATTTAACTGAGTGTCCTATGCTTTTATTTGGTAACTCTGGCAACCCAATGAGCACAATTCTGCTTATATGTCATGGACCAGAACTGTTACATGGCCATTCCTCTCTACAAGCTAATTTTTAACTTCCAGTCTCAATAAAAGAGAAAAGCAAGAGAGAAGGAAGTTGATCAGAAAGTGGAGTGGGCCAACCTGTGGCTTCTGCTATCAGTCGGTTCCCCTCTGATCTTCCTTGTAAAGTACAGTAAGTTATTGACATTTTAATCTATGATCAGTGGGAATTTTTGACTGACTACACTAGCGTCTGTGTGCAGAATATGTGGGGGAGTGTAGGTGAGAAGTGGGAAGACCAGCTAGAGGAAGCCCAGATTGTCCTGGCACCTTGGGAACCCAGCCCAGCATCTTGCCCTGCCCGCCTGCCTCAGGAGTAGACCTCGCCTCCTGCAGGGGAGTTTCTGGTTCTGAAAAACAGAGAGTTGGGAGGGGATGTTGGTGCTCCATTAAGCTATCCAGCGGCAGGGTACAGTTGTCCACATTTTGGTCCACATTTTCATCTCTTCCGTCAGCGGTTGGGTATCTGAGGGCCACAGTCCATGCAATGTCAGAGCTTGGTATTTACTAGGCTGGGATCCTGGGATACTCCCACACAGACAAGTGGTTTCTGTTTCCTTCTATTTATTGGCTTTGCCTTTTACTGAAAAATTGCTTTTCAGGCCCTGGCTGGTGGCATAATGGATAAGGCACTGGCCTGAGAACCCAAAGGTCACTGGTTTGATTCCCCAGCCAGGGCACATAACCAGGTTGCAAGCCAGGCCTCCAGCCAGGTCCATGGCTGGAGGCAGGTGAAAGGCAACCATACATTGATGTCTCTCTCCCTCTCTCCCTTTCCCTCTCTCTAAAAATAATAAAAATTGCTTTTCAAAATTTTTTATTAAAAAGAATCAAAAATTTTGCTGCTACTTAGCAGAATTTTAAGAATAACATGGAAGATTTTATACCCTGGCATTTGAGACTTAAGTGAAAATTGAGCAATCTGATTCCAGAGCTAAGAATCTATGTGGGAAACAGAAAACTTGATTTCATGCTTTTTTTCTCTCCAAGGTGGATTTTGTTGCAGCACAAGCACTGGGGTTCCCTACAGGCTGCAGCCCCCTCCCCTGCAGCAGACACTGTGTCGCCGCCCTCTGGGCTCTCATTGAATTACATCAGTTTAGTTTTTGTTTGGCTTCTCCTTCCTCCCTCTTGTCAGATCAAGTGCTTTTCCATTTTCCTTGAGGATTACCAAAATGAGCTCTTAGGGAAAAGAGGGTTTCTCAGCACTTTGGCCTCTGTTTCTTTCTATTTATTCGCTTTGCCTTTTATTATCTTTTTTTTTTTTTTTTTTTTGATACCCCAGGACACACATGCAGTATGTAGAGATTATTGGCTTTTTCCTTTCTTCCTAAATAAAATCTGTTGGTTAAACACACATACAAACAAAAGTAAAAACCTATGTGTCTTCTCCAAAAATGGTTTATTCTTTTTAACAGGGCCAGAGAGCCTGTATACAGGCATATACAATTGACAAGTGAACAAGGTCAGGGTCAGGGGCGCCATCCTCCCATGCAGTCAAAAACCCATGTACAACTGCAGTGAGCCCTGCGCATATGTGATCCTCAACCACAGAGCTGGCCCACAACACGGAGCATTTCACAGCTTGGCTTTATTGAACTGTGGTCAGCTGACACTATGTAAGGAAACCTGTGCAGCTCCAACCCATGCTGTTCAAGGGTCATGGGTAAATATGCATATGTGTATGTATGTAATAGATACAGCTACATATATATATATGTGTGTGTGTGTGTGTGTGTGCGTGTGCAAACACACAAATATACATATATTTACTATGCACACAAACAAGCATAGATATATTTTACCACTTGTAGGGAAATTTTGCCTCTGAGAGGTAATTTACAGGTAAGTTCAGTTGTAGCCTACAGTAGCAGTACATTTGCATGGTTGGTGGCAAATGTTTGGTGGCAAATGTACTGCTACTTTAGGCTACAACTGAACTCATTATGTTAAGATTAATAGTACTGTCAGGAAAAATCAACTCTCTCTACTTCCTTTTCTTCCCGTAATGAACACACTTGGTTTTTCTAATCATTTGATCTCAAGCAGTGATACTATCTCTCTTCAAAGTGCTTCCCGATGAGGGTGCAGAAAAACAATGAACTGAAGTCCTAGTGGTAGAGGGTAGCGACTTCCAAATATTCGGCATCATGGCAGAGTGAGGTAGATGGTGAACAACACAGGACTGGACCAGAGACACAGGGTCCTAACCTCGCTCAGCTACCCAGGCATAGCTTTTCACCTCATTGGACAGAATGTCCTCACCTGCAGGGTCAAAAGGTTACAGTAAATGATTGCCAAGAGCTCTCTGTCTTTGAAGTTATGGAGTCCTAAGTTAGGTGATTCTACCTATTTCTTCCTCCAAATTTCAAAATCCTTCTCTCAAATCTAACACCCAAGTTGAGACTACATAGCTAATAGAATTGGAACTTGTAAAATAAACAACAGGGGAACTCTTTCAGTGACCCCAATTTGACATGGCCACTTTGTAATACCACATGAGCAGGGGAGATTCTCAAATACTGCCTATCCCTTAGTGACCATGCTGAAACACCACGAGTGATTTTCTTTTCGTTTTTTTAAAAGATTTTATTTATTACTTTTTAGAGAGAGGGGAAGGGAGAGAGGCAGAGAGGGAGAGAAACATCAGTGTATGGTTGCCTTTCACCTGCCTCCAGCTACGGACCTGGCTGGAGACCTGGCTTGCAACCTAGTTATGTGCCCTGGCTGGAAATCGAACCAGCGACCTTTGGGTTTGCAGGCCGGCACCTTATCCACTGTGCCACCAGCCAGGGCCTCCATGAGTGATTTTTAAGGAAGGAAAGATCTGTCTGAGTCTTACCTGCCCAGGCCTTAGCCTGTGACCTCTAGGGATAGTCAGATGGGTGGGCATAAAACCTCCTGGGCCTGTTCCTCAGAGCTGTGAGGGTGCAGAGAGGAAAGTGATGTTGGGACAACTGGGGACCAAAAGCATAGGACATTTGACTGGCAGCATTGTGGATTTCTATCATGAGCAGGCAGAGACCGGGCTTTCCACTGGACAGGGAGCAGAAACCTTGCTTCTAATCCCAGATCTACTACCAATATACAGCATGAATCAAGGCAAGTCCTTAACTCTGTGCTTCTTGGTTTTCCTCCTAGTGCAGCAAGGGACTGAGCTGTGTGACCATCATGTTTGTTTCTAGCTCTGACATTTTGAAAGTCAGATATGGAATATAGCACTTTTAAGTTGCCTCAGGTAGAAAGACCAGCACCACAACTCAGAGGAGCCTTTCCAAAAGCATTTTTCTGCCCTAAGGAGCCTAGTTCCTGATAAGAAGACAGTTTGAAAGTCGGACAAACAGAAAAGATGTAAGATTTAAGAGATGATATCGATGTAGATGTACACATAGCTATATTATTCCCCCTCTAGAATACCTTTTCTTTCATATTTTTTTCCCTCTCTTACTCTCTGCAAATAGTCCCTAGAGCAGAAATGGATTAGAGGAGTGTTTCCAAAGCATATTACATGGTACATTGTACATAATGGCAGAAGAATTCATTGCTGAAAGGAGTGTGGGAAATCTTCATTTTATATTCCACTCTTGAAGAATCACAACTCTTGTTGGCATATTAAGGTTCTAGGAAGTCCTGCAGGAAAAGATCCTGTTAACTTTTGTTTAACCCAGTAATCCTCACATTTGCTTGATCTCAGAGTTTCATCATAATACCCACCAGCACCTTGTGGGGCTAGTGTTCCATGTAGCGTTGTTCCCTGACTCTGTATCTAGTGGTGGAGACCTGTGTGCTTCACATTGCTCTCCTTTTGTCCATATTCCAGCTCATTAAACTTCTGCTGCTTCTTAGGTTCCACCTGACATGAATGGCATCATGATTACTTAAGTGACGGCTTATAGTAATGCTCTACCAGTTTAATTGCAACGTGCACAATTAGCCAATAGTACCAGAATCACGTGTGATTTATTGAGATGGAAATCTGTCCATTCGTGTATTTGTTTATTCAGATTTTCACTCAAAGAATGATTAAGAGTCTTCTGGTTCCAAATGGTGGATTGAGCACACATTTGTCTCCTCTCCCGCAGTCCCACTAAAGTGATAATAAAGGATTTCGCAAGGGAATAAATTCTGAATAGAAAACAGAACAGAAAGGGAGCCATGAGTGATTGCTAGGGCACAAAGAGGAGATGGAAGCTATTGGTGCAGCAAATGTAGTCGCCATAGCTGAGAGGACCCAAAAGAGGGTCAGGACAGAGGAGGGAAGCCACCTGCTGGGGGCACCCAGAGGAGGACTGATAAGTCTCCTGTGGAAGGAAGAAGAATGAGACTGAGGAGGAACTTCTCTATGGTGTTATTAAACCCATATGGTCTCCAGCCCCTTTTTAACTCCATTTTTCAGATTAAAAGATAGAGGGTGATTAACGTAGGGAAAGGAAAAAGGAAGCTCTTTTGTAAAGCTCTAAGTGAACTGGAAGAACCAGGGCTGTTAAATGGGAGCAGAGTGTTCATGCCCAGAGTGGCATATCCATCATGCCGGTAGGGAGAGCAGACATTGTAAATGCCCAACCCTAACCCTTGCCATCAGGCCAGCTCTGACATAGAGAGTAAGCATGATCTGTGTACATAGAAGCTCGACCAGCATGCTGCGCCCTCCTGTGCTAATACAAGGGACTGATTCAGGATCACGCAACATGTGGTTATAAAACGAAGTTCACCTGAGAAAATTTTAATCTTGCTTGCTTTATTCAATGACTTATGACTGGGCAGTATCTCCTCCAGCAAATAGAAAGGCCCTCCAAGAAGTTGTACGAAATGGAAGACTTTGACATTCAGAAAGGAGTGGGACAAGGAAGTCGTACCAGCAACAAGTGGATTGGTTGTGTTGCCTTCCTTTAGGAAAGAGGAGGGTCTATCAGACAGTTACCTCATTAGTACTGACCAGAAAATTCCGGCCTGACTAGTTGAAGATTCCACTCCTGCGAGAGGCTAAAACTGTAATTAAGTGAGGTGTTAAGTCAGTTTGGTGATGTGGAGCTTAGCATTTGGGGCCTGTCTTTTCTTTCCTAACAATATGAATAGCCCAGAAACATGAAAAAGAATTGTCAACATAAAAAATTGACACCAGAGGAAGCAAAGATAAATTAGGTAAAAGATTACTTAAATGATAAATCTCTTCAGAAAGATTCAAGACTAAGAGGAGGGGTAAGGGAATGAAAATATCAGATAAATAATAAAACAAAGTTATCAGAGATGAAAGAGATATGTATTTTCTGATTAAAAGAGCCCATCAAATGCCACAGAAGAATTTCTATAGAGAACCATACCTAGATGCAGTGTATTGAAGTTTCAGCACCTCGGTGTTAAAGAAAGATCCTGAAAGCTTCTAGAGAGAGAAAGAAATGGATTGACTACAAAGAAATTAACAATAAAAACAGCATCCAACAAACTGCACAAGAATGTCCTGAGTCAAATCTAAGGCAAATTAAAATGTGCCACAATTTTGGCAAATGGTTGTGTATGTGTGCTCATGTATGTGTGTGTGTGTGAGAGAGAGAGAGATTGAGTCAGAGAGAGAGGGAGAAAAGAGAGAGAGAGGAGAGGGGGAAGAGAAAGAATATGAGAATATTTGATCTTGGTGCTGGAAACATTCTCTACAGAGAGAGATATATCATTGGACCTAGAGAAGATTATAAATACCATCCTTGTTCACTGCGGTGCAAAAATATACACTCATCAGTATACAAGATCTGCTTATTGATTTTCAATGTTTAGAATCAACCTACAAACAAAACACAAGACTTAATCAGTCTTATGCAACCTTGACAATGGAAGGAAAAAGCACAGCTTGGGAGGCGGATGGGGAAGAGGGAAAGTGCAGGTGAGGGCAGAAAGACGAATAGCTTCATCTTCTAGTGAGGAGAGTGACGTGATTCTGTCTAAAGCTGATGGAACAAGTAATAAATTTGCCATGTAAAATTAAAAAGATAAGTAATAAAACAATAAAAAGGGATTTTAAAATCCAAGGATCAGAAGGGGGATGGCATCATTTTTCCTACTGTACCCTCAAAGGAAGGAGCTTAATGTTGTACCCACAAGTAATGCTCCAATCATAATATTTAGTCATGAAGCAAAAGAAGTTAGAAATATTTATTTTTTTTCAACAGCTCATTTTTTATTGTATTTTTTCCTTGACCACTTATCACCGCTATACCACCTTCCCCCTCAACCTGTCCTCCTGCCCTCCCCCTGCCAATCACCACACTGTTGTAATTTTTTGAGACTTGGTGAGAGGAACAAGATTTAGGGATATTTTTTAAAAATTATTATCATTAGTTATTCTGAACAATTTTATTTCTCGTCATGTGTACATATCACTTTGATTTTTGAAAGCTGTTGAATACCTACCTTGCAGCAGGCATTGCATTATACTAGACATTTAGCGGTGATACCGGCCTTGGAACAGAAGAACCTACAGAAACAGATGATGCTTGGACACTTCTGGTGTATTTGTTTAAATTGGAAGCAAGGGAGTGGGGCAGGAATCACAGAGTAGGTGGCCCTGAGGGAAACTCTCGGTATAGACCCCCAGAAAGGAGAAGGATCAGGAGAAGCCTTTAGGACTTGGGGCTGGAGACTCGACAGGCTCCTTTAGATAATAACGTTCTAAGCGAGCAGATAGAATTACTGACATTTCGGAGCTCTGGGGTCCTTCGACTCTGTCCAGTCCTTTCACTTCACAAATAGGAAACTTGACAGCAGCAGAGCTAGGGCTTCAATTCCGTCCTTCTGACACCAGGTTCAGTGATGGAGAAAAGAACTTGTAGATTCCCTCAAAGCAGGAAATCACCATTTGTCACATACCGACTAAGGGCCAGGAATTACACTGGCCAGTTTATGCATGTTATTTAATTTAATCTCCATAACAGCCATATCAGGTAGGCTATACCCATATTGAATTTGAGCAAACTAAGGTATAAAGAGTTTAATCATTTGTCTAAAGTCTAGAATTGGATGGAGACAGAGCCTGGATGTGAAAAAGTCTGTCTGACCTCAAGATTCATGGCCCTTGGTTTCTGGCTTGTAATTTGAGCCCTGCTGGCTGAGATGAGAGCAATTCATTCCTGTATTGGTGACCAAAGGTAAAAATAATAACAGTTTCGTATTTAATCATTGGACACATCAACACAGTCCAATAATAAGGAAAACATGATCCATTCCTAGCACTGTATAAACAAGGCTTTTGATCTGCTTCTTTACCCCCCTCCCCACAGCCCACAATGTAGGGAGGCCTGAGAGCAGCCAGGCATCCTTCTTAATTAGAAAGGACCCCAGGAGCCTTCACATAGCCCCAAGCTATTCTGAGCAAAACAAACAGGAATAGAAAAGAGGGAAAGGAGAGATAAATTCTCACTGACTTTAAAAGATTTATACTGACAATATCCCAAGGAGTTTATGAAATGTATTCTTTTCTTCTTTACTTTCCTTTTTTTTTTTTTTTGGTAGAGGAAAACTGCTGATGAAGAGATAGCTCTCAACTCTAGATTTTCATTGAAAATACTTTAAGTTCATTCTCTTATTGATAGTCCAGTTGCACAAAATAAAATTCATATAAACATCGTCTCACATATTAGAAGGGGAAAAGTCATCCATCTTCCAGTCAGCTTTGAAAGAGTCCCGTTATTGAGGCACTGAATCACAAGGACAGGATTTGCATGTTCCCACCCCCATGAGGGGAGAAGGGGGGACGTTGGTGCAGGAAGACCTCAGGTCCCTGCATCTTCAGCTTCATTTTCTCTTGCTGGAACTTGAATTTCGCAGGTGAGTGTGTGTGTCTGCATGTGTGTGTTTGCACATGTGTACATGCATGTATCCTTTCTAAGGAGGGAACCCCTCCTTTACCCACATTCTTTCCTTCCGAAGCTCCAAAATTGGTTTCAATTCAACTTTCCATCGATTTGAATGCATCAGCGTACAATCTCAGACCAGGGCACCTGTTGTGTGACATGTGTGGCTTTATTCTTACCCCAGACCACGCCCCCAGAGTGTCTGGAGCAAGACTGTCCCATCGGTGTTTCCTGACCTGCCCTGGGCAGATACACTCTAACCTGGCACTGTACTGGAAACCCCAGCCAGTCCCAACGTCTGTCCCCAGCAAAGTGCCTTTGCTTAAAACAGTAACACACCAAACACATGAGGTTCATGTTTAGTCACATCCTAGCCTGGTGTGGACCGGTGGTGAAGGATGAGGCTGGGTCAGCATTGATCCCCCCTTTCTCCCACGATACCAGATTCAACTTCTGAAGCCCCACTCTGATGATGTCACTGTCCTGCTCAGAAACATTTCCTGACTCCCTGTTGTTGCCAAAACAAAGATTAACATCTTCAGTCGGGAATTAAATATTCCTTATGGTCTGGTCCCGCACCCCAGCCTTTCTTATTCCCCAGGCTTCTCTTCCTGTACCCCAGCCTGCAGTCACCTGCATGACACACTTTCTGCATTCATGCGTCTCAGTTCCTGCACAGTGGTTTCTACCAGTACCTTTGCTCCTCTTGCCCATTAAGACCTAGCTCAAAGGTCTTTATGAATCTTCCCAATTGCACTTAATGTCTCCTTTATGGAGCCCCCAAAGTGCTTTACCTGGAAGTGTCTTACGATTTTAGCACCTCCACTTCTCATGGTAGTCACTGCAGACATCTCGTCACCCCTCCTGGATCAGAAGTTCCTTGAAGGCCAGGGCTGTGTCTGGTTCCTGTCTGGGTCCCTGGGGCAGAGCCACTGCTGGGATGTTCGCTCAGAGTAGGCATGCAGGAAATGACATTTGAGGGCAGGAAAGAGTGTGTAAGGATGCCAGTGAGTAAATGGACTTGGTTCAGGACCCATGTGCCTGTCTTCCTCTTCTCTTATCCCTCTGTGGCCCTAAGACACCCTGATCATATTTTAGGATGAAGGATACAGTGGGACAATGAGAAAGATAGAGGAAAATGGCACTGATTAGGAGTCCAGAGACCTCGAGTCTGGTCTGGACTTTCAATTTAAGACTGAATAAGTCATTTTTTCCATTCTGATCTCCACTCTGCTTTCATAAAATATCAAAGGTGTTATATATTACATGGTTGGTAAGTTCTTTTTAATTGAAAGTCTTTAATTCTAACCCTTTTATTTTACCTCTGGCTCCATGACAAGAATGTCTCCCCCGTTGGAAAACGTGGGCTTAGAGAGCACTTTTCAAAGGCCCCTGTGCCATGCTAAAACTTCCTAGCAATTGCAGAAGGCTCCGTTTTTAGTACCGATCCAGGTCCCCCATCCAGGTCAGAAACAGCCTTGTGCTGACCTCGTCCTGATTTTAACCAGAAGTCACATTTACCTACTTCTAGAACATTGCAAATCTCCAATCTCAACACAATACCTTCTCCTTGGAAACTGCTTTGATTCTCATAGGAACCCTCTTCCCCACTTTTTTTTTTTAACCTGCATCATTTTCTCTTGCAAGTTACTAGTTTGTTTGCTTGCTTGGTGAATTGGGTTAGCTGGAGAAGGAGAATAATTTGAGGGGCGGGTAAAAGGCTGAGCACTCATTGCTGGTCCCCACTGCAAGTGTTAGGGATCTCGTTGGAAGCGCTCCCACTGCAAGAGAAGCAGCATGTAATGGTCCCAAACTTCCATGCGGACATGTGGAAGTAAACTTAATGTATCAGGAGGAATGCTGTGCTAACAGTAATCACATAATACGAGTTTCTTGCAGGTCACTTGACCAGGAGGAATGCTGTGCTAACAGTAATCACATAATACGAGTTTCTTGCAGGTCACTTGACCAGTGCTACTGGAATTAGGGTTGACTTACCCCAACAATAAAATGCCACAGGCATGGCACCAGGGGGACTGGCAGGGCTTTCTTTGGGGAGACCAGTTGCAAATTCACATGACTCACAGACTCTAGAGCAGAAATGAATCAAGAGATTGCAAAGTTCAGCCAACCATACTCACCCTATTTTATAAACAGAAATTTGAATCCTGAGAAAGTCAATACTTTGCCCAAGATCACTGAGCTAGTAAACAAAGGAATAGGAGCTGTCATCCTAACTACTACACAGTAAGTGCCTCAGATATTTTCTTTCAAGGACACCTACCTCTCAAGGAAACCTGGGACCAGTTATAGCTATGTGAGAGCCTAGAGCCAATCCATACATTACTGGGAAACTGAGTTGTCTGACAGCTGTAAATTGTGTCTCACGTTGACTTGAATGCAGTATGGGGAACTCAGGTCAGCTCTGATTTAAATTGGGACGTATAGGGTCACCTGAGATGCCTGGAGTGTCCTGGTTCGTAAGGTGTGAGGTACCCTTCCTTGATATTTACAAGATGGCACTGATGTTCTGGCTTTAATTTTGGCACATTTCTGGAGGGAGTGATTCTGTTAGGCTGTCCCCCTAGACCAAGATGTAAATCTATAAGACTGTCTTAACACCTGGGTTGGGTTTCTGACTCTGATCACTCTTTGGGGGTTAAGTAATGCACATTGATCTTCCCCTGTTTCCTGGAACTTTGTTCATTGTGTCTGTTGGCTGGCAAAGAACCTGTGAGCTGTCATCTCTACTTTAAGTTAGAAGGCAGTTAAAATCAAATAATTGGTTATTTACTAGGGTGCTTCCTCCCTACCTAAAACTTGGTGAAATGGTCTCCGTTCTTATCTCACATAATCCTGGTGAGTACCCTCGAGATAGATGTTTTCATCCCCATCTTGCAGGTGAAGAGCCTGAGACTCAAGCACGTAGAGCTAGTAAGTAGGGGCGCTAAGGAGAGAACCTTGGTCTGCCCGGTTACAAAGCCCAACTCCTCAGCCAGTTCCCTTGCAAGGAAAACCCAAGAGAGGGGAAGAGGGCTGGTGCGTGAGGAAAGTGATAAAGACCTCCAGCGTCTCAGACTGGGATGCCACTGGTGTCTAAATTCTGCCGCAGAGCTACTGCTGGCCCCCTGTCGGACACACCTGCAGAGTCGCTTTCCCTGTCTCTTGGCAGGCGCCTTCCTCCTGCTGAACACCTCGGCGACCTCCCGGCACACCATCCTGAGCCCGTGGGTGCGGAGCAGCAGCGAGGACTGCCGGCTGGCCGTCTCCGTGCACCGGCACCTGCAGCCTTCCGGGAGGTACGTCGCCCAGCTGCTGCCCCACAACGAGGCTGGAAGGGAGATCCTCCTGGTGCCCACGCCAGGGAAGCATGGGTAAGCTTCTTCCCATTCCAAAACCTGTCATGTCTGAGGCAATTTGGCTTGTGGCTGCACATTTCCAGGGTCTGCGACATCTACTTAACACTCACAATTTCCCTTTAATGGGTAGAGACCAGATTGAACCATAACTGCCCATTTTCCCTGGACAGTGTCTCAGGCCCTGCTCTGTGGGCCCTCTGGCTCCCCACGCTGGCGGGCCTTCCGGAGGCCAGAGGACCAGCTGGCAGAGTGGACATTTAATGAGTGGGCATTCATTTCCCAAAATCCAGAAGGAGCCAAGGAGAAAACAGCCAACGGGAGTGGTAAAAGGCCAGCATGAAAGTACTTCAACGTGCTGGAAAGTGGATTTTGCCAGCAGAATTTTGGCGGGAAAGCAAAGAGCGAGCTGTTGTTGCCGCCAAGCAGGTCCTGCCCCAGAGAACTGCTCAGGCAGGACACACCGGTATCGGTTCGGTAAGGTTTGGAACAGCCTTTGTTCTAGAGTATCTGAGGCTTACTCAGCACTCAAGTCACATCCAGTACTTACGTCAGTCAGCTGCTCTATGCTTCCCGAAGATACTCACCCACCTGCGTGGTGATCCCTTGTACCTCTAGAAATGGTGATGCTGGAAAGCCATCTTGAATCAGGACATCTCTGTGCCTGCCTTTTTTCTCATTCCATAGGTGTGAATACCGTTGTAAGACCCCAGTTTTGAATGGGCCCTGATATTCCTTTATAATCAATAAGGGTGACAGATCCTTCTTTATGGCATGTTTTAAGAAAAAAGATGTTTAGTTTTTAGCTAAGCTTAGATTTAGCTTCTCTCTAGGAAAACACCTTGCAGAGGGATCCCATCTGAACAAGGATGTTGCCCATCCTCCACCTCCATGCTCGGTTGAGGGAGGGGGTTGAGGGAAAAGCCTGCTGCTTTTCCAGTACAGCTACATGGCCTCCTTAGGAATTTCTTGAAGGTCTCCACCCCATTCCCCTGCTACTGACCCATCAGCGTTTAGTTGTGCTTCAAAAAACCACAAACTGCTACAATCCCAGCAAGAATGAAACCTTGGCTTCAAAAAGGATGTTGTCCCTATAACATAAACTCATATCCATCTTTTTGCCTCTGCAATGTCTTCTGGGCTGACTGGGAAGACCCCAGCCACCAAGTACATCTTGCTGTCTGTATCAGAAGGCAGGGATGTGGGGTGTCGGACTGCCCGTTGTTTGGAATGAGCTGTCCTCTGGGCCCAGCCTCCCTCCAGCACACCCCCCTTTCCTGTGCAAAGCTCTGGGGGTAAGGCCACCCATCAATGGGAGGGGCCGATGGTGGCCTCGGCCACTGTGCCATCTATGGGCATCGCCCAGCCCCACGAGCTGTTTGTTGCCCCACCAGGCCCAGCAGGCAGTGCTGCGCAGGGCCCCTGGGACTTCAGGCAGCCCCTCTGCCGAGCTGCTGGGTCAGGCAGGTGGGGGTTCACTGATGTCACAAGGGAAAGTGGAGTTGGGGGTCCCCCTGAAATGTCAGTGAGAACAGGGGTGATTTGACAGGAGGAGGGCCAGAGCGATTTTAGCACTTCCTGAGAAGCAGGGCCGGGTCCCCTGCATGGTATGCTCAGTGTGGCAGCCAAGGGGCTTACGGTGAGCTTTCCCCTCTTTCTCTGCCTATGCTAACTACCAAGTCAGCTCCCATTTAACAGGTGAGAAAGCTGAGTCAGAGGGACAGACGAGAAAGTGGTACAGCCCCAAATGGGCTCCAGGTCTCTCCTTTCCTTATCTGTGCTCTTTCCAGGGAACCCATGGCCTCTCAGCAGGGACCCTCGGGGAGGGGTGGCACCCAGGAAGAAGCCTCCTGACCAATGGGTCCAGGGGGCATGTGATGGTAGCACCCCCTCCACATGTGGGAGAGTAAGAAAACTGGGACACACAGTGTGGGCAGGCTGGGAACTCCCTCTGAGGCTACCAGAGCCACCTGTCTCAAGGTCCCCGCTGCTGGCCAGGACATTTTCTTCCCATGGTGACTCTTCTGTTACCTGAACTGCCCTGCCCTCTGGGAGGAGGGAGTGGAGGTGGGAGAACAGGGAGCAGGGGTGTGAGGACAAGGCCGCTAGCTTAATGGCTTTCCATGGTACTGCCCCACCTTGACAGGGGCTCAGGCTGAGTCTGTGCAGCCCTAGCCCTGCCAGAGACACCTCGGAGTTCGGTGATGAGCGGGAGTGACTCTAAATTTAAATTAAAGATGACTGAGCCAGCCTCCCTACCTCCAACAGGATCAAGGTGGTGAGGTTAGAAGGTGGGAGCTGAAGGGGCAATCCGTAGGCTTCTTTGCTGTAGGGAAGAATTCTGCTGCCATGGGCGTTTTGGCAAACTGCAGGGCATAGGCACCTGTCCAGCAATTCAGAGCATTCTCGGTGTTTGTGCAGAGCTGCAGCTGGATCGCTCCATCTTGGCGTTATTGACATCCAGGGCCAGACGGTTCTTCTTGTGGACAATGCTCTGTGCATGGTCCCCAGCTTCCCAGGCCTCTACCCGTGAGAGGCCAGTATTGGTTGTGACCAAAAAATGTCTCCAGACACTTCCAGATGTCTGTACCCTTGTGGCACAAAATTATCCCCACTGAGAACCACTGAAATAAACAGAGCACTTTGGAACTGGGAGAAACCATGAGATTTACCTGGTTCAACCTTAATTCACGGGTGTGGGAACTGAGGCCAGGAAAAGGAAGGGACTTGCTCCATGTTTCATCGTGAGTGTCAGTGTTGGAAGGCAAGTGTTTTGAGCCCTATACTCATGTGCATGTGCCAACCACTGTCCTAAGTCCTGGGTTACAAAGATATGTAACATCCAGTCCCTACCCTTAAATAATACAAACTATTGCTACCAGTTACTAAGGACTTCTAGATCTGCTAGCCAGCCACTGCTGTGCACTTTACATGTATCTTCTTATCTAACACTCACAACACAGTGAAGCAGGTGCTATTATTATCTTTCATTTTATAGATGAGGAAATTTGGTGTCTAGACAGGGTGGAGGGGCTCTGAACCTAACTAGCCTGACTTCAGACTATTTTTATCTATTGCTGGAAAAGCTCAATTAGTTTACAGTAGTGCAGCAGGAAGAAAATTGTAATGCCATGAATTACAATTACCCTGAATATAGGTCATAGTTCATTATTCAACCATCAGTTCAATGAATAATCATTTATTAGCTATTTTCTGTTTTCAGGATCATAGAGGCATAAGAGATACAAAAGGCCAGCATTTGATGGTCCACCACAGGACGTTATATGCAAGAGCTCTATGACATTAGGCAAATCCCACCCCCTCCCAAACCTCAGTTTTCCCATCTGTAAAGTGGGGATGATGCTGCTGGTCCTGTACACGTGGTTCTCTGGGGTCAGTGCAATACAGGGTGTAAAGGGTCTTGTACCCTCTGAGATGGAGGCCAATGTAAGATGCCATTAACACCTTAATCAGCACTGCTCTGCTGAGAATTTAGGCACAAATGTTTGAGACTCCTCTGCTCTCTAATTACTGGTTATCGTCAGTTGCAAGAATCCTTTGGTTTTGGGATCTGGGCAGTTTGCCTCTCCGGAAGCTCGCTCTTTCTAATGTCAGAGATGACTCCAACAGCACAGTCTTCAGTGTGGCAAGGGGGACACAGTGAAATCCTGGTGGTGAGGGCAGTGACAATTACAAACGAGGCTGGCTTCTTCTCAGAACAGAACATGGTGGTTTGGGGACTGCTATTTGGAAAATGACACTGAGTGTTTATAATAATAAGGCAGGAAGTTGTCACAGCAAAGTTGGCTGGGGAGAGCCTGATGCGGAGGAGTGGGCTGAGGAATGACAGGCTAGTAAGTCCCCAGAAGCCATGAGTCATGAGCAGGCAACATCAGGGAAGCAACAGCCTGCATGGAGGCGCCGGAGACGGGAAGGCCGTCGGAGAATCCCGGCAGCTGCTCTTCCTCTGCTGGAAAGCAGCAGCAGGCGTGAGGTCTAATGAATTACAGACAGTGAGCGCACACCAGCCAAAATGGCCTGGCTTTGGCCAGGGTCTCCCAGGGCACAGATGACAACAACGAATGCCCGGCCTGTTCATCTGCTCATCGGGCCAGCCAGGATGGCCCAGAAGCAAGAAGCAGAAAAATGGGAAGTCAAGTAGCCCAGCCTCACTGGCCACAGAATCCAGTAGACATAGGACAGGACATGTTAACTAGAAATTAGAAGCAACCAAGTCCCCATGGTTTAAATGAATATGATAATACCTATTTAACATGGTGAGTTGTGAAATGGCATAGGAAAATGGCTCACCATTTGTTTGATTGTAGTAGATGTTTAATACATGCTACATCCTTTCCAGTTCATACATTTATTTAACAACCATTAATTGAGAACCAACCTCTGTATAATAGGTGCTAGGAATACACAGTTGAAGACACAACACAGACTCAGCTTTCAAAGAGCATCCGGACCAACAGAGAACACAGCAAGCAAAATAGCAACAACCCAAGCTTGTGCGGGCGTTTTTAAGTTGGGTCCCCGAGATACTGAAAGGCTAAGTTAAGATCACCAGCCAGCAGGCCAGCCCAGGAAGAAAGCTGTTGTAGAAAAGCAGTCCAGCAGCGACGGGCGGTATGAAGTCAGTGTGAAGTCAGGGACTTCCCTGACTCAGAAACGCGGGCTCAAGGGCTGGTGGTGTTTCTGGCTGTAGGAGCTACTCTCCAGGGCTCCTTCCGGGACACCCAGTGCAGGTTCTTCTTCTCCGAACACACTGCTCTCTCCTGCACCCTTGGGTGTGCGGGGCTTTATTACGCGTGACCAGAACTGCGTGTGGAGGGAAGAATTGGGCCCTGAAGAGAAGTTGCCAATCATTTGAATTACTAATATTTGAGAAGTTGTTTCAAACCGGAAGGATATGGTGATACTCAGGCCTGAACCAAGATGAGCTGTCGGGCTATTTCAGAGCACAAACTAGGCGCATTCCAGAGGGTGGCATGGAAATCAGTATCCCCAGCACAAAGCTTGACCTTTCTGCAGGGTCTCAGAGGAGACTTGAGTCCATTTTCCCCGTTGATATCCTGATGGGGACAGTGGGGGAAGGAAGGGGGTGTTGGGGAACCAAACCTAGAGGCATAGTGTGATGTGATAAAGGCCCAGGTGCACACACTGGCACAGCCAGGACTCATGCCCAGGTTGACCCTCCAGAGCCCGGCCTGCCTGTGCTCTGTCTCCGGGCTGAACAGCTGTACAAGAAGTCCTGGAATTTACTGCCCATACATTAAAATCTGCAGACAACCTCCCCAGGTGAAGAAAACCCATCAGCATTGGGTACTTAGAAGGCTGCCACATTTTTGTCCACCAGTCACTCTGACCAAAGATCCCAGCTATAAAACAGGAAACAGTCCTAATGTGAAACCCACCAAAGTAATCTACCCCAAAGGGTGTCCGAAGGTGCAGTTTCAGCCTTGGTTTTACGCTAATTTGCAGTGCGGTTACGAAACAACCACAGCCCTTCCCCGCCTTGGCTACTTACCTTCCAGAAGCTGCTCCCAGCTGCTCTGCTCCCTTCCTTCATCCTGCAGTAGCAGCAACCTCACTGCGCATTGCCACGCAGGGCAGGGGTGGCAGGACGTGGCTTTCCTGCCCAGACTCTGGCTGTTGCCCTACCCCCCTCTACTCTGGCAACCAGGACAATTACCCATCGCTGACCCCGGGGGACTTTCTGCCACTAATCTACAGAACCCAGAATGTTCCTGCAAACAGACCAGCTGGGCTCGGGGGCTGAGCAAGGAAGAGTCATAGGATAGAGCAGCCTGGCAAGATGCCGCAGGAATTGGCTTCTGGGAAGATGCCTGACTGCCTCTGTCGAGCCCTCTGGGGTCAGCTGCCGCCAGCCCAGAGCAACGTGGCTAATCGGGCCAGCGTGGGGGAAGCAGAAGCCCGTGGCCTTCAACATTGCCCCTCCAAAGCTCTCCTTGCATCCTGCCCGCATGATGAACGAAGGGAAATAAAAAAGGTGATCATTTACCGAAATTGATGCCCTCGAGTAGCAGTGTCACAATGATTTAATTTCAGGCCCAGCATTTTCTCACTTTCAAAGTCATTCGTAGTGTCAGCTTTTCCCTTTCTCCCCTTGGTCTGAATAACACGCTGATAAATATACAATAAGGGCTTTAATGTTTGGGTGATTTACACTAAAAAGAGAAAGCCATTCAAAGGCTTTAAAGATAATTTTTTAAAGCCTTAAAACTCACACCCAGGCTCGTCAAGGGCATATTTCTGAGGCATGGGAGCAGTCGTGAGCTGGGAGTTCTCTGACATAGGGCAGCCATGGGGCTCGGGCCCTTAGTACACACTGTGAGCTTGGGCACGTCTTTGAAACTCTCTGTGTCTCAGTTGCCCTATCTGTAAAATGGTTGTTGTGAGGGTTCAATTAGATGACACGGAGTTGGTGTTAGCCTGCTCCTCCTACCAGCCCCCATGCCCCGCCCCCTGCTGCCCACCCTGCTGCCCCCTTCCCCAGATTGCTCTGGCTGGTGCGGGAGTGGGAGTGAGAAGAGCCAAGTTTAGCAATTTTATACCCCTCATTCTTGGAATAAACACCTATATTCCCTCAGTTTGACCTCAACGTCCTTAGCCCCACTGACTGTACCTGGATTTACCATATTTCCCAACCCTGTGAGTAGTAATATTGAAACAACTACTAGGTGCTAGTCCTCTCTGGAGCACCTGGACTTGAAGCCATTGACGGGGCCTAGGTCTCAAGCTTTGGGAACACCAATCAGAACCATGCATTTATATAAAATTCATACAGCTCAGCCTCATCCCAAGTGATTCTGATTTTATGAGTCATAATAACGTAACATAAACTGGTAGCTTTCTTATATCCATTTACTAAATAGTAAGAAGAAAAGTGAAAAAGAAAGCTTGAAGATGGACTTGACTGCAGGGTGGAGAGCAAGTTTTCTCCCTCACATATGTGGACAGGCTATTGCAAGGCTTTCCAATGCTTGCCTGATCCTGCCTGTGCAGCCCCCAAGCTGGGGCGGCTAGGGTATCTGAGCTATGAGTAGGACTGGTCTCTATACCTACAGACCTATAGGTCTACTCAGGACACACCTGTTATTCTATCTCCAAAAAGACTGTGGCTTTGAAGGCCAGAGGGGCATGAGAGGAATACCAAGTAGACACCACCTATCCACCCATCCATTCATCCACCCATCCATCCATCCACCCATCCATCCATCCACCCACCCATCCATCCATCCATCCATCCACCCATCCATCCATCCACCCATCCATCCATCCACCTATTCATCCATCCATCCATCCATCCATCCATCCATCCATCCATCCACCTATTCATTCACCCATCCATCCACCCATCTACCCATCCATCCACTCACCCATCCATCCATCCATCCATCCACTAACCCATCCACCCATCTACCTACCCATCCACCCATCCATCCATCTACCCATCCATCCACACATCCACCATCTTTGTTCTTCAGAATGTCACGTGTTGACTCTCATCTAGGTCCCAGGTTAACAGAAGAGCCATTGAACTCCTCTTTGTTCTCAGGAGGCCAATACCATATTAATATTCATGATGACTATCTGTAGGGGGCACATTCTGGCTACCAGGTGCATCAGCACCTATCAACTCACTTCATTTTCACTGTTTCACTGTGGTATTATCCTCGTCTTACAGATGAGTAAACTGAATCTGTCTTACAGATGAGTAAACTGAATCTCAAACAGGTTCAGTAATTGGTTTACAGTCATGGGTAACGCACAAGGGAACACAGATCTTTTGGGTCTTTTTCTTTTTCTCATTTCCCAAAACAAGCCTTGCAGTTGAACCTTGGTATCATACCTGACTCTGAGAAAACTGATACCTATTCTCATCAGTCATAAAAAGCTACTTTCAAGAAAACTCATCTGAGTTTCACTAATTTAATTTTGGGCCACAGGCCTCCAAGGTAAATACCTAGGCTTGTATTATCTTCTTACTCTTCACAGTGTCGGGCACAGCACCTGCACATGGTACGTGAATAAACACCATATCAAGTTATGGTGGCTCTACAATGCTCTTCTTCTCAAACCTAAGCTCTGGTTCTAAAAATTAAATCCCAGTCCAAGATCACAGGAGAGTCTTCAATTGATGACAAGATGAAAAGTATTTTCACCTGCCCTCTGCCCACGCGCAGGGATAGATGTATAATCCTCCCTGGGGCTCAGGAAGCAGCTGTCAGAGTGTACCTCAACTGTGAAGGTTGCCACTAAGTACAAAGGACAATTCCTTTCCTGGCAGGTACAACTTTTACTCACAATTGCTTTCATTGATGGGCATCAAGAAAAATAAATGAAAAGACCATTGGCTTCTGCCAGCTTTGACCTTCAAGATTTGACAGCCCAGGGCTTGCAGTGGGGCTCTTTTGAGCCAGTTACTTTTGTCTTCCCACTCTGCCCTGGATATGTGATGGATTGAACACTAGGAAGATGAGTGAACTGTGAATACCTGTAACTCCTTGGCTTGTCAGACTGACATCTTGACAAATCCCATAATGATAAATATAGGTTGTATACAGAGAGAGGTCAAAATGCATAGAGACAATCACTTCTCCTCTCCAAAGTGTGTATTGAGCCTCACTGTTACCCAGAGTGGAGGGAGATAGTGGAATAGGTGGAGGAATTTAGGCAAGAGACCGCTGGTTCAAGGGATTTGCTTATTCATTCAGCCTGTGTTTTGTCAACAACTGTTCGTGAGCCTTAGGCACCGGTTGGACTCTGATGCCGCATCCTGCATTAGGGATTCACAGTGAGGTTTGGCACTGGATGATGAGGGACAGTGACAATGCTTTTGGGAGAGGACTGCAATGGATGTGTGCACAGGTGCCACAGGGACGCAGAGAGGAGTGGGTGGCAGGATGGCTGGTGGCTGGCGAGGGCACATGCGCCAAGCCTGGCAGCTTGAGAAGGTGGGTAGCATGCGGCGTCTGCCCCGTTCTTTGGGCTTGTCACCCAGCTTCCCTGCCCCCACCCCGTTTCTCAGAGTGCTCCCATTTCTGTGTGGATGTGCCACCAGCTTGTGTGGCGACAAAGCTGCCCTCTCCCTACCAAGGAAGTCTCCAAACAGGAAAGCCGCATCCTGGACCCCCGACATCCCTTCCATACCTTTCCGTGTAACACACGTGCTGCGACAAGTGCTCCAGTTTCACCCTGGGCTCAGGCGCTCCTCTTGCATTCTCCTCACGGATAGTACCCTCCTCCCAGAAAAGGACTTCAGGTTTCTCTACATAATCCACGTACCCAACTACTTCCACCCCAGCACACGTGGATTTCAGAGTGCAAGCAAGCTGTTGCCACCTTTTGTTTACAACCGGCCTGGACACCAGGCTTCCCTGTCGCCTCTCCTTTTCTCCCATTTTGCGGGAAGAGTAGGTGAAGTCTGTTATTCCTGGTGGGTGGTCCTTCACCACCTTTCCACCAAAGACCCTTATTCATTTTGCAGCACCTCGTTCCGTTTCTCCTTCTCCGACAAGCTTCTTTAAGGTTTCTCAAAAGGCGTTGCTCCTGGGAGCCTTGTGATGACCCAGCCCCGCCTGTGCCTCCCACTAGTCAGCAGGGGCCCGGAGCCCTTTCCCTGCTGGCTCCTGAGTGCCCACCGTAGGGGAGAGGGAGGGCTGCTGGCTGGGCTGAGTCTGGACCCCCGACCCCGCTTCATGTGAATAATAGTAGCCACAATGAGGAGGAGGAGTAATCTCTTAGTCTATCTGGGCTGCTGGTGGCTCATAAACAGAAGGTACTAATTTCTCACAGTTCCGGAGGCTGGCTGCGCTCTGGTGAGGACCCTCTTCCGGTTCCCTGTCGGTGTCTCCCTGCTGGGTCCTCACTTAGGGGAAGGGAGCAGGATGCTCTTTGGAGCCTCTTTGTGAGAGCACTAACCCCATTTAGGAGGGCTTCACCCTCAGGACGCATCCATCCCAAAGGCCCCGTTCCTACGCCATCACCTTGGGGTTAGGTTTCAGTGGGTGGATGTGGGGGACACAGTCAGACCATAGCCAGGAAAAAGAGGCACAGTTTCTTAGGGCTGCTCTGTGGTGCCAGGAATTGTCCTAAGCGCCTTCACTGCGTCCCCTGGCTTAATACTATGCTTCTGTCCTCTGCTTCTCACCTCTCAGCGAGGGAGGCACCTTTCTTACCTGCTTTGTTCAGAGAGGAAGCGGAGGTTCAGCAAGGCTCAACTTCCCCGTCACACAGGCTGGGTTTGAACCAGGCCACCCTCTCCACAGCCCAGTCGAATCGCTATGCTGTGGGCCTCGCTATCATCAACCAAAACTAAGAATATATTGTTGTTCACATGTAATTGTTAATCACTGTTTATGCTTAATACCTAGCTGCATAATTTCAGTGGGGTACACGGAATCTTTTTCACCCCAAACAAAGGGCAAAATTCTGACGCCTTGGCCTGCAGAGTTTCGCACATTTGTGGGAGCCGGCGCCCTGGGGGCAGGGACCGGAGAGCGGTCAGTCCGGCCCTGCAACAGAGGGCTCAGCAGAGGGTGCTCCTAGCTTCCCTGTCCCCTGCAGCCCCAGCCTGTCTGCAGCCCCTCACCTGCAGATCCAGGTCTCCGCCCGGGGTTGAGGAAGCAGTCGGGTGATGGAATCATCAGCCCTTTTGTTAATAATGGAGAAGGTCCAGGCAGCCAGTGCTGACGGCACACGAGTAGACACCGTGACCTGCTTCGGTGACCTGCTTCCTAGCTCAGCGCAGCCTGCGTTCGCTGCAGCCACGAGGTGCACTTGCTGGTCTGTGTTGCCTGGCCTGGTCCTGTGCTTCCTGTTTCCCCCCTTTGCTTTGGTATAGTTCCACTCGCATGCCTCGCTAAGCTTCCTGCTTTTTATGTACAGAAATGCATTTTCCTATGGTTCAGAGCCTTAATTAAGAGCTTTATCAACCATGGGCTTTCACATTTAACAGGCTTTACAAAATCTACACATGGATTTGGTGCAGTGCTTATTCCTGAGAGGATCTTCCAACAGTAAGCTCCGAGAAAGGGTGTTCCCACCACTACTTGCAAATTACCGAGGGCTTTCCCTCTGACCGTGGGTAGGTCTTACGGTGGCCAGAGAGGGGAGGGCATGCAGGGAAGGCCACTGCTCATTAACTGAGGGCAGACTGAACCAAGGTACTAGAATTAGCATCGCAAGTAGCCTGGATATTTCTGGAGACCATTCACGTAAGATCACTGGGTTTCCTGAGGGTCTGGGGCCTTCTTCCCACCCAGCGCACTTCACTCAAGTGACTGGTAGACTGTGGGAACCTGGGGCCAGAGCTGGTGCTGTGCTATCCTCCTGGCCCCACTTCCTGACTCAGGCTGTCAGTTCAGCTGGAGAAGCGTGAGGCTCTTCTGTGTTGGTAATACTGTGAAATGTTCCTTGAAGTCTTTGAGAATGATAACTTCTCTTCCTGGGCATCAGGAAGTCCCAGAATGGAACAAATCAAGACCTTGATGAGAGAACTGGCAAGCGAAAATTGTAGGCTATTAATCTTCTGCTTTGAGCCCTTCAGTGAGCCCCTGGGAAACTGTGGAGCAGGTCTGAGCTCCCTATTAGCATGGCATAGGACCCTCACCTGACCCCACCCCTCCTGAGCCTGCTCGCCCGTTCCCAGCACAGTGCCTAATTCACAACACGTGTTTAAGAAATTCTTATCAGTGAGCAACCCTCACCCCCAAGTTAATTGGACCAGGGACTCTGAGAACTTGAGATATGGTTTTAAGAACCAAAATGCATCTAGAAAGCTCAACCAAAATTGTATCTCCATCTTCAATAACAACCTGCTTCCTTCTACCATCCCCAGATACAATGACTGCCCTCGCCTGCAACATCTCCGTTTGAGTCCTAGTGATTCACATGGTCAAGCAAGTGCTGGCACACTTAGCCTTGAAATAAGACGGCTTGCATGCCTTCTGGTTGCCCTCTCTGTGACCCTTTTAGCCCCCTCCCCCAGTTTTCCAGATGCTTCCTAACACATGTTCCCTGTATGTTTCCTAATCTTCCTCAAGAGACTCTACTTGATGTTTTTCCTCAATTTCTCCCTCTACTTACTTTATTATTCTTCCATCCTCACTTAAGCACACTGACTCCTGTTGAGTTTTTTATCTTTTCAGACAAGCTAGAATGAGTTTCAATTGCATTCCCTCCAACTGTTCCTTACATATTCCCTCCATTAGTTTGGTTTTTTTTTTTTTTTTTTCACTCTCCCAGGACTAAAATTCCTTTCTAACCGCATGAGATTCTAATCATTATCCCGCTGGGTGCTTGTCTATGAGCGTCAGAGTGACTACTCTGTTTGGAGCTTCCCTCTCTGGTCCGTTTCTGCAGGGACCCTCCCGGTGCCTGTTGAACGGGCAGCCCCTCAATAGACCCAGGTGATTTCCATTTCTAGAAACCCTCACTGTCTATCAGCTTGCATGGTTAACCTTCCGCCACCTGGTCTAACGTAAGGCTGGCCTCTGGGATTTGCGGAGCTAGTGACAGTGGGTTCATTGTCAACGGAACTGAGCAAGGAAACTTGGTAGTTGGTAAAGCCAGAGGTCAGATGAAAATATAAACTCGTGTAGTTCATGATCCTTGAGGCCTTGGCCTTCTTCCATGGCCGCCTTCCCAACTCCACATCCCCACAGGGCTGTTTACACTAAGATGGGTTAAAGGCATAGCTAATAGAACTTGTAAAAATAATACTTCAATCATAGGATCACTGAGCAGAAAAGCGCCTTGAAAGTAATTGAATTCAACTCCTTCACCCTCTACCCCAAACCAATCCAACGTTCATCCGGCTGCAGCTGACTGGCTCAGCCAGGAGGTGCTCACCCTCCTGAAAAGCTGACCATCTTTCCGTGGGGCAGCCTGAGACGCTAGGGGGGCCTTGCTGGTAGCCTCATGGCTTTGTAACCTTTGTCTCTAAAAAGCTGTTCAACTCTGTCAGCCTCTTGCATCCCATTCCTAAAATGGGAATAGTAATACCTACTTTGTAGGAGCTCTGTGAGGAATATTGCTTTTAACATTACGTAGCTAATATGTATTAAGAGTTTACCATGTTCTTAGCACTGAGGCATAGGATTGCATTTATACCACAATGTCCCTATGAAGTAATACTCTGACAATGTATATTACTTAGACTAACTTGAGCAGAGAATATGCGGGGTCTGTCCGGAAAGTATCGACCACACATACTGTTCTAATTATATTGACATTGGCTCGATACTTTTGGGACAGACCTCATAGGTTAGTACCCGGTCCTGTTTCACCATTATCCAGTTGATCTCGTATTTCTCCTCTGAAATCACGTCCTAACAAGGCAGCTTTTCTTTCCTTTGAAGAGAGGTTTCATGTCTGTTTTTAACTTCTTTTTCCCTAAGCTGAACAATTTTCACTTCTTCTACAGTATATTTCCCAGGGCTACATTCTTCCAAAGTGAGTTTACCGTTGACGTAGTCAGCGGCCTGTTCTTCAGAGACGGAAACCCTCCACTCACTGCCATAGCTGAGGCTTGGGTCACTTCTCCCGCAAGCCGTACCCTGTTGTCTGAACCCAAGACACCCTAAAATTGACACCATTAGGACCCAGGGAGGCTGTAGGACAGTTCATTAAATCATCTCTCACACTATTTGCATCTTTTTCTTTCCAATGGACAAGCCTCAGGTTTCTTCTGCAAGCAAAGAAGGCCTTTCCTGTTTGCTATTGACATTCCCAAAATGTCTGATTCAAAAAGAAATTTAATTCTGTCCCCAGCTTTCATGTCATTTTGCTTTGTTTGTCATCCTTATGGTCCTCCAGCTTTGGCCCTTTGTTCCCTTAATTGCCAGAGACATTTTTATACCAAGTAAATTGCATCAGGCCCACTGCAAAATGAATCAATTTGGGAGGAGTATGAGCTGCACTGTTGTCTTAAGTGTGCATTAACATTTAGATATGTTGTTTAAAACTGGTCTGGGGTTAGAGCCAGGGAGACAGCCTCATGACTATTCTGACTCATTCCCCATAGCCAGACTCCACAGAGGGGAGCTGGGGAACCCTGGAACCCATTTCCACCCCCGTTTTATTCTCTGTCCCTCTAGGGAGGGCTTCAACTTGGTGAGGTCTTTTAAGAGCTCAGATTTGGGAACTCGATTGACAAACTGAGCTTGACTGGTGATCTCAGAGTGAAACCCAGCCAGGGGTAGGAGAGGACGGAGGAGGGGAGACTCGCTCTCTCTCATCATACAGCAGGCGCACACGTGACAGCTGGGTTTAAGTACAAATCCGATAGCCAGGAACCTTTGACAGTAAAATAAAGCACAAAGAAACAAAGGACCTCAGCCAACCTTCTCTGGTGTAAAAATTAAACAATGTCCTGGAGACCAGTGTAAAGGAAGAGCTGCAGTTCAGATGACCATGTGGTGATTCGATGAGCTAATTCTTTTATCATCAAGAGAGTCAGGTAGTACCTCCATTAGTGGTAGAAGGGTTAAAAGTTGGAGGGAGTGACAGCACCAGGACAATCGCCTGATCTATGCTTTCTCAACCACCTGGGCTCATGGCCTAACCTGGTAATGGACTCCATCCATCAAAGAATTATTCCATCTGGCATCCTTGTTTCTGAAGAAACCTGGTCATCTTCATAGAGAATTGGCTAAGTGATATAATGCGTGCGAAAGCCCTTAGCACAGTGCCTCAGTGAAAGGTAGTTGAATCTGTTCAGTCTATTTTGATTTTATATTCAGAAATATAATGGTGCATTCAATGCATAAGAGAAATAAAACATCAATTGTATAATGCCATTATTAAGACCCTGAAGCTCTGAGATACACAACTATGAGGATGGTAAAGATGGCACTTTCTCAGGAAGACCTTTCCAGACACCTCTGTCCCTGGGCATCCCTTCTGTCTTAGCCCCCAAGGTCCTTCGTAAGCAACAGCTCTACTCCCTGGAAACTCGGTAACCATGTACATTTCTGCTGAGATCTCCCAACAGAGTCCGAACCTCACGCAGGCATACACCGTGCTTTCATTTCGGTGTCCCCAAAGCCCCAAACAAGTGCCTGACACAGAATAGGTATTCAGGAGATGTTTGTTGACTGGGCAATTAGAACTGGAAAAATACTGTCATTGCTGCTATCCAAGATGAAGTAGATGAAGCATAGGGGAATCTTTCACCTTTGTGCGAGGTAGGAATAAAGTAGCAGGATCCTTGACTAGAGACAGAAATCAGTGCGTAAAGACTGCTGCTAACCAGCTTGTTGCCTGAAAATAGCAGCAACTACGGCTCATGTAGCACCTCCTCTATGGTGGGCGTTGTTCTGTGAGGTGACATCATTATTATCCCCATTTTGTGGATGGGGACACTGAACTTGCCCCCAGTCCGATAGTAATAATCAGAGCTGGGATTTGAACTCACTGGGTCTGTCTCCAGAGCCCATGACCACCACACTACATGACATGAGATATGAAGGGGTGGCTTCCCCGACTCCCACCCCTGAGCAGGGGGCTTCCTGGTAGCCCTGTCAGGTGGCATGTGAGGTGGCCAGAGGCAAACACCAGTGAGAAGAGACTGCCTCCTCTCCATGTTCCACATGAAATAGCATCTTCGCTGCCTACCAGGGACACACCACTCCCTGCAGGGTAGAGAAGTGCACCCCTTAATTCAGCTACCATAAGGCCCAGGGTGGAGGATGCTATGCATGGTGCTGGCTTGCAAAAACTGAGAGCAGAGCCCTGGCAGGCTTTCGTTGCAAGCTGGAGAGAATCCCTCTGCCTGGCCCAGCCTCCCGAGGATGAGAGCGGGGAGGGAGAGGGGAGGCCGATCTGCTTTGCACTCCACCCCATCCCCCACCGGAGCACTTAGTCATTTCCTCTATTCATAGGTGAAATTAAATAACACACCACTAAGAGGAGGGGTGAATACATAATGTGTTATTAGATAAACTGAGGCAAAATGGAACTAACAGTCCGCATGCATTCTGCTGGGGGATGGGAGCGCATACAGAGCTGGGACCCAGACTCGCTCTCCCCCGGCCCTGCAGGGGTCCCTCAGGCTTGAGCTGGCCTTTCACATCAGCATGGACAGAGTTTCCAAAAGCTCTAGAGGAAAAGTGGCCAAAACCTATCTCTTTTCCAATTGGCTTAGGAAAATCCCCACCTCTAATTGAACTTTCCCCTCTTGCTTTTTGCCTTTTGGTGCCTGAACTTAATTGCTTTTAAACAGGAAGCTGCTGTGATCAAAGAATTCAGTTACATCTGCATCTTTCGTGCAGAAACAATTTTACCATATGTTTCTAAAGCTGGTTACAGGTTGATTTTGATGAGAGCAACATAATTCTCACCAGTCTTGCTATAATTAGTTGTCTGCTTATATGATGGGGGAAGGAAAATTATTTCTTAATTCCTGATTCGAAAAGAAAGTCAACAGTCATGTTTCCGGCAACCACAGGATTCCACTCTGACCTCACTGCGTTGGTGAGATGGTGCCCCTTGGCCTCTCCCCTTTCCTCTTTCCACCCAGCGTTGCTCTTCTCTTTGTCTTCATCCATTCATTTAGTAGATACTTATCTCAGTACATATTCCTCTGCTACACGCAGGGAAATGTTCTGGGTGGTGGAAACAGAGCTGGGAACGAACAAGCAGGCACAATTCCTGTCCCCATGAAGCTTACATTCTAGAGGGGAAATGGGCACCCGTTACTGATTATGTGTAGAATCATGAAATGACCACAGTAATACAGGCTTCTCTGAGCTTTCATGAGAGGGGAACCTGGCTAGGTGGGGAGGTCAGAGGAGCCTTCCCCAGGAAGTGGTGTTGGGACTGAAGTCTGAAGAGAGAGTGGTGATGTGACAAATTGAAGCAGGAACAGCCTGTGAAGGCCCTGAAGGGAAAGAAGGGAGACCTTATGAGAACGTCAAGGGAAACCTGACGTGAAAATAAAGACCTGCTGGAGCAAAAATGGGGCAAAAGACAGGCACAGGAGAGACCAGGCACATTTAGGGTCACAACTCTTTAGAGCCAAGGCACAGTGGTGCAGAGCTTTAAGGTCGGAGAGCAGTGGGTATGGAGGGCCCAGACCTTACAGTAGCCTGGGGACAGGAGGGTGGTCCTGACTGGGGAGGGAGGTGTAGAGAGAATGCACAGGCTTGCACACGTCTACGTTACATACAAAGCACAACAGACAGGTTTGGTGATGGATTGGACACGGATGGGAAAGAGAGGAAGGTACTTTGCCTTGAGTGTTAGGGTGAATGGAGCCATTCTCTAAAACAGGCAAAAATGAAGGAGCTGCAAGTGTGGAGAGGAAAGGAGAAGTTCGGTGTGGAGTGCTGGTATTTAGAAGTGGATATGCAGGTAGATAGGGGGTTCTGGAACTCTGAGAAAGGATTTGGGTTGGAGGAAAAATAATTAGGATTTGTAGGCATGTTGGTATGACCTCAGAGCCAATGGGAGTATATTAAATTGCCTAGGAAATGAACTGTTAGTGAGTCATAGACCTAAGTGTAAAATCTAAACTACAGCAGTCCCTAAAGTCACGTCGCTTCTTTATAACATTGATAACAGAAAAGAATGGCTTGTCATCGGGGCCCTGTCTGGGTGGAGTTAGCATGTTTGCCCCATGCCTGCATGGGTTTTCTTCCAGGACTGGCTTCCTCCCACTCCCCAAAGATGTGCATGCGAGGTGAACTGGGTGTCTGATTGTCGCATCTGAATGAGTGTGCGCATATGTGGCCCTCTGGGTGGCATGGTGTCCTGCCTGGGGTCTTGCCTTGTTCCCTGAGCTACTAGGAGGGGCTTGCGCCATCTACTTCCCTGAGCCAGAACAAGCAGGTTGGAAGAGAATTAGCTGGCTTGTTCTTACTACTCCTCAAATGTATGTGTAGCTCACAATCACTTCCATGTTTAATATTAGAGGTGTGTGAGTCTTTATTTAGAAGTTTGGTGATGTTTTTGTGACCAGAAATATGCCACGAGAACTTAACTCTTATTTATGTCAATTGGTGTATGGTAAAATTGGTTTTGTTATAGATCATTTCATTTAAAGTCACAATTTCTAAGAAAGCCATTGATGATGTTAAGTGAGGACTTACTACATAAGATCTCTGCAAACTTAGATAAGCAAATATTTCTTAGCATGCAAAAAAACATAAACAATGAAATGAAATAGTGATCAATTAAAAAAGAATGAAAATTTAAAGACCGCTCTCAAAGGATTCTACTTAAAAATATGAAAAACCAATGGAGTAGGAGAAATTATTGAGAAGCCAGGGACAAAGACCATCTAGTTTGTGCTTCCATTCAAGTACAATTCCAGGAAATGCGAACGAATTTCCTGATCTACAGCAACAGCAAGCAAGGCGGCAGTGTCCTGGGAAGTGGGGCAGGACTGACTGCCAAGGGGAGATTGAATGTGGTTTTGTGGTATAACCACTATTAAGAGTTGCCCCCTGTAAGTGGGTGCCATTTATTGCACATACATTGTACCTCCATAAAGTTGATTAAAAAAAAATACCTAGAGAGGAAATAGAGTGGGAAGACAAAAGGGGTAAAAAGCAGTGAAGCTCTTCATGTGTAGACAGACCAAAGAGCTTAAGTGTGAGTAGTGGTCAGAGATGGCAGCCGGAAGGACAGAGAGATCCCGGCCACTTAGTCATGTCCCATTTGTCCTTCAACCTGACGTGCCTGGCTCAGATACAGCCCCTGATTCATGAATTGCCTCCCTCGTAAAGGGTTCAACCGACTCTGTTCTCTTCTTTTCTCAACTCCATAAAACTGTCTAGACTACAAAATAACACTCCAGTGTCTCATCTGATCAGATAATGACCAGGAGTTGCTATCTTCAGTTCTTTGTTTCCTTAGTCTATCAATAGCCAGTGATACCTTTGTTTATAAGTTGTTTTGTGTAGGTATTTCTGGTTTTCCCCACGATTGTTCTCTTACTACTAGTTATGGAATTTTTGCTATAAAAATACTGTACATAGTGAATACTTGTAACATCCTATGAAGTATTACCAACTTCTCTTTACAGGGTAGGAAACAAGGAAGGCTCAAGAAAATTAAGAAATTTCCCAATTTCCCAAAGCAGTAGAACTGGGATTTGAACTCAGGTCTTTCTGAGGTCTGAGTTTTCACTTCTTTCGGAGTTCTAAAGGCGGTTCGTAGGCCTGGTAGTCGTAGCCTCCTTCCAGGTGAGGCATGTTTTATACTTACTCTGCACACCTCGCAACTGGCATGGTGCAAGCACAGTGCAGAAGCTAAACAAATATTGATCTATTCATTGATTGATTCCCCCAGCTAAGATTTTTATGCTTTAAAATAGCAACCACCTGCCACCAAGGACTCTTAAGGAGCTTTAAGAATGTCAATTACTAGGTACATTTCATCCTCCTAGGGCAGAGTAAGGAATTAATTAAAGGGGTCCCAGGCTTTTTGTCACTGTGTGGGTGGGAGAAGAGATAGGTCAGCTTCCTTCTCCGCTCATCCAAGCTGTCTTCTCACCCCGCTGGGGCTACTTCCCTTCCTTTCAATCAAAGCCATGATTGTCAGGGGATTGTGGCCACTTCCACTGGTCACTTTGGCCCAGACTAATGTGAACACTTCCATTTACACTCATGGCCCCGTAGGGAATCCTGAAGCAGGGAGTGATGACTGGGGCTACTAATTGGCCTTCTTTCTTCTGGTTGCAGAGTAGTAAAGTCCTAAACTTGAAATACAAATGGATAATAATTGCTAAACATAACAGCTACCTTTCCATTGCCTTGGAAATAATACCACCTCTCCAGTTCTCTCCCTCCTACCTTCTCTACCTCCCTTTTTAAGTGCTGGCTCCAATCCTACCTTCTATTTGGCTCCTTAATGTCCCCAAAACTGTGCATTGTAATTGCTTACCTAAAAAGTTCTTCTAGTAGTAAAAGGCATTATACTAGATGTACATTGGAACTAAATTTCAATTATGTGTCCTTCATTTTTACATAATTTAGGGTGAGTCACTGTTCTTTGATGAATCATTTGGGGGTGGGGATAAGAATTCATTCATGAATGAAGGTTTCCAAGGGTTCATGAGGGCCCAGAGTGAGATACTTGCCCAGAAGGTAAAAAGGCGCTTTTTTTTTTTTCCTTTCAGATTTCAGAGTTTATACTCAGTGAAAAGCATGAGAGTAGGAGGGACTGAAAGGGATTGTACAAGTGAGGACAGAAAGCTTTTGCTGATCTAATTTACTCTTAAAACAGTCTTCTCCACGGTTGAAGGAATCCCTGTTCTCCTTAAGCCTTTCTATCTTGGTTTTACACTTTTTAAAAATAAACTTTTAAAAATATATATATGTAGAGAAAAACCAGGGGTGTTTTGAAGATATGTCAGAGAGAGATGAAGCTGAAATCAGTAATGCTGGTAAAGGTCAAAGTGAGAATTATTTAAATGGTGAATGCCTTAAATTTGTTGTGAGTTGCTTATAAACATTCACAAAAATCATTTCTCTTTTTCCCGAGAAGCTTTCACTACAGGAAAGCCTTCTGCACATGACCATTGACACTGGAATTATCTGTGTCCCAGAAACACATGGCTTGAGTATTTCTGTTCCCTGACATTCAGACATGGGGTAGCAGTACATGGTACACATAGCCCATTAGGGATCTTTTGTCCCCTTTTGTTAAAATAAAAATACCTACTGAATGAGAATCACCGAGGGAGGAACCTGAGAATCTTTAATAGCACAGCCCAGGTGACCATGAGTGAGCAAGCCTGGGAAACGAGAATGAAATGGTCTGAAGCCGAGCTTCTCAAGGTTTGTGGCACACGTGGACTGCCCAGGGATCTAGGTGACATGCAGATGCTGTTCCAGTGGGTCAAGGATGGAGCTGAAAATCTGCGTGTGTAACAAGCTTGCAGCTACTCCAGCCACCCGGTAGCAAGGTTTCAAAGGAAATGCATCTAATGTCCACACACAGATATTATTTGAGGCTAGAGGTTGGAGCAACCGGAGAGAGTCCCAGTGCATCTTCTGCTCTCCTGGCCCAAGTGATGGGTGACAGTAGAAAGGAGCCTCAGTTCTCCAGAAAGCCAGCAAGGCCCTGCAGGCGGCAGTGTTTCTGTGCACTCACCTAGTTGTAGATCTGACCTTGGGTTTTGAGGGACAGACGTGCTCAGGACTCAGGCTAAGTACACTCCCAGAAGACATATGGAAGTCATGGGTGCTAACTGTTAAATGTCCGATAAAGCACGCTGTGATTGGTGAGAATCCTGCCTTGAATGAAACCCTCCTAGGCGCAGGGTGCTGTGTGGGACACTGAAGTCACAGAGTGTTACTGAGAGTTGGGTCCTGCTCCCCTGACTTGCCTCTGGAAGCCATTCTGTCTCTCGCCTTTAAAATAATAATTTTTAATCTTTAAAAATGTTAATAGTGGTAAAACACATAAAATTTGCCATCTTAACCATTTTAGATGTACAGTTCCGTTGTTCAGTATATTTACGTTGTTGTGCAACCATCATCACCAACCATCTCTAAATAGTTTCATCATTCCAAACTGAAACTCTGAAACCATCGAACACCTGCTCCCCTTTCCCCTCCCCCTGCTCCCTGGTAAGCACCATTCTACCTTCTATCACTGAATCTATTTCAGGTACCTCATAAAAGTGGAATCGCACGGTATTTGTTCTTTTGTGCCTGACTTACTTCACTTAGCATGTCCTCAAAGTTCATTCATGTTGTAGCCTGTGTCAGGATTTCCTTCCTTTTAAAGACTGAATAATAATCCATTGTATGTGTATACTGCATGTTGCTTATCCTTTCATCTGTAGATGGGCATGTAAGTTGCTTCTGCATTTTGGCTATTTTGAACAAAGCTGCTGTGAACGTAGGTGTACCAATATCTCTCTGAGACCTACTTTCAGTGCGAGGGCTATATATCCACAAGTGGAATTACTGGATCAGATGCTAATTCTATTTGAATTTTTTGAGGAATCACCATCCATACTATTTCCACCATGGCTGCAGCACTTTAGAATCCCATCAATAGTGCACAAGGGTTCCAGTATATTCACATCCTCACCACTGCTTCAGGTGACCTCAGCTATAAACTGGGCAATTGCCATGGTGTCCTACCCGAAATATTCCCTTGGTCTTCTCTGCTCCTGCCAAATGCTGTTCAACATCTAAAGCCAAGGAGAGCCCCATGGTTTCTCAAATGCCGGATGACATCAGCCACTGATGCACTCACCTTGTCTAGGCCTGAGGCCACTCCTGTGTTCCCTGGAGGATGGGTGTATCCTTCTCTGATTGCCTCCTGTTGCTCCAGATAGAGGCCGTGTTCTGCGCTCCTTGGTTTAACCTAGCAGTAAACACAATGGCTGTATGTCATAAGTTATTTGGTGGAATAATACAAAGAAAAGGAGTGTGTAGACCCTGATAAAAGGTTAGGGTTAGGAATCAGAGCTTGGTTCCTCATCTGAGAACTCCATACATGGAGAAAAGAAACCAGGTCCTGCTGTCCCAGGTCATTGTCTGGGGTGGATGTTTACTTTGATCCTCTGCATCCACCCAGCCAAACATCCTTCCCACAGGCCTGGTCCCGTTGGAGAGTCCTGACCATAGTGATCATCAGGTGAGGAGAAGTCCTCCTGGGCAGGACTGATGCTGGGAGAGCTAAGGGCAAATTGCAGCAAGCCAGAATTCATCAGGTCAGGGGATTGCGGTAGGAGCCCACGTGGGTTTCATTACATGCCTGCAGTTGCTTACTTACACAAAGGCTGAGTTTTCTTCCGTACCCATTCACTCCGTGGTGGATGTCCATAAACAGTCCCAATGGGGCTACCGCTGGCTGCCCAACCAACAAATGTTACTTTATCTCCCAATTAATCTGCCCCCTTTTGAGTTTGAATTCATCCCACCTTGCAGTGTTCTCTTTACCGAGGCTACTTCTGGGCTACCTTCTGTGTCACAGAAGGAGCTGGTCTGTGCTGGGCTTGGCCTCTTGAAAAGGTGATTTCTCTGTTCTGATGTGTGTCATGGCTGTTGGTGTCCCTGCCCCTTTATCAACTGAAGCAACTCAGTCACGCCCCCAACCACCACAACAAGGGGCTAGGCAGAGAGGACCCGCTCCAATGTCCTTTCAAGCTCTTCCATCCAGAGTAGACTTCCAATCCACGTCAGGAGTGCTGGCCCGCCACAGAGCTCCTCCCAGGCTTATCAGAACCAGCAGAAAGGAGATTTTAAAGACATTGAGTGCAACTTTCAGCTGATATCTGAAGCCCCTGACAAGTGGTTGTCAGTCCATTTGAATTTCTAAGACAGGGAACTTGCTGTCCCTCAGATAGTTTAATCATGTCTAGATAGCACATTCATTCTGGGGCCACTGATGCCCTAGGAGTCTATTGAGAAGGACTGGGAACACACCCAGGAGAAGAAGCCACCTGCCCAGCTCCTGTCTAATAGCGGGTCCCTGGACACCCTCCCCCTTCCTGATAGCCTTGGGAAGCTATGCTGAAGACAGTGCGAGGTCTAGGTGTCTCACATGGTTATAAAACTGCCACCAAGGTTCCCCGTCTAGTAGGGAATTTATCAACCTTCCCGCCGTGAGAGCCAAAAAGTCTCCTAGCTGCTTCCCAATTATGCCCCAAAGGTTCTGGGGTCACTCTAGGCCTCACCGGCTTCCCCTTGCCCTGCTTTAATTATTAACCCCTCCCCCCCCAAGATCTGCTATTTTTCTTCATAACCCTGACACAGCCAGACACCATAAACGGCCTGGGGACTGCCATATTTTAGACCCTCATCACCTCTACAGTCATCCTGCACTCCCTCCCTGCCCCACTCTCCACCCAGCTGTCAAAATGACTTTCTGAAATGCCAGCCTGACCGTGTCATTCTACTCAGAGTCACTCAGTGGCTCCCCATCTCCCATGGAATCAAGCCCAACCTTGCTGCCAAGCCTTAAGGTCTCCAGGTTTCCCATGTTACTCCACCCTGAGCTGGTTCCTTCGCTGCACCTCAAGAAGAGGCCCAACACCCACACGTTACCCAAGGTGGTCATCTTCCTCATCTTTTTATTCCTTCTTCATGCTACATCTACCCATAAGCTCTACCTCCAAAATAGACACTCACTTTCAACCTGTATCCCAGCATCCTGGTCCAAGTCACCATCATCTCTCACTTAGGTCATAGCAAGAGCCTTCTCACTGGCCTTCCTGCTTCCACTTTTACTCCCTCTAATTCATTCCCTACAAACAGGGGTGGGCAAATGTAGATTTACTGTTGTGAGTACGTGAAACAGAGTTGATTCTTGTATTATTTTAAACTATATTTTTACTGATTATGCTGTTACAGATGTCCCAATTTTCCCTCTTTACCCCCCTCCTTCCAGTATGCCCCACTCCCTCAGGCAATCTCCCCCCCATTGTTCATGTCCTTGGGTCATACATGTAAGTTCTTTGGCTACTTCATTTCCTATACTGTACTTTATATCCCCATGGCGATTCTGTAACTACCGATTTGTACTTCTTATTACCCTCACCTCTTTGTTCATTCCTCCACACACCCTCACATCTGGCAACCATCAAACCACTGTCCATATCCATGACTCTATCTCTGCTCTTCTTCTTTCCTAAGTTTGGTTTTTGGATTCAGTTGTTGATAGATATACATTTATTGCCATTTTGTTGTTCATAGTTTTGATCTTCTTTTCTTAAATATTAAAATATTATTATTTATTAAATATTATTATGAAATGTTAAAGTCCCTTTAACATTTCATAATAATGGTTTGATGATGATGAGCTCCTTTAATTTTTTATTGTCTGGGAAGCTCTTTATTGTCCCTTCAATTCTAAATGATAGCTAGGCTGGGTAGAGCAATCTTGGTTGTAGGACCCTGCTTTTCATGACTTTGAATATTTGTTGCCAGTCCCTTCTAGCCTGCAAAGTTTCTTTTGAGAAACCAGCTGATAGTCTTATGGGGACTCTCCTGTAGGTAACTAACTGCTTTTCTTGCTGCTTTTAAGATTCTCTTTCTCTTTAACCTTTGGTCTTTTAATTATGATGTGTCTTGGAGTGGAGCTCTTTGCATCCATCTTGTTTGGGACTCTGTGCTTCCTGGACTTGCATGTCTATTTTTCACCAAATTAGGGAAGTTTTCTTTCATCATTTTTTCAAATAGATTTCTAATTTCCTGCTCTTTCTCTTCAACTTCTGCCACCCGTATGATACGAATGTTGGAACACATCAAGTTGTGTCAGAGGTTGCATATACTATCCTTATTTTTTTGTTGTTGTTTTTATTCTTTTTCCTTCTTGTTCTGATTGGTTGGTTTTTTTCTACCTTATGTTCCAAGTCATTGATTTAATTCTCGGCTTCATCCACTTTACTGTTGTTTCCTTGTGAATTATTCTTTATTTCAATTAATGTACCCTTCATTTCTGACTGGATCTTTTTTTTTCTTTTTTCTTTTTTAAGATTTTATTTATTATTTTTAGAGAGAGGGGAAGGGAGAAAGGCAGAGAGGGAGAGAGGCATCAATGTGTGGTTGCCTTTCACCTGCCTCCAGCTACAGACCTGGCTTGCAACCTGGTTATGTTGCCCTGGCTGGGGATCGAACCATAGACATTTGGGTTCACAGGCTGGTGCCTTATCCACTGTGCTACTCTGACTGGATCTTTTTTATGCTATTGAGGTCCTCACTAAGTTCCTTGAGCATCCTTCTAGCCAGTGTTTTGACCTCTGCATCTGATGGATTGCTTATCTCCATTTTGTTTAGTTTTTCTGGAATTTTGATCTGTTCTTTCATTTGGGTCATGTTTCTTTGTCTCTTCATTATGGCAGCCTCCCTATGTTTGTTTCTGTATATTGGGTAGAGCTGCTTTGACTGCCTGTCTTGGTAGTGTGGCCTAATTTAGTAGGTGTCCTATAAAGTCCAGTGGCCCAGCCACCCCTGTCACCCAAGCAGGGTACTTAAAGTATGCCCTTCCTAGGGGCTAAGTACACCCTCCTCTTATAGTTGAGCCTTGGTTGCTGTTAGCAGGTCAATGGGAGGGAATTACCCAGGCAGTCAGTTGTAAGGACTGGCTGTGACCACTGACCACCAACCTCCACCCTCCATGGAGGATCAACTGTGCAGGGACAAGGTGGTCTGTAGCCACCCACTGTGTGTGATGCCCTAGGCTTTCCCAGGTGGTTCCAGCCCAGGTCAGCCCCACCTGTGTTTTACCCAGGGCCTGTCTGCCTGAGCTATGCAGCAGTCTGAGATGCTGCTTCTTGTGCTGGGCATGGAGATTCACAGGCAAATCCAAGCTGTGAATCTACCCTGGCTGGTGCTATTGCTGTGCCTGGGGCCAATTAGCAAGAGGTATGGGTGCTGGGGACTCACTGAAGGCATCTGTTGCTTGTTTGAAAGGATTTAGTAAATTGTGAAGCCTGAGCCAAGACCAGCTATTTATATAGAAAAGGTACTGTTAACAGCTGTAAGTGGGTGGGACAGAGCCTCAGGGGATCTCTGAGGGGATGGGGGAACGACACACAATGTGTGCCAGGTTGATAGAGTCAGTGTTAGTCATGTTGATGGAGTCTCAGATATGGCACTGACCCGTGGGCTCTGCCTGCCTTTCTATCTGGGAGAAAGCTGTCCCCCATCTCTCGCCTTGATGCCAGACACTTCAGTTCCTCCCTGTGTGCCAGTGGCCCCCTCAAGCCGCTATCCCAGTGCTGGGCTCAGAGGCTGTGAGTCTGAGTAAGTTTGTGGGTAGATTACTTCAGAGGAACTGCTTGGGACTCCAGAAGTTTCTTTCACCAATAATTCCTGCTGGTTTTTGTAGCCAAAACTTATGGGGATTACTCTTCCTGGCACTGATACCCTGAGCTAGGGGACCTGTGTAGGGCAGGGACTCCTCACTCCTGAGATACCCCTCCTGAAGTTTTATCCCCCACATGTGTATATTCGACCAGCCCGTTCTGCATCTGTGATCCTCCCACCAGTCTGTATGGATATGTTTTTAATTCCATAGTTGTCAGACTTCCATGCAACCCGATTTCTGCTGGTCTGAGTGATGGATGTTCTATGATTTAGTTGTAATTTTGATGTGGTTGTGCAAGGAGGTGAGGTGAGCTGTGCTTACCTATTATTCTTGTATTACCTATGTATTAATTATTATGTTATTTATTATTACTAACCTACTTTTCTCCACCCTGTATTAGCTATGGTAGGCTAAAAATATAGATCACATTATGTTTGATGGTTTCCCTTTGGTCTTAGAATAAAATCTTGGCCAAAAGCCCTGTATGACCTCTTCACTTGCATGTCTGATCCTGAGTCCTAACCTTCTCCCCACAGTCACTGTCCATCTCTATCACCCAATCACACATCACTTACCGCTCCCAAGCATGGAACACCCTTTCTTGGTTCTACACCAGCATCTCTAGCCCATTCTTTACGTCTCAGCTAAAACCACAAGAATGCTTGCCCTGACCTGCTTTTCTCTATCACAGCACATTGTTTAGTTCCTTCCAGCACCACTCACAATCTGGTAATTTATTAATGTTATTTGGTTCCTTGTTTGTTCCTAATTCCCTCACTAGAAAGAAAGTTCCATGAGGGCAAGGACTCTCTCTCTCTCTGGTTACAGCCAATGCATGGATAGGATCTAACGCAGTTCATAATACCTGCTAGGTGCTCCATAAGTGTATCAATTTAATGCTCAGTGAGACAGTCCCCTGCTACTTCTCTAGCCTTTCCTCTCTGACGCTCTCCTTCCAACACCGCATGCGGCTCTGCTGGCAGGAATTTCCTGAAGATGCCGACTGCTGTGCCTCTCTGCACCTCTGTATTAGGCGGCTGGGCTGGGTTTCTTAAGTGACTGTGTCTCTCTAGAAACTCCTGTCATCTCTTCCACAAAGCCCTTCCAGCCTTCCCAAGCAGAGGTAGCCCCACCGGCCTCCTTGTGCCACAGTTCCATGCCAGGCCTCTCTTCTTCTCTGCAGCTTTGTTGTAAGGGATCGTTCTCCTATCCATATCCTCTGTAAGCTGTGATATCCCTGAGGAAAGCGATCATCTCTGCAACCTTCACCCAAGTCAGTACAGAACCTGTGCAGCACATATCAGCTGCTCAACAAACAGTTGTTGAAGAGGCGACTGAATTAAGTGGAAGGGCAGCTCCTGCGTGAAATGCAATGGTCCACTGGGAATTCAAGTGACTTACAATGCCACCTTGTGTCTCAGTTTCTTCACCTATACATTCGGAGTAATGATTCATTATCTATCTCATAAAATTACTTTAAGAATTAAATTAGATATTGAAACTTTATGCAATGACAAGGCTCTCAAATTGCAAATATGAAGATATGATCCCTTAAAGGATTCTATTCTGCAAGATGTCATTATTATTCATTTTCCACCCACCATAAAGACATGTCTACCTCTTACTACTTTGGTTCCTGGTCTGTAGCATCTCTGCATCTTTGCCTTAATCCTTTGCTTTTGGATTCTCTGCATAGCTGTTTAAGTGAGTTTTACTAGGGGTCTCTGCATGCTTTCCAGCTGCAATAACTGCTGAATGATTTTCTTACCGATCCTGGTCCATTTCAGGAAAACTGTCAGCAGTGTACACAGCACCAGGCTCATCCATCTGTGTAAGAGATAATGTAATTCTAAGACAATATTTAACAATGTGGGACGAGGCATAAACTCAATATGTTTTCAGGCAGAATAGAAAAAAGTATGTCCCCCATCTCATTAATCACAATAAGAATGAGGAATGGGGCAGATACCCAGGCCGGTGTTGTTCCCTCAAGTTAATCTGTCTTAATACTAGGCCCTTGATAAAAAGAATGCCCATGTCATTGTTTTGCTTGTTCAATGACAATTTACATTGGGGAGCTCAAGATTTATGGAGTAACAGGAACCTCTCGGTAATAAAAACTTGAGTGATCCATGCTGTGTTTGGAGGCAACTTCTATTGCAAACATTCTCTGGGGATGAAATTTCAAGAGAAAGATTTCCAAGTATGTATTTATAAAACTGATCTATTCACAAGTGCTTATTGGATTCATTCATTCACTCATTCAGTGAATTTCTACTGGGCACCAACTCTGAGCAAGAGTTCTGTTAGAGATTTGGTGCTGCCCAAGGAGCCAGACATGGTCTGTATCCCCAAGGGATTCCTGTTAGGGTAGATGCGACTCGTACCCCATAAGGAGGGCACCACATGGGCCATAAGCTCCACAAGGACAAGTGCAAAGTCTATTTACTCCCCATTGTATACCAGTGCCCAGCACAGAGAAACTTTAAAACTTTAAGTGACAAGTATCAATCAAGGTTTGAATGGATAAACAAAATGTGGTACTTACATGCAGTGTATGTACATACCACATACACTGGAGAGTAAATAACCACTCACAAGAAGATACGTTCTGTTTGGGTCCACTTACTTGAGATACCAAGAGAGGTCAATCCATAGAGACAGAAAGTCGAATGGTTGCTAGGGGCTGAGGGTAGGAGGGATTGGGGAGTTGGTGTGTCATTGCTGTAGTTTCAGTTTTTCAATATAAAAAAAACTGGAGGTGAATGGTGGTGATGATTTTAGAGCAAAGTGAATGTACTTACACGGATGTGTACACTAAAAAATGCTTAAGATGATAAGTTTTATGTTATGTATATTTACCATAACAATAACAACAAAAAATTTTAAAGGGCTAGCAAGAAGTCCAGAGAGAGCTAGGCAGGAGAGGCAGTGGGGTTTCCACAGAGAAGGGACCATGGAGAGGACACATGCTTTTCCAAGAGGAAGGAGGAAGAAGGCCTAGGGTTGTACTGAGGACACACTCCAGAGGTGTCAGGGGAAGGAGGCCAAGGACAGAGTGATCAGAACTTGCAGGAGCTGCAAGCCAACTGGTGACATGGAATTGAAGGGTCAGAGAGTTCCAATGAGGGTCTTTTAGGGGTAACAGCAGTTGACCAAAGCCTTTTGATTGGACAAGTAGGAGAAAGCAGGTGACTCCTGGGGGAATATCTTCAGAAGATTGTGAGCATGGCACTAAGACTGCACAGGGTTAACTACCAAGTGAATGGAAAATAAGACAGTGAAGTCTGATCATGAAGGAGAATGATGGTAGAAACCTGAAGGAATCAGTGGAGGGGAGAGAAGGACTTGACAAGAGAAAGAAGGATTGAAAGAAAATCTTCAGAAAGTGTCTAGAATGACTAGAAAAGATGAGCTGGACTACTGTTTTTTCCCTTTAAAACAAGAGGGCAAGATAAGAAGGTGGAGGAGGACATAGGTGGACAAGAAGGAGCTGAAGGGCTCCTGGTGGACAACCCAGTCTCCTGAGGGAGGCAGGAAGGAAGACCAAGTGCTGACAGTGAGAAGGCAAGAAGACACTGGAATAGAGTTAACACGTTTGGAGCTGGTGCTGTAGGGAATGTGGATGGGCAGGAACTGGAGGAGAAAACATTGAATCTAGCTGACACCAGAGCCCTATGTGAATAGGAAGACCACTGGACCCTGAGACGTAACCGTGCTGCGTGCCTGTGAAGGAGGATCTGCCCCATGTGAGAGGGTGAGACAGGGTCAACAGCAGGCCAGAGGGGCATGTCCCCTCAGGACAGGCAAGAACACAGATGAAACCAATGTCCAAGAAGTCCAAGCTGATGCCAAGGAAATGCAGATCCGAGGGAGCAAGGAGGTTGTAAAGTCAAGGACTAGACTTCATAATAAGGATGTGGAGATGGTTCTAGAAGAAAGAGAGAGTAGGCCAGGATGAAGGAAATGAAAAGGCAGCCAAACAGCAACCTTGGAGCCTGAACTTGTGGCTGAAGAGCAGCAGGGTCTGGGAGAGTGGTGCTGACGAGCGGGCACCGTCCAAATTGAAGCCCAAGAACTGTGAGGGCCAAGTATTGGTGGAGTGTTGGAATGTCCCCAGCAGTGGCAACAGGATGATGAGGTGGAGCCCGGTGTTAGATGACTAAGGAAGCCAAGCACTGGGGAGGGAAGAGAGTGTGAAGGGAAAGGTTTACTTGGTCAGCAAGGACGAAAAGAGGACACGCCTGCTGGTAGAGGCACAGCTATGGGGCAAGGAGGACAAGGGGAGGCCCAGGCAGCCAGCAGGGAAGGAGGGAGTGGGAGGGGCCGTGACTCAGCTTCCACTGAAGGGGGGCTTCACTGTGGGACAGGCAGAGCCCACCCACCCACGAATGAAGGAGGGTTGGAGGGAGAAAGCTTGAGCTTGGATTTATTGCTTGAGCATTAATGACGAGGAAGTCACATGAAAAGGCAGGTTAGAGGGATGGGAGAAGGTTCCAGAGGGTGGAGTTATTTCCCTGGAAATGTGTGCTTAGGAAAGCATCAAAGTCCAGGTGTCTGTGAAACCAGCCGCCCTTCCACCTGAATGTGGAAACAGGCCCTGGGAAGGAGGTCCAGAGGATGATGGATTTTTCAGTGCCAATGACCTGGGCTCACAAGCCTATGTCTTAGAATGAAGGACTCCTGCCTTTTATGTGCAGACCTGCCAGCCAGGATACCAGGGTTCTCATCCCAACTGCTACCAGCCAGTTTTATGAACATTATAACAAGGACAAGCTTCAAAACGCAGTGATGTGTGAACCTGTGTCCTTGACCCCTGCCTGCTGTTGGCGTCTGCATTCAATTATAATGATGATCCAACTTCACATTCTCTCCACTGGTGGGAGGGATAGACACTCACCAAGAAAAAGTGGTCACCCTTGGCTGAAGAATAACGCCATCACACGCTTGTCTCAATCCGGGTGGCTGCAGCACTGACAGCCCTTCTTGCGAGTTGAATAAATGAGCACAGGCCGTGGTGTGGCAAGTGGAGTCAGGCCCTCAGTAGGGTGTCCCATTGACATTCCCAGTCTGCACACCTGCCTGACATGAGGCTTTCAGTCCTCATGTCACCTGATGTGACATTTACACCAAGTCAGCAAAGCACCCCCATTTTACGGACGAAGAAGCCAGTGTGCAGAAAGCTTCAGTAATTTCCCCTGTGTGTACATGATGCTCCAACCCTACGCACTTGCCATTTCTGCAAAACTATTCTGTTGTGGCTGTTGTATATTTTATATCATTGAGTATTTCCCTACTTAAATAGCTAACACTGAAGGGAGGGTACCTCCCTCTCACCTCAACCTGGTAACATGCCGCCCTTTCCACTTTTCAAACCATATTTGAACATTAATCTTACCACCCACAGTCAAAATGCCATTGCCTCGGGAAGGAATATAGCTGCAATATTAGGAGAACATAGAATAAATACCGAAACCCATAATTCTTTATCATCCTCTTGGCTCCTAGATGCACTTACTGAAATGCATTTGGCCAGATGAGAAGGGGGGTGGAGGAAGAAAAATAAATCCTAAAGTTAATAGTAATGGCATAAGAAATTGCATTTTGACTTTTACTATTATTACTTAGTATTATAAAGATATCAGAGCTCTTAATTAGATGTGTTAGATGTGTGTGTGTGTGTGTATGTTTTGAACTTAAGAGAGAAAAAAATGTAGATTTACTTTCTGGACCAGGAGAGCAATAATCATTTTATGACTATGTTCATTTTCTTAGCCTCGTATGAAAAGGTGACCAGGGACTAGGTATAACAGATGATCATGCTTTGTTTGCCAAGGACCTACATGACCAAAGCCATATGGTTGCTGGAGTTCCCATGTGAGCCACACATTGAACCTAAAGAGCAGAAAAAGATACTCTCTTCAAGGGATTTGCCTCCTTGATGGGAATACAGGGCCTAGACACATAACAGCTGTAATTAGTCTTACAGAGACTTGCAAATCAACACCAAGTGCTGATTAGTAGCGAACAGTGGATCTGGGCAGAGCTGCTTTTTTCCCAGAGGCTCTAAAGGAGAGAAGGGACCCAGGCAGGCTGAGGTCAGTGAGGACCTGCCTCAGCTCGGAGCCCTGATCTCTGGGCCGCAGCACAGTGTCCGACGCAGACTGAGGGGCTTCGCTTGTATTCGGTCAGTATTTGAGGCAGCGCATAGGTTGGTGGAGAAGCAGGAGCCAGGTATTAGCAACAGAGAGAATGGTAACCCAAAATGTGAAGGACATCCCCAGAGTTGTGGTGGAAGTTCTGTGGTCTCATACAATGACCACCATCATGTTCCAGGCCCTACGGAGTCATCGTCCCGAAATCCTTACAACACCCTCCCAGGAAGTGACAGCAAATGGGCGTCTGCTGACACGCCAGCCCTGTTTGGTTGGTAGTGGCTGCCTAGGACATGGTGTGGGTTGCGTCCAGACTTGGCGAGAGAAAGCATCACCGTGGGTTACTGGGGTCCGCAGTGGGCAGTGAGTGTTGTAGTACGTCTGGAAAATATTTGCCATTTCTGTTCCAAGAGATGCCAATTGATTAGATTACAAAACCAGGGTTAAATTAAAGAACTTTCATCAACTCATAGAGTTGCTTTTTGTGAGGCTCTAGAGTCATATTAGGAAGAGGTATCCCTGCCTCAAGACATTTTCTTTTCATCTGTTATAAAACTGTCATAATATACCAATTTAACAGAGTAAGTCTCTCTAATACCACCTTCTAGAAAATTGTCATTAAAAATAAAACAAAGATCTATAGCAACTGTGATGTGAATGCCTGAGGCATGGTGTCCTTGTGCAGGGGACAGACTGTGCAGCTGTACAGTGACTGGGACTGGGAACCAGGACCTGGATAAGGGGGTCCGTATTAGTTCCAGTGCCCCACGCTGCCCTAAAGAATAGTGCAAGAGTTTTGGAGGAAGGGCAGTCAAGTTTTGGAGGGCCTTAATGCTTTGCCTAAAGTGTGTGAATCTGATGGAATAGATAATGATCAAAAAGGCTGTTTATATGCATATGTTCTCCTTAAATCAAATATTTATAGGTTGAATATCAATAACATTTCACATTTTGTGAAGCATGTTACACTCTTTTAAATACTTCAAATAAGTTATTTCATTTGATCCCTACATGTGGAGCCACAGGAGATTCCAAAGCAAAGAACCGACATCCGTTGGGGAGTGGGGGTGGCTGGAGAGGGAGTATTGGTGCGGGAGTTGTATGAAGCGCCCCTCTTTAAAAAAGTTAAAAGCATGTAGATTATGCTGTTTCCTTCAACTAGCTCTGGACTCTCCTAACTGAAACTTAAATGTGCATTTCATTATTAAATGTATCAGCATCTCACGTAGATGGCTAAGCCATGGCTCCATTCATTGTATGGACCAGCATAATTAATTGCACTGTGAAACCTCCTGACAGAACTTTTTTAGGGACTGAGAAAAAAAGACTAAACACAAGAAAACAGGAAAATCTCGGTCCTGGCTTTCTGTAGTTGAGTGACCTTGGACAAGTCACTTCCTGAGTTTCCTCCTCTGTTGAAGTGAGAAGGTTGAAGTAAATAGTCCTCCTGCAGGAGGAAGTAGGTAACATTTAAATTACAAAATTTAAGACAAGTTCAAGAAAGGAGATTCTACAGAAAGCTATGAGCGGGTTAAAGCCATATCCCAGAGCCATTATCCACAGGCCATGTCTGCCCCAGTCCTGAAGGGACAAGGGCACCATGGATCCTAGAACACAGAGGGAAAGCACCATGGAGACAAGGCCTCCACCAGCGGGCCCTGACCCTGCTGAGCGTCAGCCAGGCTGTGGCGCGCTGCTCTCCTGGAGCGGAGAAATACGCACCCACGCTCCCTTTCCTCTCTCCTTCCCTCTCTCCTTCCCTCTCTCCTTCCCTCCCTCCTCCCTCCCTCGCTGAGGCTACCTGATGGCTGAAACCAAAAAGCAAGGGAGCTGGGGTGCATGTCTGCAGCTCAGGCTCCTGCAGCGGGGGCAGGAAGAAGGGCAGAGCAGACCTGGGGCCGGGCAGCAGCCCGCACACCCCACCCGCCCACCTCAGCAGCGGAGCTCACTTGTGCTTTAACCACGCTGCTCTCTCAGCGTGCCAAATGGAAGTGTGGGTGCTAGAACAACCTGGAGTAGGGAATGTGCTAGCAACTTAGAGGAAATATGGCAGAACACATAGGGTCGGGCTTAGTAGTGAGTAAAATGTATTTACTGAGTAAATAAGTAAATGAAAGAAAGAAAATGCCTTGGTCTAACAGCAAGGAACTATGAGACCACACACACACGTGTACACACACACGTGTACACACACGCACACACACACGGAATTTACTAGGCACTAAATCAATCCTCAGATTCCAGCCCTGAGACGAAACTATTAAGGCACAGGAGGGGTCCAGTGTAGTGGCATGTCACAAGTCCAGGCAGCCCTGGAGTCCTGGGATTTCCACCTGAGGAGGACTTGGGACCACCTTCCGTTCCGTTGGGCTGGGTCAGGCGGCAGGTGAAGCTGACTGGTTGAACACACACACCTGGACGGAACAGAGCCTGTGTCAGAGCCATGCCCAGCCTCCTCAGTACTTCACTCCAATGTGTCAGCATGAGTGTGGGAAAGGTTTCTGCTTTTAACACTTTTAACGAAGTTTAAGGCAATTTTGTGGGCCTTCCCAACACCCTCAGCTTCGCACGCTCTCTGCAGTATCACCATTCACCTCTCACCACATGCTTCTCCCGCAGCTTCTGCTCAAGCTTGTTCTTTTTCAGCTGTATCCCGCCTCACCATGAACAGAAACCCTAAATGGATTAATACCAGGTCTGAAGACTTAAAGGCTTGAGGCTGTTCTTGATACTATTAGAACTACAAATAATTTTTAAAACTGCCACTTATTCAATACCTCCTGAGCGCCAGGCTGTGATCCAGGCAGTCACACCTCCCGTATCTCAACTAACCCTCCCCAACCCTGCTTCTGACTGCTCACGCGAGAACCCTGGGACAGTGCCCACAGACACCGACCTGCAAAGTCAGTGGGCGACCCGTGCACCTCTCCGCACTCCCCGCTGCCTCCTCTGCTCTGCCAGAATCAAAGACCTTCAGAAGTAAGAAGACTCGGCTTCACCGTGTGTGTGAGGCCTTTTATCCTGGCCTCGCAAAGAGGGACACTGTGGGCTGCGTTCCTCACCTCTGCCTGGCACCTCTCAAGGCGCCTTGTCCAGCTGCCTTCCTGGGTGCACGCCCTAGGCCTGGGTGCTGGAAGGTGGGAGGAACCTGACGGTTGTCCGCAGCTCACTCTGCGCTTTGTGCCTTTGGCAGGTATGTAATCCACTGACAGCCTTGTGAAACAGGAGATATTTCTCCCATCGCACGGATGAGGAAACTGAAACTTACCGAAGGAATAAAGGATGAAGTCAGTTGTTTTGAATGCTAGCATTCTTTTCATTGTATACTGCTCCCTAAAATAATAAAAGAAAAAAGAGTCAACAAGGAAACTTTCAGTAATCATCTTAGTTAACTTTCCACAGAGTCTTGGAATGAGGGGAAAGCAGGTCTGAATCACAGTCCTTGAAGCAAATGGAGATACCAAAATTTCCAGAGTGAGTTCCCAGGGGAGAGCCATTTGGATATCTAATCAGCAAACCTTCCAGTCCTCATCCCATTGTTGGATAAAAACCTTCAACAGGACAGGGCAAAGGACAGAGAGACATTAATCTACACTCCCTGGCTGTTGACACTAAGTAACTGTAAATCCACTTAATACTGTTATCAACTAATCCACATCTATCTTATTATTCGAAAGGATAGCAGGAAAGATTTCATCAAAAGCTGAAATGAGATGCATGCTCTCTAGTGCATTATTCCCCAACCTGCTGTGTGCCAAGACTACAAGAAGAGAAAACAGTTCTGGCTGGTGGGGCTCGGTGGATTGAGCGCCGGCCTGTGAACCAAAGGGTTGCGGGTTTGATTCCCAGTCAGGGCACGTGCCTGAGGTGCAAGCCGCATCAGTTGGGGGCGCGCAAGAGGCCACCGCACGTTGATGTCTCTCTTCTTCTCGTTCTCCCTCTTTTCTCCTCTCTCTAAAAATAGATAAATAAAATCTGTAAAAAGGAAGAAAGAAAAGAAAAAAACAAAATCCGTTTGCAAGCCTGATTCTGAGTCTACCCATGGTGGCTTTCCAGTGATTCCTGATTCCTGCATTTTTTTCTAAATCTGGTTAGAAAGGGGTTTTAAAATTTGGCCCAGGATGTGTGCCAGCCCTACCATGCGGAGGTCGGTCTTGTCCATCACAACACTTATCTAGACCTGCTCTGAAGCAGGCGCCTGCATAACCTGAGAGCCTTGGGTTCCCTCCACGGCGCAGACGGCCTCCAAACTCATCTTTAGGACCCGTTATAAACAAAGTCGGTCCCCCATCTGTACTCTTGGCTTCCTGCTTAGCAGGCAGAATCACTGGACCGAAGTCAAATCATCAGAATTGTTGCGAAGTGCTCATTATGTGCCACGTGCTGCCCTAGGTGCTGGAGAACCCAGAACTAAATGGGACTCCGTTGAGGCCAATGCAGAGTCTCACCCGAAGGCCCTGACTTTCATTCCATTCCTCATACCTTTTCCCCACTTTTCGGAAGGAACTCTGACCTGAACCACCCCAAGGGTTTGTTTCTTCTTCCCTCAAGGGCAGGGACCGCGTTGCGTGCTGATGCGAGCCCCCTGGCATCCAATACATTCAGTCCACCAGGAACAGTGATAACAGTGTTGATGGGCTGGGGCAAGAGGGCACAGTCTAAAGATAAATGAATTTCTGATTCAGAAGGAAAGGGTTATGGAATCACATTAAATGTAATGTTGCCAATAAATATGATTGAGTGTTAAAACAGGTCCTGTGACACTGCCATTTGGAGTGGTAACCATAGCATATACTTCCAGTCAGGACAAGGGTGAAATTTTTCATGATTATCTTTTGATTAATTCTCCTAGATAGATACTTCATTTATAGCCTATACATTTGTTTTAAGGGCTTGATTGCTTGTGCAATTTGTAAGCATTAGAATTGCTGTTATGTAAATTATTTTCCGGCATTCAGTTCACCTTTAAGGTAATTAAATTAAGTGTGGTTGGTTAAGAATATTAGACATCTGTGTAAAGCCCCTGAGAAAAATTTGTTTTGCTCAGATAAGAAAGCAGCCTTCTAAGTTCCTTCCACTAATTGCGTGTGTCTCACACAGCCTGGGCCCTCCTTCCCCACCCCTGTTGCCCCTGCCTGTCTCCTTTGCTGCCCCACTACCTCATCTGCCAGGTAAAGGGAGCTTCATGTTGGGTGGAAGTAACCAGCTGTTGCAGAAGCACGCCCCGCTGTTCCAAAGAATGACCAGAGGACTGCGTATTCCTTGCTGAGCTACCCCACTCTTCAAGTTGTTGAATTGTTTTCCAATTTTGATGGCATGTTGTTCATGATGTGTGTATTCAGAATGGATTTTCAAATCAAAGCTCAGCTGTTGGGTCTAGCAGATCAGAGAACTGAACTTCCCTTTCTTGTCTCCTGGAATAAGTAAGAGATGTCCCATTTCAGTAGTAGCATAGGGAGGGTGGCAGGAGAAAGGGCATGGGCGTTTGGGGCAGGCAGGCTTGGCTTTTGTTCAGTCCAATTCAACATGTTCTTTCACTCAGCAAGTACTTACTGAGCACGTAGTGTGGGCACATCCCTGTTCTGGGCACCGGGGCGAAACTAGTGGGTAACGAAGGAAAACTTGATTCAAGTGACTTGTGAACCTGCACTGAACATCTTACCAGCTGTGTAAGACATTAAATATGTTTCTTCAATTCTCTGAACATCAACTTCCTCATCCATAAAATGGGAACATTTAGAATAATGTTGTTAGAATATACATTGGGGCCTGAACATCACCCATCTTCATTGTATAAAAGGGCTATGGATTCCTGCTTTAAAGGCCAATAGTTTTTGATGCCTACTATGTGGTATGCCTTGATGATTATGAGGATTCAAAAAGATGAATAAATTTAAAATAAAAAGAATATGATTGTTAAAAGAATAAAATAACAATTGTTAAATACTTATACCACGGGTCAGAATCCTGGGTCCGTGGACTGTGGATAGAACTGAAAGGCCTAGAAACTTGGATGGAAAACTTACATCTTTATTTTTGCCACTTATAATGGAGATTTAGCCTTTCTTCCGTTGTCAGCGCAGGCAGCAAATGTGCCGCGGTGCTGGTCGTGTGTGTGATTTCTTCACACACGCAGATGTCATTGCAGCCAGGTGTCGCGGCAGCATGAAACGCTTTTTAAGCTCGTCACTACCTCAGATGGACGGATACTAGATCTGCCACGAGCTACTGTTGTTCAGTGTGTAAAGAAGCATTCATATTGCTGTAACTTTTTATGTATTGATAACTGTATTTGGTACAGTTGGTTTCCCTTATAGCCGTAGGTATTTAATCTTATGTAAGTGAGGACAGTAAGAAAGGGTCGGTCCATAGGCTTCACTCGACCTTCAAAGGGAGAAACACCTGTCTTGGATGGTGCCCACCACAGCGGTCCTCAAACTTGGGTTTGTGTCAAAATCACCGCATGGGGAGATTCATGCACAGATGGCTGTCTCCCACCTCCGCGTTTCCAATATAGTGATCGCTTTCATTTCTAACAGGTTCTCAGGTGAGGCTGATGTTACTGACCCTGAGACCACTCTGAGATCCCTGGCCTGGTATATAATAAATGGTTACGTGTTGTTTCCCCCCACATTGACCTGGCACACGAACGCTTGCAGGGCAGTGAAGTGCTAGCAGCTGACCCACAGCAACGCGTGAATATACAGTCCGACTGCTGCCCAGCCCCAGCCGAGCTCCAACCTCTTCTCTGCCCCCAGCCAGGGCCCTGGGAGCCTGCGTGCCAACTGCACGCTCGGTTCCTCCCCTGCCTCTTGCGCCAATTCTGGCTTAGGCAGAGGCAACTCAAGAAACACAATATTCTGGGGCTTCACACTTGCTGCCTGGCCAGCTCTAACCCCTTGCTTCTTGTCCCCAGGGATGATACCAAGCTTCTGCTTTATTCCATATCGGTTCCTCCCCTGCTTCTTGCGCCAATTCTGGCTTAGGCAGAGGCAACTCAAGAAACACTAAATATTCTGGGGCTTCACACTTGCTGCCTGGCCAGCTCTAACCCCTTGCTTCTTGTCCCCAGGGATGATACCAGGCTTCTGCTTTATTCCATGATCCTTAAGGCCCTGACTCACATCCTGGGTCCTGGATGTAGTGCAACACCTGAGTCCCTGCTACTCAAAGAATTCTCACCTTCCTGTATTTACGACCGTTGCCTGCATTTGGTCTTCTTATTGATGTGCTCCTCTTTTCTGTGGGGCTGTGTCCTTTTCAGAACACCAGCATAACCAGCTTTCTATGGCCTTTTTCTTCAGATACCAGATCTTGGGCCTTTCCTGGGCTCAGCAGCTGAGACAGCTCCCCACCTGGGGTAAGCCTCTGGGTCCAGGCTGCACCTGTGTCAGTCAACTAACTCACTGTGACATAGCTCATCATGACCTAGGTAACATATTTGTCATACTTGATTTTTTTAGATGGGATCAAGCATACGATCTTTGGAATTGCTTATATTTATAGACTATTGAGTTTAATTAATCATTCATTAAGCATCTAGTAAATACTAGGCATCATGCCAAGCATTAGGGATGAAAAGGGAAAAAACTAAGGTATAGATCTTGTTTTATGAAGTGCACAGACTAACAGGAAGGCCAAGAACTGCTGCACACTGGCAGAGAAGCTGGGGGCAAGCCTTCGTGAGCCCCGTTGCCCCCTCTGCTTGGAACATCTAGCAGCCCCAGGTGTGCCTGGGGGGGTATCAGGGTGCCCCATTCCAGCCAGACCAGAGGTGCTGGGGGGTCTCATCAGAGGAAGGCCAGCCTTTTCACCCAGTTACCAAACAGCCCCCCTCACCCTCTGGGCCTTTCTCTTCTCTCCACCCCTTCCAGTTATGACCCCTTCCCACACCCCCTGGTTCCCCTCCCTTTTCCCACCCGGTGGCCATTCATAGAAGCAAGACTACTAAGGGGCCTTCAAATAGAAAAAAAGAAAAACAACAATAAAAAAAAGAAAATTAATGCACAGACTATTATGAGGTGTAAACATGTACATAAAGGATTGTGGTCTCTTTTCATCTCCTTTGCATATTCATTTGCGTAGTTTGGCTCTAGTTGATAATTCATCTCTAATTCTCTTTTAACTGGACTTAAAAAAAATCTGAAGATGATCATTTGTGAGTTTTTCTTCGGTGAACATTTTCTTCTAGGAGCTTATAGCCCTGTTCACGACTCCAGTGAGCCTTGTGGTCATTGGTCTTGAGTGGGCTAATAAAGTGATGTTCTTCTCCTTTGCTTGGACGAGGACAACAGCCTTCCCAGATGGGGGAGGACTAGGCTGTGATCAAAAGTGCTCAACTAAATTCACCTCCGGCCAAGTCTATTGGTATTCCACTTCCAACATCCTCACCTCCTTGTGGAGATACACCATGATGGTCAAGGGATTCCACTGGGTTTGAACAATTTGATCTCCTCCCCATATTACCAGTATTATTAATAAGAGATGGAGATCATTAATAAATTACAAAGAAAAAAATGTTAGCTGCCTTTTTTCTATTCTTGGCTTTTTCAACTAACCTAAGCATAATTTATAAAATATGACCATCAAAGTTAAGTGGGTTCTTACCAGTATTATCCAACCCGGTACCTTCGAGGTGATCAGTCATGCTGGGGACTGCTTGGACTGCCTTGAACCAGTGCTGCTGTACTCCAATACTTCTGTGATTAACGAGATGTTTAGGGGAGCAAGTGAGTCACCGCTGGTTGGAGTTACAGGTTGAGGGGTTAGGGCGCAGCCCTGGAATTCTGATGAATCCAATAGCACAATGACACACAACTTACAGAACAGGAAGTAAGCACCCGGTAGAGCATGGTGACAGGTTATCCAGGAGTGAATAACAGGAAAAGCAGCCTGCAAAACTAAGCGAACTCACGTAGCTGAATCTTTTACGTAGGCATGTAGAAATAGCATTTGCTTTGCCCGGAGAACTGTGCTGGGATTACCTAGAGCTGCGTAGGAGATAGTCCCTGCTGCTGTAAAGTCAAGTCTAAGCAGCGCAGGCAGAACATGGGAGGCTGTGGTGAGGTGTGTTTCTATGTGCGCACAACCGTATGGAAGAGGCTGACGGGAACAAGAGAAAGTGAAACAGTGTTACCTGGTAAGGTGACTGGTACATAGTAGGCACTGAACAAACGTCTCCCCACCTCCTGACTCATCTACAGTTAACCCCATTTTTTCAGATTAGGAAAGTGAACCTCAAAGAGATTAAGCGATCTGCCCAAGGGCACAGAGCTGTGAAACTGCAGACGGGACTCCCAGCCTTGAATCCGGTGCTCTGAACACTAATCCATCTTGCCTCCTTTTTCACATTTCGCAGAACAACCATCTCAAGGAGAGCCCTTCTTCAGGGGCAGTTGAAGTTCATAACTAGCACAGTCGTAATTGGGTGCAACTGCCCTTCCTCGGAGTCCAAACTGGGCCGTGAAAAACCAGTCCCCACCTTATTATCTAGGCTGAGTCCTTAATCCTGAGCTGCAGATTCAGTCACAGCCACTGAGAGCTGCCCGGAGTTGACAGTTCCCACCCACACCGCTGTCCCATCTCACGTTCAGTCGCTCAGTTGCTACCCTATATGCCGCAGAGAGCTGATAGGAAGCTTCCCCACCTGCTAATTTGTGCTTTTCCGACCCTTTTGGGCCATGATTCCAAACTGACAACCCTCAGAAATCCAACTTTTTGCCTATTTTTTTGATGAGTACAAAGATCAGAAAGTTAAAGTATTGCTTTTTAATTAATTCTACTTCCCTGAAGCTTACAACTTCCCGCTGACAACTGTCCGCTCGAACTACTGGAGAATGCATATGGACCTGCCAGTTGGCATTGTTTTTCGGTCATTGTTATTATTTTAGGATTCTGCTTTAGAAAAACTTGCATTTTTAAAAATGGCTGGTCATTTAATTTTGTAGGCAGTTGATTTAAGCTTTTTTTTCCCCATTAACTGAAAATTAAATTAAGTTCATTATTGTATTAGACAGGCATTGATTGTATTCACTTTGGTTTTAATTAAATGCTACTATTCATTATTTCCTCCTGTGTAACGCTTTTAATTTTATTTGGTATATAATTTAGGGTAACAACAATATCAGTAAATTATTTCCCATAAATAATATTCAAAGAGAAAGACGTGCAAAACACACAGTGGAAGCCACTTGAAGGTATTTGCTGCTTGCTTTTAATTTACTGGCAGGATATATATCAGAGAGCATTTTGCATGTTGCTCCTTTGTGATAAAACAGTGCGTTCCCGTATCGCTCTTAGGCAGCTCTGACTTCTGCAGTTAATGGCTGACTTCAAGATGTCATTGATCTTAAAAATGTGCTGACTTTATGCGCAGCACCGAAGTTATGGTCCAGGGGCTAGATGTTTGAATATAAGTGTAAGAACATTATCTCGAAGGTTCAGAAAAATGTCCAGAGAACCTTATTCAGTTTTTCTGTGACATTTGTGAAGTCCTTATTTTGTGCCAAACAGTCTCCTGGGCCCTGGAAATGCGTGGAATGATAGGGAGCCCTGGGCCTCGTCCTTCCGGGCCTCATATTCCAAAGGATCGGCGATAACATATTATGTACTGACTTCAACGCTGCAATAAAGCAGGGTCCCTGTTGACCTGCTGACAGTGGATACTCTTGCGATTCCTGTCTAGTTCCCTTTGCAGGTGCAAATTTTTACTTGTTTCTTCCTAGCTCCTGTCCTTTGGGTTTCTATTACAGCCAACCTGTGTGTGTAATCAGCCCGGTGAAACAGAATCGGGCAGATCCACAGCATGGTTGGAAACCTGGTCAGGCCGCCCGTGCCCCCCGCAGCCACCTCCCTCCAACCACAGCTGGAAGTGCTTTGCCTCTTGCCGTGGATGTGAACTCGTGGATGTGAACTCGTCCCTCAGATGTAGGCGTAGATGTTTCCCCCCTTACTTCTCCTTGACCTTGAAACACGCAGGGCTTATGCCTGCACTCCCAGCCCACCTTTGGATACAGAACTGTAGAAGTGTGTGCTGTTAAAGAGACTGGAAAATCTTGCACAGCAGCACCTTCCCTTTACAAAGCCAGGTTCTGGGCAACCCCTCCCCCGCTGCCTGCGGTGTGCAGCCCAGGGGCGTATTTCATGCCGGTATCTGGATCCCACCGGCAGCAACAGATTTACAAACCCAGAGAACCTTTATGGTTCCAAGATTGGTCTCAAGCCAGAATTGTCTCAGAGGAAAGAGGCAATGGCTGATCAAGATTTCCCCAGGGGTTACACTAAAGGTTTAAAGAAAGAAGGAACTTGTACCCTTTGCAACAACATGGATGGAACTGGAGAGTATTATGCTTAGTGAAATAAGCCAGTCAGTGAAGGACAAATATCATATGATCTCACCCATTACGGGACAATCATGAACAAAACTAACAAGCAAAACAGAACCAAATATATGAATACAGTGAATAGGCCTTCAGTGTTCAGGGGGAAAGGGGTTGGGGGGAGGGGGGAGGCAGAGGCAAGAAAGGGGAGCAGCTTAGACAAGAACCTAGTATAAAGGAACCATGGACATGGACAACAGGTGGGATTGACTTTGGGGGGAATGGGTGGGTGGGGAGGAGGACAGAGGGGAGCAAAAAGGGGATGGATGTAATACAACAACAATAAAATTTTTTTTAAAAATACAAAAAAAAAAAAAAAGGGTTTATGTTTTGTCTATTTGAGATCCGTGGTTGCAGGCAGGAAGGGAAAGTCACAGCTGATTTGATTGGGTTTTCCAACAGGCCCACTGCACTGAGCATATTCCTTTTTCTAAGGCAGGTAGGACGTGGGGCAATTAATTATTATTTGTGTGTGTGTGTGTGTGTGCGTGTGAGAACTGAGGCTTCAGAGCTCTTGAAAATCAATCCATAAGCCATTCTGTTGCTTGATTTTAAATAATACCTTGACCCTCTTTCCTGAATGTAAAATAACTACCATATCAATAGTCTTTCCTTTTACTTAACACTCTTTCGGGCAGGAAAGCTGTGAACCATGTAAAGAGAGAAATGACAGCTGAAGAGAGGAATCCCAGGAAACCATATTTAAGGTACACAAAGAAGGAAGCTTCAGACTCAGAAACTATTAAAACTGGAAAGACCTTAGAGACAGTGAGTCCAAAACCATTTTTAGGTGAAGAAATTGAAGCCATAAGGAGTAGGTTTACCAAAGTCAGAGATTCTAGAAAGCTGAAGAGGAACTGGGACAGAGTAATCAGTTAGGGTTGACCTGTGCGCATGCAGTGTGTGCTGATAACATAGTTTGTGTAAATCAATTATTGGCAAAATCAAATGATTTGTGGAGTCTATTATGTGAGGTTACAGTTTATAGGGATCCTTTGATAAAGACTGAGAAATGACTTTTCCCCTTTCTTGTTGCTCTTGCATTTGAAATCTGCAAGGGACTTGCTTAAAGCCATTCAATGAATTTTTGCCTTTCAGTTTGTGTTCTTGCTAAGATGAAAATGATGAAATGGTAAAAATTTTAAAACACTGAATTACAAATCAGCAACTTGGGCAGGTATTTTCTCCCCAGCTATTCTAGAACAATCTCCAAGGCCTCCCCTTCATTGAATCTGGAGCTTATCTTCAGAAATAGGAGCAAGGTTCCTCTTAGAGAAAAGCAGTGATTTGTTATTCTACTTATTTACACATTCATCGGTTGTATGTGCCCTGACTGGGGATCGAACCGGCAACCTTGGGGTACTGGGACAATGCTCTAACCAGGGCAGCATATGCTTGTTCTGAACACACTGTATGTATCTTTTAGAACTTGTATTTCTTCAGTCCACATGATTTTGGGGATTTTTCTATATTGAATTATATAGTTTATGCATTCCTTTTAAATTGCTGTTTAATATTTAACTGAATGACTAAAAGACTTAGGGACAGGGACAGTCAGGTTGAAGAAAATGAAAAAGACTTTAAGAAAAAACAAAATTTTAGGTAAAAGGTTTTCTATACCAGATTTTAAGAATTCCATGCCCCTTTTCCTGGTTTAACTTATGACTTCGACTACTGAGAAGAATGATCTTAATTTCTCCTAAGGTCATTGCCTAGGCTATAAGCACCCATGGGTGGCGACAGAGGGCAGAGGACAGGCAACCCCCAGAGCTTACAGTCAGGCTGCCTCATCAAGTTCGCCTCTCTTACCCCATGGTCTACAGTCACAATTCCATGACTGGAGAAGGCTCAACCCCCAGGATCCAGCAATATGTGGAGGAAGTGCAAACACTTTATTGCTACAATTTATCCTAAAGGAGATTTGCGAAGCCACATACCTGAGATTTATGGCGTGACACCCAGAAATTTCAAGCACCGCATTTCTCATTTATGAGCCTCAATTTAGTTAAGAGAAAAGAAGCTTTCTAGAACAAAAACACCCTAAAGCTTTGGTAAAATGGGATACTTAATTAATTCGAAAATCACCAAGCGCGTAAAGTGAGTTTTAGACCTGCGTGTTCAAGCATCCCCTGGACCTGCTTGTTAGTTCCCTCCTAGGGCTCCCCAACAAAGCTGTGCAAGGAGAAAGCTGTAGGATTACACCCTACAACTGCCCCAGGCAGGCCTGGGGTCTAGGAAGCTCAAGGTGGAACCTCCCCTCTAAATAACCTGATGGCATAAATTGATTTGCACATGCAAATGACTCATTCCTCGTAGTTCTGTATAAGCCTTGAGAACACAGAATAAATCCTCTACTTCAAAGCTCTTCTACAGGGTGTCTCAGAGTAAAGGGGCAGCAGCCAGCAGGGAGGCAGACCCGCCCCCTGCCCACAGCTCCCCCCCTTCGCACACACACAGCACTGCCCCCCCTTTCTTGGAAGGGGTGTGGGTGACTCCGGGTAGACAGTGGTTGTGAGAGTTGTTCTGAGGCTCTAATGCACTCTTCACGAAATAAGGATCATTAAAGGCATGTGGATAGTAAAACGTGGTTTGTTGATTGTCTCTAAAAGGAACGTGGAGTGAACTCTCTTCCCCCAGAGGTTACAGGAGAGCCGTGTGCCATAATCATATGTATTGTTAGGTTTTGATTTATGAACACATTTATGTTCATATGTGTGTTTGTGTTCATGTTTATGATTACATTAATATTCCTATTTCAATATATTCAGTCTGGAGCCAAATTCAGGGAACCTGGGGACTTCTGTGAGGATGAAAATGCAGCCTCTTCATTTCTTATGGATGGAGAAACACACCAAGTGGGACAGCACATTGCACAGCTTATCAATATTGAACTTATATTCAGGAAAATAGTCTTTTTTCTTTTTTGTTTAAAATCAATGTTTTATCTGCTAGCAAAAGACCGTCACTTGCCTTGCCTACAGTACGCTCCTGCATGGTTTCCCCAGCTGCAACCCAAGCTTCTGGATTCCAAGTTACATTCAGATTCAGCTCAGATTTCCTGGCCGCCAACCTCCTGCCGGCCTGGGAGTCAATTTGCTGTAAGTCATCCAGCCACATCTGAAGCCCACACATTCCTTAGTGCCCCTTACCACACAGACCCCTTCTTCCCTTCCCATCCCCTCACGGCCTCTACGCCTGTGGCCACCTCTACACTGACACCGGGTAGGGCCTGTCGCCCTCAGAACTGCTGCATCCCAGAACAAAATGAACCAGAACCTTGAGGTCATCCCTCTCATCTGTGACCTTCAAATTCTGAAAAGCACTCTGAAACCACATAGTGACTGAAGAAGCTGCCTGACCCTGAGAGTGGGGACTGACTGATTTGCTTAGTTGGGAAGGAAAGAAAATCTGTGTTAATGGAATACACACTGTGTGCCAATCACACAGTTTCATGGTTTCTACCCTCCAAAGAAGTGTCCTCAAACTAGGGAGGTGGGTACGACAGCTCATTTTATGATAGGGCACCTCAGACATGTGAGGAATGTGCTCCAAACCGCCGAGCGGCTGTCCCTGGTGCACGCCGTTGCCTCTGACCAGTGGCGTAAGGTGATGTTAAGCATATTGATGATGGTTATGTAATTTCCAGGCCCTTTGCTCGTTCCCATCTCCGTAACGGACTCATCCTCTGTGCCAGGGATCATATCTCCCTGCTCCTACCCACATACCCAAACCTTATCCAGCTGGCACTCCCCAACTCCCCCTCATCAAGTACCTCTTCCTGTGACACCCACAACCTTTCTGGACTGGGTGGCCCTCCTGCACCTTGTGTCTACCACATGGTAAATGGAACCTCACCTACCCATCACCTAGTCAAGCCCCTTCAAGGCCTTTAAGCATGGACCTGATGACATCTGTACATGGTCCTCCATTTGGCTGGAGTTCCATTATTGTGTTGATGTATTTGGCTCAAGAGCTTATCATTTCTAACAGGGGAAGTGATAATGTACTAAAGTCTTATCAGACATTTACATCCTTCTTTGATCTCATTTTATGGAAGCAGTTTTGATAAGGAAAGGAAGACTCCCCTTGGAATTGCTCAAGGACAATTGAAAGAAGAATAGCAGTTGGTAGAAGGAGATAGAGTGGGAGAGGGTAAGAAAGGTCAAGTTGGCCTCACCCTCTTGCCGAGTTTGCATAAAGGCTGGATGAGTGGTTCTTGACTGATTGGTCAAGGATTCCAGGACAGGTGAAATAGGATTCTTAGGGATCATCTAGGCCCATTTCTACAAGTTACAGAAAAAAAAGACTAAGGACCCGAAGGGGCAGCTGTCATTCTTGTTTAAATCACAGACCTGGCTGTGCGTTTTCCATACTGTAAAGTCTTCCACACCGTCGCCACAACAGCCAGGCTTCAGGGAGATAAAACTCGGTCCCATGCCTGACACACGTTTGTCAGCACATGCAGACCTGGCCTTTCCTTCCATTCTGTGTTCCCGCAGCAATGCCTTCCTCACTCCTGGTCTAATGAGCCCTCCCCATGCAGAGCCCCTACAGTGTCCCTTCCCATTATTTGTCTAGCTTCCGCTGGCCCATCCACAGTTGAAGCAGATCAGTATGTGGATGCCTGAGAGTGGCTGATTTGCATCTACTCTAATGTAAATTAACTATTAAAAGGCAAGGCAATCAATACCTGAAGAGTCGTTAGTAACAAATTATTAGAAACCCATCTCACAGCTCATTTCTGCAGTGTGACAACAGAGGGAGAAAGGCTGCTGATGGGACTTGAGTTCTGCTTGGGGCCCAGGGCCTCCTTTGCAAGCCACCTGTCTTGTCTTTTCAGCCCCACCTCCCCCCACCTCCTCCCCCTGGATGCCCTCACACTGAAGAGGCTCCAGTCCACACCAAGCCCTACTGCCCCTCTGCACTCCCTCCCAGGGAAGCCCTGCCTGACATCCTCCCGGAAAGACTTCCTGGGCTACTCACTCCCTTTCTCTCCTGTGCACCTACTCGTGCCTGCCTCTTCCCCGGCACTGGTCACAGGGTACGTGAGCTGTATCCATGTACCTAACCATGTGCCTGGCTGGCCATGTATCTAACTGCACACATGGTTAACTATACCTAACTGCATACGTAGTTGCCCATATGCCTAACTGCACACATGGTTGGCCGTATACCTAACTGTGTACATAGTTGTCCATATGCCTAACTGCACACATGGTTGACCACATACCTAACTGTGCACATGGTTGTCCATATGCCTAACTGCACCCATGATTGACCATATACCTAACTGTGTACATAGTTGCCCATATGCCTAACTGCACCCATGGTTGGCCGTATACCTAACTGTGTACATAGTTGCCCATATGCCTAACTGCACCCATGGTTGACCATATACCTAACTGTGTACATAGTTGTCCATATAACTAACTGCACCCATGGTTGACCATACACCTAACTGTGTACATAGTTGCCCATATGCCTAACTGCACCCATGGTTGACCACATACCTAACTGTGTACATAGTTGTCCATATAACTAACTGAGTACATGGTTGACCATGTACCTAATTCAGTATGTGGTTGTCTATATAAACCTAACTCAGGATAGTGGAGTTTATGTGTGGTTTTTGTTTCTTTCTTGATACTACTTTCAGACCCTTTCTATTTTTTCTACAGGATATCTTTCCTACAATTACCTTTATAAGTGGAAAAATGCTGATGTTTAAAAAAGATTGTGGTTATTTTATGTCTGTCACTCCCACTGTACTATGGAATCACCAAGGCCAAAAGCCTGGCCTTTTTTTGTTTTATCTCCAAGGCTTGGAACTTATGATGTGCTCATTGTATGTTGGGTGGATGGATGAATGAATAAGTGATGAGTGAGAAGAGCAGGGCTGCAACTGAGTTAACAACTGAAAACATGGATCCGAACCTCAGTTCATCATGCGGAAAGCAAGTAACGAATATTATTGGCCCTGCATCGTAAGTTAATGAATCGTTCCTGGAGTCCTGTGACCATGCTTTCCCACAGCAAGCACTGGTGGGCACGCGGCTGCCTGACTGGTGTCTGCCCCACTGTCCCCACCCTGTCTGTCTAAGATAGCTCTACATTGCCCAGCTGAGACTTCCTTTCCGATGCAGTTGTGGGATTTGATGTCACTGGTCACATTTGCCGCCTGTGTGGAATTTTATAGACACGCTTTCTCTGTTTATTGTGATGTCAGTTGCACAGTTTCTCTTCCGGCGTTCAGAGTCTTTCAAGCATGAAGCTCCTAGCGATGAATGAGCCTTTATCGGGGGCTCAGCACTCTACTCAGTGGGAGCCAGCCGTGCTCTCAGCTGCCTTAAATTTCCAGCCTGGTTTCTCAAACCTTTGACTGAGAGGCCAGAGCCAAACGGAGACTGGCCCCGGGGGGTGCACCCTTATCCCTGTAGTGCCCGCAGAGATTCAGCCCCTCAATAAGATGAAAACGTGAGGACAGTGCCCCCCGCCTCTGGTGCTGACTGGGGGGGCCTAAGGACGTAGTGTCATGCAGGGACCTGTAGCGGCCCAGTGTGCGCTGGCCGGGGCACCTGGAGGACGGAGAGCGGGCGGGGTGCTGCCACCAGACTAGAGGCAGATTCTGCCACTTGTGTGACCCTGGGCCCCAGAGTACCTCTCTGAGCTGATTTTCTCATCAGTTACGCGGGATAGCGTTATCCCAGATAATGTGAAGTGTGTAGTAGACCTTCCATACCAGGAAATCCTCTTCTCTCAAAGCTGCCTCAGGCTTTCTGAGAGCCAGGTTGTCCCAGAGGTGTCAGCCACCCGGGGTTTCTCTAGGACCGTGGGGCCTCTGATCTCACCTACCACTTCCCTCAGTTTCTTTTTAAAATTTTTTTTGATGTGCTATATCATCAGTGTTAAATTTATTGACGTATTATTATATTAGTTTCAGCTGTACAACATGACAGTTAGACATTTACATACCTTAGGAAATGAACACCCCAGTAAATCCGGTACGAATCTAGCACCGTAATAGCTATTACAATATTATTGACCGTATTTCCTCTGTTGTACTTTACATCCCCATGACTTTTTGTGGGTGTTTTTCCAGCACTCCCTTCTCTCTCTGGTTGCTTCAGGGAGCGAGCTGAGGGATCAAAGCTTGAATTGAGGGGGGGTACTTCAGATTAGACGGGAACCACGGAGGCTGCTTCTGAGAAACTTCAAGTGTCCCCTAAGGTCTCCCTTCAAAGTGACACTGAAGCCTGAGCCCTGACAAGTGGCAGGAGCATCAAAGCGCTTTGAAGATAATTAGTTCAGGTTCTTGTGCTCTTCTGTCTTCACTTTCCAGCTTGATCTGATGAATCACCCTCCCTACACCCATCTTTAATCCCCCCACTTTGGTTCCTCTAGAAAAAACACCTAAACTAAACTCCCCCAAATGCAATGTTATAAAAAATGAATTCAGGAGTAATTTTCCTTTTTTAAAAAAGTCTATTTTATTGTTTAGGTTGTTACAGTTGTCCCAATTTCTCCCCCTTTGCCTCCCTCCTCCTGGTACCCCCTTCCCTCCAGCAGTCTCTCCCGTAGTTTATGTCCATGGATTGTACTAAGAAGCAGTTTGGCTTCTCCCTTTCCTATACTATTCTTAACATCCCCTGTCTATTTTGTACCAGTTTTGCTTTTTCATCCCTGTACCTTTTCCCCTATTCTTCCCCTTCGCTCTCCACACTGATAACCCTTCAGATGATTTCCATACCTATGACTCTCTTCCTATTCTGGTTGTTGGCTTAGTTGTTTTGTTGTTGTTGCTGCTGCCATTGTTGTTATATTTTAGATTCAGTTGTTGATAGTTGTGAACTTTTTGCCTTTTTAATGTTTGGAGTTTTGGTCTTTTTCTTAAAGAAGTCTCTTTAACATTTCATGTAATAATGACTTGGTGGTGATGAACTCCTTTAGCTTTACCTTGTCTAGGAAGCACTTTATCTGTCCTTCCATTCTAAACAATAGCTTTGTTGGATCGAGTACTACTCTATAGTACCTATAGAGATAGGTAACTCTCTGCCTTTCTCTTGCTGCTTATAAAATTCTATCTTTATCTTTTACCTTTAACATTTTAATTATGATGTGCCTTGTTGTGGTCCTCTTTGGGTCCAACTTGTTTGAGACTCCCTGTATTTCCTGGACTTGTGTGATATTTCCTTCACCAAATTAGGAAAGTTTTCTTTTATTATTTTTCCAAATAAGTTCTCAATTTCTTGCTCTTCCTCTTATCCTTCTGGCATCCCTATGACTTGGCTGTTGGTGTATTTGGAAATGTCTCAAAGTTGTCTTATATTATCCTCAATTTTTTGAATTTCTATTTCTTCTTTCTGTTCTGGTTAAATGTTTATTTTCCCTTATGTTCCAAATTGTTGATTTGAATTCTGGCTTCCTTCCTTTCACTGCTGGTTCCCCATAGTTTTTCTTTATTTAACTTAGTGTATGACCTTCATATCTTCCTTTATGTGGTTGCTATACTTAATGAGTTCTTTGAGCATCCTGACCACCAGTGTTTTGAATTCCGCAGCTGATAGGTTGGCTATCTCTGTTTTATTTAGTTCTTTCTCTGGAATTTTGTTTTGTTCTTTCATTTGGGCCATATTTATTTGCCTTGTCAATTTGGTAGCCTCCCTGTGTTTGTTTCTGTGTATTAGGTAGAGCTGCTTTGACTCCCTGGAAAAGGCCCTGTAAGTTTAGGGTAGAGCCATAAGTACCTGCCAGGGTGGGGCAACTTCACCACTTGGTGGCTCTGTGTGGAGGGGGATTTGGAGACGGGGCGGTGCTGCTGCCTGGCTTCTGGGGTTTGCCTGACATTCACCCCATTTCCAGTCACTTCACCCACTCCCTGTATGCAACTGGTGCCCTTCCAGCTGTTGCCCTGGTGCTGAACCAAGTTGGTGGGTTTGTGTAGGTTTCAAGGCCACGTGGACGCTTTAAGTGAAGGTCCCTGAAAATCCAGCAGTTTCTTCTGCTGCCTCAAACCCCACTGGCTTTTACAGCCAGACGTTATGGGGATTTATCTTCTGGTGCCAGGACCCTGGGCTATGTGGTCTGGTTTGGGGCTCGGATAGCTTGCTCCTAAGGTACCCCTCCCAATTTTTATCCACCACCCATGAATGGGAAACCACCCACCCCTGTTCCACCACCATCATCACCACCTTTTCACACCACACTGTGTCTTCCTGCCTCTGCACACTATCTCTGACCCTCCTACCCTTCTGGATAAATGTGGTTTCTTTAAATCCTTAGTTGTCAGACTGCCATACAGTTCAGTTTTCTGACAGTTGTGGGAGTTGTTTTGAGATTTAGTAGTAATTCCTTTTAGTGGTTGTGCAAGGAGGTGAAACTTGCCTACCTATGCCTACATCTTGTGGTCCCCCTCAGGAGTAATTTTCTATTCTGCAGCACCATCTTATGAAAAAGCATATTCTTGAATTCACAACTTTTACCCAGAGGCAAAATAGATAGTGTTGCTGCATAGTTATACAGTAGTAACTGGAACTCCATATGTGAAACTTACATGAAGCCCACTCCTTTTGGGCATTTGGGCAGGCGCACATGTCTGCCTAGGAATGGAAAGCCATCACAGTTGACCCCCAAGCCATCACTCATGGTTTCTCTGTTTTTATTTGCAAGCTCTTTATGAAACATAATACAAACACATAAAACCCACACACTGATGGATAAATTTTTACTAAATGAAATTATTTATATAATTACCGCACAGACCAAGATCTATATGTGAGAAACTTCCCTATGCCCACTCCAGTCTTTACAAATCTCTTAAAAATAATTATTATTTGGACTTCTTTCCCTATAGTTTAGGTTTTTCTGCTTTTAAAATGTAATTAACTTTATATGAATGAGCATAGGAAACATATTATTTTGTGTCTGTGAGGTATTTCCATTTCTCTGTACATAGTTGCCATGCAATTTTCACCTTTGTATAATATTCCATTGTATAAACATACCACCTTTATCTAGTGATTTGGTTGTTTTTGTAGATGCCTTTGCTGAAAGTGTGTATGCAATTTTTTATGTATTTACATAGGAGGGTGAAAACTGGGTGTACATTCAGCTTTAACTGATACTGTGAGACACTTTGCCAAAGTGATCGTACCAGTTTACATTCCCTCTAGCAATATATGAGACTTTCAGCTGCTCCACCTTTTCAGCAACTTGGGAGTGTCATTCTTTTCCTACTGTATTCGTTTGTTTTTAGCCATTTTGGTAGATACGAAGTAGTATTTTGTTGTGGCTCTAATTTGCATTTTTCTGATGAATAATAAGATTGATCATTTTGTCATATGCTTATTGGACCTGTGCAAATCTTTTGCTTTGTTGTTGTTATTACATTATCAATATTTTTCTTATTCGCTTTAGAAGTTCTTTATATAGTCTAAACATGTTGTTTATTAGCTTATGCATTGTGAATATTGCAAATATTTCCCTCAGTCTGTGGGTTACTTTTCATTTACTTAACAGTTTCTTCTAATGAGAAGTTTTTTAACTTTTAGCAAGTCCCACTTACCATTTTTTTATGGTTAGCACACTTTGTATCTTGGTTAAGAAAACTTTACCTATGTTAGCATCATAACACATCCACCCACGGTATCTTTAAGAAGCCGCATTGTTTTGCTTTTCATATAAAAATCCCATTTATCTGACACTACTTGTTGAATAGGTTATATTTCCCCATTGCATTACAATGGTAATTTTATTATTAATCAGGTGATTATAAGTGTGAGTTTGTTTCTGTACTCTATTCAGTCGGTCTCTAGGTTTCTGTCTTTGCATTAATACTGCTGATATTTTATTAATGCAGCTTTATAATCTGTTTTGGTATCTGGGACTTTAAGTACTCCCATTTTGTTCTTTTGTAAGATTGTCTTTGCCATGCTTAGCCCTTTACATTTCCATGTACATTTGGAATCATCTCACACTTTTAAAAACCCTGCTGAGATTTTTATTAGAATCACATTGAATCTAGATTAATTCAAGGAGAACTGACATTCTTAACAATATTGAGTCTTCCAATCTATTAGTATATTAGAGATTCCCATTTATTTAGGTCTTCTTAATTTCTGTCAGTAATATTTTGTAGCCTTCTTTGTGGTCTTGCCAATTTTCTTTAGATTTATTTCTTTGTGATTTTCAAGTGCTTTTGAAAAGACGTCGTTAAAAATTTATTTTCTTTTGTGACTAGAATTTTAAAATACAGCTTTTGTTTTAAATCAACTGCATCCAAAGACCATGCTAAATTTAGTTATTGATTCTAAAAATGTATAGATTATTTTGGTTTTTCACCCTAAAATCTACCGAAGTTGATAGGTTTCTTTTTTAAAGAGTATATCTTTTCTTTCTTCTTCTTCTTTTTTTTTGGCCTGTTGTATTGGCTAAGAAAACCAGTAAAATATATTTTAGAAGTAGTGATAATGTCATTGTTTCATCCCTTAACTCATAGGAAAGCTTTCAAAATCTCATCCTTAGGTGCGATGTTAGCTGTAGGACTTTCAAAGATGTCACTTACCAGAGTGAGGAAACGTCCTACTGTTTCAGTCCCAACACTTAGTGGCAAAACATAACCATTTATTATGTTCACAGATTCTGAGTATCAGGAATTTAGATAAGAAACAGTAGGGAAGGCTTATCCCTGCTTCACAGTGTCTGTCTGGCACCTTGGCTGGAAGGCCTGAATTTGAGAAGATGGATTGTTGGAAACCTTGTTTGCCATCTGATGTTGATGCTTGCTCTTGGATGGGGGCCTCTGTATTTGGCTTCTCTATATAATCCACCCATACAGATGTATCTGAGCTTTCTCATAGCGTGGTAAATATCCTGTGAGAGAGCTGGGTGGAAGCTGCATTGTCTTTTAGGAGCTAGCCTCCAAAGTCACATGGTGTCATTTCCATTCCATTCCATTCAACCAGACAGAGAGTCCTACAAATTCTAGAAGAGCCTGTAGGAACAGAAATATTGCTGTGGCCAGCTTTGGAAAATATAGTCTGCCCCAACTTCTATGCCTAGTATGCTGAGGGTATTCATCATGAATCGTTGATAAATTGTATCAAACATGCTTGCATATCTATCAGGCCATCTGTATAATATTTATTCTTTTTTTTTCTATTAATATAGTGAATTACACTGATTGAATTTTGAGAATTACACTGATCTTATATCCTGGAATAGACCCAACTTGTTGTGCTGGACTCTCCATATAACCCATATGGACTTGCTCAGATTTTATTTATGACTTTTGCATCTATGTTCATGAGAGAGATTGGCTTGAATTTTTTCTTTTTAGCCTTCTTAGCCTTTGTTGTCAGAGTTATGCTAACCCTATTAAAAAAGATGGGAAATACTCTTTTTGTTGTTGTTTTTTAAAGATTTATTACGGTTATATTTGTTAATAAAATTATATAAGTTTAAAATGTACAACACTATAATACATCATCTGTATATTGTATTGTATATTCACCACCCTAAGCCATGCCTCTATTCTTTGCTTATTATATTTTATTATTTATGCTATTATAGTTGTCCCCACTCTCTTCCCCTTTGCCCAAATGCCCCCAGACCCCACCCCCCAAGCAATTCCCATACTATTGTTGGTGTCGATAAGCCATGCATATATGTTCCTTGGCCACTCTCTTCATCCTCTTTCATCCAGTCACCCCCTCCCCTAACCCTCCAGCCAGTGTCAGTCTATTCCATATATCTGTGCTGCTGTTCCTATTTTGTTCATTAGTTTATTTTCTTCTTTAGATTCCACATATAAGTCAGATCATATGGCATTTGACTTTCACTGACTGGCGTATCTCACTTAGCATAATAGTCCCCAGGTCTATCCATCCATGCTGTTTCAAGAAGTAAGAGTGCTTTCTTTTTTACTGCTGCATAATATTCTATCACGTAAATGTACCACAGATTTTTTTTAATCCACTGCTGGTCACTTCGGTTGTTTCCAGATCTTGGCTACTGTAAATAATGTGGCTATGAACAAAATTGCTTGTATTCTTTTGAATTAGTGTTTTGAGTTTTGTAGGATCTATTCCCAGGAGCAGAATCACTGGGTCAAAAGGCAGATTTTAATTTTTGGAGTTAATTCCATACTGCTTTCCACAGTGGCTGCACCAGCTGCATTCCCACCAACAGCACATGAGGGTTCCCTTTTCTCTGCGTCCTCACCAGCTCTTGTTATTTGTTGATTTATTGATGATAGCTATTCTGACAGGTGTGAGATGGTATCTCACTATGGTTTTAATTTGCATCTCTTTGGTGATTAGTGATGTTGAGCATTTTTTCATATGTCTATGAACCATATGTACATCCTCTTTGAAGATGTGTCTACTTAGGTCCTTAGCCCATTTTTTAATTGGGTTTTCTGTCTTCCAGGTGTTGAGGTGTTAAAGTTCTTTATATATTTTGGAAATTAAACCTGTATCAGATGAATCATTGGCAAATGTGTTCTCTCATATATTGGGTTCCCATTTCATTTTAATGATGGTTTCTTTAGCTGTGTAGAAGCTTTTAAACTTGATGTAGTCCCAAGTATTCTTTCTTTATTTATATGCCAGAAGTTTAAATATTTGGAAGAATTCACTAGTGAAGCTATCTTGGCCTTGAATAATCTTTGTGGGAAAATACCCTATTAACTTGTTAGTTATATATTCTTTTACATACTACACTATTTGTTATTACCTAGGGATCATCAGAATAGATCTTAAATTAGTATGCTTATCATTCCTGAACCAGTCAAGGACCTTAGATTATCTAAATTTCATACACTAGATAATTTTAAATTTCTTTGATGTTTGAAACTGTGTTATAGCTCAATATGGGCTATATTATATAACATTTTAATGTGTTCTGCTATTTTAGAACTCTAAAGTTCTCATAGGTCACTTTGAATAATGCTGTTAGACAAATCAAGGGCGATACTGTTATCTTTATCTTTTGTCTTTTTGTTGTTTGTCATGCATGCGATTGTTACACATTTAAATCTCTCAAGGAATATTGCTGTGTTAAAGTCGAGATTCACTTAAATATTTCGCCATATTTTCCCTTTTCAATGCTCTTTAATCCTTTGTATTACTGTGCTTTTATCTGGGACTGTTTTCGTTCACCTCAAGAGTTTTTAATATTTCTTTCAGTGAAGATCTGCAGGAAAAAGATTTCTCAGCTGTTTTGTCTGAAAATTTCTTTATTTACTGTCAGTTTTGAAGACTGTTTTTACTGGGTAAGTAATTCTTAGCTGACAGTCATTTTCTTTCTTCATTTAACATATTCACTCTCTTCTCTGGCTGTTTTAAAGACTTTTCCTTTTGTCTTTGATTTTTCAACAGCTTTATTACGCTGTGACTGTTTTTCTTTATATTTATTGTGTTTAGGGTTGACAAAAAACCTTGTAGTTTTTGTTAATCTTTTTAAAAACCCTCAGCCAGTGTTTCTTCAGATATTATTGCTTCTGTAATTTCCTCTTTCTTCTTTTTGTGGGACTTAAGATTACATCTATATTCAGCCTTTTTGTTGTGTCTCCTATGTCTCTTGGACACTTCTGTGTTTTTCTTTCCCTTTTCTCCCTGTGACTCCATCTCTTTATTTCTACTGACCTCTCTTCTAGTTTACAAACTCTCTCTTCTGCCGTGTCCAGTCTACTGCTAAACCCATTTATTGAATTATTTATTTTACTTATTATATTTTTCACTTCTGGAATTTCCATTTGATTCTTATATCAGAGACTCATGTTCTCTGATGAAACTTTATATTTCATTAATTTTCTTCATCTTCAGATTATTATTCTAAAGTGTGCATTTGCTAACTTCAACACCAGACTTCAAGGCCTGTTTTTCTTTTCTTTTTTTTTTTTTATCTTGGCTTTGGGTCATTTGGCTCTGTGTTCTTTCATGACTGATAATATTTTATTGAATTCTAGAAGCTCTAAATGATGTTGTTCTTCAGAAAAGTGCCGTTTCCTTTTAGCAGGCATACTGTATTAATCTACTCTAATCAAGGAGTAGATGATTCAGGGCTGTGGAGCCTCAGTGAAATACCGGATAGAGTGGCAGGAATCAGCAATTTATTGAAAACCAGGGTTGGAGGAAAGGGAATGATTAAGATTAGCAAGAAAGAGAAGTCAAACGCTCTAATCTGGGAACCTCAGGGACAAGGAGGTGACAGCATTAAAAGAGCCTCAGAGAGGACCAAATTAGAAAAGAATAAGAAGGGATTTGATTATCTGGGAATTGGAACATGCACGTGAAAGGATGTTGGGGCTGGATAGACACAGTGACTTTAGCTTTTTGGGAAAGAAACCTTCAAATATAAATCAAAAATTGAAGTGAGAGAAACCTTATCAAAATAGTTAGGCTAATAAAAACTAATATCCTAAGACCAACTGCTACTTTTATATTTGATATTCCTATAAGCATTACTGACTCTTCTCAGTCCCTGTCATATCAAATACTCTGGGTATTGAGAAGTCAATCTGGCACAAGGTAATGACTGCTGACCACTGATTTGGATAATTTCCTACTTTAATCCAGCATATCCAAAGGTCGAACATTTATCTTGTTGACAAGATGCCTCCTCCTTCACTCAAACTGACAGTGTGCGTAGCTTCCTTAGAAAAGCTTCTTAGCAACATCTTTGCCCTCCAAGGCCTCATTGGTGCTGGCTGCTTCCAAGACACTCGAGTCGGCATCATTAATGTGGAAGCAATTCCAGCAGTTATGTTTCATGACAATTCAGTTAGAACCAAGAGCTTTTCATTTAGATGAACAGCAGGAAGAAATATATGTTTATGAACATATATTGCACTCATACCTCCAGTAAGCTAGCATTATTCAAGTCTGTATCTTGAGGATTCCCGAATTATACCACAAAACACATCTATTTACCCTCCAGCTTCTCAGCACTGATCTACATTGGCAGTTCTCAAACATTTTTGTCTCTGGATCACTTGACACTTTTTAATTATTGAGGATCCCAAAGAGGTTTGTTCATGTGGGCTAAAGCTATTGATTTTTTAGTATTTGATATTGAATTGAGAAATTTTAAAGATATTTACTTATTAGTTCACTTGGAAATAATACTTTCATGATATGTTAACATAAATAGTACATTTTAATGAAAAGCCATTATATTTACCAAAAAGTAAAACAGATTTAATTGTAAAGTGGCATCATACATTTTTGCAGATCTCTTTAATGTCTGGCTTAATAGAAGTCATGTTGCCTCTAGAAAACTCTGTGATGTACTCATGAGAGAATGAGAATAGAAAAGGCAAATAACATCTAAATACAATTATAAAAATATATTTCATAATCATTAAAAAATGACAATTTTTGCTTTTGTTGAGCCCCTGAGACTCAGGGGTCCCCTGAGTCATACTTTGGGAAGCTCTAATCTAGCTGATAGGCTTTCATACCTCAAAGAGTAACAAAATTCAAGCTCTGGTATTCAACCAGGCTCTTCTTTTTAAAGGATCCTCTTAGCTTTGTAAAATCAGAATTAATAGTGTGTTTGAACTCTTTCAAGTGACAGCAACCTCAGAGAAGCCAACTAAAAAAGGATTAATTGACTCACATAACTGAAAGTCTAAAATAGTAGGACTAGGCTTCAGATTCGGCCTTTTCTGGGAGCTCAAGAATTCCCCAGAATTTAAGCATTTAAAGGGCTTGTTTGCTGTCATATCCCCAAGGCCAAGAACAGTGCTAGATACATAGTAAGTACTCAATATATATTTGCTAAGTTATTAAACAGTAGATTAATTACTGTTTTCGGAGTTCTGTTTCCATTCTTTAACTCTGCTTGCCTTTTCTATTTTCTATTATCAGTAAGACTCTATGGCCAGGTAAGATAGCCCAGGCTCTGTCCCAACCTGGTTCTTTATGCCTGTAATCCTAGAGAAAAAAAATAATTCCTTCCATCATACAAAATCTGTTTTATACCCCTGAAAGAAAAGTTATTGTCTCTTTTGGGGCCACGTGCTCAAGCTGAATGAATTATTGTATGTTAGTGGAATGGGTATTCCCAGCTTAGAAGGGAAGAAAGGGTGAAATTAACAACAATCCTACCAGAACCAAATTAAGTGAAAAAGAGGCAGTTCCCCAAAATAAAAAATACTGAGCATACATCACACAAAATTATAGATGTTCACTAAGGATCATAGTAACCTATCAAGAAATGGATTCTGTAATCAAATATAAAGTCATTATGTATAATATGTGGTCTTGTCACTTCATAATCTAAACAGAGAACAATCTGTTGGCCAAGATAGCAACTAAGTGATTGATTGGTGATGATTTGATTTAGTTTTAATTACACCTTGGGACAAACCATGGGCTTTTTGAGAAATATTTTACTGATTATACTATTACAGTTGTCCCAATTTTTCCCCCTTTACTTCCTTCTACCCAGCACCGCCCACACCATTGTTCATGTCCATGAGTCATGTGTGTAAGTTCTTTGGCTACCCCATTTCCTGTACTGTACTTTACATACCCATGGCTATTCTGTAACTACCTATCTGTGCTTCTTAATCCCCTCACTTCTTTACCCATTCCCCTACATGCCCCTCCCATCTGGGAAATACCAAATTGCTCTCCATATCCATGATTCTGTCTCTATTCTTGTTTCCTTAGTTAGTTTCTTTTTAGATTAAATTGTTGATAAATATGTATTTATTGCCATTTCATAGTTCATAGTTTTGATCTTCTTCTTAAATAAGTCCCTTTAACATTTCATATAATAATGGTTTGGTGATGATGAACTCCTTTAGTTTTATCTGCCCTTTGATTCTAAATGGTAGCTTTACTGGGTAGAGCAATCTTGGCTGTAGGTCCCTGCTTTTCATAACTTTGAATATTTCTTGCTAGTCCCTTTTAGCCTGCAAAGTTTCTTTTGAGAAATCAGCTGACAGTCTCATTGGAACTCCCTGTAGGTAACTGCTTTTTTTCTTACTGCCTTTAATATTCTCTCAGTATCTTTAACCTTTGGCATTTTAATTATGCTGTGTCTTGGAATGAGCCTCTTTGCATCCATCTTGTTTGGAACTCTCTGTACTTTCTGGGTTTCCGTGTCTATGTCCTTCACCAAAATAAGAAAGTTTTCTTTTATTATTTTTTCAAATAGATTTTTAATTTCTTGTCTTTCTCTTCTTCTGGCACTCCTATGATGTGACTGTTGGAACACTTGAAGTTGTCCTAGAGGCTGCTTATACTATCCTTGTTTTTCAGGTTCCTTTTTCTATTCATATTGTTCTCATTGGTTGTTTTTTTCTGCTTTCTTTTCTTTTCTTTTTTTTAAATTTTATTGTTGTTGTATTACATCCATCCCCTTTTTGTTCCCCTCTGTCCCTCTCCCTACCCATCCATTCCCCCCAATCTGCTTTCTTATGTTCCAAATCATTGATTTGGTTCTCAGCTTCATTCACTTTACTGTTGTTTCCTCGTAAATTGTTCTTTATTTCAATCAGTGCATCCTTCATTTCTGACTGGATCTTTTTTTATGCTATTGAGGTCCTCACTAAGTTCCTTGAGCATTCTTATAACCAGTGTTTTCAGTGTTTTTACCTCTGAATCTGATGGATTGCTCATCTCCATTTTATTTAGTTGTTTTTCTGGAATTTTGATCTGTTCTTTCATTTGGGCCATGTTTCTTTGTCTCCTTATTTTGACAGCCTCCCTGTGTTTATTTCTGTATATTGGACAGACCTGCTTTGAATGCCTGTCTTGGTAGTGTGGCATAATGTAGTAGGTGTCCTGTAGGGCCCAGTGGCCCAGCCTCCCTTATCACCCAAGCTGGTTACTTAAGGTGCACCCTCTGTGTGGAGCTGAGGACACCCTCCTCTTGTAGTTGAGCCTTGGTTGCTGTTGGCAAGTCAATGGGAGGCATTTACCCAGGCAGTCAGCTGTAATGACTCACTGTGACTACTGACCACCAACCTCTACTCTCCCTGGAGGGTCAGCTGTGCAGGGGCAGGTTGGAGGTGTTCTGAGGTGGTCTGTAGCTGCCCCCGTGTGTGCAGGATCTGGGATTTCCCAGATGGTGCAGGTCAAGGTCAGCCCCACCTGTGTTCTGCCTAGGTCCACCCTCCATGAGCCTTAAAGCAATCTGAAATGCTGCTACTGGTGCTGAGCTTGGAAATTCCCAGGCAAATCCAAGCTATGAATCTAGGTTGGCTGCTGCTAATGCTGGGTTCTGGGCCTCTTGGCAAGAAGTATGGGGCCTGGGGGCTCACTGAGGCAGCTGTTGCTTGTTTGAGAGGATTTAGAAAGTTGTGAAGCCTGAGCCAAAACCAGCCATTCAAATGAAAAGTCTATTAAATAGCTTGGGTGGGTCCTTAAGTTGGGTGGGACTGAGCTGCAGGTGACCTCCAGGGTGGGACAAACAGTGTTAGCCAAGTTGATGGAGTCTCAGTATGGCACCTGCCTACCTCTCTGTGGCTCTGTGGGAAGAGGGTTCAAAAAAGGGACGATGGCTTTTACCATCTTTCTTTCTGGGAGAAAGCTATTCCCTAGCTCTCACCTTGATGCCAGACACTTACTTCAGTTCCTCCCTGTGAGCGCCTGGCTCCTTTCAAGCTGCTACACCAGTGCTGGAGCCCAGAGGGAGTGAGTCTAAGTAAGTCCTTGTGTAGATTCTTAAAGGGGAACTGCTTGAGACTCTAGCCGTTTTCCCACCTACTCAATCACCGCTGGTATTTGCAGCCAGAAGTTGTGGGGACTTCTCTTCCTGACACTGGAACCCTGGGCTGGGGGACATGGTGTGTGGCTGGGACTCTGCTCCCAAGATATCCCTCCCATATTTTTATCACCGTACATAGGTGTAGGACCAGACTGTTCCATGTCTTTGCCTCTCCTACCCGTTTGGATGGATGTGGTTTCCTGAATTTCATTGTAGTCAGATTTCCATTCAACTTGACTTCTGATGGTTCTGAGTAATGGTTGTTCTATATTTTAGCACTAATGGACATGGTTTTATCAGGAGGTGAGCCATGTTTACCTATGTCACTATCTTGATAGGAAGTCTACCTCACTTTCTCTAGGTGTATAATATGTCTGAGCATTGCTGTCGTCTGTCATGCCATTCAGAAACCAGCAGTGATTACTTGTCTCTTATGAGAAAGAGTGTCAAACTCTCAAGGACCTTAGTTCATCACAGTGGTCCCATGTCTCCTGACCTTTTCAAAATTGAGGAGCCATTTTAATGACTCCCATGTAGTAGAAGTTAATTGTTAGTCATAACATTAAGTGACATAAAAAAACACATGATGTCAGCAAGTTCTATAAATGTAATAACACTTTAAAATAAATTTGCGTTATGAGAGCATCAACATACATTTGAAAATTATTCTACCTATATTTGCAAGACAGTCTCCAAATGAAGTTTGTCATGCAGTGTTGTGTGTATGTGGTTTCCATAACTCTGGACATAAAATAACAACAGAAAATGAAGACTCAGATATCACACTATTATAAGAGTACAGAGATTCTCTGAGGTCGGCACTAATGTCTCCATGGCTTTCTAGAGAATAAGGAAGAAAACTATTCACATGGTGTTTAGAAGCCCTGGGACCATCAATAGCTTCAAGTTACTCAAAAAATTTTTAATTTCATTTTAGCTCCACCTATGATTTATTAGTATATATCTTTGTTTTTATAGCTTAGTAGGTGTTCTAGGGATTTTAGTATTTATCTTAAAGTTATCACTACCTACCTTAAAAAACATTAATTTGCATGTAATATAAGATTGTTATATTAGTATATGTCAATTCCCACCCTCCAGCCTTTGTACTATTGTTATATGTTTTAATTCTACCTATACTAGAAACCCCACAATGTATTATTCTTGGGTTTTGCTTTAAACAGCCAAATTTATTTAATGGATTGAAAAAAATAAGATAACTTTACCTGAATAGTTACCCATTTCTGGAATTCTTCATTCCTTTGTGTAGATCCCAGTTTTCATCTGGTATCAATTTTCTTTCTGCTTGGAGAACTTCCTTTAACAATTGTTATATCAAAAGTCTCTATCAGCTTTTGTTTGTCTGCAAAACTCGTTATTTTGCTTTTATTTTCAAAATACATTTTTGTTAAATACAGAGTTTTAAGTTGACAGGCTTTGCTTTCAGCACTTTAGGATGCTCTATTGTCTCTGGCTTGAATGACTTCAGATAAGCTGACGGCCATTCTTCTGTTTTCTCCCCTGTAAGTGCGTGATAAGTTCTTCCATCTGGATGCTCTAATGATGTTCTTTTTCTCACTGTTTTTAAGCAATTTGACTATGAGGGGTTTTGATGTGATTTTCTTTATGTGTCTTCAATTAGGGGTTCCTTGAACATCTTGTATCTGTGGATCTTCATTGTCAACAAATTTGGAAATCTTTCTGCTAGTGTTTCTTCAAATAGCAACCTTCCTTTCTGGAACTTCAATTATAGATGTTAGATTAGATTTTTTGATAATTAAGTTGTGCTCCATTCATTATTTTTTATTCTTGTTCTCCCTGAGCTTCATTTTGGTCAGTTTCACGCTGCTTTACATCATTGAACATATTTGTAAGAGCTGTTGTAAAATCATTGTCTACTAATTATCTCTTCTGGGTTTGTTTCCATTGACTGATATATCATGACTATGGGTCATATTTTATTCTTATTTCTATGCCTGGTAATATTTGGTTGGACGCTAGACATTGTGATTTTACATTGTTGGAAGGTGAGTATCTCCTATATTCTCCTAAAGATTGTTGGATTTTGTTTTGATTTGTAGTTAGGTAACTTGCAGATCAGTTTGATGCTTTCAAGGATTGCTTTTAAGTTTTGCTGTGTCAGGTTTATAGTAGTTTTTATTCTGGAACTAATTTAACTCTACAATTACTTAAGTGTAATTCTTCTGAGGACTATACTGAATGGTATTACTAGATTCTCTCCACTCTGGCTGGTTGAGATACAGACTATTCAGTCTCAGCTTTGGGAATTATTTAGCCTATTGTTTTCTGGTGCTTCTTTCTCTGTCCTATATGATTTTTTCTCTCATGCATGCATGAATTCGCACTCAGTCAAAGATTCTGAGGAATCCTCTGCAGATCTCCAGTGCTTGAGTACTCTCTCCTCTCTTCCCCCAGCTTCCTCTCTGATCTCTTCCTTGAAAAACGTGGCTACTTGGCCTCCCCAAACTCCCAGCTCTACCTCCTTAATTCAGCCAAGTCACCATGCCCGGTTTGGGTTTACTTCCTCTGAGCTCCAATCTGGAAGCTGCTGCAGAAATTATAAGGGGCTCATCTCATTTATTTCCATTTTTTCAGGGATCACAGTCTTGTGCTGTATGTTGTGAATTGCCTGATACCCACCACTGTATATAGGTTTTTGGTTTTCTAATCGATTGTGACAGGGGACCAATCCCTGTAGTAGCTAACCCAAATGGGCTGAGTGGAAGTCTCTGTGAGATGCTTTAAATAAACCAAAACAACAGTAGACACATTTAAAATGTTTCTTCCATATTAAAAATACCACTCCTGTCATTGTGGCTCTCTAAACAACAGTCATTATTTTCCACAAAATTTCAAGTGAAGGGAATATTTGCAATATTTCAGCTTGCCACAGGAGTCTCTCTGAAACAGAGAGTACATAAGTATGAATGTTTTTGGATATTTCACACCTCTATTTTAGATGTAAAACTCTATGTAAAAATCTCAAAGAAGCATATAAAATTATCATTCATTACATATTTTTGGTTTATTATTGTTAGCATGTTAGTTTTGGTTGGATTTATGGTATAGATTTTTTAATGTTATATGACTACTTTGATTATACAATTAGCCCAAATGTTCTATAATATGTTCGATATATTTATACCTTAATTTTATAGAATGTGGGTCATCATTTTATTATTTCAAATAATGTTACATCTTGTTCTATGACTTGTTATTGGCTATATTTATAATTAATTGGTTCCTTTTTATGACATAATTGCTATGGGGGAAATAGGAATCATTTTGTAATAATTTGCTTTACAACACTGTTTTCAGGGATTTATTATAGAAAAAAGTAATGATTGCTTTAAACAGCTTTAGTTTAACTCTTGCATTGTTTCTCAGCATGGTGTGTGTATCTTATCTCCTCAAGTAGGTAGCAAATGAGCTGAAAATAATAATCAGTTTTCATAGTTCTTTGTATCTATAATGCCTTATATATAAGAGCAAAGAAGCGTGGTATAATGCTATTTTATTTTAAATGATTTTTTAAATCAGCAGGACCCTTTTCTTTAAATTATATCTCATATGAAAGTCCAATTTATAAAATCAATTAATAACAGTTCCGGTTGAGGTGGGATAAGGAGCTCACCCCACTCACTGAGTTTCTTCTACTTTATTGTAAAGTGAAGCTTTAGAGCCAATGGCTGTGGAGAAGTCAATTTGAGTTCAAGTCCAGGATCCACTATTTACTTGATGAGAGATTTTGAGCAAGTTCCTTAACCTCTCTGAGGCTGTTTTCCATAAAGCCCAGATGTTAACAACCATAATGCATCTGTATTAAATAGGAGTGCTTTTACTGACAGTAACAGAGAAGGGCCAATTTATACTGACCTAAACAGACTTATTTTTCTCCATTAAAAACAAGTTCAGACATAGCTGCTGAGGTCTTATCTTTCTCTTTCATCATATTTAGCATTTAGGCTTTTTCATCCTTGTCTGTTGCTTCAAGGTCTGCAGATGGCTACTTATTTGTGAGTTGCAGACAGAATGAGTGAGAAAAGGCACCCACCTAAGGAAGATGTTGAGGGTTTTTTTTTTTTTTTTTCCATTTAGAAAGGGAAATTCTCTCCAGCATACTTCTTTTTATATCTTATCAGCTAAAAAATGTCCATCTTTAGGCAATTATTTACCAAAGAGTTTGGCCCACTCAAAAGTTTTCCCTGGGAATCAGATAAGGGACCCATGTTCTCAGGTTTCATGGGTTCTGTAGCCCAACTTAGTGCATCAGGGTCTCTTGGGCAGGGGAGGAGCAGAAGAGGGCACTCACTGGAGTCTGCCATATCTGCCCCGTACCTTCCCAATGGAGTTTAGATGGCTGGTACGGGCTCCATATGAGGGTGTATGTGAAAGTGACTTTTAATCTGCACAACCACCATAGGAAGGAGATTTTTTCAGAATATCTTCTTAATGAATGTTTGAGAAATGAGTGATGGGAAAAATTCCAATAGAGATTAAGAATGGTATTGATAGTCTTGGGCCAGTGCTTATCCAAGTATAGCCCCATGATACCTACATGAGAAGGCATTAGATGGCTTGATAATTCAAAATGTAAATCATACCTGCTGAAGGTGAACTTTCAGATAGATCCCAGGAACCTATACTTTAAAACATTTCCCGAGTGATTCTTATGCCCACTAAAATGGAGGAACATGGTTCTGTGTGCCTGGGGACAATGTGGCAAGATAGAACCAGGGATTCTTGGGTAGCCCGGCATCTCAAGTGGCTACTTTGAGACATTAGAGAGGGGAATGCCGAACAAAGGAGCAGACTGCTGAATAGCAACTGTCCCTTCTTTTTAGCACAGCCCCTCCCACAGTGTAAGCACCCCATAATGTTGGCAACTTGTAATATTATTGACAATATTCTCCAGCATCAGGGGACCTAGATCTTAATGGATCCCTCAGCTATGGTTCGGTTGTTCAGTCACCATCTGTGAAATGAAGTCACTACCACTGAAGTCTGCAAGCAGTAGACATCAGTGAAGCCTCCTACTTCAATCCACAGGGAATAATGGGAAGGTTCCAGTGCATTCTGTAGGTCAATAAGACATTTCAAGCCTTAAGACTCATTTGAAGGTAAGTTTGATATAGTATCTATAAAGGGTGTAGAGTTCCTCCAAAGAAAGACAGCTGAAAACAAATTCAAGCTGTAATGATTGGCCATCTCCTCATTCCAGACTGTTGGGAAGGGCAGACGACAAATGACTACAAAACCTTCTGCAGAATGCTTAAAAGTTTTGCATAACACAACATAGCACGTCTGAAACAAAGTATCTGTGTGTGGTTGAGCAGATGCTCTGGCTGATTTTGGAACAAGTTAATCAACTTAGAGGTAATCATTCTAGCCTATGTGCCCCAAGTTACATAAATGGACTTGACATTATTTGTCAAATGCAAATATATGTAATGCACATACACATGTATTTAAATTTATATATGTATGTGTATGCATACAGATGTACTTACATCTATACACACACATATGCATATATATGCATATTTTTACCATATACATATGGTAAAAATACTATGGCAGGCACATGCTCAACATGATTATTGGTTTAAAAAGTAAATTGCTTGTCTCTCTTTGTTATTCTTTGAATCTTCTTTCTTACAAGCTAAACATACCTCCAAGGCTTACACAAAAGCTATTGGTAGGTGCAGTGTCTGATACTTCCTTAAACTTCTTAAAGTGGCAATAGTACCTTCAAGATGCTGAAAAGTTAGAATTGGGCAGGGAGGGAAATATATGAAAGTAATGAGAATTTTTTTCTAGCCTTGGACAGGGTACCCAACCACCCTCAACTTTAGCTTCGTCATTCATGAGATGGGAATAATAATACCAGTATCAAAGGATTGTTATGGAGATAGACTAGAATAATGTATAGAAAGCACCTAGTACAATCTCTAACATATAGTAGGCTTTGTAAACCAGTTATTTTCACTCTTATTATTCTCTATACTTAGAAGGAAGTGATTCGAGCCCAAGTTTCCTTACTCATAGTGTGCAAAGGTACCGCCTGAGAAAGAGGGACATAGTTAAAGGTACCACATCAATTACAGAATTTCAATCCAACCAGGAAAGATGCACAGTAGGACTCAGACCTGGCCTGAGACCAGTGGGCCTCAACCTGTCACTCAAGATGGAGGCGACAGAGGTGCTGAAAGCTGGATTTGGGAGAAGAGCCCTTTAGCATCAGTTCTTACAAGTCCAAGAGCCTGCCCTTCAGTTAACCCCCTCACTCGGTCTGGGAAGGTCACCTGAGCAGAAGTGGGTAGATGTAGTGACTCTCCAGCCAGAAACACCATTCAGCCAGGTGGGCAAGAGTCTGGTTCCCACACCCGAATCAGGTGGGTGCAGACATGTTTGTTGGCCCAGTGCTCTAGGTTGGTAAATATGCTTTTCTTCACTTTTGAGACCTAGAAAGATATTTTTCCCCCCTTTTTCCAACTCAAGAAAATTTGCAGTGGTCCCTCTGGTGTGCCTTTCTGCATCCAGTTTGCTTCAAGAAGTAGATTATTATTAAAGCATAAGATGGAAGGAGGTAGGGTCTCAAGACTGATCTATAATTAACGCCTGCCCTCTTCAAGTGTGATCATCTTTGTGCAGAAATGTTATTCTGTACCTTCCCCATCACTGCAGCTACTTCGCAGTTATAATCCCCCGACTAGGAAGCCAGAGAGAGGCTCTGTGTAAATAGCCCAAAGAAGGAAACCAATATCTATTGAGCAATTACTATGTGACAGGTGGTGTTCTAGATATTTTCATATGGCATCTACTTTAATCTTCAAGATAACCCTCAAGATAGGTGGTAATATTCCCTTTATTATGGTAAAATGTACATAACATGAAATTTACCACTTAACCAGTTTAAGTGTGAAGTTTGGTAATGTTCAGGTGTTTGTGCAACGGTCACCACCATTCATCTCCAGAACTTTTTTCTTCTTCCCAAACCGAAGCTCTGTCCTCATTAAATGCTAACTCCCCATTTGCGCCTCCTACCAGCCCCTGACAACCACCATTCCTCTTCTGTCTCTGAATTTACTAGGCTAGCTACCTCCTAGAAGTGGAATCATACCATATTTGTCCTTTTGTGATTGATTCATTTATTTTACTTAGCTTAATTTCTTCAAGATTCATCCTTGTTGTAATGTGTCAGAGTTGCCTTCCTTTTCAAAGTTAAATAACATTCCATCATATGTATGTATTGTATTTTGTTTACCCAGACATGCATTTAAGGGCATTTGAGTTGTTTTTACCTTTTGGGTTTTGTGATGAATGTTGGTGTATAAGTATCTGCTAGAGTCCTTGCTTTCAGTTCTCCTGGGTCTATAGCTAGGAGTGGAATTGCTGAATATATGGTAATTCCATGTTTAACTTTTTGAGAAACAGCAACAGCACCATTTGACACTCCTACCAACAATGCATGAGGGCTCCAGCTTCTCCACGTTCTTGCCAACACTTGTGACTTCCTGGTTGTTGTTTGATAAGAGCCGTCCTAATGAATGTGGAGTGACATTCCCATATTATAGCTGAGGAAGCTGAGGTTGAAAAATGGGGGGTAACTTAGTCAACATCGGGCTGTTAGTAAGTGATAGAGGCTCAGTTCTAATCCAGAACTCTTGGACCTCAACCTTTTGCTGTAATTCTTGCATCAGCATGATGCGAGGAACACAGGGCCCTTCGGAAGGCCACGGAGAAGAGGGTCTGTTTCAGAGGACAGCCCGGTTGGATTGTTTTTTTTCATTTTCAAGAGCCACCCAAAGGTGGACAGGCGGTTTCCGTGATGTAATTGCCTGGTCAACAGCACAGTTCAGAACTTCAGTTTCCACAGTTATAAACAGAGGCTTTTGAATTCCCGTCTCTGTTACTTCTCTTGATCAGTCAAGTGGTTTTTGACCTTTTCTTTCCTGCATCCGGACTAAGTAAGGTTCCGACATTGTGCATGTTCCTTTCTGTAGTCAATTAGATCTTTTTGATTGTGGAGCTAACAAACAGTTCTTATTTGAGCTCAGAATGAGAGAAAGAGAGACACAGGGAGAGAAAACAGCTCAATAGAAGCAGTGAGGGAGAGAAGAAGGGAAAGGATTGTGATGGATGTAATTAGCACAGCACCCACATTTCAGACAGTTAAACAACCTCCGTGTCTGTTCCTGACATAGAGGATAAGTGGCTCCAACAGGAACCAGACTTAAGGCCCAACCGGGCTGCTGTCCTGGGGTGGCAGAGGGCTGCCACATCTTCATCATCTGACAGATGGTGCAGCCAAGGCTCAGACAGGGCAACTGTCCTGACTGGGACCCCACAGCTAAAATTGTAGAAGCAACACAGGCCACCAGCTGAGTGACAGCCTCTGGGCATCCCGCACACTTTCCTGCGGGCCTCACACTTCTGTGCTCTGTGGAGGAGGCCATGGCTAAGGGCTCCTTTCTCCCACAGCCTGGCCCATCTCACATGCTAAAGGCTACCACTGGCAGCATGTCAGGGGTCAGAGCAGGGTGGAGTCGAGAGGAGATGACGTCTGGACCCTTTTCCAGGGCTTTGGATAAAAAAGAGCTGGGTTGAGTTTCTGGCTTTGTGACTTCAGTGTTGTGCGAACTAAGCACAATCATTTCACCTCTCTGAGCCTCAGTTTCCTCATCTGTGAAACATACATATTAATAACAAAGGAAGTATATAGTGGATACTAGGCACACAATTATTAGTTGAGGTAGAATTAAAATAATATTCAATGATGAGATTTCATCTCCTCTACTGCAAAACCACTCCAAATTTTGAGCTTTTTTATGTGCTTAGATTTGGAGGACAGCACAGTATATAATTTTATATATCCTGCAGTTGAAAATAAATTCAGTTCTGTAGGTCATTCAGGATGAGCTGTTTCACTGAATTAATTTTGCTCCAATTTCCAACAGTCTGTAGAGACTCACTTACCCAAAGCCCTCAGGACTCAGGCCTTAAGGCTGTGCCACTCTATTCAGCCAAAGTTATTAACCTGCCCACCAGAGGCCGAGCAATTCTCTTGGGAGGGCATCGCCTATGTTAATCCAAGTCATTAACTACTTTAATTAAATCGAAATCAATAAGTGCGTATTGAACACCTAGAATGTGGCACGGGCACTAGGTTCTGGGGACATAAAGGTCAGTAACGGCAGCCCCTGCCTGAGGGATGTCCCGGCATGGGACAGACGTGGCGAGTGAGCCTCCTCCCTGAGAGCTTGGGCAGCTCTGTTGTGTCCCCAGCTTCTTCAAGGGACACCTCAAGTCTTCCCAAAGCTGCACACGCCCTGATTCTCACACATCCTGCACCTCCACTCCCTCCTTTCCCTTCTCCGGTTCCTCCTTTCCTCTACCCACTTCTGTTTTCATTCTTGTCCTCTCTCCCATTCACACATAGTCAATCCCAACCATGTAGCAGCTGTTGTTCTAGGACAAAAGAGATAAGCACCTGCTCTCAAGAAGCTTGTATTTTTTAAGAAAACCCTTTTATTTTTAGATAATGTCAGACACATAAATGATGTAAACATTGTAGAGTTTCTGTATACCCTTCATCCAACTTTCCCTTCTGCAAACATCTTCTATAACCATAGTACAAATACTGAAACAAAGAAATTACCACTGATAAATTTCTACTAGCTCTCCTACAGATATTGTTTAGGGTTTTTTTCCCAGTTTCCTACTCCTCTTTTTCTGGCCCAGAGCCCAGTCTACTTTCCTGTGTCATGTTTGCTTATCATGTCTTCTCGGTGTTCTCCAATCTGATAATCTTACAGTCTTTGTCTGTTGTGACACTGACACTGTGGAACAGGACTGGTCAGATATTATAGAGTGCCACTCAGTTTGGGTTTATCGAATGTGTTCTCATGACATCCCTGGGAGGACACCACAGAAGGGCTATATCCTTGCCAGTGATCGATCATATCAAGGAGGTACCTGGTGTCAAAATATCTTATCACTGGCGACACCAATCCTGGGTTAGCTTGAGGAGGTTAACCCTTGGTGAGGGTGATGACTGATACTTTTCTTCTCTGCACTAAGTCACTCTCTCCTGTATGATTAGTTAGTATTTTGTGGAGAGATATTTTGAGATGATGCAAATGTCCTCTTCCATATCATGCTTTCACCTACTGATTTTTATTAAGTTTTTAGTGCTTCTTTCCTCAAGAAGCCTACCTTTTATTAGGAAGAATTAAACAATCGAAAGGTAATCAAATAAATCAGGTGATTTTACATGGTGCAAGCTGTAAAGAAAATAAGAGCAGGCAAAATGACAGAGAGGTGTGCTTTAGATGGCACATCAGGGAAGTCCTCTCTAAGGAGGTGACATTTGAGCGGAATCCTGAGTGACAAAAAGCCTGCTGAATGGGCCCTAAGAGAAAAGCCCTCCAGGTGAAGCCCACAGCAAGAACAAAAGCGGGAAGTAGGAGGAGCAAGGCCTGTCTGACTCGGGGAATAGGCCAGGTGTGGCTGGAGAAGTGAATAAGCCAGAGAAGGCGGGAGTGAAGGGGACAGAAGTCGGGAGAACCAGAGCCCTGAACCCGGGAGGCAGATAGAGTTGGAGGTTTTCTAAGAGCAGTGCAGCCTCCCTCGTTCAAGTGTTCCCTGTCTGTGCTGTCCATAGGGAACTCACTAGCCATGTCTGCTACTTAACTTTAAATTTTGATGAGCTGAAGTCAAATTAAAAATTTAGCTCTTGAGTCACACTAGCCACATTGTGAGTGCTTAGTAGTCACCATTGTAGCTAGTGGCCGCCCTACTGGATCAAAACGCAGACCGTTTCCATGGCAGCAGGAAGTTCTATTGGCAGCGCCGTTGCGTATGCCTTGTGCGGCTCGCTCCTTATTAGATTCCAACACAGAGTTGAGTAAGTTGCAGCCCCTGTTCTCCAGTAACTTCAAGGTTAGGCAAATATGCAGATAAACACCCTGCATTCATTAAGACCAGAAGCATGGCACAGGAAGACTGCTGTAGAATTTAGACGAAGCCTTCACAATCGGAAGGTCGAAAAGGCTTCATGGAGAAGCTGCACTTCAATATCTAGGATGGCAAGATTCTGATGGCTTGAGGTGAGGAAGTCACTGCAGATGACAGGCTTGGTACGAGCTGAGGCGTGAGCAATACGCAGTAGCCTAGGCTGGCTGGAGTTTGGGTGGGCGAGTTGGAGGGTGTGAGGGGAAAGATTAGCGGGCAGGTAGGCCGTATGGTGAGAAAGGCCTCCAGCCAGGCTAAGGAGCGTCATCCTTGTCACAGGAGGAACTCTTCATGGTTTTTACGAAAGATGCAACCTTATCAGAGCTGAGCTTCAGGAAGACTGGTCGGGCCGTGGTAATGAGGTGGGTTGTGGTTGACAGACTGCATAGAGGGGGCGCTGGAAAGTCACTGTGGTGGAGCAGGAGCGAGTGTGAGGTCATCCCCCTCCCAGAATACGTTTTTCCAACGCCTAAAACAGTCTCAAGCTTAGATAGGTAGACTGTTTGAAATAGAACATTCAGAAATTAACCCTGCGACTTGAAAATAATTGTTTTCTCTCAATAACTAGTAAATACATAGAGCCCGAGTGTGAATACTGAAACTATGGAATTAACATGAACACACAAGGCCCGTGGGACTTGAATCTGAGATTTCATAAACAGATGCCCTTTGTGAATGTTTATCCACCCAAATCAGAGTTTTTTTGTTTTCCTTTGCTTGCTTACTTGTTTGTTTAACATTAGTATTCTTAAAAATCTGCGGGACAGTTTGTCACCCAGATGTTCTGATATAACAGATATGGGATGAGATTTAGACACGTGGTTTTTAGCAAAAGGAGCAATAATCTGAAAAGCATACAAGAAACATGGCCCAGTCCCATTTCCATTAAACTTTCCTGAAGTTAACAGATTCCCCTTCTCATTATTTATAGGCTCTAGCCCTGCAGGTAGATATTTTAAATGTCCTTCTCCCATTTTGCCTTTTTCTCCCACCCCTTGAAATAATAGATTGAAGAGAACTGTGGCATATTTTGCCACTTATAATTTCTCTTTATTTTGTCCACTTAAAATTGGCTTAAAGAAGTATCCTTTTGTTACCCTTTTTCCCCAAATACTGATTTCCAGAGCATGATCTGCCTACCCTTCACCCACAGCTCCCTTATGTGAACATCTGTTTTTGCTTTACCCTGTCTGCCCTACACAAGTGAGAACCCTACGAGGACAAGGACCTTGTTGGAGCCACTTCCATGAACCCTGCAGGGCTAGATGCGTGGCTGTGGTTCACCACCATTAGCACTGTGTGGCCTTCAGACCTCTGGCCTGACTGGTACCACAAGTGTTCCAATAACCCTGCAGACTGGAGTCACTACCAAAGCCAGTGCCCAGGTGAGATTACCTAGCCCCTGGGGTCTAAGAGCACCCCCAAAGGCACACAGTAAATATCTGAGTGGTTTGAACCCAGGACTCTGACCCCAGGATTCCACAGGTTTTGCTCTTTACTACGTGGTCCCAAAGAAGGTAGGTGCTTGGTGACTCAGATGTCCTTTCGCTGAGGTCATAGGAGCCCCATTGCCCTGGCAAGAGCCTGAGGGTGACAGCAGCATCCTTCCCCTTTGCCCTCTGGGTTTTGCTGCGTCATACACTTCCAACTTGGCTGCTTTCCCTGCCTAGTTCTCCGGTGTCATGTGCCCAGACACAGCCCGTGCTGACAAGCAGCTGTCCCATTAGTCCATCTTCCGGAGGAGTGCTCCCAATTCGCAGGTACATGGGGAGTCCAGCGGGTGATAATGATGGATCTTTCCTCCAATTCCACACAAGCGGGGAGCTCTCGCAGTTTAACTGGCCCCTTTCTTCCAAACCTGTCATGTGGCAGACAAAATGCTTGCAAAAGGAGCCTCAAGATTCCCCCTAGTAATCCAGGCCCCTGCAAAACAAATGGGGGTTTTGACACAGAGCCTCATCTGCACAGACAGTCGCTGTAGGGAAGTGACTGGGGAGGAAACTAGCATCCATGAGCCCATGAGCCCTCAGGTCCTGCACCCAGACCCTCGGGTCATTCTCTTCTCCCAAGGGCTTTCCTGCTCCAGGTGAAGTGCCCTCAGGTTGCCTACCCAGGTGAAGCAAGTTAGGATTAAGAACAGAAAAGTATCTAAATCTTGACTGTCAGAGCCTACATTAATGGAGTCCTCAACACAATGGCTATGCAGACACCAACAGGCAAATCTCTTAATGAATTTGCTGAACAGCTTTAAGAAAGGGAGCAAACCTGCAGCTGTTAGGGGTCCAACACCAAAGCCAGCCCCAGAGGAGGCCTCTGCTTCCAATCATCCACCCACCCAAATAAATATGTTCTAAGGCAAATAAATATGTTCTCCAGAGACGACCTTGCTTAGACCTTCACTTACTACAATAATTTTAAATTAGTTGATTAGGGGTCATCTGCTTCCTTACTATGTTGTGAGGAACATCTTATCCTGATCATGTCTAGACCCTGGTTTCTGGCACATAGTAGTTACTCAATACCTATTCAGGTAAAGCTGGAGGAATAAATTACCGACATGCCAGCTGTCTGCAACTTTGTCATGCAGAGAGGGATTGTTTTAACCCTTTGTGCAATAGTTGATTAAGTAGCACAGTAGATGCTATCATTTTAACAGTGTGAAGTACAGGGTTTTATTTGTTTTGTTCTGTTTGGTTTTTTGTTTAAGATTTTATTCATTATTTCTAGAGAGAAGGGAAGGAAGGGAGGAAGAAAGGAAGAGAAACATCAATGTATGGTTGCCTTTCGCATACCTCCAGCTGGAGACCTGGCCTGCAACCGGGGCATGTACCCTGACTAGGAATCGACCCTGTGACCCTTGGGTTCAAAGGCTGGTGCTCAGCCCACTGAGCCACAACAGTCAGGTCTCTGGCTCTGTTTTTTTAACAGTCTGGACGTTGAGAAGTTGTCATGGGTTAACTCTCTTAGGGGAGGCAGTGAGACCCCCACTATGGAGGGATCCAAACCAGAAATGGAAAGAGAACATGCAAAGACATCCTTAAAAGGATCCAAGCATGTTATTTGGGCAGGTAGCTTGTCTAGACACCTTGAAGTTTTCTTCCAACCTTGAGACTGATTTCAGGATTTGTTTTTATTCGCCTGCCTGGCTACTTTATTGGCCTGAATAAAATGGGGATATTTTTCATCTCCCAAAGTAATGTGAAGGCAGCCTCTCCACTTACCTAAGGAGTTTTGGGTGGGCAGCGTGGATTGACTTATAGCGGAGCTGACTTGCATGTTACATGATTCACTGTGCTCTCTAGATGCCACCAAACACGTATATCATTGTGTCTGCTGTTTTAAGATGGCACTGTTATGTCCCACCTGTGCAAATACAGCTGTAAAAACTGATGCATGACCAGCCCTTTTTTCCCTAGAATGTAGACACAGGGCACACACCTCTGACTTAACACGCCCACAAGGTGCCCACACCCTCTTCTGAATTTCAACAGTCATTTCCAAGCCTGGTAAGAAGGGAAGAGAATTGCAAATGAACTCACATTACCAGCAAAGCCAAACCAGCCTCCCTCCTAAATTGCTTTGTGTATTAAATCTGGACTACAGAAGCCCCTGCATTCTTTCTGGCTTCCTAGAAAATCAAAAAGGTTTCCAGCCATTTCAGCAAACAAGCAGGCTCTGAGCCTTCTCTCTTTGTTACAGATTTGATTCAAACTGTGTTCGCTAGCAGCAAAATACAACAGGAAAAAAGTCAGTATGCTATAACTTTGAAAATCTTAACAAGCACCACAGGAAAGAATAATAAAGCATCAGTTGCTGCATCTGGCCTTCAATTTATAAAGAAAACAATATTGCAAGGAAATAAAAATGTTACTCTTCTTTGTCATTAAAAAAATAGTTTTGACTATTTATGATTTTTTGTTTATCCTTTTACTTCACTAATTGTGAAATTGCATCAAAAGAAACATCAATTTCTCCCATCCTTCCATCAGGCACACTTTGCTGAAAATTCACACGTATTTAAGCAGCAAAGAGGCAGGGCCAAGTTGAAATGGTAAGGCTCTTCACCCCAGAGACAAGTTCCCCAGGTGGTTGTCCAGTTAGGAAGCAAAACCAGAAGCTCACCTGGAGAATTTATGCCATTGAACCTGAGATTTCAAGTGGCTGCCTGTGTTCAAGGTGAAATTCCTCCATTTCTCCCCCAGCCACCCTCTTTTTACCAAAGGTACCACTGAATTGTGTCATCTCCAATAGAAACAGACTGTGGAGAGAAGGACAGGGCCAGACTTCATTTTCTTTTCTTTTATGTGTGCTCAGCAAACCGGGACCAGTTCTATTATATTTCATTCATTCGGGGCAATCATCTCGGACTGCATTATAATAAACACATTGGATTTTTCCCCCTCCTGAATCCACTGCTTGCTGTGCTGCGCAGAATAATTTACCAATCTGACAAAAGCACCACGTGTCAGCAGGCTGTTCTGTGTGCACTCTGTCCCCATCCTACCCAGAGGCTCTGCTGGCTTCATCTGAATGCTCCCTGCCCAGGTGTGGGTGTACCCACCAGAGAGGTTTCTACGGGAAATCGTAACAGGCTGCGTTAATGAACAACAGCAGGACAATCTCTGGACAAGGACAGGACTTGCCCCCAGGGGGTCAGGGTTCAGCCAGGTCTGTGCCCTGCTTCCTCCCTCAGCCCAGTGTGGGAGGCAAGTGGTGCCTGATGGGGTGTCTGTGTTGCAGCTGTGCTATCACCATGGTGACTAAACCAAATATGGGCATCTTGGTGGTGAGTCAAAGGACACAGTGTGAGCCTCTGGACACAGCAAGGGAGCCACCTCACCTTGCTTCTCTACAGCCTGGCTCCTCTAGGGATCTTAAGAGCATTGATGCCTGGGTCTCAACCTCTAAGCTTCTCCTTATTCTGTTGGGGTGGAGCCTGACCTCTGACAAGCTTCAAACTTCCCCAGGTGATGTTAGTGTGTAGGCAAGGTTGAGAACTTCTTGTCTAGACTCGGGAGGAGTGGAAGAAGGTGACACAGTGCACAACCCAGAGTTAATAGGCGGTACACATGAGCTGTTCCCATTATCATAATTCTTGTTCATTTGAGGGCTGGTAGCACATCCTGGGAACATCTAGATCATAATCCCTGGAGGGGATGGCCTTGTCCTAGAACTTTAGTTTTCCCTTACTACTCTCCGCTGAAGGTAGATGTTAATCAACATAGCATGATGTGTTAAGATGACCCCACGACCTTGATCCATCTGTTGTCATAGAGTCCTGGGATTGTGTCAGGACACTTGGATTCTTGTTCTAGCTCTAGTACCTTGATCAAGTTCCTTCTATTCTCTTGGTCTTGGTTTATGCATTTGCAGAACAGGGGTGTAGGATTATGTGATTGTTCACTAAGGACCTACCTGCCCTGTCTTTGGCTTTAGAAGCCTAAGTTAACAAAACACTCCTGTTTGTCTACTAACAGGAGACCCGGGCCAGGAGCAATGATGTAATGCTTTTCAGTATTTGGGAATTAAACAACATCTGAGGCCCAGGGAAGGCAGCAGGGTCAACATGTTTGGAAGAGTATTAAATATTACACACTAAGCATCTGGGAAAAGCAGAGCTTGTATGAAGAGCAGAAGGTGGAAAAATTCTGGTGGAAAGGTCAGTTGGAGCTAAGTTATGGAGAGTCTTGAGAACTCAAGTCAGGTACTTGGACTTTTTTCAGAACAGAACGGGCCCCACGCATGACCGTGTGCTGAGAAACGGATGCCCCAGCTATGTTTTAACTGCTGACCCTGGCATCCATGTTACCAAGCAGGTGCTGACCAGAGGGCTCATACCTTACTCCTCTTCCAGTCCTGAAGCGCCTGGTACCACCTCTGTTGAACGGTTAACAGTCAAAAACTGCCAAACTGATGTCAGATACCCAGATGAAAACTGACAAACTATAATAACCACACTAACTCTAGGTTCTCTATGTTTTAAAACACCTGAAAGGGTCACTGAAGTTTAAAATATTTTTACCTTTGGCCACCAGATTGTCCTACAGTAACACAAGAGCACTATTTATACATTACTTGGCATGAAATGTAGCCATTTACATATATTTGCATAGTGCTTTCAAAACGCCTTAATTCCAAGTAAGTCAAATAAAATAAATAGTGTAATCTACTGCCATTGTATGGCAGCACGGCTTGGGGATCTTGGTGGTGACAGGGCTAGCAAAGTGCAGGGGCCAGCATGGGGAAGCTGTGTCCCCTGAGCTGTGTAGCCAGAGGCGAATAGGCACCAGCCTGAACACAGGAACGCTTGGGCAGGGTAAAGTCTCACGCATCCGGACAGCACTCTATAGTTCACAAACCCCATTTACATCCCTCATTTCAGTTCCACCTCCCAGAAACCTGCGTGTCTGGCAGGGCTGGGATTGTTCCGAACTTTTCATGAGCAAGGGGGTTAGCCAGGTGGAGTGACTTGCTCTCGACACACAAGTAAACAGTCTTGGTCCTTAGAGCCTTGATGCCCTGAGAACTGGTCCAGAGTGCCCCGGAGAAGAGCTGAAATGTCCCTATTTTCTGCCAATCCAGCGTCTCCTCTTCAGCCATTCCAATGCCATTGGGAAATTATACAAGGGAACCCCCGATGGCCCAGGGACAGCATTGCCTAGCCTGTGATACAGTTGGCCCTAAGTAATTGCCTTTTTATTGTTTGAGACAGTTATTTGAAAGTTATGGTAATAGTGTGAAAATATAAGCAGCTTACAGTTTACTAGAACATTAATTCTCTGGGAATGATTTCTTTTTCCTTCTGAGCATCTTTCCCATTGCTCTGTGAAACCTTTTCCACTGCATTATGTAGCATTTATTTTTAGACTTCTCTGCCTTTGATCTACTATCACTGATTCGCCATTGCCTAATTACTAATTTCCATATTTGCTAAGATATAGCTAAATATGGAAAAAAAAAATATATATATACACACACAGGGGTGGGCAAAAGATTTACAGTTGCATTGTGGTATTCTTTTGAGTTAATAAAGCTATTGTAATAATCATAACTTGTATATCATTTTGCATATGAGCAACTGTAAACCTACTTTTCATATATATATATATATATATATATATATATATATATATATATATATATATTTCTGTTGAGGATCTCAGATGGGAAGACCTCTGGTAGGGAAAGTGATATTTAGCCGTAGCCCAGATACCCAGAATGGGAAGTGGGAGTCAAATCTTGAGGTTTAGACAAATAAAGCTAAGTTCAAATCCTGGCTTCTCCATCTCTGATCATTTGGCCCTTGGTTTCTCCATCTGTAAGGCAATGATGTATTTATACCCCCTAGAAGCTCAAACCCATGCTTTGAGGTTGATCCTGTAACTTTGGGGAGCCCAGCCCAGACAGGCATGGGTGGACCTGGGGGTCCACCTACTACAGCCTGCAGGCCTAGGAGGCAGAAAATGTTCCCCAACGCATGGTACCTGGGCCCACAATGGTTTCAGGGCTCCATTAAAACATTTTAATTTTTTTTAGAATCAGAAGGAGGAAAAATGAGCTTTTAGGTCAAATAAAGTTTTCATATAATATTAATGTATTTGTCTTTATACCAATGCAATTGTAAGATAGGAATTTTAACTCTGCGTGTGTAGCCAAAGTCTCACGAAGACAAAAGTGCCTGTCCCTCTCAGAAGTCATAATGCAGCTCCGGATGCTTCCACCTGGCCTTCTGTTGTCCCCTGGGCACCCATTCTTCATCTGTTCATTTATAAATGTTGGGCCTCAGGTGACTCAGTCCCTAACATCTCAAAATGCCCAGCAAGAACCCGTCTTTCTGAGAATGTCATTCATTTCAAAATGATGGTTGGTTTATCCAGACTTAGCTGCCTGCTTGCCTTGCGTCTTGCTCCAGCAGGTGTCATTCCACATTCCCCAGGGTCCTCACGTTCCTGCCCACAACCCCTAAGGGCCTCATGCCAGGCGGGAGAGAGGACAGAGGAGGGAGAGTTGCCGGGTAACCGGAAGCTCCTGACTGCCGCCCCGCACTGCCCCGTGGCTCCCTGCCCTCCTCATCGGGAACCGTTTCAGCAGGGAGAATAAATAAACAGTTTACTAGCAATCACATTATCCTTTCCTGTAGCTTATTGGACATGAGCAGTTGAGAACATAGGGGAACCAAAGACAATTGATGGTGTGACTTTCTCTTTCCTGCGCGTCTGTTTCTCCATCTGCAAACTGGAGCGCCCTTCTAGGAGCGATGAGCAAAGGGATGGAATTATAGCTGGGAGGGCACAGAGCACCTTCAGAAGAAACATCCTAGCTGAACTAGGAGTTATTATTAGCGTACTTATTGGGAAAATCAAGCTTCCCAGAATGCCCATGGCATCTCCGCCACTGTCTTCCTGAATTATCCCCACTTAATTCCATCACTACTGAAAGGGCCCTGATGTTCAGTTGCTCTCAGTCCACAGCCATGACTTGTGCAAGGCTGAGTGAGCCAGCAATTGGTTCAGCTTGGAGACTTAGCAGTGCCCCTTCCCAACCATTTCTGAAATCATTGCTCAACTTCCTGGCAGTCCTGAAGTCTAGGGGACAAGGAAACAGGAAAGGAAAGAAAGAGCAAAAGGAGAAAAGGAAGATAAAGCTGTCAATGGGAAGGAAAGGACCCTCCCAACTGCCTGAGTGTCACTTCAGGATGAGTGTCGCTCATTCTCCATGGCAAGGTCATCCATGGCAGGACTCGCAGGAAGGGCTCCTGCATCTCTGTTAAATTGTAACTCCCCTGTGGCACCTAACCTTAGCCAGTGGCTTTGTCCTGTGCATGTTCTGAGTTAGAATCAGAGGTCTTAGACATGGGAAGGACGTTGGAAATTATTTGCCCAACACTGTCTTTTTACAGATGAAATTGGAGCCCAGAATGTTAAGATACATGTCCAAGGTCACACAGCGAAGTCGTCAGAACTGAAGCTCACGTGTGCGCACACGCGCACATACTTCCACATGCTTGGGGGTGGAGGTGTGTGTTCATCTGTACAGCAACCAGGCCTGTAAAATGAGTAACATCCCTATTTCTACCAATGAGGAAGCTGAAGCTCAAAAGGATAAGGGAGAACATTCAAGGTCACCCAGGTTGTCGTAGCCAAGCTGGTATAAAACCCAGTCTTCGAACACCAGACGGCCCGCCTCCCGCCCCCTGCACTGCCTACAAGTCCATTGTCCAGAGCTCGTGGCTATGGCTGCTGTGAAGGAGACAGGATCTCCATCCAGATTTATAGGAAATCTTCTGGCTTAACTGCATTCATGCTTAGAAATCTCGCCATTTTTTAAAATTTATCAGAGGAAAAAGAGTAACAATGGAGTTGATGGGCAATCTGTGTAATTAACACGCCAGAGCTCCTAGTACTACAAGGTTTTTGATTCAGTGCATTCTCCCAACAGATGCTCTTTTTACTGGTCAAGTGGCATTATCATTATCACGAAGATGATAAGGGGTGGGGGGAGATCCTTGCCAGAGGAGAGCAGGCGGTAAGCGTGATTTGGGTTTGTCGTTAGTGATCCTAGGTATGTTTTGCTGTACCTATGAGCCTGCTTCCTGCAAAAATTTGAATGATGAAACCAGCGAGTTCCAGACAAGGAGTAGGACATCTGCTTCTCAATTAGTGCTCGTTTAGCTTGTTTGGAAATGATTTGTGCCTCTGCAAGACAGCATAACTGAAAATTGTTTTCTTTCCGATGACCGTAACCTTTTTACTCTTCTCACAATGGGCCAGATGGATGCATCAGCGGGGCCTCGTTGGGCTACAGAGGAGCGATAGATATTCCCATTCCTGCCAATGTTCAAAAAGACATTGCTACTTCTTAATCTCATTACAATCATAATACCCAAAACCAAGGAGAAATGTCCAGCTCCTTCCAAAGCACTTCACGGAAGCATGTAATTGGCCCTGTGGTGGCTGTTAAACCAGGGCTGGTGTTCAGGTGGTACACATCACTACACTTGTGTTGGTTATTAAACCATTAATGTATTTCTGGATCAGCTGGGAAATAGCCACTTCTCCAGGCCCTGCAAATATGTCAGCACTTCCCCAGCTGCCCCAGACTCAAGGAGCCCAGATGAGCACCAGTAGGAGCTGCTCCGGCACCCTCTAATTTGACAATCCCACCCCCATGGCTTCTGTGTACCTGACCCATTGTCTCATGTCCCTCCAGCCAAACAGGCTGTCCCCTGCTGAGGGACACAGCATCCCTAACGTTTATCATGGTCCTAGCAGGCAAATGCCCATTCTGTGGATACCCCAGAGGAACTCTTGAGTTACTGGTTGCTAAGGTTTTAATGTCATACTGTGTGTTCAAAGTCTTTAGTGAGGTACACAAGGACATCAGTGCTTCTCACAGTCGCCTCTGCAGCGGTGGGGCCCTCTTGGCTGTGTGGTTAACTTGGACTAGCTGTAGAGTACAGTGTGCCAACCCCTGACTCTTACCTGACTCACAGCGGTTGGGTAGACAGTGCGAGAGGCTGCCTGCCCAGACCCTGACTGCAAGGCCAAGCTGAGGTCAAATGTGAGGGTGACTAGAAGTCCAAAGTAACTATTAAAGCCAGAAGCTCTTCATTCCAGAGTTAAGAGCCAGGGCCCAGAGCCATACAGGAGTCAGAGACCCAGAGGAAGCCAGAGGAAATGAGTAATGGACAATATCTAGTTGTTTCTGTCCCTCAATCAGAGTTCACAGACACACAAAGGTCTGTGAGTTCTCTATAATAATTTAAACCTTTTTTTTTTTTAATTTTGATAATCTAAGAAAGATATTTTCACCTTGACTTTTGGGATTATGTTTTTAATCACTTTGGTATCAAGGAGTGGTACTTTAATTGCCACGACACATAAAAAAAAAAAAAAAGTAGGCAGACTTGGTGAGCATACATGCCCTTGACAGCAAAAGGACCACAAGGGACCCTGGTAAGAGGAAGCATCGCAGCAGTTGGCCAAGTAAAAACTCTTGGGAGAATTGATTCATTATACAACCCATGTAGTATGGGCATGTCCATCTAAAAAACATATTTGTTTTCTGGGGCTGCTGAAACAAAGTACCACAAAGTGGATGGCTTGTTTTCTCACCATATTGGAGGCCAGAAGCCCAAAATCAAGGTTCAGATGAGCCACGGGCCCTCAGCTTTTTGTGGTGGTAGTTGGTCCTTGGCGTTCTTTGGCCTGCAGCCACATCACTCCAAATCTCTCTGTCATCCCATGACCTTCTTCTCTCTGTGTGCCTTTCCCTTTTCCTTGTAAGGACACTAGTCATAATTGGAATAGGGTCTCCCTAATGACCTCATCTTAACTGCTATACATGTGCAAAGACCCTACCTTCACACAAGGTCGAACTCGCAATAGCAGAAGTTAGCACTTCAACATCTTTTTGGAGGATACAATTCAATTCATAACCGAACCCGAGTAGGAACAGTCTATGCCCTTGTTGTCCTGTAAGCACTGATATTGTTTCAGCAAATAGCACCTTCCATCACATTGAATTGATCGTCCATTTGAATTGTATGGTTTTGTACATTTGTTTGTATTTGGCTTGTAAATAGTTATCGGGTTGTTTGGTTTGGTTTGAATAATCATGCAAGAGCTATAAACATAAGCAGTTTAAACCCACTTTTATGTTGTACATTTTAAAATAGCATTATCATACCAAGAGCTTGTCAGCTCAGGTAGTCCTTGACAATTTTCCTTTGTTCTTTTTAAAGTGTGTTATTTCAGTACTAGAGCCCCTGGGGTCTAGCTGAATTCTAGATGTGAGAAGAGACACAGTGTCTTTCTCAAAGGTGTATGTGTGAGTGGATCTATTAAAAGGAGCCTGCCTCAGCGTATGATCAGATTTCAAATTCTCTGAAGGCCTGTGTACCTCATGTGGCCAGCATATGCTCCCTAGATAAATGTTGGCCTTTGACATGACCTGGTGCCAAGGTTACTTCTTGTAGGGTCCCCTCCCCTCCCTCATACCTCTCAATGGTAACAGTGGGGCTAAGAGAGGAGGCCGAGTCTCACTTGAGTTTCACAGGGAGGGCTGCTCTGGGTATAGCCAAGAGCCAGAAAGCTGGATGGATGGTCCCTGGAACCCCAGAGGAGAACTGGTGTCTAGGACAAGGCCACAGCTCCCATCCTCCAGAATCAATAAGAGCCCCAGCGAGCATTGTACTGGATTCTATTGACCCTCATGGCCCTGGGAACAAGTTGGTCCTCGGTACTCCAACAAGAGAATCTGAATGTCATTTCAAGGTGTTTGCTTCACACTCTTCAATCCAAAACTAACGAACATTAGATGGACTTCTCAGCTCCAACCAAGTATGCCTAAGTCCTGATTCCGGGGGTGGGGAGTTGAATCTGGGAGAGTAGCCCTAGCCACTTGTAGCAAATAATGAATGCTTTGCTCTCTTTTTATCTTTACTATTTTTGAGTCTTAAGTCCAAAATGTTTAAACCTCATTCTTTTAAAAAATATTAAACTAACTTGTTTCCACAAAAATCTTTGATTAAAATTGATACTGAAAGATATTTGAACCCCATTCCTTTCTCCCCTGTGTCAACATAGTGTAAGTGAATCAGGAGGATTCACTAGAATAAATGATAGTTTTATTCAAGGGTCTTGAAACTCATAAAGCAGAAACACTATCAAGTAATCAGTGTTCCAAAGAAAAGAGAAAAGTTGAAATACTCTTGAGAAGAATGAGTCCTGCATTCTTAGTCTCTGCATTGGTCTGAAATAGTAACTTTCCAGATGCCTGGTGGTCTGGATAATGGATGTCAGGCAGTCTGGACATGTGAACACTTTTACCTAAACTCTTCACATGAATATTCTTTCCCAACACCTTCAAAGGGTTATCTGGGGTATATATATGAATATACATCCCCAGGTGTTGATGCGCAGCTGAAAAGTTCAAAAGTTTAAGTTTTCAGGCTGAAGTCAATTAAAACATATTCCTCATGTTGCAGCCCATCCTGACTGCAGGAGTTTTTGTTAGCGTGGCTACAGCGGCTCCATTTTGTTTCTTCGCTGTTTACTCATCTACCGTCTCCCGTTGCAGAGGCACTAAATAAATATTTGAGGAGTTTTCTTCTATGACAAACCAAGGGAGAAAAACACTGAATAATCGTAACAGAGTAAAATACTCGGTCTCTCTGACTCCATTGTGTGCAAGCCTGTGCTGTTCTCGTGGCCTCCAGACTAATAATAGCTCCTGGTTGTCTTGCCTTAGACATGCTAATTATTGCTGGAATTCTGCTTGAGGCCTGAGTTTTACAAGAACAGCCCTCTCATTTCCCCTTCCCTTGACAGAAAAGAAACCTCAGTTCTGTACTTTCTTAAGATAGATTTGAGGATTAGGTCTCCCACCTTTTTGGTTGACACCTTCTGAATCAATAAACCTTTCCTTAATCTAAACTCTCATGTTTTGGGTTTGGGTTTGGGTCATCCAAAGCATCAAACACATGTACTTTGGGCCTGTAACCTATGGAACAAAAAGATCTCAAGTCCATGACCCATTTAACTGTACTAAGCCTCAATTTTCTAGAATGGAAAATGGGTATGATAACACCTGCCCATCTTCCACATTGTCTATGAAGATTGAAAAAGATAATGGGTGTGAAAGTTTGTTAAAACATAAATTTCTGTTTAAGTGTGAGTTATTTCTGTCACTTATCAATATTCTTTAGGCAAAGACAAGCAGGGACATACTGGTAATTAAAGAAGTTGGGTTTATTCCTGGTTGCAGTGCAGTAGGAAAAACATCACGGGAACCATGGAGTGTCTCAGTTAAGAGGGAGTTAGGCTTTCATTGGATGACTAGAGGGAGGATCTAGGTAAGCAGGGATTTGCTCTAAATTGGATGCTGTCTGGAAGTAGGGCAATATGATTGGATAGGTCAATAAATCTCTACTGGGAGGGAAAACTAGAATGAGTATAAAGCTGTAATAGTAACTAGTATGAAGCAACTCATCCTGAACACTTGGTATTTTGTATGCAGCACAATGATTTATTTTTTGTGCCTAGAAGCAGCCTTGCTTTCTCTCATTGTGTTGTGATCTCAGAGTAACCTTGTTTGAGCTCGATATTCTGTATTCATATCTGACAGGAGAATAACAGGGCTAAGCTGTGAGTGCCAGGTCAGCTTCTGAATCTCAGGGGCTGCTTTTAATTCTTTCTAACATTGCACACCTCCAAACCAACAGATTCACTCTTGAATAATGGAGCCACATGGGGTTTCAAAAATAGATGTGCTCAGGGTAGGTAGGAATGAAGAAGGGAGGGAGGAAAACAGGGAGGAAGGAATGAGAAGCTTAAAGGGGAAAAGATGTTGTAAGGCTGTGGTGTGTTTGGTATCCACCAAGGCTCCAGGACCAGAGGAAGAGCTCAGGTGGATTAAGCTGATTCTGCTTCACAATTGGCTCAAAAGGTCAGCCTAGAAAACATCAAAGCCACTCAGTTCCCTTAAAGGGACACTAGTTTAACCAAATCCTGGGATTGGCTATAGCTTTGGCCCTAACTACCTCTCCCGTTCTCCCTAAATTTCATGTCACGTAGATCTTGGAGTCTATGCTTCCTAAATGGTTTAAGGAGGATTCCAGAGTCATTTTCTTTTCTGGCTGTTCTATGACCAATGTGCACCGATGTCTCATAAGGCTTAAAATGACTAAGCCATTTACCTCAGGTGGCTAATCAAGCAGGTTTAAAGAATTCCGAGGAATCAAGAAACCACAAGTGCAGAGTGGAAATTGAATTGCGGTCACCAATACAGTTTGGCCATTAAAAGCTGAACTTGATGAGCTAATAGAGAGTTATCAGCTGATGAACGAACATCAATATGATAGCAAAAAAAATTGGCCTCTGCTGAAAGGAGCTCTTCTCCAAGACCTCATGATACCCAGTAGAAGATGAACTCTTGATACCTGCCACAGCTCAGTTAATAGCTTCGGTTGAATCAGAATAATTGGAAGGGGCTAATGAAAATGATGTAGCAGAAGAGTTTGGAGGTGATCATTTGATTTGGAGGTATCATTTGAAAGATGATGACATTATGAAACAGGTCCCCTGGAGAATAGGCAGTGAGTGCTGGAAAGTTAGAAGAAAGACAGGACCCGTGCCTCCTTTCTCTCTGTTCACCACATCTCACTCGGACAGGAAGATGAGGCAAAAATTGGTTGACATTTATCAGTGAAAAAATGTAAATGACTATCAGATTTCTCAGGAGTTCAAGACTTACTGATGATGATTTTATAATGGATGGATTCTGCCTTTTTCTTACATTTGAAAAGTTCTCTGGCTGTACTTGCTATGCGTTTTTTTGGTTTTTTTGGTCTCTTGCTATTATTTGGGAGATCAAAATTATACTCAAAGCCAATCTTTGCATTATTAAGGCCACATCTTAAACATAAAAATTAAAAAAAATACCCAAGACAGGTGGAAACTTAAATGGTTAATGAATAAGAGAAAAGACTCTTCATGGCCAGGTGGATCCCACCTTTGTACTTGTTTCAGTTTGCTCAGGCTGCTCTACCAGACTGGGCGGCTTAAACAGTAAACATTTTTTCACAGTTCTAGAGACTGAAAAGTCCAAGATGAAGGCACTGGCATTTTGGTGTCTGATAAGGGCCCACTTCCTGGTTTACAGGTGGCCACTTTCTGGCCCTCTCCTCAAATGCTGGAGAGGAAGCTCTGGTCGCTTCCTTCTCTTGCCAGGCCCCTGATTCTATCATGAAAGCTCCACCTTCATGTCCTAATCGCCTCCAGTGGCCCTGCCTCCAAATATCTATCTTTACAATGAAAATTTAGGTTTAACCCATGAATTCTGGAGGGACGCAAATGTTCAGTATGTAGCACTACTTTAAGGGTTGAAGTTGCAAGGCCTGGCCAGCTGACTGCTCTTGCAAAGCTCCTCCAGAAAACTGGCAAATAGAAGGCAAGCTTATGTTGCCTCTGGAGTCAGCTTTGCCTGTATTCAAGCCTTAGCTCTGCTCTTATTACTACCTATGTGACCTTGGCTTGACTTCATAAAACCTTTCCCAACTTTTGTATTCTTATATTTGTTTGACTTTAAATATAGGGAGGAGACCATACTTCATTCTGTTCCTGACAGAACTGGGTGAGCTCATGGATATGAAAGCACTTGGCACTGCACTTGGAGGTTCAAAACTATTTAAAAAAAATTTTTTTAAAGATTTTATTTATTATTTTTCAGAGAGAGGGGAAGAGAGAAAGGCAGAGAGGGAGAGAGAGATTAGTGTATGTTTGCCTTTCACCTGCCTCCAGCTACGGACCTGGCTGGAGACCTGGCTTGCAACCTGGTTATGTTGCCCTGGCTGGGAATTGAACCAGTGACCTTTGGGTTTGCAGGCCAGCGCCTTATCCACTGTGTCACCAGCCAGGGCATGTAAAAAACTTTTTGATGGTATCTTTTTGTTTATAATGCTTGGCAGGGCCACCTTTGACAGATGCATAAAGTCATTACTCTTAAAGAAGATTTAGCAGAGTAGTTTTGGTGGTGTTAAACATTCCTCTGAATCTTTCTGTAGAGAAATGAACGTTGAAGAGTTCAATGACTCCTTGGGATTTAATCATTTGAGTATCTGGCATATAGTATAGTATACTATAATATAGGCTCAGCACATATTTTGGATAATAAATAAATATAAAGTAGTAGAAACTATTTGTTTCCTTTCATTGATTAGTTCATTTCCACTGTGTTTTGGGTCAAAGCCACAAAAGTCTGTTGGTAGAAATGGCAATGACCTACTAAATTGGGAACTCCCGGGAGCATTGTGTGGTACAAGGCAGGTGTTTTCTTAAACTGTTCTGGCCTAGCAACCAAGAGAGCTGGGCACTTTAAATAACTGTGCGACCTTGAGCAAATCAGTTCAGTTCTCCAGGTCTTAGCTTTCTTATCTGTGAAATGACGGCTTTGAGCTAAAAGATTTCTGTTATTCCTTCCAGCTCTAATGATCTGTGATCCAAAACTGACGCTTTCCTTGTAAATGGACTCCCCAATGAGCTAATAGAAGGAGATACAGTTGCTCATCACTCAACCGTAAGCCCAGGAATGTCCATTAAAATTGGAAGGCAAGTCTCCCTTGTAGGTGGATATTATCCACAGGGACTGATCAATGCCTTTCCTTCGGGGATGAAGTGTTATTTTGATAAACGCCTATCTTATGAATTTTAATCATGTGGTTTTTCAGCACTCTTCAAACTCTAAAGACCAAACTATTGTTATTACTTATTGACTGGTTTAGAGTCAGGTCAAAGAAACAAGTCCCAAATGTTGACCACTGAAATATTTATGATGCAACCAGCATTGCTTCCAAGTAATGCACACTAGATTCAAGAAGAAACGCATTGTGGATAGCTAGGGCATAAACTGATGACCATGTTTCTGTTTTAGCCATGCAAATCATTCATCAGAGAACAATCAAGATGAATTTGATATTCTTAGGAGACAAAACAGGGGTGGCAGTGACCTTGGGACAGATTCCGCTTTCTTAACTTTTGGAAAAGGAATAAGCTATCCCAACATTCCATCATAGCCCAATCCCATTTTCCTTAGCCTATTATGCTTCTCCATCTTTTTTTAAAGGACCATGTGCCTACTTGAAGTGTGTCTTATAGATATATAAAATTAATATTAGGAGTTAAAAACAATATTTAGGTAAAAATGGTCTGTATTCCCTTTCTAATGAAGGCCAACACATTGGCAATTCTTGTACAGATGCGAGTGATGAAGTGATACGGAAAACATCCCTTATAAAACCGCAGGCAAAACTAGGCATCTCCCTGCCCACCCCTTCTCTATACTTGGCAAAAGCACATTGACAAGTTCCAACTATTAAGAGGTTGAGGTCAAAGAAGTTCTGGGTTTTAAAATATCTTTTAAATATTTCATTAAACTTTGCCTAAGAACTCTAGAAATTCTTACAGGTGGGGGCAGCCATCTGAGTTGTGCTGCCCTAGCCAATGAACAAGGAAGGAGATGCCTTTTCTTCTAGCCTTTAACAAAAGAGTAAGATTCACCATCAATGAGCAAGCACTTACCTAGTCACCTACTTTGAACAAGGCCTTTGGGTAGGCACTTAAGGGAAAAAACGAGTTGAAATTTGGTATTCTTTCAGCTACAGCATTAAGTTTCCTAATATCAGTCTCATGTCTCTTAGTAAAAACCCTCCAGAGCCTTACTACTCAAAGGTGAGGTCAACATCAGTATTAATTGGGAGCTTGTTAGAAATACAGAATCTCCTGCTCTACCCTGGATGTACTGAATCAGAATCTGTATTTATAAAAATCCTTCTGTCGCTCACATGTGCATGAAATTTTCGGAAGCACTGTTGTGGACCACAGGAGTCTGAGAAATAATCACTTAGCCAATCAAAGAGCACCCATAGGGGGCATCCTGAAGTTCCTACCTGCATCCACTATTGTCATAACAGCCTCTTACAGTGATTTAATATTGTCTGGTCACTTGGGAAGTAATTGGGATTCTCTCTCAGGGTCTGATAAAGAGGGCTTTTTTTTTGTAGATTATGTAAAATAGGTGGTGCAGCTGAGAAGGATTTTAGACTACCTGTTTCTTTCTGATAGAGATAAGGAAACCTCGTATCTAATTAAGTAGGAGAGTTAAGGCTAGAATTGAGCTTTCTGAATGTATTATCTAGTGTTTATTCACCTCCACTTCACTGAGAAATGAAGACAGAGGCTGAAGGGCACATCTTGGTGGGTCATTTACGAATCAATTGCTGCACAATGGATCAGAGCAGTCAGTAAAAAAATGACTACATCTAATTTACCATTGGGTGATCCACTGCTTGGAGACAAATTCTCAAGTGGAAAAAACAGCATCAGGGGAACATGGCCATTTGCATCACAATTAGTGCCATGGCGTGGAGACAGTGTGGACACTGACCAAGTTTAACCATCAGATAAATGACCTGGTTATCATATAAACTAAGGTGTTTTGTCCTCTAGGAAATATGTATCAGAAAGACAGCCCCCCCCCCCAACTTTAAAGGGGGGTTCTCCTTAAAGTTCCTTCTGTGCTAGAATATCCTCCTCCAAGCCTCTCCCTTCGAGGACCAGCTAAAAAGCTGCCTCCTTCACTTAATGCATGGGCCAGAACAGTCTCTTCTCTGCTGGCCTGGGAGCTCTTAAAGACAGAATGTGCATCAATATATATTGGGGTCCCCAAGCACCTACTACCTAGTGGGCCCTTAGTCCCTGTTTGCTTGGTGGAACGTTTAGGGGGACTATTTCATAATTCTTGTGACTCAGCTTCCATCACAAGAATGGCTGTAAGAACTTTGGAGAACCCCGAATCTTCTGGCAACCACCACCAGGGGTGCAAACCTACCCAAATGCCTCTAAGGTCTCTCTGATGCTCTTCTTGCTTGTGGTTGGTGTGATCCACACACTTGTCAGTCAGCCGAGCCAAGGAATAAGCAGGCAGTTTGCTTAGAATCCTAAGCAAAAAATAAAAGTTTTGACCAAAGGGATTTGTCATTTTTCATGTGCCTTGAATAAATCACCTTGAGCAAAAGTAAGTAAAGCACTTCTGTGGCTTTTTATTTGTGATTTAATTTTGGCTAAAATTCAGAGTTAGTTGGTTACAGGTGTCAAGAGGATTGACTCGCAGGTCCTACTTGATCCGTTAGCCCGAAGGTTCTGCTTTCACACTGTTGTGTTCTGCCTTGTGGACACTGCCTTAAATACACATTAATGGCTCTCCAGGGATTCAGCCTGAGAGCGTGTTATCTTCCCACATTTATCATTTGGACCCTTTATGTTTGAGATCAGAAATTATTTGATTGAATCACCTAAACCAATTTTCCTTCACCTTTCCTAGCTTTCTGTTGTCCTTTCTGGTTCATAGCTTATAATGATTCTCTTGCGTCTAGCATCGCCAAATTGGTCTTTTGTAGAAATGATTATGTTTCTGAGAACTCTTAATTGTATCCCCCAGTCATAGAAAAGAAACAACGCCTTCCCTTTGCAGAATAGCCTCTTTGTCTTCGCCTCGCACAGCAGCCCAGCTGCATTCAAGTGGAACGCTGGTGGAGTGTACCAGCGCCCTGGCTGGGCTCCTTCCCGCCCAAAGCTCTCAACTGAGGGCCTCCGAGACACACGGTGTCAGCAGGTTGGCGGGGAAGCCTGCCTCAGAGTACACGGGAGGTCGGACACAGTATGTGCGCACGGGAAATTGTACACAGTATGTGCCCCATGCCTTGCCCCATTTAGTTATTTTTATTCGTTACTTAAACAGTACTCATTAATTGCTCTCTTTATGTCAGGAAATGAGCACCTATACAGTCTGGGTATGCCTGTAGATTCCATTTTATCTTCAGAATAGACAAATAAGCTTTATCTCTTTGTTTTATTATTTGTTTTAGAAGTTGCTCCAGTGCTGGGGTTGGCAAACTATGACCCATGGGGCAGCTACCTGTTTAGGGTTTTTTTTAAAGATTTTATTTATTATTTTCAGAGAGAAGGGCAGGGAGGGAGGCAAAGAAGGAGAAAAACACCAATGTTTGGTTGCCTTTTACCTGCCTCCAGCTACGGACCTGGCTAGAGACCTGGCTTGCAACCTGGTTATGTGCCCTGGCTGGGGAATCAAACCAGTGACCTTTGGGTTGCTACTTGTTTTTATAAATATAATTTTATTGGAATACAGCCAGGCTCATCTGTTACATATTTTCTATGGCTGTTTTCATGCTACAAATGGCAAATTTGAGTAGTTATAAGAGACTATGCGGCCCTTAAATTTAAAATATTTACTATTTGTCCAGGAAAAGTCTCCATTTCATTGATTTACAGCATCTTTTGCACATTTTTAATTGATTTATATGTTTTCTTTAAGTAATGAGTTATAAGAGCAGTTTATAAAATGTATTATAGATACAAACCCCTTATCAGTACATGATTTGCAAATAGTTTCTCCCATTCTGTTGATTATCTTTTTACTTCCCTGATGGTATCCTCTGAAGCACAAAAGTTTTTAACTTTGATGAATTCTAATTTCTCTGTTGTTTTTCTTTTGGTGCTTATTCATTTTGCATCATCTCTACTAATTCATTGCTAAATCTGAAGTTATAAAGAATTCCTCATTCCCAGGATTTTCATAGTTTTAGCCCTTACATTTAAGTTTCTGAACATTTTGAGTTAACTTTTATGAGGTAAGGGTGGAACGTCATTCCTTTGCATTGGATATTCAGCTATCCCCCATATTTTTGGAAAAGACTATTCAGTTCTTTTAGTACCCTCCTCCTCTTAAATATCAACCATTAACATGAGGGTTGATTTAGATTATATCCCAATAATCTATGTGTTTATCTTTATGCCAGTACCACATTGTTTTGGATACTATATGATTGTAGCAAGTTTGAAATCAGGAATAATGAGTTCTCCTACTCTGATCTTATTAAAGTATTTTTTTGGCTATTCAGAAATTTTGCAATTCCATATGAATTTTAGGATCAACTTTCCAGTTTCTACCTAAAGTCACCTAGAATTCTGATAGGGATTGCATTTAACCTGCAGATCAATTTGGAGATTATTGCCATCATAACAATATTGTCTCCCAGTTCATAAACAGTACATTTTTTCTTATATTCAGATCTCCTTGGATCTCTTTCAACAAAGTTTTGTAGTTGTTTAGAGTGCAAGATTTGCACTTCTCATACAATTTCTTTCTAAATAGTTTATTTTTATGCATTTGTAAATAGGATTATTTGCTTAATTTCATCTTTGGACTGTGCATCGCAAGTATATTAAAATTGTAATTTGTTCTAATATTTTTAGTAAATTCTTTAGAATTTGTGGGGGTTGGACAATGAATGTAGTTAACTGGTTCCTAGTCACACTCCAGAATTAAATTCTATTGGAAAAGGAAAATCAGCAATTCAGCAAAACAAAGAGAGAGAGAGAACGTAGTAATAATAAAAGATAAAAATGTAAATACGATAGTAAAAATAAATTCTTTAAGATTTGCTCTATATATGATTGTGTCATTTACAAACATACTTTTACTTCTTCCTTTCCAATGTGAATGCCTTTCTAATATCTTTTCCTTGTCTAATTGCCTTGAATAAAACCTCCAATACAATGTTGAATGGAAGTGGCATGACCTGATATCCTTATTTTGGTCCTGATCGCAAATGAAACCATTCACTCTTTCATAAGTATGATGTTAACTGTGGGGTTTTTTTTTTTTGTTTTTTGTTTGTTTTTTGTAGATATCCTTCATTAGCTTGAGGAAATTCCTTTCTATTTCTAGTTTGTTGATTATTTTATCAGGAAAAGGTGTTGGATTTTGTCAAATGTCTTCCCTGTGTATTGAGATTGTCCTGTGGTTTTGTTTTTTATTCTTCTGATAAGGTGCATAACATTAATTGATTCTGGATATTAAGCCAATCACACAAATCCCTATTTTATGTGGATTTAGCTTACTAGTATTTTGTTGAGCATATTTGTATCTATATTCATAAGAAATATTAATAGTTTTCTCATGATGTCTTTGTTGTTGGTATCAGGGTGATACTGGCTTCCTAGAATGAACTGAGAAATGTTCTTTTCTATTATGAGGAGGACTTTGTGAACAGTTAATATTACTTCTATAAATGTTTGGTAGAATTTATTAGTAAAGCCATTTAGGCCTAAGATTTTTTTGTGGATTGGGTTATTTATTGCTAATTTAATCTCTTTACAGGTTATAGCTCTAGTTAGATTTTCTACTTCTTCTTGAGTTACTTTTAGTAGAAATTTATGTCTTTAAGAATTTGTCTATTCTATCTAAGTCATCTAATCTACTGTCTCATAATTTTTTATTGTATTCCATTATAATCCTTTCTATTTCTCTTAGGTTGATAGTAATATTCCTTTTTTATTCATGACTTTAGTGATTTGAGTCTCCTTTCTTTTATTCTTGGTCAACCTAGCTAAAGATTTATCAGTTTTGTTGATGCTTACAAAGAACCAACTTTAGATTTCTCAATTTTTTTCTAGGCTCTATTTTCTTATTTCTGCTCTCACCTTTATTCTTCTCTTCCTTTGTTTGTTTCAAGCCTAGCTTGCCCTTCTTTCTCCAGTGTCTGACCGAGGGTGGTTAGTTCATTGATTTGAGAGCTTTGTCTTGTTTTAGTATAGGCCTTTATTGCTATAAATTTCCCTTTAAGGACTGTTTTAGCAGCATCCCAAAAGTTTAGGTATATTGTCTCTTCATTTTAATTTATCTTGATTTTCCTTGTGATTTCTTCTTTGACACACTGCTTATTTAGAAGTGTGTCGGTTAATTTCCATATACTTGTGAATTTATTAAATATCTTTCTGCCATTGATTTCTAATTTTATTCTCTTTGGGTCGGAGAAAATAATTAGTGTGATTTCAGTTCACTTAAATTTATTGAGGTTTGTTTCACGGCCTAGCATATGCTTTAGCCCAGACAATGTTTCGTGTCCACTTGAGAATGACTTGTATTTTGCTATTTATTGTTGGATGAAGTGGTCTATATCTGCCTATTAAGTTTTGTTGGATTACAGTGTTTTCTAGTCTTCTCTTTTCTTATTGATCTTCTGCCTAGTTGCTGTCCATTTTTGTATCTCTCAATTGTATCAGGTTTTGTTTTGTGTATTTGGGGACCCGGTATGTATATAATTTTTGTATCTTCCTAGGATATTAATCTGTTATCATTATAGAATGTCCTCTTAATATACAGTAATATTTTTGTCATAATATCTATTTTGTCTGATATTAATATAACCACGTCAGCTTTCTTGTGGTTGCTATTTGAATGGTATATATTTTTCTAGCTTTTTACTTTCAGTACGTGCTGCTGTATTTTTGAAACTAAAGTGTATCTCCTGTAGACAGCATGTAAATGGAGCTTGATTTTTTTTTTTACCTCCAGTGTTTTTGTTTTTTCACCCCTAGTCTGACAATCTAACAATTTCTGCCTCTTAAATGGTTTGTTTAATCAATTCACATTTAATGTGATAATTGATATACTTGAATTTACATCTGCCATTAACCTTGTTTTCTCTATATGCCTGATGTCTTTTTAAGTTGTTCTTCTTATCTTATACTGTTTTCTTTTTTATTAAGCACATATTTTCTATAGTAATATATTAATTTTATCTGATAATTCTTATAGTCTTTTGAGTTATTTTCTTAGTGATTACTACAAGGTTTATCATATACATCTTATTGTGTCAGAATCTACTTTAAATTTATAGTAACCTAATTTCAGTGAGATATAAAAATTTTACTTGTATGAGTCTGTTCCTCCTTCCCTTTTTTATGCTGTTATTGTTACACATATTATGTCTACATATGTTACAAGCTTAACAAATACATCATTATGATTATTACTTTATATAATTTTACACAATTTTAAAAAGCTAGGAGAAAAAAAGACCAAATATCTATTCATATTGTTAGTTATAGTAACCTTCTTATTTACTATTTCTCTTAATTTGTTCCTGCAGGTTAAAATCACTATGTAGTATCATTTTATTGCTCCATTACAATTTTGTTGCACCATCTCCCACATCTTTTATATTGGTATTATCAGAAATGTTACATCTCTATATAATAGGTCCAACAATACAATTATATACATATTGTTTTATACAAGTGCTTTTTAAACCATTAAAGAGAAGGAAAGAAAAAAATAGGCATTTATATTGTATAATTGCTTATTTACTTTTACCAGCATTCTTGTACTCTTGCGTATGTGTGTGTGTGTGTGTGTGTGTGTGTGTAATGACTTGCTGTATGCCTGAATAATTTTCTTTAGTGTTTTTTATAAAGCAGCTCTGCAAGCAGCACATTCTCTTCATTTTTGCTTATCTGGCAATGTCTTTACTTAACCTTCATTTTGAAAGATAGTTTTGCTGGATATAAGTTCTTGGTTGATTACTCCCCCCACCCCCACCCCCAATACTTTAAATTGTCTTCCCACTACCTCTGGCTTTCAACTATTAACCTTACTGAGGGACTTTTATAAGTAATGAGTCATTTTTCTCTTGCTGCTTTTAAGATTTTTTCTTTGTCTTATGTCTTCAGCACTTGTACTATAATGTGTCTGTATGTAGATGCTATAGACTGAATTGTGTCCCCCGGGAAAGATGTTGAGGTCCTAATCCCCAATACCTGTGGTGTGAAGGCCCCCAGCTGGGTCAGGCATCCATCTGAAGTCGCTTTCTCGAATGCAGCTTTGGTCATGCTAGGATGGCATCCTTCACAATGACAGCGTTTTTAACAGGGTTCCTTTCCCTGGTCCCTGTTACGCTTTTTGACTTTGTTGGCATCACATCCAACTCTAGGCTGCCGCTAATTGTTAGCTGATTGCTTTATTATTTCCAGTGAAGCTCTGAGGCGTATACTGCTCCAAGTCTGATCCAATTCAATCTGGGTCCCTTTTCAGCCTTTGAAGTTTCTTTTGAACTCAGATGGGAGCTTCTTAGTTGTCTCTTTCCCGTGTTCTCTCTGGCAAAATAGCTGGCCTACAGTTTAGTTTCTTGCTCTCATGAATCCACCAGTCTCCTCCCAATCAGCATTAATTTTGAAAGTTTCCTAAGGCTTGAATTTTTCCACATTGTTTCAAATAAAGTCAGTTCCTTTGCAGACAACTTTTTAGATCTTTGTTCTTTTGCTTGCTTTTCCCTGAGGCTGGGGACATAAAATGGTGCCTACTTCGCTGAGAGCAATGCCCTGCTTTATGGTCAGGGTGCTGGGCAGGGTTAGAAGCTTCTCTTCTCTTCAACTTGCTTCTCCCAGCTTGGAACCTCTAGCTTGTGAGCTGTGATGAGGCCCCTGGGACCCCAGTATTATCACCTTGCCGACCTGATAGAGAGCCTCCCCAGTGAGCGGGGGCTGGCCCCGTTCAGCTAGAATTAAGTCTTTGAGGAAAGCCGGAGGCCTGCACCTTCTGGGAAGGTACCAGAACCCTAGATTGGGCAACCAGGGGGAAGGGAACCCTGTCTTAACCTGCCTAGGGTGGAGTTCTTTTTTTTTAAGATTTTATTTCATTATTTTCAGAAAGAGGAGAAGGGAGAGAGGCAGAGAGGGAGAGAGACATCAATGTATGGTTATGTTTCACCTGCCTCCAGCCACAGACCTGACTGGAGACCTGGTTTGCAAGCTGGTTATGTGCCCTGGCTGGGGAATCGAACCTGCGACCTTTGGGTTCACAGGCTGGCACCTTATCCACTGCACTACCAGCCAGGGGTGGAGTGGAGTTCTGATGTCAGAAATTCTCGGGTTCTTACTTTTAGTAGATTTTTTTGACTAAATTTTTTTTTTCATTTGCTGTATGCCCTTAGGACAGTTTTCAGAGACTTTAAATGATTGGGTTTTTAAAACTAAGTTTTACCACTTCTGCTGTCTCACTGGGGAGCAGGGCTTCAGAGCCCTTGTGTCACCATTCTGAAGTGGAACCCCTCTGTAACTGTCCCTTTTTTCTCTCTCATACCAGATAGAACAGGGAAGGTGTCCAAATAATAATTACTACCTTCCTTTACTCTGTGCCAGAAATGATGCCATTCTGCAAATGTTATTGCTAATCCCCGCAATAGCAAGTTGGGTATTATCAACTGAGGCTTAAGAGATTAAGAAATTTGCCTGAAATCTCACCATTAGCAAGCTGTGGAGCCAAAAGCCTAAACCAAATCTGTCTCCAAAGTCTCTAACGTGCTACCATTGTATCTCTGCCACCTGGCAAAGTGCTTGAGGTCCAAATGCTGGCTAAATGGATGGGGAAAAAACTATAAATGAATGAATAAATAGTTAAGTTCTTAGGTGCAGGAAGCCTACGATTATCTATTGGCACATGGCTACTCTCAGTTCCTTTCACATTTTGCTTTCAGGCTGACGGATGTACCTTCACAGCAACCTCTGTGACTTTGCTAATTAGTTCCTTTGCCTTAATGGCAATCATAATGTAAAAGAGCAACTTTAATCCTAAATTCATTAAATTAGACCTATGGGTATTATATGGTCGAAATGTTCAGGAAGTATAATATTAAGCTCTCCGGAATTTGCAAAAGGTCTTTTCTTCAAGTTTATTTCAGTGACAGATCACAGCAGTATTTTTTGTACTATTTGATTTTTTTGCATAATTCATCAGTTTGGCTATTTTTAGGTCGGCCATCTTTAAAGCTGATTGTTAAGAAATTCAGGTCAGATATACCATTCACAGAAGTATTATACCTGAATCTCTTTCTGACAATTGTATTGATGTGTTGGACACCTTAGAGTCTAACCGGTAGCTTCATTCCAAGGGGGAACTTTATTTTTAAGTTCCCCTTTCTTTCTTTTCTCCTTGTTTCTGGAATTAAAGTTTCATTACCCAGGTAGCCACATGAATTTATTCTCCTTCTGAAAATATCCATATGGATCTGTGTGTGTGTGTGTGTGAGAGAGAGAGAGAGAGAGAGAAAGAGAGAGAGAGAGAGAGAGAGAGAGAGAGAGAGAGAGAGGAAAAAAGGCCTGAAAAGATATATTCCAAATTTAATATAGCAGTTACCTCTAGGGATGGAAACTGAAATGGGAAGAAGGAGCCTGCTGGTCAAAGAGGACAATAGAACTAGACTTATCTATAATGTTTTAATATTTTACAAGGAGAAATTATCCTCCTTCTTTTTCATTCCCTCTCCTCACTGTGATTCTTAGTGCAAATATATATTTCCCCACATGTGTATGAGGTAACTTCAGCTAAAACCTCCTAGTGGGTTCCCAACATCCTGAGGAATCACCCACTCCTTCTTAATTGTTCTCTCCTGAGTAGAAGAAATGGATATCATTATTCTTACCTTGGCCTTTTTCATCTACAGCACACATTTTCTGCGAGCTTGGTCTGCCGCAGTTTACGGCAGTTTCATTGCTTAGATTATTTGCCAGTAAACACCAACTTGATCTTGAAGAAACAGAAGGAATTGAAGAGGTACTTCTAAGGGCATATTCTGCTACCAATAGCAAGCCGCTTCCTTGCTTAGAGATTCGAGCAGAGGCAGCGTGGGGAAGACAGACTAGAGTAAGGCACATCCAGGTGTGTATTCCGGCCGTCTCCCCAAATGACACTAATTGCTCCCATATATGGCTGGCAGAAGGCCCACAGGCAGGTCTCAGTCTCTCAAGTCAGTGTTACTTCTCCCTCCTCCTCCCTCTCCTCGCCCTCCTCCTCCGCTCCTCAGGCTCCTTTTGCTCCTCCTCCATCTCTTCTTCTAGAATTAAATGAAATAACATTTGAAAGAACCTAGTTCCATTAATGCAGGGCTGCTTAGAGATATTGTGTGATGGACTGCCAGCTTTCTTTCCCTGCTAAGACAGAAAAAGAGGTTCTTTCCCCTTCTAGCATTCATGTGACCTCTATTTCTCCTCCTAACAACATGGGAGCAGTCTTCACCAGGCCCATCTCCTACGGCATTGTTACAGTCTCTTAACAGGTAAGATCCCTTAGACTGAGGAGAGGTTGGATGCAGGAAAATAATAAAGTACCAGATGCTGTGCTGATTGAGGTTTGGAGCTGTTAGCCAGGCACCACTTCTGAAGATGTTCCTGAAAAAAAGCTTTACGGATCAAAGATTTCCAATATCTGTAGAGGAGCAAGACTTGGATCCCTTGGGAACAACAACCCCAGACCATGCCAATGCTTCCAGCCTTTAGACTGGGGCTCCTGTGAAGAAACCGAAGGTGTTAGGCCATGTCACTGTCATTATTTCCATGTGATGTAAAGGATGTCTAACAAACCTGAAAAAGAAGACAGTAAGTAAAGTCTTCTTGAGTGGCACGTTGCTTTCACCCTTAGAAAGTGGGTACTGGGGAAGCGTTGGAAAAGGGAGACTGTCACCTTCCACTAGCACCTATGGAGACACCCAAACCTACTGACCTAGGTGGTACTCATCTTTTATAGCAAGAAACTGAAAACCAGAGACACCCCTGACAGGATCACCACTCAGCTTTCTCTGAGGAAGTAAGTCCCCACCCACCTGGGACTTGTAGGCCGTCACTGTGAAGGCCACCCTGTGCCAGGCAGCACCGCGTTCCCCGTCCACGGTGGGACCCTAGTAACCTTCCTGGATCTCAGCTGATTCGCCTGGGTACTTCCAGGGTCTTCTGAAAAGACTTGACCATCACTAACGTCAGCCTTTTACTCACATGCTCCTAGCCTAGAGGGACAGAGTCACAGCCACCTCCAGGTTCCTAGGACACTAACCTGCTTTTCATCCCCAGACTCATTCCTCGGCCCCTCTTCGCAGACGGAGCCCAGACAGCTTCATGTAGAGTCTTTCTCGAGATAAAGTTGTCAGGGAGAGTTCCAGAATGGCGTTTCACCTACAAGCTAATCCCACACACTCTTAGCGGTTAAGAAAAAGAGAAGTTGGCCAGAAAATGAACTGCTTTTCTAGAATTTCTAGAAAACAAAGGCCCTTCCTCAAGCCGTTACAGTGGGGAATTTTATGGAGCTTATGGTTGGCAGAGTGGGGCTTTGCAGGGAGGCTCGAATGTGTAAACCTCTTCTTTACCCCAGCCGGGACGTTATCTGGGCAGAAGTTACTCTGGCGCTTGGGATTCTCGAGCCCGACTCATTCGCTCCGGCTTCCTGTGGCCCAGGAGGCGCTGGGCAGAGCGGGAAACACGGGCCCAGCAGCCAGGCCCATCCTCACCCAGCGCCGGTCTCTGGGGGGTCAGAGAGCCCCCCCCCCCCCCCACAGGCTGCTAGAGCGGGAAGGCCTCCCAGAAATCATGCGCAGGCCCTGGCTTTCCAAGGAAACTGGCCCAGAGAGACCAAATGGCTCTTCCAGGCCCCCCCACCAGTGCATCCCATTCATCGAGGTGTCTCAGCTTAACTGGGTGCCTCCTGACCCAGGACACACATGCACAGAGACCCTTTCCTACCCCTGTGGCTCCTCAGGTCCACGGGCAGCGCTACTTGTCAGCACATTCCTGCACAGTCGCTTAAAGCCCGAGACAGACTCCCAAAAGGTGGCCCCTGCCGGCACTCAGTCCGGGCAGCTTTTTCTCTCAGAGCTCCGGGGAGCCCTGGACGGAGGGGGCCTTGCAGCACTGCGGAGGACAGCCGCTGCCCTGGGGGTGGGCCGAGCCCCTTCCCCTTCAGGCACCTGCCCAAGGGACCAGCAGTGCTGGTCTGCCAGAGCCAGTCTGAGCGGCCATGGACTAACAGTGAGGCAGAGGGTGTCCTGTGCCACCAGCAGTCCCCGGTCCTTGCTTTCCTGACAGCTTGCATGACGGAGCAGGGTGCCCGCCGCCAAATCCCTTGTGCTGCCCCTGCCGCAGCCCCAGGGTAACTGCAAAGCAAGGGGCCGGTTTGTGGGGTGAAAGGAGGCCTGGCCAGCATCCCCTTTCCCCAGGCTTTTTAAATAGCAGGCTGCGGGCTAGCAGTTCTGCTGTCTGAGGTTATCCCTTTTTGGCAAAGCAGGACATTTCGGCGAAGGGTGCAGAGGCTGTAAGGCAGGTCCTAGCGGGTGACAAAACAGAAACAGAGTCATCTGCAGTCCCCTCTGCTGGTGACACTCTGCCTGGTCATTCATCCGCACAGCGGAGTCGGGGCCTCACACTTAAATGGCTTCATTCATGATGACTGACTTGGGAAATGTGCTCGTGCCTTTTGCAGAATGTTAAGAAGGAAAGGATTCTTCCCTTCCTTGAACCAGCTATGTCAGGAAGCTCTGGTTTCGCAGGCTGGCAGGAAAAATCAGCCCTTGGTGGGAATTCTCCTCTAATGAAAATAACCACTGAACGAGTTTGGGCATGAGCCCGGGAGCTGCTTCATCACAGTGAAACTGATACCTTGTCATTACTCGGGCATTTTTCTGACCAATTCTAAAACCTCACATACCAGTACAAGCGTGTTTTATTAACAACCACCACTATTGTCTACTGACTCCCTTTGGTCCCTACATTACAGAGGTTGAAGATCAGGAATTAAACATTGTTTATAGAAATGCAGTGTCAGGTGCATTAGCAGGATGTCTTGGAGACCTTCACAGTGTAGGCCCCACCTTCCTAGTCAGACTGTCACCATCCTCCACCAAGCCTCATCCCCCACAAGGCTGGACCCTCAGTTTCCCATCATGGGTCTGTCTCTACTCTTCCCAGTCCTCTTCTCCCTAAATACCTTCATCGTTGCTAATGCCAAGCTATTTCCTCCTTTGGGCCACTTTACTAATTTAACTTCCCTGATGACTGTAACCTTCATAAGCTCCCTACTGACTCTCAGCAGAAACCAAACCCTTTCACAGAGTGAGTGAGATCTTTCACTGTGTGTCATATCAATCTTCTACACTCTCCATGCCAGCCCAGCAAGTTCACTCCTCAGTTTCAGACAACCTGCACACCTGCCCATCTGTAACTTTTGTTATGAATATTCCTCTACCTGGAAGGCCCACACCTCTTATCTCTGTCCATCACATACCAACTCATGCCCTAGGATCAGGACATCTTTCTAGATAACTCCAGTTACTGATCTTCTTGTGTTATAATGTATGGGCAAATATCTTGTCTTCCCTCTTAGACCACAGGGTCACTGAGAGCAGGGACCATGTATTCTTTGTATTTCTATCCTGCCCCCTTACCTATGGTAGCCCACCCCTTTACATGTCACATACACTTAATAAGTCATTTTAAAATGGTGCATGAATATAGAACAGAGTGATCAACAGATTAATTAGTTGACACTTTTAACCTCTAGTCTCTATTTACCTATGCCATCAAATCAAATGAACTTACCTATTAGAAGTATGATTTAAAAAGCAAGGTCATAATATATATGTTACTAATTATGCCTTTTCTCTGAAATACTTAGTTGCAAAAATAAGAGAGTAGAGCATGAAAACTTGGAACTTAAAACTGGGTTTTCTGGTCCCAGGCATCCCTAAGGAGAGCTATGGCAGGTTCAGGAATTTTGAAGCAAGGAAGGAGAAAGAGTTTTAAAAGTTGATTAACAAAGCAAAGAAACAATGCCAACATTGATTGACCTGCTACAATGTTTAAATTCAATTCTCATGCACCAAACATCTATAAGACAGGAGAAATTCTTGTCTTGTAAATATTTATTGACTGCGTACTACAAGACAGATATTCTACCAGGTACTAGTGGTACAACATGGATCTTATAGTCTAATTCCTAATTACAGATGAGAAATTAAAAAGGCTGAGTAACTGGCACAAGGCTGCATAGCTACTGGTGGGTGAGATCAGAATTTGAAACCTCAGACCTCTGATCTCTGCAGTACATCGTATTGCACCCTAGGAATTGAGACAGGGCCACACAAGTAGCATCTGGAGCCTGAGACTGGGTCTGACATCCTGATATTCTTCTTAACAGAGTCACCAAAGTGAGGTTTTTGTTTGTTTGTTTGTTTGTTTGTTTTTTGTTCCTGACACTGTACCCAAAGTATGATAGTCTGCAAACCCCTCACTTCCTTTAATAATTTTTGTGGAAGCATCTACAAATTATCAGTAAATTATGCTAACCCCCTTGGAAAATTGCTTCTGGAAAAGTCAGCACTAAACCTCTCATTGCCCTTGGTGCCATGTTTGATGTTTCTAGAAGCTAAAAGGGGGGTTTTAGTCCTATTTCAAATTACAAATCAGATACTTGAAAAGAAAGTTGAAACATGGCTCTCCTGCAGTTTAGAGGTTCGTTCCCTAGTTCCATTCCTCTAGCCCCTGCCGTTTTGTTGGAGGGGCACCTGGCAGAGGTTGTGAAGTGAGGCAGCCTGGGTGCCTCTCGTCCTCCGGCTTCTGGCCTGCAGTCTCTGGGCCTGTCCGCAGCCCAGTGGTTCAGACCAGCGAGCCCTTTCCAAAACTGCGGGATTGAAGCAGTACTGCACCCTTGTGGGGTCACCCTTTGCCCACTGTCTCCTGAAGGGCTGCGGGGTGGGCATCTGAGGGGTCAAAGGCCTCAGGGTGAGGACTAGGGGGAGTAGGGACTGACCTGAGTTTAGACTCCATCTTATGCTAAAAAGATAAAGAGTGTTTAAGGAGAGCATGCTGGGTTAGGTGACGAAATAGAGCTTCAGCAGAAGAAACTAGATTAGGGACAAAGCACGCACTTTGGGGGCACAGTGGAAAGATAATGGGTTTGAACGCCAGCTCAGCACACAAACCGTGTGACTTGGGTTGCTAGGCGCTAGTGTCTTCCTTGGCTGAATGGAGATAATACTTCCTTCGGAAGGTCATGATAGATAATTTGCTAGCAAAAAGCCAAAGTCTAGTTTACAATAAAAGACACCTATTAATTTTGCTTTATTTGCAGGAATCAGGCAAGATTTCAGACCTAGCATGTCAGCACCATGGCATTCTGGATAGTCATGTATGAGTGAGGGAAGGGGAAACACGAAATTTTGCTTTATGTTTTAGGTAAACATGTAGGGGGTATATCTGCATGTGTGTGTATGCACATACCCTGTTTGTATACATATCCTATGTGTACATGCATGTGTGTTAATGGTCTGAACCAGAAGCCATACCTCCATGTGACACTTCCTGATGTGACGGGGGGGTTTGATAACCTTTCTTCCCATGCAGCCTGTGTTGAACGTGGCACTTTGAGAATCCCAATTATAGACCCTTGTCACAAAACCACACAGAAAGTGTAGAGACAGGCTTCACAAACATTGTCTCATTAGTTCAGTAAAACCTTACTAATTTACCCTAATTGTGGGGAAGGATCATTTGTATGTGGGAAATGTCGGAAAGGGGCTTACTTTAATAAATAGACAGGACTTATTTGTAATTAGTGGTGCCACTTGCACACAAATAATCAATGTGCTCAAGTCCTGCAAAACAGTTTGTTCTCGTAAGTGGGCTGCACACTCTCATTGTCAAGTTGAAGCTGCTAATGCAAGCAGTGACCTGGGTGCAGGGGTCCTTTCTTTTCCTTCTCACACCCAAATAAACAACAGTTTGACAGATGGCCAGGGGGCATTGAGCTAGGGCAGGGAGAAAGGGAGACAGCAGCAAAGCTGAGAGATTTGGAAGAGTTAGGACCTAAAATCTAATCCCAGTTTAGTACCCAGACTGTCAAATTAGTTTTACCTTTCTGGGTCTTAGGTTATCATTGCACAAATGAAATTGTTTAGCTAAATGGTCTCTGAGTGTTTTTAAATCATAGCATTTGAGAGCCATAATAGATTCTAGAGACCATTTGATTCACTTCTTGCTTTACATGTGAAGATACTAAGGGGTTCTTCCCATGCTATGATCCTCTGAGTTCCTGAACTACAAATTAAGATAGAACATATGTTTGAAGACGTATATGACTGAGATAAAGGCTCAGGCAAGAGTGGGACTGGAAAAACTGGACCCAGATCAAAGTCCAAGCAGAGAACAGGTGAGCCGCTAACAGGGCACATGGAGCATGGGCCAATAGAGAAACCAGAAACGGGGTAGAGAAGTGGCCAACAGGGCCGGAGAGTCCAGAGCTCAAGGAGTACGATAGGTCTGATGTCACCAATAGACCAAGCAGGCAGGTTGGGGGTCCCCTGGGAATCAAGGACCCAGATAAGAGTCTTGGCCAAGAAAAGCAAAACTCAGAAAAAAAATATTGGACCACATTCCAGGGCATCAAAGAAGAGATGAGGTTTGGTTGGCCCTGCTAATGGTGGTGATTACAAGGCTGGAAGCCCAAAAGCATCTTCTCTGATGAAAGGAAAGCAAAGAAGCCCTGGGCTTGTGAATTGTTTCCTGCTTTCTGGAGATGTGTAGAATTACAGGTGGAAGGACCAGCTGATTCACTGAAGGGAGCTGGCTCCTGGTGGGGGAGGGCATCCAGGGAGCAATGGCTCAAAGATGCAGGAAATGGTCCATATGAATCATTGGGTCAGAGCTAAAGCTGAAGATCTTAACAGCCATCCCCACCACTAAACTTCTGAGAATGGACAAGCTCTCCTCAGAGAGAGAAAGAGAAAGGCCAAAGAAGATCCCAGCTCTCCCATTTTAGCTGAGCAAATAAATTAACAAGTGGCGGACCCCTTTACCTTACTAGAGATGAATAGTGAAGTATGTATTGAAGGTATGTGGGATACGGGATGGGTGGTATTTTAGAGGACACACGAATAAATGTGGCCTTTCCTCCTTGAGTTGTGTATTACCAGAGTCACCTGCCTCTGCTTTTCCTTCATGTACATTATTGATCACTGATGAGGTGGCATCACCACTGTCTTCCAAATACACGCAACAAAACAAGTCTCAAGTTTTCTTTTCCTTCAGAGTGTGTGAGTTGAAAAATGTGGAAGCCACAGAAATAAATCAGCCTCTCGATATGGATGGATGTTTTCTTCTACCTGAACAATTCCATTTCAAAGGAAACATCAGCAAATCCTGCTTTTGTCTTTATTCAGTTTTCTAACTGAGCCCTCTCGTGCTCAAAACTGGTGACCCTGAGGCAGTCATCTGGGTGATAATCTCAAAAAGGTCTGCCTGCCTCTCTCCTCAGCCTAAAATTCGTGGAACTAAAAATTATCTTATCTACCCAGTCCCCATTTCATTGGTCTTTCTTTCTTCTTTCTTTCTTTCTTCAATGGAAGATGAAATGGCTAGCTCAAGGTCATAGTGCATACAACAGATTAGATTGTATTTTTCAAGTCAGAGTGTGAATGCCTTTTAAAATAAAAAAGGATATTTTATGAATCCATATAATAGATACTTATCCCTCCCGGGAGCCTCAGACTCCAGGTTAAGAGTCCAAAGACTAGTTCAGGGTGACTGGTGACAGGGACTGTCTCCCAAAGAGCTGGGCGGAGATGTGCTGCCCACTCCTGTCCCACTGGCACAGCCTGAGCTCCAGCAGCCACTGCCCTTCCTGGCTGACTCTCATTCTAAGTTCCATCTAGGTTCTACGGGAAGTTTTTTCCTGAATACCTTCACCTCCAGGAATCTTCCCAGACCCCACCCCATAGCCTGCTCACTTTCTCCTTTGGCCATGCTGGTCTATCTTTCTCTGTGCGCCCAGCATCATAGGGTCTCTGTGTCTTTTGGGTTCCCAAGGCTACCCCGCGTAGGGGCTGGCCTTTGTTTGGCGCACTCCCTTTCTCATACCCAGGACCGGCAGTGACTAAGAGCTACGACTTCACAGTCAGGAAGGCCTGGGTCCTCTGGGAAAACTCCGCATCTGTCACTAGCTGTGTGATTTTGAGTGAGTCACTAATCCTCCCTCAACTCATGATTTCTCATCCTTCTAGACCCCCCTCATATGGGGGTGGCGAAGGTTGAACGAAATAATGGACATGAAGTGTTGAACACAATGCCCAGCACCTAATGAGAACTCAACAAATGTTAGCTGAGATTAGCAACGAAGGTGAGACCAGACACCCAGATCTCCTGGATTCCTCACATGAGCTGCGGCACATCTCACCCAAGGAAAATTCAGTTCACAGCTTTATTTATGGTGGGGCCTGGTGGAAAATACATTGTGCTAAGAAGATATGGAACTACCTCAGTTCAGAGAATTATGAATTCTGGGCAATTAGAAGTACTGGCTGGAGAGTTGAGGGACAGCTCTGCCTACCCAGGACTGAGCACAGAGCGGAGGTGATGCCTGTAGACGCCACACTCAATATTAGATGTGCTGCTAACGCGGCAGAAATCGGTGTGGAGTCGGGGGCGATGCTGGCAGGAAGTCCTGCCTCGCACTCATTCATTCAGGCCAGTTCTCCCTGGCATTTCCAGAAAATTCTGTCTTAACTTCCTAATACAGGAAGTCCACGAACTGGGCCGCCCTCTCAGCCCTACACAGTCCCTAGGAATGAGGAGAGGGCGTGACTTCAGAAGTGTGGGTCAGGCTCCAGGCTGAGGCCTCTGGGCCTAAGACCCTCACGCTTCCTGAAGGCAAATGAGAACAGGCTGGGAATAAGTCAGCTCATAGCCTCATAGATTCTCATTCCCCTCAAACCTAAGGAGCCTCAGGGCAAAGGAGTTTCTGGGCAGGAGGAAAGGAGGAAAGGAGAGTGGAGAGGGGTGGGGGAGGGCTTTCCGGGGAAGATGGGGAAGACACAGGGCAGTGACGTTGGGGAGTGATGTGTTGTTCCTTTGGCCTTTTCTATGGAAGATGCCCTGCCTCCTCCGCATTGCCTCCCAGGGAAAAGTCGGGACGACCTGCGCCAAGGTCGTGTTCATCACTGATAGGGGTAGAGAAACATGACTCCCGGCCTTACTGGATCTGTAATTATTCAAATGCTTTGCTTCTAACACAATCACAGCTCCTAGCTCTGATTATTGGCATCATCAACATCATCTATTAATGGATGTTGCGCTCCTGTGGATACAAGGCCTTGCACAAGATGCTAAATGATGCCAAATACAGATTCAGAAAATGAAAGACAAAAGAGCAGCAAGTGGGCCAAACAGGACATCACTGTGGGTGGCAAGATCTAAACCCACCTGAATCCGTTCTTGTGAGCTCATCTTAAAGGGCCAGGGCCTCCTGAAGTCCCCAAAAGCATTAATTATTCCAAGCTCTTCTTTATCATTCCTGTCTTCATTATTTCCAGCTGCCTACTTTTAAGCTGAAGTATTTAAACTTCTATTCATTTTCCTATTATCCCTTTTGTTAAACAAACCTGCTCTTTGTCACCTCTCAGCCTTTCCCGACGGGAGACGGGCAGACTCTAACAGAACAAAATAAACAGGAAAAGGAGGACTTGCCTCCACGCTGGCCAGGCCTTGCCGCGGTGGCACAGTGGTGCCTTGCTGCCTGGAGCTTCTTTCTGATGGCACCTCAGGAACCCAGCGCCAAGTGAGGAGACACACGTTGCTAAAAGTGCCTGTCACCCCTGCGTGAAGCACACTCACTGTGCTGCTGAGCCCCAAACATCTGCTCCGCCGATGTTTGTGTGTGCGTGTGCTTTTAAGCTGATGGTGGGAGACAGCCTGCCAGGAACGCCTGAGTTTTCACCAAAGATACGTTGCAGGTTAGAAGGCTGGCGACCGCTGCTGCATGGAAAACCTGTTCATCGGGGTTTCCGGAAAAAGACCAGATATGAAAGGTTCAAGTGAGCCCTTCAGGGTTTCCCCATCTCCCCAGGCCTTAAGTCTGCCTCTCATTAATCTTTAATGAACAACAAAGAAAATGTGTCGCTGGCTAATTATTGTGTAGGATGGCAGATGCGGAGGGAGATAAAGTCCCCAGAGTCCCATCATTTAAAGGGACACTGTCAAAAAGGAAGTCTGATTTTTAAATGGACTCTCTGTCCTGGAACATTATCTGTTTCTTGTTAAACTTAAAACACTATTGTTTCTGTCCAGGGGATTCGAACTTTACAAGTCTGGAGCGATGAAGTGATGGACCTCAAATTTGTCCCCCCACAAAAAATTTTCATCCCCGATCACTGGAGCTGGGTAAAAGGACTTGCACCTGGCTTTTCCTTATGTCGTATGTCTGTCTGGAGTATGTTCCCCTGCCTCTACCTCCTTCCAATTTCTATTTCTCCAACTACAGGCACTCATCACATAACGCTGTAGACTTGCATGCACAACGTGGTTCTGTAAGATGACAATGAACTGAATTTTCTGTTAAAAAGGGAAGAGATTGTGATTCAGAAGTTTTTTCTTCTGATGGGGACATTATCTGTGGGGCTTAGGAGTAGATTTCATGTCACAGCGCCTGGATTTTGAGAGCACAGATGAAATTCCAGGCCGTCAGCCACTGACCTGGTTTGGCACAGAGGAGCCTGTCTCCCCACAGTACAGCTCCCCGACCTGGCTTGACTGTCTTCAGAGGACATTGCTGCCCCATTCTTGGTTGAGGACCCAAAATCTTGTACAAGGACACCAGCCTACAGGAGCTATTTTAACAACAAGTAAGGGCACTGCCACTTTACTAAAAAGATTTCTGTGGTAATGTGGAGCCTGCCTGTGCCTGTACTTTGTGAATACTTTTAGCCTGTAATGATGTAATAGGTTTTATTTCCTTCATCAATTCAGTGCCAGAGAGAACGCCCTTTGTGCCAGATAGGGTCAACGAAACCAAAAGCTAATTTCCAAAATACTGAGTACTCAGTTCTATACCCTCCGTATATTAAACACCCCTTTTTCTGTGTGTGAATACCACGGAATTCCTTCATATGACCACTGCTCCATCCTACAATAGCTAATCCCCTCTGTTCCTTTCTCTCTCTTGATTTCTTATTCCTCCTGATCCTCAGGCCTTGCCTCACTCCCTCCTGACAGCCACTATCATGGTGATTTATATCTTACCCCACCAGTCTCTCTTTAGTATTTCTAATTGGTCCAACCCAAATCTCTGTTCATGGAGAATTGATAGCTTTGATGTTCTATCTCTGACTCTGTCAGAAGGACGCGGGGGAGGGCTTGTCACTTAGTATTTACCAAGTCGACAGGCTTGTGGCCTAGGAGCCGTGGGCTATGCCATGTAAACCAGGTGTGTGGTAGGCTATACCATCTAGGTTTGTGTAGTACACTCTGTGATGTTTCCACAGTGACACACTTGTCTACCACAGCATTTCTCAGATAGTATCCCTATCTTTTAGTAACTCATAGCAGGAGTTCATGAATTCTGTCCCATGCTAGACAAAAATCCCTGAGTTTGAATTTTCTCCACACATGTGAGTTCTTGAAAATAAGTTCCTTTAGGGCAGAACTATGTCTCACCATCCATACCCAGTGCCTACCATATGCCTTGTACACACTGTACTCAGTAAGTGTTTGTTGAGTTCAGTAAATTGCTGATATGTGCGTTGGGCTTATTTGTTTCTTATGTCATACTGCCTATTTAGTCTTCAAACTGGAAATTTCTTAAAGGTAGGAATCTCATCATATTTTTCCTTTGCCTTATAGCTAGTACAGTTGCTATAGATTTACATAAAAGTTCTCCACCTGTTGGATAGCCATGTTAATTATTGATTAAAGTCAGTTTTTTATACCAACAACACAGCATGAATTATAACGTGTCCTGTTGGAGTAAATAGTTACATGCTCTCTGTATATGATGAAAGTAAGCTAGTCTGAATAGAGTTTCTTTTATAACCAACTTACTTTTTGATTTAAATACAAAAATATCAAAGCTATATTTTTAGGGTTTTTTAACACCAGGAGTCAATTAGAAAATGTTTGAATTTAAAAATATTAACCCCATAGCCCTGGCTGATGTGGCTCAGTGGATTGAGCACTGGCCTGTGAACCCAAGCATTGCTGGTTCAATTCCCAGTCAGGACACATAAGGTTGCAAGCCAGGCCTCAGGACCTCAGCTGGAGGCAGGTGAAAAGTAATCATACATTGATGCTTCTCTCCCTTTCTTCCTCCCTCCCTTCCCCTCTCTCTAAAAATAGTGAATCAAGTCTTAAAAAAAAATAGTCAAACTCTAAACAAATTCCTGAAGAAGTGATTTTGGAATTTTTAGAAAAGAATGTGGTGATTCCAAGACCCAATACAGACTTAACACCTAAAACAAATCCTAGAAAAGACCTTCAGTAAGGCTGTGAGATTGGTATGGAAAGGGGATGTGACAGACAGACTATTTCAACTTAAGAAACACGTTTGATAGGGTTTCCCCAGATATTCTGGAAGGTGTGGCTGCAGCAAATGGAACACTTGCAAACAAAGAGGTCCAGTGAGTGAGCTTTGTCCATCTGGAATGTGTCTCTAACAAAAACAGGAGAGGACACTGCCTTGACCTTGGGCACGTCCTTGTTTTTTACGCATGCCTGAGATGGTAGCAGAGAGAACCTAATACTTGTTCAGACTTATAGCCCGGCCTCCATACCAAGAGCTGCACTTCATGCTCACGTTTCACAGGAGGCCAGGTCTGCTGATGGCTTCAAGCCTGGTAGGGGAGCTCACACCTCAGGTGACAGATTCTAAACTCCAGCAACAAAGCCAGTTAAAGTTGGCTGCAGGAAATGTCACCATCGCACATTCAGGTTCAAAAAATCAGCTGCTTTGAGTCACAATCTATAAGGTCTAGAAAATTTGTTTTAGAAGCAGTTGGCGAGAAAAGGCTTATGGGTAACCTAGAGAAGGGGAGGCAGAGGAAGGGATTCCAATTGATCACGAGCCAGCATAAAGCCGCGTGTGTTGCAGCTGTCTGGGAAGAGAATAGCAGGGCGCAAATCCCAGGGAGGGCTGGCCCCAGCGTTCCCTCCATCGGCTGGATGAGCGCAGGGCACCACCGTCGGGTATCCAGGAGCCGAAGGGAACTTCAGGAATCACCTGTCTGTACTTTTGTCAACTAATATTCAGGGAATCACGACCCAGGTTCCCCGGACCCCCAGCCCTGCTCCTCCGTGGCGCCCGCTGCCTGTCTGCGGCAGGTCTCAGGCCCAGCACTGGCCACTCTGGCCGGAGCAGCCGCACAGCAAAGGCCGCTGGCGCTTCTGACCTTCAGCAGAACTCGGGCCGGGCTTCGCTGAGGAATGGCTCTTGGGCCAGGGTTCGCCCAAGTCCCCTCCTTCACGCATCCCTTGTGACACGCTAGAGGTAAACCGCAACTCACCAGAGCCGTGGCTCCTGCCCACCTGCCCTTCAGAGCTGCCCCGGCTCCCGGAAACAGCACCTGATTACCATTCATTATTTCTACTTCTTAGTATTAAAACTCTTTTAATATGGCATTGCGGACCATTGGGGAGTTTTAAATTTCATGTCAGACCAGGATTTATGGGCCAGTTTTGAAATTTTACCTCTGGGCTCCATAATTGCAGTTCCCTTTTAATCGCTCTCTTAGACACCTCTGTTAAAAGACTTCAATTATTTCTACACAGTGGCCCCCCGGGATTCGGCTGATCCGAAGGATCAATTTGTGTCACCTCCTTTGGAGTCCTACTCAGGAGGCTTGAGCCCAGGGTCTGGTCTGCAGATACCAGGTCCGAGCAGTCCCACCAAGTAGCCTGGGTCTGAGGAAAGGAACCTTCCCTCCCGAGGGGCTGTGAGTTCAGGGGTTGTGCCCTACGCGCCCCTGCCCTGCTACACAGCGACAGGAAGCCAGACGTGGTGCGCCGGGACGGACACGTTTGCCCGAGCCTGTTGCGAAAGCTGTACGACTCCGAGAATGTCCAAGTGCATGTAGGGAACCCTACATGTACCCTACATGTAGGGGAGGAGTTGTTCAAGGAACAGAATACTGGGAGTTGGGTGGGAGGTACAGAGAGGGAAGAGCTCGTTTGGTTGAGCCCTCAAGAGGCTGTGATGCTTTGGGGACCGTAAAGCTGTCTGAGGTGTTGTGTGGTGTTGGGAAAGGATCCCCTGCCACCACCAAGGACAGGGGGAGGACACCAGAGCAGGAACAGCCTGCAAGGGGCAGCTTTGTGACAGAGGTGAGAAGAGCTGGGGTGGCTGCAAGCCCCCACGGACCCAGCGGGGCCAGGGCGCTGGAGGGCGCTGAGAGGTGGGGAGTGGCTAAATGACCCGCCATAGGGGTGCCATTGGGTGCTTCGTGCCTGGTGACGGCAGCTTGTGCGGGAGAGGGGCATGCTTCTGCATCCAGAATGACCAATTGCTGAAAGAAGGTATAATTAGGGACCCGCATCGTCCTCTGCTGGGCAGAGGACCCAGCTGAGGCTGGGAAAGGGGGAAATTCACCGAAAAGGCTTAGAAGGAAGAAAAAAAAGAAAAGGACCAGGGGCCTCATACATTGGTGCCCTGAGTCCTGTCCTTGGGGGAAGGAGACTCCCCAACCTCGGCAGGGGGTGCCCCCAGGCTCTTTGTCAGCAGCCCTTCCCAGGCTGCCTGAGGGGTCCCCACCTGGCTGGCACACCCTGCTAGGGGCGACTAATGCCCCACCCAGAGCCGGGGGCCTCCTCACTCAAGTGCTGTCCTGCTGCTCTGACACGGCAGAGAGCCGTCCCCCGGGGGCCTGCCAATGGTTGACTGGGGGCACCAGTAAGTAGCTGATTGTGTACATCACTAATTCAAAAGTAAGGCATTAAATTTTACTAACACGCAATATCAGATTAACAGGATTACCTTGCGTGCTCAAGAGACTTTTATAATGAAGCAAAATAAGTAATAAAATTTGTTAAATTCCATGATGTGCTTGATACTAAAGGATCTGTGACATGTGATGTAACCCAACATGGGGCTCCAGCCCCTGTCCTGCCCCCAGACAAGTACCTACACGCATGTACAGAGCCAAGTGTCTGTGCTCTTCCTGCCTGCAAAGCTGAGGTTCCTTTTCCTTCTGTTTTCCAAGCCTGTTTTCTCATGTGTGAAATGGGGGTCGGTCAGTCCTGTGTCACCCCTGCCCTGTAAGACCTGATATTTGTTTTCACCCATGTGAAAATGCCCGGGAAGGAAGAGGCTTCCAGTGCAGATTTGCCCCTGGCCTCCTACACTTATGTACAGGTCCCTGCTGAAGGGTGACTCTAGAAACAGAACATTATTGGTCGGGCTCAACATGTCCCAACACCAAGCAGACCACAGGGCAGCAATCCAGACACCTGAGACCTTTCCAGTTCCCAGGACTCTTCAGCTGACAGGCAGGAAAGCACTGACCCTGGCACCACAAGACCAGGCACCAGCTCACCGCAGCCAGACCTTGGACAAGCCCTGTAACCCTTCGTTCTTCCTAGCTGGTTGTGTGATAAAGGGCGGGAGCAGCTGTGCTCTTATCACCCATGGGGGCTGTAAGGACCAGGGAAGAGGTTGTGGAGGGGACCAAGGAGCCCCTCGGATGGGGGCCAGCGGCTGGGGCAGACGCCCCGTGGCTGTCCCAGGGGGCACATGCCCTGGGGTCCTGAGCATGCTGGATGAGGGCTTATCTTTGCCCTGGGCCTGTCTCAGGTTAAAACACCTGATAAAGGTGCTAAGTGTGTGCCCTCTGCACACAGTGGGCTCTCGAGAAGCTCTCATCATCTCTGGAGTAGCTCTCAGCTCTGAAGCTGTGGGGTCCCTGAGTGTCTGAAGCCATCGCCCCCTGTACCTGAGCAGCCCAGGTCACCTCTGGCTTTGGTGGGAAGCTGGGGCATAGAGAGATGGCTGTGGACTTGGAGTGTGACAGGCCAGGGTTTGCATTTCAGCTCTGTTACTTATTAAATCGAGAACAAGGTAACTTACCTGCCAGAATCAGTTTTCTCATCTGTACAGTGGGGCCACAACTCCTGCCTTCCAGCTCCTAAGAGTTCCTTCAGTGTCTGGTACAATATTAGTCCCAGGAGCAGCCGACCTTATAATAATTGTCATAATTCAGCAGCAATACTATAATTATTGCCATCAGTGCTTGGATGAGAACACTGGCAAGTTTCCAAAGCCAGAGATGCTTGCAGAGCACAGGTCCCTTCCCATCTTCCCGGATCTATCCCCAGCAGCCCCTGTGGACACTCGGCCCAAGACACGTGTGCCCCCTTCCTGCGTGGTGCAGAGGCCACCAGCCTCTGCCGTCAGAGGCCTGGCCTGTTTCATTGATGTCCCTGAACCTGCTCCGAGCTGTCGGCAGATCTTTGGAACCACCCGCAGAGTGTAAGAGCCACATGGCTCTTCCTAGCCTTTGTCACAGTTCGCTCCGAAAGTCCCATGTCCTGTGAAGATGCCACAGACTGAGAAGAAGAGAACCTCTCCTCTCCCTGTTGGCTTCACGAGAAACAAGCCACACAACTGGGTAGGTGCCAGCTTCCACCATCAGGGAAGGGCCTGAGCCAAGAGATGGGTGTTACTACCTCATCCCCAGGAGTGAGTTTTTATTCACTCCTCGGAGGCTTCTGCTTCGTTTAGTTTTACCAACACTGTATGGCAGGCGAGCCAGCGGCCAAGTGGCTGTGGTGATGTTTACGACGCAGGGGGTGTACAGGCGGCCTTGCCAACACGCTGCATCCGGCCGGGGAGGCAGGTCAGGAAAGGTGGGCTCTTCCTGTCTCGTAGGTGACTCCTCCTCCAGCCCCAATGGACTAGAGAGAGGGCGGGGCAAAAGTAGATGGGAAAAGTAGATGTATGGGAAATAGTTTAAGCTTGTGTTGCTATTTATCAGCCATTATGTTGCTTTCCAAACAAACAGCTGGAAGTCCGCTTTCGCCCCACCCTGTGTGTTCCTGAGGGACTGCACCAGCCAAAATCCAGAAGCCTGCCTTTTTCAGAGAAATCTCAACTTTCAGTACATAGGGTCAGGGCCGGTGTCCAAAATTCGGAGTGTTCAAGGCTTTCTTACTGTAAATGCTCAAAGTCCAAGAGGGGCCGGGCGAGGGGACGAAGGCCACTCTTGTGCAGAGGGACCCTGGCTCTCCGCCACCCCAGCGTAAATCTTCCTGGCTCTCCCCTGGGCCTCTGCCTCCAGTACAGGCCCAGCTTCCCAGGACTAAAACTTCCAGGCCACTATTTTGAGCTGACCCTTTAATGTCTTTTAAGAATGGATAGTGGCTCTTCTAGCCCAGAAACCGGCTCCAAGGTGAGCACATCAGGGACACCATCTCCGGACTCAGACGCCGCTCCGTCTGCCAGTGTCAGGAAGTGCCCGCCTGGCTCACGCGGTAGGAGCCTGAAGTCCCAATTCCACTGGTTTCCTCAGGCACGGACTAAAGGTACTAGCATCACCTGGACAAATCAAACGGGTCCCATGATTCCTGAGCTTTAGCCAGCATTTCCGAGTTCCATTCTGCAATATGGGGTCTCCCTAAAGGCAATGGTGATATTATTCATCTGGGAGGCAGAGATGAATGTGGAGAAAAATGCCCGGGGCTCTTTCTGGCCCCAAGGAAAATGGGATTTCTCTGTGAGAAATGGGTCATAGTCTCAGAAGCCTGCGGGCTGCCTGTCATGAGCTGGTCATCACACAGAAGGATGGTGCTATTCATCAATAGTAAGTAAAAATAATTTAAAGTTTGTTTCTCGACTCAGTGGGGATGGTTTTGAACTGGCCACTTACATAAGTTTGCTGAGGCTGCCATTGCAAAGTACCACAAATCAGGTGGCTTGCGAAACGGAACTTTACTATTGCACAGTTCTGGAGGCCGGAGGCCCAAGCTCACGGCGTTGGCCTGGTTGGTCCCTCCTGAGTGCTGTGGGGAAGGAAGGGTGTGTTCCACCCTGCTCTCCTGGCTTTGGGGACTTCGTTGGCAATCTTTGGAATTCCTTGTCTTGTAGAGGTGTCACCCCAAAGCTCCATCTGCCCCTTCACGCGCCACTCTCCCTGGGTGTCTATCTGTTTCTGTGTCCAAATTTTCCCCTCTAAGGGCACCTGGTCATATTGCATTAGGGCTCTCTCCAGCGATCTCATTGGTACTTGGTTACCTTTAAGAAGGCCCTCTTTCCAAATAAGGTCGCATTCTGATACACTGGCGGTTAGGACCTCAAAATATCTTTTTAGAGAGACACAATTCAGGGTTGTGTGGGTGTGTGAGGCAGGCGCATTGCCAGCCCTCGGGTTCCCTCTACCACGTAAGAGGATTTGATATGGTAGTTTCCAGGATGCATGCCAGTCATACGTTTCTCAAACCCATGACAATGCCCCTGGAGGGGCAGAGCAGGAGCAGCCTCATGAAATGGGGCGCAGGGGTCATCTCAGAAAGGTTCAAGTCTGTGGGCTGTCCTCACCCTTCTCACCAGGCCCCTTCAGCCTTTTCCAGCGCAGGGAGGGCCGCAGTTTATGGCCAGGTCTACCCCACCGTATTTGCTTGACTTGGCCAAAGACTTATGACTGAAATGGCACCTCTGAGCTGGGGCATCAGCATTTTGCTTGGTTCAGAGGCTTATGTATTGAACCAATCAATACATTAATGCATTAAATGGCATTTAGGTTGGCCCTGCAGGGAGCAGATGGGAAACTGGATGTCATTTGAGCCTACACAGGGAGGACTCCTTTGAGGCCTGGGAGATCCTGGGAATGGAGCCCTGAGCAGGGGTGCGGGGTGAACACCACAAAGTCAGCCCCACTCAGGACTCAGGGCTCAGCTGGAGGCAGACTGGGCTGAAGGAGAAGGAGCCTACAGAAACAGCCATGGTTTCATTTCCATGTTGTCTTTCTCCTTCTCCCTGGGAGGGAGGGAGGGAGGGAGGAAGGAAGGAAGGAAGGAAGGAAGGAAGGAAGGAAGGAAGGACGAAAGAAAGAAAGAAAGAACTGACTGCACTGAGTTGGCTTGAAAGAAGAGATTATAGTTGAAAAGACCAGGTGGTGCTCAAGTTATTGGAAGGAAAAGTTAGGAAACCAAATTCCAGGTTACCCTTGGCTGCCCATGTGGGTGATGTGCCCAACCCTTCTCCCAAAAAGAGGTCCAAACAGTCACCTGGGGCTCTTGAGAAAACGCCCCACTGCCCCAGCCAGAGAGGGTGTCTGACAAATCTGTGGAGCGGGAAGCTCTGGTGCCCACACCTGGAATTTTAAATGATTTCTGGAATATCAGCACCAACCACACACTCTGTCTCCTCGCACTTGCCTTGCCCAGCCCCACCTCCCCAAGTCTTTCCCCACAGGATCCCTCCCGCTCTTGAGGGATATCCAGGGGCTGCTGGAGGGGGTGGTGCATGCAAGGGGTCTAATCCAAGACTCAGAGAAACTGGAGAAGACACATCAGCATTTGCAGGATCACTGCTCTTGAATTAAAGGAATTTTCTCGGTTGATTTTTGGCCTGGATAATCAATGTTTCTTCCTTTAAAAAGATGAAAAGGCCCTAGTGAATCCATGTATGGGTGCAATCCTTGCTTGGGAATCAGCTTACATCCTTATACGCAATTTATTTTAACTTGCAGCTTTGAAATGGATGCAGATTCACCAGTCTCTTCAGGTAGGGCCAAGACCTTGCTTCCAGGGCGGGTCTGTTGACTGGAATTTTGCGCTACCTTTCTGCATAAATTCCATTCATGATACCACAGCACCACACCCATGATTTTCAGTTTTAGTTTCTCTAAAATGTAAATAAATTTAGAACACTTAAGAACCAATCTGAAGGCTTTCTGGATTTTTAAGATTGTTCTGTCTTTTCTGTTGCCCTGTTCATGCCTAATTAAACAACGATTATATTTAGTGACTTATCACTTGCAGTCTTTGCAAAAGTAATTCAAATATTTCTTTCTTGCTTATGTTGCAGCAACTTAATGAGTACGGCTAGCATGGGGTAGCATGGGCACAGCCTAACTGACTCGGTAGGTGTGCAACTCAAGTGATGGGAGAGGAGGCTGCAGGAGTACTGGAGAGCCACCCTGAACATTCAGTTAACTTCGAATGTTCAGAGGGCAGGGGGTATTTCCTTGAGTGTAAAATGTAGAAATTGTGCTAATCCACCAAGGAAATTGGTCACGTGGAGACCCGTTAAGAACACTTCTACGATTTTTCATTTCAACTGTAGCTGTGATGAGTCTACTCTTCACCCCACCCCACTCCCCACCCCGCATTGATTAGGGCCTAGGTCTGCAAGTTGGACTCTTGGTCTCCTCTCCCTGGCCCGGTATATAGAATGAAGAAAAAAGTCTCAGCCATGGACCTGGGTGGGTACCTGCCTCCCACAGCCTGTGTGTTCTAACTTCGATTATGATGATGTGGAACTTGAGTGGAGAAGGAATAGGAGAATCCAGGCAACATCAGGAAGAAGCGATAATATTTCTTGGATGCATCCTTTTCAGAGTACTGCCCTTCTTCAAATACCTACCAACCCACTTAAAAGCCCTTCTAAAAATAGAAGCATTTAAATTTGACAAATTTAAATCTATGTTCAGTATAGCAGAAAGTGCAAGAATTTTGAAGATAAATAGTCTTGGGTTCATGTGACCTCTTACCATTTACTACAGGGGCAAGCTATATAAACTCTCTGAGGCTCAATTTTTTGCTTGTTTATAAAATGGGAATGATCATATCTATCTCATGCATTGTAACAATTAAGTGAGATAAAGTAAAATAGCTGCCTTAAGTCCTTTCTAGAATGAGGTGGAACATAAATAAACATATAATCAAACAAATGAAATGTGTTTCAACAGCTTAGCGCAGTGTTCCCTGGGATATTTGCATTTGTGTGTTTGTCTCTGAATCTCCACAGTGGGGAATGAAAGGAGTCCCCCAAATCTTGATGTTCTGGGGTTGAAGGTTCTTCCCAATCCCCCAAGTACTGTCATATGTTCCTATTTCACCTTGTAAGGTCATCTGTCACACTAGGTTTAGGAGAAAAAAAGCAACATTGTAATATAATAAGAGCATTAGATAATGCTTAATGAGTGTTAGCTAAGTGGTCAACATGTTTTAACCCATGTAATCTTCACAATATCCTTCTAATCTTTTATTATCATCCCTGCTTCTTAATGACAAAAGTCATGCACGGGGAGCTTAGACTAGGTGGCTGGCCAGAGGTCACAGCCAATAGGAGGCAGAGCTACAATTATACAGCAGGAAGTCCGGCTCCAAAGTTTGACCTCCTAATCAATATATTTCTCAAGGAAAGGAGAAAGGGAGGGAGGGAGGAAGGAAGGAGGGAAGGAGGAAGGGAGGGAGGGAGGAAGGAAGGAAGGATGGAAGGAAGGAAAATTAGAAGTTAAGTTGAAGAGAAGGGGCCTAGGCAATGAACCCAAGACTGTTCATTTTTTCTCAGCCCTGGAGTATGAGAGAATTAGGGAAGACACACCCTGGCAGTCCTTCTCGGCAACCCCTGGGAAGGCCGGGCCACTTTCCAGCTCCCTGTCACCCACACAGCATCTCTGCTGAGGCCACAGCCCAGCCCTCCTGGGGCCCCAACCGGCCTGTCTCTGTCGCCGGACCTGCTTTGCTCCCACAGTTCCTCCTAGCAGAACCAAAGCCACGCTGGGCCTCAGGGCAGCTTTTTAAAATGAATTTTATTTATTTTTATTTTTTACCATGAGCCCCTGGGAGCCTGAATCAACCTGTAACCTCATTTCCACCCGGCTCGGATCCTCTCCAGGGCGTATTTACCCAGCTTCTGAGAAACGGAAGGGCAAGGGAATGACAAAGTCAAGGCTACTTGGATAAAAGGCCTCGTGCCACATACCAAGTGTTATTATTACAGAAAATTAACTAGCAACAAAGAACTCCACACTAAAATTTACATTGATCGGGCATTTTTCCCCCTGCTATCTCCCATAAAAATGCTTTAAATGCAGGCTGATTTAATGGAAACAATAAAAAATAGTGCTGAATGGTTTATATTTGCTACAGAATTACTACAAGGTATATTTTAAGAAATACTTGAAAGTTATATGTGTGGGGTTTTTTTCCCCTGTAAGGTAGGATTAGGGAGAGAAGTGCAATTGCCTTTTTCTTTCTGTATTGATCTTGACGAGCTCCTACAGGCCCAGTTCCTTGTTTCTAACAAATCTTCGCACCTTCACGTTCACGTCTGGGCACTTATCCAGAGAAAGTCTTAGCAAACAGGCAGGTGGAAGGATGTCAGCTCTGTGGCCTGAGCCTTCAGGGTGGTCCACTCGGTAACAATGATAATCATGTGATAGTGCCACGTGAAATGGCTGTACATGGCCGGTTGTCTAATTGATGTGGGGCCCATCATCTTTGACCTGATCCATGAGTTTGGCTCTCTGGCAAGGGGATTTGCCCTCACCTACGGTGACTCCTACAGAGCATGAAAATGGCCATGTCTTTTAGCCATTTTCACTGGGGCCAGAAGTTGAAACAAAACCTCAAGGAGATGAGGTTTCTAACCTTGAGAAGCTTAAGAAGGCAGTTTAAGATCATGTTCATAAAGACTATGGAGCTACACTAACCTGGGTTTAAAACTTAGCTAGAAGCAGAGCACACAATAGGCCTTCGGTAAGCATTAAGTGTCATTAATTGTGTTATTAGTACTGTTATTATTGGCATTGTTGCTATTGTTAATTTCCACATTGACTTGGTTCAAAGGTGACCTGCCTTGTAGGGTATAACCATGCGTCAGGTGGGATCTCCCCCATTTCAGCTCTCAGGTTGTCTCCACGTCTCAGTTGCTATGATTCCCTGATCCCTTTTTGGGTTCCAGGTATGTGAATACCTAATTTGATGGCTGCTTCCCATGGCTCTGCTTCTTTAAAAATAAAAGTGTGTGGCGGGGAGAGCTTCTAGGTGAATGAGGAGCCAAGAGCTATGTAATGAACCAAATCCCAAGCTTCCCTTTAACCCCAACTTTCCCCAGTCCTTAGGTTCCTCCTAACAGGGTAGTAAGTCATCATTATCCCTTGAATGAACGAGAGTTAATTAGAATGAATTCGCATGAACTTTCAGATGAACTCAGCTTCACTACAATGTCAATGTTTCTAGTAATGTCAGAATCTTACCTGATTTAACAGAAATCTGTTTATGTGTTTGCTCTCTCATTCAACATACAGCATATTTGTTGAGCATCTGTGAGGTTTTAGGCACTGGAGACACAATGGTGAGTGATCCACCGATCCCAGCTTTAAGGATGTTGGGGGTGGGTGGTTAAGACCCAGGGATCTTCTTCCAACAGAGCCAATGGAAGGCGCGGACTCACGCCCAGCTGGTCTGCCAGTTCTCTGACACAGTCTGTATGGCCACTGCTCATGTGCCCATGCCGTTCTGTCTTTCTGCACTGCCCCTTTCTCGATTCCTGCCCACTCTTCACAACCCGTCTTCAAGGTACACCTCTCCTCATCAAAATGGTCCGAGACACCATTTTGCCCCCTAGTACTGAGGACCTTAGCCACTTACTTAGTTTTTCAATACTTTTCACTCTTTCTCACTAGACTGTAAGTTTCTGGAATGCCAAGCTAAATCCTAAACCTTCAGAGTCCTTATTGCATTTAATAATTTAGCTAGTGCATAACAACCAATAACTACCTAAGAAATAGAATTCAGGAAGTTCTAACCCAGATCTAGGCCCAAGTCATCTTTCACCTGCTGTAGGAAAATGCAAAGGTAAATAAGAGGTTTGTATTGCAAGTGAGATGGGGTACTTTGGAGGTTCTGGTCACAGGTGGATCTGCTCATATAGCCCAATCCTAGTATGTTTTATTTTAAGGGTATTTCAACATAATTTCTTGAGGTTGTGCTTAACATTTGAAGATTTAATCAACTAAGAATTTTTTTGTTGTTGTTTAAACAAATAAGGTGGCTGCTATTCATAAATTGCACATGTTTTTCTCACTTTCTTTTACTTACACTCATTTCCCCCTTGAGTTTCATAAATGAGTTGAGATGAAGAAAACTGTGGTGTTCTGTATGAATAGCTTTCATTGATAGAGCCCTCAATAAAGACATTTGGTGCATATATCCTTCTCACAAATCCTCACAATAATACAACAAACTTGGTCTTATGACTTCCATCTTAAAAATGAGGAAGCCAGAAATCAGAGAAGTTAAATCATTTGCCCAAGGTCACCTAGCTAGTAAACGGTGGAGCTGAGAACCGGATCTCCGCCTTGGGGTATTTCGGCAGTTAAACCAGAACAGCACTCCTTTGAATAGCATGTGGGTTTTGTGAGCTAGCCCTGCATCACACAGCCTCCAGATTATACACTTGCTTCTGTCTTGTCAACTGCCATCTATGGCCCTCACATACTGTCCAAAGTGTCTCTTCATTCTGGGCTTAAAATAGCTCGGTGCCTTTGTCCTCTTGAGATGACTGCCAACCCTTCAGTCTCGTCAGTAGCCTGCTCACCGCAGACTTGCCGATTCCCTGTGAGCAGGCAGAGACTAACCCGGAATGAACAATGGGAGCCTTATTGGCTCGCTCCGTTTCCATGCAGCGCTCCTTACCATTTCTTGTCTTTGTCTGCACTTGCTGGTGTTGTATTCTGCTGCCTGGCTGGCCTGTCTGTCCTCAAAACCCTGACCGGGGATCCCGCTTGCAATGCTAAGCAGACGTAATCCTTTTCTATCTCTGTGCTTCTAAGGATATGAAAAGCAATTGAATACATAGACTGATCCATAGTTTGCATTGTCCCATGTGCCGGCAGTCTGGGAGCAATAATGCCCATGATTTTCATCTTAGTTGTGCAGGTAACCAAATGTGTGACTGTGGGCAAGCCTCTCCGTTTTTCTGAGGGGGTGAACGTGAGGCTCTTTACAGAAATCTGTGGGGGGTGTTTTTTGTTTGTTTTTTGTTTTTTACTCGTAACTCTCTCTTCTACCTTCTGTAGAATATTATTTGCCCACTGAAGCTCTGGGGCTTTCTTTCATCAAGTGCTTTGCCACTAGGATTCCTGTAATCTGCGAGAGAAGTTATAGGCATCAAATCAACAAGGGATCTTGGAGAACTTTAAGTTCATTGCCCACGTGTTGCTAATGAAGGCACTAACCCCCCAGGAGGGCAGGGACTTAATCTAGACTATGCAAATCCAGGACCAGAATCTGCAACTCACTCCCAAATGAGTGGCATTTGTACGTTCTGCTTCCAACCCCCAGGTCAGAAATGAACCTTGGTTACCACAAACCAACTCTCCTACCTTTTTTTAATGGGCTTTTAATTTATTCATCATGATAAAGCCACTCAGCAAAAACGTGTAGTCAGGTGTATTTTTTCTTCCTCAGCAAATTCACACAAAGTTGAAGACACTTTCTCTGGCTAAGCATACAATTGATCAAAAAACATCTAAAATTTCAGGCATTCACAGTAAAGCGCCTTGTTCAAAATCATCAGACAACTGAGGGACAGAGCCAGAACTAGAAGTGGAAAGCTTCAGAAAGACCCTGGAAGATAATGGATAGTTACAGGCTGTCCATACCATTTTTCTAAAGCTTCCCAGAGTCCAGATGGACTCCCCACACTGTCAAAGTGATTGAAACATCATTGGTAAGATGTTCTCAGATTCCCATCACATGGGTATGGCTGCACATTTGTTTCTAGGAAGACTCTTCATCAGAACGCACCCTTCCCCACCACGAGCAATAGTACGGTTGCCACCAGCTACAGACCCTAATGAGCAAGTTTCATGACCACCGGGATGTCGGTAAGGAAGATGGAGGCAGGCAGGAGGAAGAGTTTGGATTTCATTTTCATGGGGTTTTTGGCTCTCTCTTAAACATATCTGACCCTAGGTATCAGCTTGCCCTTTTCTGGTCCCAACTTCCCTAGTTATAAAGTACATGTTTGGCAATTGCTCTGAAAGTTATTAAAGTTGCAGTCGTAAACCATGGGAGGCCAGAGAATTTCAGACAAAAGTTATTGCATCAGTAACTCAGAAACTAATTCCTAAAACTCTTGACACATTTATCCTGAGGGTTAGTGCCAATATAGAAATGGAAATCATTGTCAAGGGCTACTGTGCACCTGGAATTAAAATCCATCATTCCTCGGAGCAGAGAGCTAAGATTTTGGCAGAATATGAATAGTCATGCCTTTCACCATCATCTTTCCTCAAAAATACAGCCCCTTATTTTTCAGAAGGACAAGAAATATGTTCGTTTCTTTGTGTGTTCATTTTTTTCCATAAAAATGAACCCTCATTTTCATTTTCTTTTCAAATACTTCTCTCTCTGACAGTCCCACATTTAAACCAAAAGGCCTCCTTGTCCTAATTTAATTGCACTGGTTATATTTTGGGTAGAAAATCTGCTGGGTACAGTAACAGAGAACAAACCTTATAGCAGCAATAATCTCTTCCGCAGTCTCTATTGTGGAGAAATGTAATACACTTGTATTAAATGGCAGAGGCATTGGCTCCAGTGGTCTGAATTAACTAGAGAAGAGAATACAAAGGGAACGAAACTACCATCTTCATTCAACAGACTCCCAGTGCGAGGCCAGCTTAAAACTGCCAGCTGAGAGCACCCCACTGGTCAACCTTTGATTGCCTTAGGCAGCACCTTTGTCACCAAAGATTACGGAAAATGGCAAGACTTAGTGGGCTCCAGTGTTGCAGCCCCATGGAGAGGTGGGCCCTCTCATGCACTGTTCCTCAGTTTTAAAAGTCCATCCATGCACTTGACCAAGGCTCTGAGACTTTGTCCAAAGGCAGTATCTACGTAAGTACACAGGGGTAGCTTCTGCAGAATCAGAAAGAGGAAAATCAGGAGCTATGCACAAATCATTAAAAATGCAATCAGTGAACCGATCCCGTAATCTATATTTATTGTCTCATAACAATAAAACATGCCATTGAGTGGCAAAGTGCAGTCACAGAGAGCATATGTAGTATGGTCTCATTTATGTAAAATCACAGCTGAAAGGCTGTTCACTGAGGTGTCGACCGTGGTTACCTCTGAATAATGAAAGTCTCGGCGACTTTGACTTCTCTTTATCAACTTTGCTGAATTGTTGGACTTTTAACATTTTATATAATAAGCATCCCTTTACGCTTGTGGGGGAGAATGCTTCCTTTTTTTCCAATTTATAAGAATTTATTCAAATATATCTAGAATATATTAACAGCACTATGTAAATATCATTTGAAAAGCTAATGGCTAAAAAGTTCATTGCTTTCTCTTTTTTTGAAAGCAGAAAGCTAGTCTTTCCCTAATTTCCTTCGCACTTGCACTGCCATGCCTTAGTCCAACCTAGTGGTAAGACAGCATGAAACACCACGACGTGTTCGTGAATGCTCAGCACTCCCGCATTATCTGCATCCCAGTGGATGTTTGAAACTGCAGATGGTACTGAACTTTATATGTATTCTGTTTTTTTCTATACCTACATGCATGATAGCATTGATGTTATAAATCAGGCATCGTAAGAGATTCATAACAATAACATAATGAAAGCAATGATAACAAGATACTGTCATAAAAGTTATTTGAGTGGTTTGAGGGCCATTATTAAGTAAAATAAGGGTCACTTGAACGCAAGCGCTGCGATGACAGTTGATCTGATAGCCTGAGTGCTAACTGACTAAGGGGAGAGTAGTGTATACAGCATGTCTACACTCTGCAAAGGGGTGGTTCAGCACCCAGCCAGACAGAGCAAGACAATGCAAGGTTTCCTCAAGCTCAGAACAATGCACCATGGAAATCTTATGGATAGTTTATTTCTGGAATTTTCTATTTAGTATGGGTAACTGAAACTGCAGGAAGCGAAACCGTGGATGAGGGGGAACTACTGCAGACATTTATCAGAGCTCATCAATGTATACACTTTAGGTCATCAAATTGTGCACTTTTAGTACATGCAATCTTTTGTACATCAATCACACCTCAATAAAATTCTCTTTTTCAAATAAAAGAAAACATGAAATAGTCCATATAATTTTCATTCTGCACACAAAACTCTCAAAATCACTATGTATTTCTTTAAAAACTTGAATCAATGTGGGAAAGCAAATTTGATGTTTCAATCAGTAATAGGAGGCTATTCCAGGAGGTTAATAGACTGAGTGAGGTGTAAAAACAGTCATTTAGCTTATTCTCTGTCATCCCACAGTGTCAGTGTCCTTGACTACAGAGGGATACAAAGCTCACCATTTGACCCGCTTTTGTCTTTTTCCGTTTGCACCTTTCTGCAGAGTCCACGTCAATCTTAGGTACCTTCTACCCCAAAATACATGCTTCAGTGCACTTTAATTTTTGTGCAGTAAATAAATAGCCCTTGCAAGCTTCCCCTAAGTAACTGTATAGCAAACCTGAAAATTCTGAGACTTTGGGATCAGATAAAATCCTGAAAACCAAGCCATCTTTCCAGATATAATTATAAATAGACTGTTAAATGTTTTAAAGACTATTTCTTCATTCTGCTGCTGGTTTTCTCAAGTATTTATGCTCTTTCTTATAAGACTGGCCACTGAAATAGTTTACAGGCCTGATTGCCTAAAGAGAATATGACAAAACAAAAAACAAACAAACAAAAAAACACCATTGGCCACTACGGGTTTGAAAATAGGTCTGAGTTAGCTGGACAAGACATAAATAAATGTTTCTGTATTGCTCTCAGGGCTTCTCTCCTTGGAGCCACTTAAGGTTCCATCTCTTGCTGGCAAATGCCCTTGAAAAGTGTGGGCCCTGCAGTCCCAGCAGGAACAGGACGCATCTAAAGGCTTCTCACCGCTGCTTTCTCTGCTTTCCCCTCTGCTTTTCAATGCAACCAGCTGGACAGTGCTGCAGGGAAGAATTGGGCGCCCAGAGAACCCGTTCCGAGTGGCCCTAGAGTACATCTCGAGTGGAAACCGAAGCCTGTCTGCAGTGGACTTCTTTGCCCTGAAGAACTGCAGTGAAGGTATGTGAGTCTGGCTTTCCCTCTTCTTGGTAGCTTGCGGCGTCAATGTGTCAATAACCCACCAGCAAGATTGGCTGGGAATGTACACGGTACGTGGGAAAGTCTGCAGCGCTAAGGGGCTTATTCTGAGTCTCGGCAAGTGCTTCATAGCCCAGATGATCAGCTTTTAAAGATTGGGCATAATATTATATCTGCTTCGCATGGTATCTGCTCAACTTAAAACTTAGGATATAGTCTTTACTAAAAACGTATTAGCTTACATTCTCTGGCTGCTAAATGATTTCACCATTTTTCTTAAATTTTATTGTGAAAAATTTCAAATGTATAAAAATAAATAGAAGAATGCAAACAAATTGCAATGAGCCCTAATATACCCTTAACCCAGTTTCAGTAATTATCAATATTCTGCCTTTTTTGTTTCACCTATTTCTCTATCCACATACAACCAAATATTTTGAATGACTTGGGTTAAGCTACTATTAAGGGACATGAGAAACAGTTATATATCAAAATTTTCACTTACTTAGTAGAAGTCATCGGAGCATGATCTGCTGTGTCATTGAACTCTGTTTGCATGCATCCCACATTGTGAGTTTATTTTGAGAAGACATCTCTCTCCTGAAGCATAATTTATTGTTTTTTTTTCTTTTTGACTTTGTTGCCAGAGAACTCTGAACTCAATCACAGTAATTATATCTGTGCTATTTTTCGATAAGTGTATTTCCCCGTTCCTCTACAGAATTGTTGACCTTCTATTTCTATTTTTCAAGACCATATTTTATATGATTCTTTTTACTAAATATTGCCTCAATTCTGGTTGGTGAGCAGGATGCAATGGACCATGAGTAGATACAGGGTGGGGGAAAAGTAGGTTTACAGTTGTTTATATGGAAAATAATGCAATAACTAATAAATAAAACACAAGCATAAACCCTGTTTCACATACTCGCAACTGTAAACCTACTTTTGTCCATCCTGTGTATGAGGTGTGTCTACAGAAGGACTAGGCTCAGAAGCAGCCTTCATTGTTCCCACATGTAAAGGGTAGAGGAGACAGGTATGGAAGAAATTGATTCATTACTGCTCTTCTCCTGCTGGGCCTGCTCTGCCCAGAGTTGCACTAAGGAAGGAGCTCTCATCTGTTTCAAAGAACCTGTGGTCTTCGAGGCCCAAGGATGAAGTGTGGACAGGAAGGAAGCCTGTGGCACCTGCAGACCTAAATTCTCAATTTAGACTGTTGAGGAACAACCTCAACAGGCCTATCACACACAGCCAGCTGTCGCCCATTGAAGTCTTGAGCCTCCTGGGGCTTGTGTATGAGAGTCTCCCTTAGGCAGGGAGCCACCCTGAGCCCCTGGGCCCTTAACACTGCAGCGTCTCTTCGTTCACTGCTTATTTTGCAAGAACTTTTACAAAGTGTATGTGTTGTTTCCCCTTTCATCAAAACTGGTTTAGGTGTGGAGGAAAGAAAAATCACTACAACGTGATAGATTGCGCTTCAGTGCAAGTTGAAGAGGTAGTTAACCTGTGACGTGAGGCGATGTGCAGGGAACATGCAGTTTGGGAGTGAGCCAGGAGCGTGTACAAGTGTTCCGTGCTCATCAGCCTAGGGATGTGTGAGCGCCTCTGGACAGCATCAGTCCTTGCAGATGTCAAGGGCCTGTGCACCGTCCAAAAGAGGCCATGTGGTAAAATGGAGCCATTTAACAGGAATGTAACAGGGAGAGGGTATCAGGTCCCAGAATTGGCCGGATCTCATTTGAGCAACATCACGGAAAGGCAATAGCCTACGAATCTCCAAATATTAGGCTAAGCACAATTACGCCTGAAAAAAAAAAATTATTTGTACCTTGGATCAAGGATCTCAACCAGTTATGCAAATTTTTTCCTTAGTCCTACAACTCCATTTACCTACAAAATTCTTGTTCTGTGGCTTTTGTTGCATTTGCAGTGAATCTGTTGCACAGTTTTAAAGACCTGTCCATTGTCTGCCTCTCCACTCCTATGGAACCAAGAGAGTTGACCTCTCCGACTTTCTCTACTGATCCGGACAGTGCTTCTTCTGGCAGGACACTTTCATAGTAGAGGGAGGAAGGAAGTCTGCCTCTGATTCTCAAGGGGAGACAGACGGGGCAAGAGACCTGGGAAGATTCTAATGGTCTAGCTACCACCCTTCAGAGGTTCCAGGTCCAAGAACAGCTGGGGTCTGTAGAGAAGCAGGTGTTCTCTGCACTCCTTCTCTGGCTTGGACTCTTGTGGCCACCAGGGGCATGAAGGGATCAGGGAGGATGTGTAAGGCAGGGAGAAAAGAAGAACAAAGTGATCCCAGGTTTCCTGAGCGTTTCTAACTCTTCCTCCCATGGTGAAACAGTCAGGTGCACATCAATTGGTATGAACAAAAAGGAAAAAGAAGCATCCTAAAACTATACTCTTATATCTAAAGAGGATTTATTTGGAGGCATGCTCAAGGCTATTTGATGTGGGCAAAGATCCCTATTTTCAGAGACAGAAGGTGTGTCTCTGAGAAGGGTGAATATGGCTGCTGAAATGCCAACCAGGGTTGCAGATAGGTCTACAGGATATCTGGTCTATTGTCTGGTAGTACCTTGGTCCCCTCAGATGAGGCACAGATGGTTCATGGAGGAAAACACATCTAGAGAACTCACTCTATAGGTCTTCTTTGGCTCTCATGAAGATAGGTGCCATTTTAGTGCATCCAGAGAAGCTCTTACAGGGGAAATTAAAATAATTCTCCCTGCATGGGAGACGACATCTATCTGTGGGTATCATCAGCGCAGAGGCCAAGCCTCCTTCCTCCGAATCCTGATGCCTGTACAGTGTGTAACAGTTAATAGGTGCTCAGTTAATAAGCCATAAAAGCTAACATCAGTGGAGCACTTACCGTGTACAAAGGCACAGACAGGTGTGTCATCTCACACGAGCTTTATAATAATGCTCTTTATTCAGCAGGAAAGCTATCATAATCCTCACATTACCTGCGAGGGGTTATTTCCCTCACTCTCATAGTTCAGAAAGGAGGGGCAGTCCACAGTGGAAAATACAGTCCCAGCACCTTGAACACCTTGAAACGCATGTCTCAAAAGAGTTACAGGTGCACAGATGCCTTAACCTTTCAGGGCCTAAAATGAAGGCACTTAAACTAGATCCAGGTCTTCAGATATGCTTTAGAGGCTGAACTCTTTATCCAAAGGCTGTAGGAGCCCATTATATAAAATTACGCAAGCAGAGCTGCCCTGGGGGAGGTAAGGGCAGGGGCGTCAGCACTCACCTGCTCCATGGCCCCCGACACCCCCTTCCACACACGGCATTTCATGAAGTACGGTTTGAGAACCCCTGGACAGTCTGATTTTCAACACTTCTATTCATTCCAGCTGTTTGGTCTTACAATTCTGTACTTACAATGTGAAAACTGACAATAGTTATATCAGTCATACCTCCTTTACATGATTAAGACTAAGCATATTGCTATTATACGTTGAATGTAGGCCATTTTTCCAAGGCAGGGTTTTGTCCCCCTGGGCCCTGGCTCTGAGATGCTAGGTATGGAACTAATATGAATGTGTCCGGTAAAAAATGTGTCATATCTCCCAGTTCTTTCCCCATTCTCACCTGTTCCACCAAAGACAATGATGGGCAGTGTAGGATGTAGGATGTCTTTCTTGTGCCAGGAAGAGACAAAAGGAAATGGGCGAAGCTAAACAAACAGATCCTGATCTGGGCCAGCCATGTGGAGCCAATCGGCCTCTGGAGCAGGCTCCAAACCCCGGCTGGGTACAATCAGGGGTAACCTCATCGGCTCCTGGCAGCCTGGCCCAAGCTGGGTATTTTCTGTTCCAGCAGTGAGCAATGCATCACAGAATCCTGTCTACACTTGTAAAAGTCTGTTACTGTTGTAGTGTGTCTTGGGACTGCCAGCAGAACAGTCTGTATGTAGCAGATGCATCCATCTAGCCATCCATCCATGGATTCACTCATTCATTCAACACACATTTATTGAGAAAGTACTAAGCTAATGGCACCCTGACACTGATATGTGTTGCTTTAGGCCCTGGCTGGTGGCACAGTGGATAAGGAGCCGGCCTGAAAACCCAAAGACTAACAGTTCGATTCCCAGCCAGGGCAACATAACCAGGTTGCAAGCCAGGCCTCCAGCCAGGTTCATAGCTGGAGGCAGGTGAAAGGCAACCACACACTGATGTTTCTCTCCCTTTCTTCCTCCCTCCCTTCCCCTCTCTCTAAAAATAATAAATAAAATCTTAAAATAAAAATTAAAAAACAAAAGAACAAAAAAAAGTTTCATTCTTTAAAAAAGACAAAGACTGTTGCTTTAAACCTGTGCGGTGGCTTTAAGATCTCCATTTCTACTTGGTGCAGAAACTGCTCCCCAAAGGGCATCCTTGACCTGCATGTAATTTGCACCAGAGATCTTGAATAGCTGTCTTCCTCCAAACCAGGGCCCATGTGCCTTCCTCACAAAGACCACAGGGTGAGCACTGAACTAGCCATCAGGGCGCTAAGCCCCCTTTCCACCCCTGCTCAGGACTTACCTGTGGACATACTGTTTAAAAGATAAGCACTAAAATGATGATTTCATCTAGCCACTGAGATTTCTCACCCTTTCCCACCCGCCTAGCCTCCTCCCCCAACCTCGAGCCACTGTCCGGGCTGTGGCACATAAAGAGCCTCTCCCTCTCTGCTTTCGCCTGCCTTTCGAAATCCTGCACCTCTCCCATGGCTCAGCTCAAATCCCGTCCCTCCAAGGAGTCCCAGCTCAGAGTTGTTCCCGTGCATTTCTATTTTAGGACAGTTCACTTCTTTGCAGAGTTATTCATGTGTCTCGCTCAATGGAGGCTAAGATCCTAGAAGCAAAAGACTGGGTCTTCTTTCTTAATCTTAGCATCCAGACTATGAAAAACTAGCAACGCTCTTCTCACAGGATCAGAGTAAGGGTATTCTTGTTACAATGTGAGAAACACTTTACTGGCTTTGGAATAAGACGGAAGGAGTGTGGAGTCCCAGCTCCATCATTTACCACCCTTTTGAACTTGGAAGAGTGTTTTTTTTAAGTCAATCAGTTTTGATCTTCTCATCAGTAGATAGGGGCTAATGATATGTAATTATAGGTTTATTGGGACATGAAAACTGGTATTGGGTGTAGAGCCCCTAGCCCAGCGCTTGGCCCGTTGTCCTCTCTCTCCCTGTTCCCCACCTGAGTAGTGTCCTCATTCGGGAGCCAGGGCTGAATAATTCTGCACAACAACCCGCGGGTGCTTGCAGGTTCCTGCCCACATTTCCCGTTCTGTCTGGGCCTTGTTTGAACCGGTGGCCCAGGGAAAGGCCTCTGCCGGCAGAGGGCCTGACAGCCCAGATCCGCCCTTCTGATTTTGAAGGCAGCCACTTCTCCTTCCTACTCCCTGCAAGCTATGCTTTCGTCTCTAATCAAGTCATTTTTCCCTTTGTGACAGAGTGCACAAAGTTCATGTACCATGAAAAGGAGTGGGACTGTTCAATCTTGTGGGGCTGTCTGGGGGCCAGGGAAGAGCCTAGAAGTCCTCCGACCTGCTTGTCACACGGCCCTGCAGACAGCACCGCCGGGCCGCCACTGGTGGATCAAGGAAAGGGTTCCTCCTTTCCTTACTGATGCATAACTGCCCTTGGCGGAGATTTGCTACCTGTGGAATGGCGTATGCGTAATCACTAATAAAGCCAATTAAAAACGGCCCACAAGGTGCTGAGGAACAGCGATTGCTTGGGCAACTATTTCAAATATTTGACTGTTGGAAATCACCCGGAAATAGGGTTAGACACAAAGTTTCTTCAATACAAATAAGGATCTAGTGTGCTGCGGTCATTATACTCCCAGGAGAAAATTACTTTTAAATTACAACTACATAAAAGAAATAATTGAAAAGATTAATCATACTAAAATAATTGGCCTCTTTTACAAGTAATCTGGAGCAATATTCGGTCATTGACATCAATGTCTAATGGTAAAATACTAATGAATTTCATTCTTTAATGTATTTTATTAATGGTGCTAATGGTGGTGTTACCGCTTATAAATATTTCATAACTTTTAATTCATTAAATGTTCAAAGAATTTTCAAAAGTGCTTATTAGTTTTAACTCTTAGTATTTAATAGGTGATTGGCATTCTGACGGGGTAAAGATTATTGTTTTGGGTAACGGGAGTCCCTCCGAGTGTGGAGGATTAGACCCCAGTTATTGATGAGACCAGCGCTCCAACTGTAGCAAATGAAGGGCTGGGCGAAGCTGCGTTCCCTCTTTAGGTCTCCAAGGCCCCTCTCAGCCACTCCTGAAAATCTGTGGCGATGAGGAGAGCAAGGCGGACCAAGATAAATGAATTCCAGAGATGATCAGAGGAATGGCAGTTTAGACATGGGTTTCGATGCGCTACGTCACCCACACCTTCTCCAGCTTCCCAGAACAGCCGACTGCAGAGTCCACACATTCCAACCTCGCCTCCTGTCTCTGCGTCCTTCGTTTGCTAGGGGCCTTAATGAGTGAAACGGGCAAAAAGACGCAACAGGAAGAAAAGCAAAGGACACTGCATCGTGCACAGTGGAAGGAGAACAGGACTTGGAGAAGAAAAGCATGTATTTGAATCCTGAGTTGTGTGGATGCTGCATGTCCATTACACCCTGCAGTCCTAGGTGATTCATGTATGAAATGAAGATAGCGGTGCCTGCCCTGGGGTCCGTGTGAGGATTAAATATGACGGTGTGACACAGTGCGCGCAACCCGGTGGGAAATCAGGCAGGGTTAGTGCTGCCCCTCCCTAAGCCAAAGAGCATAGCATGGCGGGGCTCACCCCGTGGTCTTGGCACCTGACCCTGGTGCAAACAATTGACAGGAGTCATCAAGAAACACTGAATTAACTGTGAATTGCTCAACTCAGGGGTGTGGTGGAGCTTAAAGACGGTCCCTGGAGGAGGGACAGGCTGGCCCTGCTCTCAGTGCTCTGCCCTGCGGGTCTGGGGTCAGGCCGCCTCCAGAGCCTCGTCCACATCGGAACTGGCTTAAGGCGTTTGTCTGCGGGTGAGTTGAAAGGAGCCAGGACCCAGTAAGTGGGTCAGATAAAGTAGGCCAGCAATCCTCACACTTGGACACGTCTACCTCAAGGACATGCAGGGGTGTTCTGGGACAGTGCAAACCCACAGATTCAACAGAGCCTTAGTTTTGCCAAAAGATCAGAGCGGAAGGACATTGTTCTATGGAAACTAGCATGGCTGTGTATTGCACTCCAGTGCACACGACACAAATTTTAAGGTAAAACATGGGCTTTAAAGACATTTCCTGCGTGCAGTGATCCCAGATTCTGGGAGGTGCTTCATCCTTCTCTGCTAGTTGGGGTGCATCAAGGGAATGCTGGTGAAGCACCACTCCAGGGAGACAGAGGGACATGGGTAAAAGGAGGTACAGCCAGGCCTGCGACCATCTGCTGGAAAGCTGGATTGGAGGGCAGGTACCCTCTCTTGTAAACCATAGGTGTGCGCATGGTAGGCAGAATCCCAGGGTGACACCAGAGATCAGCAGTGGGGCCTGAGCCCACCAATCAGGCAGAAAAGGACTCGGTTCCTAAAACTGAGGTACAAACTGAAGGTCAGGCTAACCAAATATTAGATTTTGAAGTCCCCTGTGCATTGGCCTAAAGCTTCTTAAACTTTCCCAAGGATATAATCGACCTCAGAATTGGTTTTGTTTTATTTGAAGGGGGACACAGGGAGGGGTACTAAACTTTTATCTGAAGAGCTGGGAGACACTGCAGTTCTTCTCTGCCCATAACCCGGGACAGAACTGCCACCTGGCACTGTGGGACCCAAACGTCAAAGCCCTGCAGAGAGGAGGACCATGAGCAGGGGCCCAGGGAGCTGTCTGCTAGCGGATGGGCAGAGACGGGGCGGACAAGTGCATGCCCTTCCAGCATGAGATGCTTTTTCTCTTTTTACTGACAGCTATTTTGAAGTTTCTGGCATTCTCTCTCTTGAAGTTATGCTGCGAACGCGGCTTCGTGGCACTTCAGTTTGCCTTTCTAGCTGTGGTTGGTCTGGGGAGGCAACACTGAGTGCAGTTGCTGGCGGCTGCGCAGCACACCCCGCAGCGCCCAGCTGCATGGCCCTGGCGCCCTTGGGCTCCGTGATCTCTCCTCTCCCCACCCAGACTTTCGGGGTTCTCTGCGCAGCATTTGACTGGATGCGCCGTCTTCTAGATTTTGCTGCTTCTGCTCTTTCATTTAACTCCTAGCCAGCATTTTGTGTCTATAAAGCACTTAACAAACATTGACTAATTATCCTTCATTAATCATTCATGCAACTGGCAAACTAGGGTCTCGTCATTTCCTTCGAGAACAGGGGTGCAATATCCTGTCTGGATCTCAAGTCACATGCAGGTGGGATGGGGAGGCCATCACGGCAGCACTGGGATCCCCCAAACTCGCCGGGGGAGTGGGGCCGGAAGGTGGGCACGGGCCCTGGGAGGCCGCAGCGTCGCTAGGATGCCTTTTCGTGCTAATGAACAGGAAGGACGAGCTATATCGCTGGCCAATGGCAGCTGAAAGGCAATAAGCTTTAATTAGAAGCTTCTTCCTGGAAATTCACATGGACATAATAAGCCTGTTGTCTTAAAAGGCCCAGAGAGGTTGGATGCCTCAACTTTCTTTTGCTTTTCTAAGCCAATCCTTTCAATCATCTGTGAAATGTAAATCTAATGAAGACATTGGCTTTGATTAGCTCCCTAGTGCTCCAAGGACAGGCAGTCTGGGTCGGGGGCGGCCTGCCTGCAGGTTTATGGTTCAGAAACACACAGCAGGGCAGGTGAGCAAGCTGTCACAGCTGGGGCGGCGGTGGAGGTCACCCTGGGAATGGGGAAGGCCCCCTGCGCTCCACTCCCGAGGTCAAGGAGAGCCTGTGAGTGCATTCGGGATGATGAGTACATAAAGTTGGGGGTGAGAAAGTCCTAGGGTTACATTATGTGGGATAGAAGAAAAAGCAGGAAATTATAGGGAGGGAGGATCAATTTTCCTTCTTACCATACCATCTCTGTCTTTCTTGTTAGTGTGCAGACTAAGCTTCCTGCGAGCCTCAGCACGTCTCTCCCTAGTCTGTGCGTGTCCCAACGCTAGAGGGCTGTCCTGCAGACATGGCCCTTTTCCCCATTTCTCTCTCCACCCCTAACCTGTGGCTGCGTGATGCCAAAGCATGTACTCAATTGACAGTTATGTCATTTGTTTACTTTGTGAGATACTGAATAGGTAAAGGCACACTGACTATTTCCCTTCTCAAATGTTGCTTTTGACATCTCATGGACAGCCTCTTTCTCTCTCTCCACACCCTCAGTCTCCGTCCTCTGCTTCTCTCAGGCTCTGGCTAGCTTTATCGTTTTGCTTACCTATTAAGTCATTCTGACCTCTGAAACTTCTTTCTGTCCTTATGTAAGAAAGAGAAAACCGGGTCATTGAATTGGTCATCTAATCGCTGTGGCCAAGCCTCAGGTACCAGTGAAGCCTGTTCTGCTCTCACTCCAGGCTCTGTACCCATGGCCAGGGGCTGAAATGGTCAGATTGGCCACACAGGGGCCAGATCTGGGCTGTGTACTCACAGAGTCTCCTTCTCTTTTCTTCCTTACTCTAAACATAGATTTCCTCCTCTCCTCCCTTTTCCCTTCACCTGCTAATTCCTCCTTTCTCTTCCTGTGTCTGTTGTTCCTTCAATAGGAAACTTTGGCTTCCCCTACACACGTGCGCACACACCTCACAAGCACATATGAACACACGAAAAGTGAGGGGTTCTGTGGGGCATTTGGACACAGCAATCCTAAAGAGGGCATCGGGGGCAAACCCACTCACAGCCTTCGGCTGGAAAGTGAGGTCTTACCTAAGGCTGAGACCACCATATGGCAAAGGCAAGGATCTAGGTAGATAAGATGGTCCAGCATTATCCTCTGGGTGTCAAGAAGTTAAACTGAGCTTCTGGGTCATGGGAGTTGAGGCAGCACTTAGTACATGGGAAAACACTGGAAGCTAGGAAGAAGAGTCTGGGGAAAACTTGTTCAGCAGAGCACAGAGTTTAAGCTCATAGTACACACTGAAGACTTTCCACCTCGCCTTTCCCAGTCTTTAACAAAGTCACATTGAAAACGCCAGCTTACCATGGTTGTAGTCCAAGAGATTTTCTGCGTTTTGGCCAGGGTTTTAAAGGATTTAAGCACCACTCCTAACACCAGATTGATGATCCAGTAGTGACCCGTGGATTCTCCAAGGAAATGACAAACTCAGAGAAAGAGGGAGGATGGGAGCAGCCCTGAGCACTCCCTCTGCAGAGTTCCAGCAAAGCTTCATGGGTCACAGGTGGACCATTCAAGTACCACAGCCTGTTTGACTTTTGCTTGTGCTGTTTTTCCCTCCTAATAAGTTGCAAGTCTTCCACTCATCTCTGCATCCCTACTACTTGGCACAAAGCCTGGCACACAATAGGGACTCCATGAATTTTTGTACAGTGTTAAGTGAGTGAATGAACACATGAATCAACATGGCATGGGAAAGTGTCTATGAATGCAGAGTGGAAAATTGAGATCAGTAGCTAGCAAATGTAAATTAGGCAAATGCACCAATATTGCAGATAACTTCAGATATCCACATAATCACTTGAGGACATTCTACTTTGTCAGTGAAAGCAAAGGCAAACATGCCCAGTAGCATAAGCTTAAATTCCTGATTCTCCCCTGCCAAGAAAAGAAGAATACTTAATAATAATAATAGTAATAGCGAGTATGAGCCCTCCACCCACACCATCTAGAATCTCTTTCTGCAAGTCCCTAAACTCCACCAGGACTACCCAGAAAGGTGATCAGAGAGAAACACCCCCACATGATGGTTTAAGGTAGAATTCTGCCACTTCTCTGAAGATGTTACCAAAGAATCAGACAGCAAATGTAATGTCCTTTTGCCTTCTGGGACTTCAGTTAACAATACAATTCTTTTCTTTTGAAAACCACAAGTTTCATATGACTTAGCATCTGGGGAGGGCCTCAGGATTTTTCTTTCTGTCTTCCCTGCTTCCCAATTACACACATTAATAGACTGAGGCCCAAAGAAGTTAAAGTTCTATAATTACCCAGTGGCCAAGTCATGGCGTTTTGTCTCTGATTCAATTTTCCCTTCAACGTCTCCCTGCTACTTCTCAGACTTGGAGAGACTAGAAGGTGACTTGAACATCTGTATATCCTGGTCCCCACTCCACTCCAGTCCTTACCATCCGGTACAGAGCCTGGTGCAGACCAGGTGCTCAGTCCATGGTCTTAAATACAAACAAATGGAATACATGGCATCCTGATAAAGTTGTCCATGGGTGATAAGCATACTGGCATGTTTTATCTCAGTTCGTATTTTCAAAGAGAGGACCAGCCCACACTCAGCCCAGTGAAAGGGCAAGCTGAAGAAGAAAGCTGTGGTAGGGGAAGAAAACCCTGGCCAGTTGGGATATAAAAGAATCAGCCTGTTGGTAAGGATTTTAAACATCATCAAAAGGATGCAAGTTTTACAGTCTGTGTGCAAAAATTAAAAATTAAACAACATAGCTCTTAGAAGAACTCCCCACATTTCCATTCATGGCTGACAGTTCAATTTAAAGTCAATTCTAAAAGTCAACTCTGACACAGTGGTTTTCTTTACCCCTTTGGGCAGATATTCTGACAGGCAGACTTCTATTCTCCTTCCCATCCTCTGTGGAGTGAGAAAAATGGGACGGCTCTTGTGCCACCTGGTAATGAAGAGCTACCCATTCTGGCTTCCAGTAGACACCCACCCCCTGCCAGGCCAACCCTGTGAATGTGGCTAAAGGGGTCCTTGTTGGCAGGTCACTTGGTCCACATGGATCACTTCAGCTCCCTCCGCAAGTCCTCCACACACCACATCGGCCACCTCTGGCCCCTGTCGGGAGGAGACCGACTCCCCACACTGTCCCATGCTGCTCTGGACCCTGGGGTACGCTCTACCCACAAACTCTCAGCTGCCCTCACCTCTACTCCCCTGGTCTGTTGAAGAGCCCGGAGCCAACCCAGGGCATGCATGTCTTTTCGCTGGCAAGTCCCCTCAGCCTTTCTGGTCTTTCCCTCCTCACCCCACCCCAACCAGGCCAAGCCCCAGGAGGGAAAACAGACCTCGTTGCCCTGACTGACTCTGCTTCTCTAATCACCTCCTGGCCACTGTCCTAAGCCCCGCTCTCCTTCATCCATATTGCTGAGGAAGAGCTTAGCAAGGACCCCTGAACGGGACCTAAGTCTCCTCTCACTGCAACCATGTTAGGGCTTCCAGCTTTCCTGAGCTGTGACATGAATCCCAGGGTGAACCAGCCTCCTTCGCTCCCCCAGCTCCACCCCTGCCCTCATCTCAGGAAAGTCTCCACGCTCCACAATCCTCACGTGTGTCACTTCCTTTCCCAGGAGGAAACAGGGAGACATTCCTGAAGCCACAGTCTGTCAGTCCAGGTGTTGTTACCAAAGCTGAACATTTTTTCCTGGTCTGAACACACCAGGTGTCTGCCATGGAGGTCAGAGAGCTACCTTAAACATAACGTGTCTGGTTAGAAAGTCTCCCTGTAATTAATCTGTAATCACGAGAAGACTCCCATTCAATGTAGAACATTAACTCAGTAATATTTATATTTTTCCCATTTTAATTCTGTGTTTATAGCCCATAATAATGAGGGACTATGAGACTGAGTGACATTTTTAAGGGTTTAGATTTATTTCAATGAGACCATTTGAGTTTCATAATCCCACTCCCAAAATGGGAGGAAGAAGAAGGTCCCATACCAGAGCCCTAGTTCTTGCCAGAGTTACCCAGTTTCCAGCTAAGCGATGTAGTCTCCTGGCACTTTTCACAAACAGAACGCACAGCGGAAAGGTGGGGGTTCTTCTAAGAGCTATGTTAAGTTTAATTTTTAATTTTTGCACACAGACTGTAAAACTGGCATCCTCTGTACACTTCTTAATAACTCTTCTGAAGGGATGGCTGAGTCTGAATTGTTGACTCAGATTGGATCAGCCTTCCAACAACCCTGCTTTCAGAAGTGGAAATGATGAATTGAAGAGTTAATCATTTTGGTTTAAAAAAAAAAAAAAATGCATCCATCACTGAGGCCCCCGGGCTTGTGTTCAAAGATTAAAAGACACAATTCCCTCAGAAAAATGGACTGAGTAACCTGTATGTAGGCCAGCCAACTGCAGTCTAGACGACCATGTAATCCCACACCTTAGGTCCAAAGGAGGTCCCGTGAGCTCAGAGACTAGAGTACATGTCCTGATGGAAGTACATGGGGAGGGAGGGCGGAAGGGAAGGAAGCGGGGAAGGAAGGAAGAAAAGGGAAAGGGGAAATGAATTTCTTAAACTTCTAGAACTTGTTTCCATAACCCCCATCATCTCCGGTACTTGGTGACCTTCAATGACTCTTTCACCAGGAGTTTTTTCCAGATTCTCTTCGAATTCTCCTCCTCGCCACCTACCCATCCCTATCACTTTTCATCTTGCCCTCCATCATTCTCTTCTCTACATTCCTGTTCCTTTTGTGGGGTCAGAGATCGGATATGGATCATGGAAAACAGTGAGGTGAGGAAAGGGTGACCCCATGCTCTACCCATAGAGACACCACATGGTGACCTCCAATGGCAGATCCTGGAGGAATCACCTCAGCCAGCCTCCTCACAGAGAACTTAAGTGACTTACCCAAGGTCACGCAGCAAGTCACAGCTGAGCTAAACCCAGAACCTTGTCTCCTGACAACTAGTCCGGGGTTCTTCTCACCGTAATGCATTGCCACTCACTGTGGTGACACCTTCCCTGCGTCCCAGGATGGATGCCGCTGACACGCACACGCGCACGGGGAGTCATTCTTCCTGCCGAGAAATGCATCCAGTTATGGGGAGGAAGGTGACAGCTGTTTAATAGCAGCTCTGGGGGATGGTTCTGGACTTAGAATGTGGAATATTATCTCCCGCTAATGCGTTAGAGGAGACACGGGGAAACAGAATGTAATTATCCAAATGGCTGTTTTTTCCCGGATACTAACGCTAATTCCCCCGCCCCGGTGAATAATGCTGAGGGGTCTGTAACAATTCGTTTCTGCCCCGTCTGAAAGCTGTCACCACTCCTGATAGCACAGGGACCTGTTTTGCCCACGCGGGGTATGTATTTGAGACTGCCTCAGAGATCAGCCGCAGGTTCGTCCTTTCCTGGGGGCTCCAGGGAGCGTCTCCCCAACAGGAGGATCCGGAGAGACTGCTGCTCAGCTCCTGGAAACACGGCTCCGGGAGCCCCCCTCCAGCACGGTCCTTCTGCACTTCCCTTTGCCTTTCTCAGAGCCTCCCGCAGCCTGTTTGGCTCCAGGCCCCAATGACAGGGAGGAAGGATTTGGAGAAACACTCTATTCTTGAAAGGACCCAAAGCAAGTGGGCCTCCTACCACCCTGCGTAAACAAACCTTGTATACAGGCATCTCAACTACCAAGCATATAAATGTAGTATAATTAATTCATCTCATCAACCAAGAAATAACTTCTCCTCTAAATGTCTGCAGGCTTTCATTTGTACCATCATTATGGTACTTAAGCTGTGCCACAACCCCTAGTTATTTGTCCTCCTGTCACATCTGCCCTAAGATTCCTAGTCTTGGAGGACAAGAGTCAAAGAATCATCTTCGTGCTTCCGCAGCACCTGGCACCACAGAACCATACACCGGGAAGATGCCCAATGAATAAAACCTTCACACGAAGTAACTGACAAAAGCATGTGTAATGCATGGCTTTAGAAAAAGGTACCCACTGTGTGCAGGGGTGAGCTTTGCGCAAGAAGCTCAGGGCAACGTGTGTCCTGAGGCTAGGCCTCAAGGAGAGGATCTGCTGGCCAAGTTCCAGACAGTGCGCGAACACTGCAGCAGTTCCTTACTCAGAAAGGAAGGAAACAGCCAACTTAGGCCGAAACGGAGCCCAGTGCCCAAAAGGCTGCCTCACGGCTCCGTAGACTGTCCCGCAAGGGAGCGGCAGTGGCGTGGAGAAGGCTAAGGGCACTGGAACTCAGGTGGAAGGGCCACAACTCTCGGCTTTAACCCTGGCCGGGCCGGGCCAGGCCTGCGGCTGCTTACCGCTCTGGCCATCAGACGGGAATTGAACGACACCTGCTTCCTCACTCTGACCAGGAAGCATCTGATCTGCAAAGCCCTAGGCACCGCCCAAAGGCCACGCTGCATAAACTCTGCGTTAGGTAATGTGTTCTCCAAGATGGAGAAAGGAGGTGAGAAGGTGGTGAGATCACCCAACCAGAGGTCCTGCTCAGGAGATTTTCCATCAGGACGAGCTGGATGGCGCTGTGCCATCTAGGAGGTGAGGCGGCTGATGCAGCTCCCTCATGATATGCTGAGAGCCTTTATGAATTGAGTCTCCGGGAGTCCAACTGGGTAGGGTATTGATCCCGAAGTCACCCTCAGGTGCAACAGCCATAAATTACCAGTCAGCTTTTATTATGTGAGAGACTTTCACATTCTAACAGCTTGATGTTCTCCCTTTTATTACCCTAATGAAATGCCAAGACTTGACCTAACCACAAGAAGGCATCCAAAGAAGAGGGAACAGGACTTCTGGGCTAATTGACTAAGTTCCTCTCTGAGAAGGAACGAACCTGCCAGGACCCCCTGCTATGCGTGGACAACAATCTGGAAAGTGAATGGTACAGCTTTGGTGAAACTCAAGGAGGATGAAGGCTAGAATTACGATCCCGAGGAGCACTGGGCCAGCCTGCACAACCCCTGCTTCATGGATAGGCACTGGCTGCAGCATGAACCCTGACTTGCTGACCCAGGGAGACACAATCCCAGCTGGCTTGTAGGCAGTGCCACTGGGTCATCCTTCTATATATACCTAGAAGGTTCTTAACTGTTCATCCTTTAGTTGAAAAAGACCTACTCCAGAACCATTTATTCATCAGTCTCCAAACATTTGTGAATATCTGAATGTGCACAGTAGGGGAGTGCTGATTCTCACAGCTGCTTGTGTGGTAGAGAAGGAGAAGGGTGTGTGACAACTAATTACGATGGTGTGAAGTGCCACCATGGGGGAAGAATAGGGGCATCCATGAGCAGATGCTACCAAGGGAGGGGTGGTGTCCGCGCCACCTCTCACTGAGGCCACATACAGTTTAGTTCACAGAGATGAAGATAAGCTGTCCACAGGGAGGGGTAAATTCACATTCGGGTACCACTGTTGAACAGTCAAGTTCCCTGATGCTTGAGCAAACTTAAGATTGAAACAGTTTCCCCAGAGCCCTGGGAAGAATGTGCTGTCAGCCGCATTGCTTCCTGGGAGCCACTAAAAATGCCAGGCGACTTTCAGTCTCACTTGGAGACAGACAAGACCAAGAGCCCTACACAGAAGCAGCCTGAGTCCTAACATTCTGCACGAGGCTCTGAGTTAGGTGTTTTCTTCATCTTTGTTTTTCACTTAGAGCCAGAACATTTATCAAAAATTATAAAATTTTAAAAAATTATAAAATTTCATCAGCAGTCCTATCAGTTGTCATTCAGAGATTTAAATTTCCAAATAAATAAAATATCTCATGAGGACACTATTGTTTTGTTCAAAAAGCAGCGCCTACCTTGGGACTGTTAGTATTTTCTTTCTCAACACTTGTAGGTTTCCTCACGTAAGTAAGTTTATGATGTAACACAAACTTTAGAGGGGCCCCGACAAACTCAATGTCATGTTGGTTAAGAGCTCTGGCTTTGGAATCTGACCTTCCGGGCTCAAGTCTCCCTTCTGCTGTTTACCAGCAGTATGAACTTGGCCGCTTCCTTTGCTTCTCTTCACCTCAGTTTATCCCTCTGTAAAATAGTGATAATAATAGCCTCTATCTCATAGGGATACCAAGTGGGGCAAATAAGATATTGTATGTTTTATGTTTATCACAGTGACTAGTACATAGGGAGATTTGACTCTTCCTCAGAAATTGAAGCAACAGTTCCTGAGATACACCCCTAACCACCATGTCCAGGAAGAACACTTTTCCCACCCACCCCAGCAGGAAAACCTTGCTAAATTAGCCTGCTGATTCTAAAGGGGATCGCTAACATGAAAGAAGATGCCAGGTCAAATCCTAGCTGGAACTTGCTACTTGATGTGAGAGACCTTGCATATTCCAAAGGCCAGGGAGGCCAGGGGCTTTTGGTACTCACCTCTGATCAGGACAGCGTGGGGTTCGATTCCCCAGCCAGGGCACAATAATCAGGTTGCAAACCGGGTCTCCAGCCAGGTCTCCAGACAGATCCTTAGCTGGAGGCAGGTGGAAGGCAAGTGTACATTGATGTCTCTCTCCCTCTCTGCCTCTCCCTTCCCCTCTCTCTAAAAATAATAAATAATAAATAAAATCTTTAAAAAAAAAAGGAAGGACAGTATGGAAATTGAGTCTGGCCATGGTATGACCCCAAATAGCACAGGCATCTGCCATGAAGATTGCCAAGCCTGCTGAGAGTTCAGGAGGAAGGTAACTGGCCTTCCTGGAAGCCAGAAGCAGTGTTGCGACATTCTGCATGAAGGGGCAGCAGTTTTAGATGGAGAGAACCAAAGAGACAGACTTTAATTAGAGCTAGTGTGTAAAGACAAAGGTGAGCGCCCCTGCCTGACTGCATCTTTTCTTTCAATTTGAGGGAGCAAAGCCTGGGGCCTGCCTAGCAAACCGTGAGTGATGTGGGGTGGCTGCGGGTCCAGAGGGTGGGGCTAAAGGTAGACGGGGAGCTGTCACGGTGGGTTACGAATGTCAGGGGAGCCTTCAGACACTGAGGTTTCAGCTCATACCCAGGTATTCTTTACCCTGGGCTGATCTCTTCTCCATCCAGGGCAGCCCAGAATAAACAGCACCCAGCAGATGCCTGGGAGCCCTGCAATGCGTGGGGCCCAGATGGTTGGTTTTCTTTATTTAGTTAGTTATTGTTTTCGGTGTAGCTGAGTGATTCCGTACCAAGGTGGGTCCATTCAGTCTCCTGTCCCAAAACCAGACAGGAGGGGTGGAGAAAGTTTGGGGTTCCTGAAGTATACTTACCATTTATTGATTCAGCCAACTCTGGGCAAGCAGCTTCCACTGAATTTCAGGACAGAGGCAGCAAAGTGCAAGGGCGTATGAGGGAATGCTCAGATCTCTCAATTAATACTTCAGTGAAAATGTTAGTTGGTTTCCTAACAATTCTTTTTTACCTGGGAATTTTCCCCCCAAATTAAATCTGATGTGGGAAAGCAATAGGACATAGAAGGTAAAGAGTATGGGTTGAGAGTCAGACTGCCTGAGTCCAAAGCTTGAAGCCACTGTTCTTAGCTGTGTGATGTGAGGTGAGCTGCTTGACCTCTCTGAGCCCCATTTTCCTCATCTGAAAAAAGGCAGATAATAATACTACCTACTCGTAGAGCCATAAGGAAATAGAGTAAGTCAACACCTGTGCAGCCCAGCACAGAACCTGGCACATGTTTAATGCTCAGTAAGGTCAGTTACTGTTATTCCGTGGGACAGACAAGAGCATGGCTGCCCAGGTTGCGTTATGACCAAGGGGCCTGCAACTCCACCTGGTCAGCTTCTGCCACACCCCCCACAGGCTCCGTGGTACCTCTGGGGACCCAGGGAGAGTTGATCTAGAAGATGTTTAGCAATAGGCTCTCGGGGGCGGGGGGGGGGGGTGCGGCGAGGAGAGAGGAAGCTCTCATTCCAGCATTTGCTAACCTCTGCCTTGTAATCAGTCCAATAATGACCGATTTTAAGCTGGCAGCCTGAGGTCACTGCACACAGACGTAGGACGCCAGGCAGGTCCACAGCGGGCCCCAGCACGCCTCTGGCCCTGCGGCTCAGGAGCCCAGCGTGGGACCCAGAGACCCTGGGGGATCCCTCCCGGCCCTGGCTCTGTACAGTCTACCTCAGGGGAACCCAAGCTTCGGAGTTAAGCCCCACTGTTCCCAATGGCAGGCAGGCATCAGGGAATGGGCAGAGTGTGGAGCAAGAAAGAGTTTGGGGAATTCAGGAGCTTGGGTTTATGCCCAACACAAAAGGTAATGTGCCCGCCAGCTTGGTGACTCTTAATTAGATGAGATTGAATCAGCAGAACTGCTTCCTGTGGCTGAAAGGCTTTCCCTGCAAGTGCAGCCAGGGACTGGGGAACCGGGTGCGGTGGCATGTGTGACGGAGACGTCCAGGATGGTATGTGTGTGAGTGTGCGTGTAGCGGGAACACAGGCCAGGAGGGGCTGAGGTCCCTGGACTGACCAGCTTGGCAGTTACTCCTGTGGAAGGTCACGTGGAAACACCCTGGACTGGGAATCTAGGGGCCTGGGTATGAGGCCTATGACTGTGTGACTTTGTTTCTCCTTCTGAAATATGAGAATAGAGATACCTACCTTGCCTTCTTCACAGGAAATATTGATTGTAGGAGCAATTGAAATAATATCTGTGAAAGCTCTATTCAGAGAAGCAGCAGAACATCCCACCCAGGGGTTGGCCAGTTGGCCAGAGGCCTCTGAAACCAGTCAGTTGCTAGGACAGGTACCAGACACCTATTCATGTCACCACCAAGAAAAGTGGGAGCATTGTAAGTCCATGGCCTGGGACTGGAATCAGAAAGCTGCAGGTGCCAACAAAGCGACTCTTTATCTTCTCCAAGGAGACATGAGAGCATGTCACCTCCAGTCCTGTGTGTTAGGCATCATTAAAGCCTCTGAGCTTTTCTTTGTCTAAAATTGGGATAGTGAGGAGGAAGAATGAAAACTAAGATGAAGCATTAGCATGGTGTCCACCACATGGGGCGCTGCTCTGTGTCCCTCACACTGAGACACAGCTTGCCCAGCCCCCCACCGCCTCAGGGACCTTCAGCCAAGCCCCGAAGACAACCAGCTCTGTCTGAGTTTCAGAGTCTGAAGAAAGACATAACTCAGCACCTTGCGAGCTCCGCCCTTTGCCCTCGCCAGACCAAGGCCCGGTGATGCTCCAAAGCGCAGGTTGTCAGGTTGGAAGATTCCAGAGATCAGCCTTCTGTTTGATGATTTTTTACCTCACCCTTCCCTTGAAAGTGGGTCAATTGCAAATGCAGATATATGAAAAGTAAAGAATTGGCGGTTGGTTGGCAGGAATGAGCAGTGCGCCCAGCTGGCCATCTTCCCTTGGAGGTGCCTCAGCCCAGCCCGGCAGACCTGCTCTGCCCTGTGCCCTGAAGCCCTGCATGGCCGGGGCACTGCCGAGGAGGGGAGCACGGAGGGTGGGGGTGCTGAAGCAGAGCCCAGAGGTCACCGGCCTGGGGGCTCAGTCAGCCACCAACGCCAGGAAACTCAGAACTAGTGCCCTTCCCTCTCTAGAGTGCAGATTCCTCATCTGCAAAGTGACTGATCAACTCCGTGTACTCGCCCTGCTGTGATCTCTGAAATGGGGTGGATGTAGTCAGATAACCCCAAGTAAGAAAGGGAGCAGGGGAGCCCAGCCCCAACCGTGACAGTGAATGAGTGGTCCCTGGCCATTCACCCCACACCCTTGACCCTTTCTCACTCTGCCCTCTTCCCAGATACACCCTGCAGGTACTACTGGGCTCTGCCCCTCCCGGACATTCCCCTTATTCTCCACTCTCCCCCTGCCGCCATCCTCAGTCTCTCTTCTCCCTTCTCTCGCCCATGAGTGTCTCAGTTCTTAGTGGCTGAGTTGCTAATTGCTGATTAATTATTCAGTATTACAATGCCACACAACCCTTCCAGGCCTCAGTGTTCCTACCTGACATGCTGTCCTCTATGTGTTTGCTTTAGCGTGTTTAATGCTGCCAGCACACAGACACATTCGGGGGGAGAGGTGGGAGGGCCCCAAGCAGTGGCTTCTCTGGGCCCACCTCAGCTGGAGACCGACTTACGTGGCTCCCCCAGCATTGCCTCTAAAGGCATCCCTGACTTCCCTTCTTCCTCACACTCGCACAGCTAACAGTCTGAGTGCGTGCCACTGTAACAGCTTACCAACAGCTTCCACACGGGCATCTCCTTTGCTCTTGCCCACATCCTCACTGCTCCCCAGGTCAGCAGGGGGACATGAGGGCACAGCATAGGCGGGCTGCGGGGGGCCGGCGCTTAGTGCAGCTTCCACCAGAGCCCCCGCCGATGACTTCCTGCCTGGTGCCTTCTCCACAATACTGTGCCGCCCTGCTCAGAGACTGCGTTCACTTCCGGCTTCTCACACCAAGGGAAGCTGCAAAAAGAGATGGTGGCTGCCAAGGTCAGGGCAATGATACAGTTAGCTTCTCTGTGGCCTGGACTGAACACCCAGGGCTGCAGGGACCCCAGCAGGGAAGTTCTTGGCTCTTAAAGCCAACTGCTGCTCCTCGCAGGAGGCAGCCCAGTTGAGTGCCATTCCTCTCTCTGGCTCCCCTTCTCCGGGCTAGAGCCCCTGCTGGAGGAAGAAGTGTCTACCCCCTCCACCTCCCCACTGGGGGACTGAGTTGCACCTTGGCTTCCCCAGCCGGACTCCACACAGACTTCTCAGCTGCAATTGTGGCCATAAATCAGCCTTTCCAGGTGTTTGGTCAGATATCCCTGACTGATGGCTCTAGTTCATTCTTTGAGCCAGACCACCTACGTCATAGGTCATGGCCAGCCTAGGCGTCAGTTGTTCCTGGCTGAAGCCCGTGCTGCATGGCACAGAGGTGGCCTACCGGGAGGCAGGAACTCGGGCGGTGAAGTTGGCAGGATGGTGTATCCAGCACTGGCCTTTGCCTGGACACATTCCCTTCTGTCCTTATCAACTGGCCACCACTAATGGATTATGGCCCAGGGCAAGTGCCACCCCCTTTGTGAAGCCTTCAGTGAGAATGAGTCAGTCCTGCCTTTAAACGTCCATAGATCTCTCCTTGGTTTTCACATGTCCTAACCCCATAGGAATAGAACACCCCAAAAGAATGAAAGTATCTTTATCATACATTGATGTCTCTCTCCCTCTCTGCCTCTCTCCCTACCCGTCTCTAAAAATGATAAACAAAATCTTTAAAAAAAGTATTTTTTACCTATCTTTAATCATTCTATATATTAATTTTGTAAAAGTGCTGATATAACTCAATATTTCCCAACACTGTTGGGATGAAAATTACACCATCTTCAAATACATGTAATGAATGTTGAGTTTTACAATGTTGTCCAAATTTCTCTAGTGCAGGAAATTTAGTGCTTAATGTGCTAATGTGGAATATAAATTTCCGAGAGGGAAAGAGAATATTTAGCCTTCCTGTACTTCTCGCCATGAAATTACTTTTTTATGAAGCACCAGAAACAACCTCAGAACCAGAGTTGTCTGCCAAAAATAGTTTGGGAGGCACCAATGTAGCAAAAGTGGCTTCAAGCCAGGTGTGGTCAAGTCAGAGTTCAAAGGTGGCTCTATGACCTTGGACAAATCACTTAACTTCTCTGGGTCTGGGTTTCTTCACCTGGGCAACGAAGATAATAACACCTACTCATAGGTGGACAGTGAAGTGACAGAGAGTATGCAGAGTGACTTACACAGTGACCGGCAGCGGGCAGGTTCTCGATCCACGGTCACTGTTAGTTTCTTGGGACTCCTTTACCGCTGACTTTACTCTAGAGCAGGGGCTCTGGAGGTGCCGGAGCACAGCACCCCAGAGAGGCCTGAAAGTCTCTGACAGCCAATAGAAACCCCGTAAGGCCGGACATTCCTCTCAGGGCAGGCGTCTCCATGGGCTCTCCATACCTGCCCATCTCCTTACCAGTCCCCGGACCTCCCCATCTGCCCACCTCCTTAGCAGAACCAGGGACCGTGGATGGGTTGCTAACTTCTTTCTGGCCACAAAAACAAAAACAAAAAGCCCTAGTTCTACTTGTCCATTTGGGTTGGGCCATGATAAATCACTGGCATACAGCATGCTGAGTGAAATAATAAATAGCTTTCTTCTATGGCTTCTGTCTCATCACCTCATTCATGTCTGCTAGAACTCCCGTGAAATGCCCTGGAGTTGTGCACCAGGACAGTTCTGATCCCGCCACCCTGCAGACAGGCAGGACAGGAATTATTTATGCCCATCTTACAGATATGAAAAGAGTAAGTCAGGGGTCTGAGTCTTTGCCCTAAGATCAGCAGTTGATCAGCCTTGCCTGCCGGACATGCTCTTACTGCTTCTCCATCAGCCTCAGGGCTCTGGGGCCCACCTTGCTCTGCCTAGAGTGTGTGATGCTCCTGCTCAGTGGTTCCTTCCTTGCCTGAGCCCAACTGCCCAGACAGGTCCCTCCTGAACAGCCCTCTCTAGTAGCCATGGTGACCAGGACCTTGCAGGAACTGGTTCTTTTGGTCAGGCTGCTCTCCACTGAGCATGGTATATTCCCAGGTGTTTACTGTCTGTATAAGGCACATTCCCATCCCTCTCCTAATCACCTGGCCAACTTATACACATCCTCCATGCCACCTGCAAGGCGCCCCTTAAAAGCTGCAAATAATGAAAAGAGAGGCCTCCATCCAGGGCCCAGGCTGCCACCGATTTTTGCATTGGAGAGTTGAAAACAGCCCCAGTACAGTGGACCCCTGCTTCTCGAGTGCGGAGTTGTTTTGTGTCTCAAGGAACCTCTCCCTTCAGCTGCTGCCCCTACATAGCAGACACCTCTGCAGAATGCACTGTGATGCCCCCACTGTGATTCCTAATGGACTACCAAGTCAGAGTTGCCCCGTGCACCTCAGCCCACGCGACAGCAATCACAAGCAGGCAGTTTGAAAAGACTCGCCGTGGATGAGGCCACAGACAAACAGAGGCCGGACCCAGGCCTCGGCCTATTGTCCGGACATCCATCAGAATGAGGTCAAGAATGAAAGGACAGGCTGTACCACGGGCCAGCGAACCCACTGCTTCCTGGTAATTGGGACATGGCAAGCCACACAGAAGAGAGCCCATGCCTCTGTCTTCCCCGAGCCAGTGGAGACGGCAGCCCTGCCCCGCATTTCATCGGGGTGTGAGAGTAACGCAGCCAGCGTGCATCAGGCTTTAGTCCGGGTCGGCACCCCTGGGAGCTTTCTGGGCACCAGCTCATTTGCTCTTCACAAAGAGCAGTTGAAGGAAGGGCTCTCATTACTCCCCTTACGCACTCGAGAAAACTGAGTCCTGGTGCGGATAAGCTATTTCCCCTTGCTTACACAGTGAGCATGTGATGGAGCAGGGTCAAACTCGGGCAGGCCTCCTGTCTTCAGAGCTCAGCTCAGAACCCGCGGAGCAGTCCTAGTTGAACTGGGGTGCCTCGTATGGGAGTCTCAGTGAATGCTATTCACGTGAGGGGAACATTGAATTAGGAATCTGTCCTGACGGAAGGAGCTGTAAATAGAGGAAAGCAACCTGCCTTCAGATCCGCCGCATTCCTTCTATATGATCTGGACAAGAACCAGGTCTCTTCGTGGCTTTGTAACTACCTCACAGAGTTACGACAAAGACTAAATCTCATAATGCTGTCAAAGTGCTTCAGAAACCATCATGTTGACCATATGAACCATTAGGACTTGCCGTCGTATCATATGAATAAGCAGGGAATGAAGAACCCTGGTCTTGCTCCTAACTAGCTGACCGAAATGTCCCCACTGGCTTTGTGAATTGGTGCCCCTGAGCTTCAGCTTTTTAACCATAGAATGGCACTACCGACTTCTCACCTTACCTCCTCCTGACCCGATTGCCCAGGTTTTTCAAAAGCCCCAGTGAGCTGAGGCCCGTGGGCAGACACACAGCATACCGTAGGAATGGAAAGCATTTATTATGAAGGAGATTGCACTGCGATGCCCTCTCCAGCACTTTACAGACGCAGTTTATTCATTCTCATAAGCAGACCCAGATGGACCACCCTAAGGGACCATCTGGCTGGGTAGAGAAGCCAAGCCAGCCTCCGAGAGATGGGGTGACTCTGGCATATTGGGCTGAGGGTGGAATCCTGTAATGCATGCTTTCAATAACCACCCAACCCGGCGCAGACCATGCTGCCTCAGAGAAGAAATATAATAGGTCCCTTCACCCCCCAATTTTTCCTTTTGTCTGGAGGGACCAGTTCATCAGCCCACACCAAGTTCATGAGAAAGTCTTCAAGGTGACACAGAAAACCCTGACAGTCTTGCAACCAAGAATAAGGTATAATAATCCCAGGACCAGCACTACCAGAATTTGCATAATTAGAAACTCAGCCCTAGCCAGGTAGCTCAGTTTGTTAAAGCATCATCCCGATACACCAAGGTTGTGGGTTCAGTCCCCAGTCAAGGCACAAACAAGAATCAAAGAATCAACCAATGAATGCATAAATAAGTAGAAGAACAAATCAATGTTTCTCAATGTTTCTCTCTCTTGCTTTTTCTGTCTCTAAAATCAATCAAGTAGCTCTGGTTGGTAGTACAGTGGATAAGGCACTGGCCTATGAACCCAAAGGTTGCTGGTTCGATTCCCAGCCAGGGCACATAACCAGGTTGCAAGCCAGGTCTCCAGCCAGGTCTGTAGCTGGAGGCAGGTGAAAGGCAACCATACATTGATGTCTCTCTCCCTACCTGCCTCTCTCTGGAATAGTAAATAAAATCTTTTAAAAAGAATAATAAAATCAATAAACCTCTTTTAAAAATTTAAAAAGCAGCATAATTTTTATGCATGCTAAAATTCGAGAACCACTTCTCTGGCATAACATCTGCGGCTCATGGCAGGCACCCTGCCGATGTGGAAGGTTAGCTTTATAGCAGCTCATTTCCTGAGCAGTCATCACTCCCAGGACCACAACCCGAAAGGCAGCCGAGTTGAATGTCTCCCTGTTTTCTCCCCTACGTTCATTCCCCTTACTCTCCAAGTGGTCCCTGCATCTTAGCAATGAATAGGACCATAAATCAGTCCTTTTCCCTTTAATAAGAGGTAAGGGGAGATAGGCTTCCCAAATCCATTGCTTTGGAGCCCAGAATCTGGACCTGAATCTCTTCTCTGCTCTCTAAGAAGAATGGCCAGGTCCTAGCTGCAGGCACATCCCAGCTCACAGCGCCAGCCCATTATTTCTCCCCACCCACATACTCACCTTCATCCCAGCCAAACCAGCTGATTATCTGACCATCTTCAGTGGTTCTGTTCCGTACTTCTCCCAAGTGCTAATGGAGCTGCTCTCACCTCTCATTGCTAAGCAGAGAAGTCTACTCTTGACAGGTGACTCCAGGTTAGCTAATAACTGGGGTGTGAGCAGAAGCAAGCAGGCACACTTACCGTTTAGTCTGGCCTCCCCCAGCGCACTGGCGCTTTGACGTAGGGACCGCAGGGAGCAGACCATGCCACGTCTCCTTTACCCCTGCCGCCCACTATGACACGTGGAGGGTGCTCTGCAGTCATTTGATAGGGGGCAGCCTGCCCTGGGTTCACCAGAGTGTTATCAGCAGAGCCTGGGTTGAAGGAACAGAGTTCAGGGCTGGGCTGCGACCTGGTGGCTGTCTGTGCCTGCAGGGAAGTGGACCTGACCCACCGTGCAGGTCAGGGAGAGCTTGACACTGGCCCGGGCAAGCAAGGATTGCTAACAAGGGAATGTCGGTGTTGCCACTGTCTGCATCATGAGGGGTCTCTGTGCTGGCGGGAGGCAGGGGGCAAGAGAAAGCCCAGGATTTGGGTCCCGAGAGACAACTCGAGGCTAAACAATTGAGTGGCCTCTGGTAAGTTACGAAATCCCCTCCAGCTCTTTCCCGTCTGGAATATGGAAAGAGGAAACCTAGGTTCCAGGGCCGCTGTGAGCCTCACGAGCCACCCACACAACACCTTATCGCATAGGGCCACCTCTAGTTCTCGCCAACGCGCCTTAGGGCTCGCTGCTTTGAGGGAAGATATAGGATGGTCGAGTCCTAAAATGAAAGGAAAATGGGCTCCAAATGAGTTGCACGAGAGCTTGCAGAGTGAGCAAAAACATGGAGTGATCCGGCCACACCAATCGGTGAAGTTAGACTTGTGCCCAGAAGCTGAGGGTGGCCACAGGCTACTTAGGGTGGCATCTCACAAATTTGTCCTGAGTCCCTCCATGTGCAGACACGAACCTCAAACAGATGCCTCCCCACTACAGCCAGTGCTGAGCAGATGAAGGTCTTTTATGCCGAGTCACCCTTCAGAGGAGCCATGTGAGGTCAGGAGAACCGGTATAGACCAAGCCTGACCATCCGGGCAAGACACCGTGAGTGCAATGATCCCACTGACTGCAATGGAGACCCAGGAAATGTGTTGTGAGTAATGACCAGCCCCCGGAAACTACCTGGCCAGTTGGGCTGCCTCTGAGCCAGCCATTCATCTCCTCCCAGGTCAGAGATCCTGACAGATGGACGCAGGCATTGCTTCCTAGTTCAGTGAGTGAAATGGACGCAGCGAGTAGTTTACAGTTACCCTTGAGACGGTACATCCACACCCTTCCGCCCTGTGTTGTGTCTGGAACACATTAAATCTGGCATAAGATGAGGCATAAAAAAATAGCAGAGTTTCGTTGATTTGTTAATTTAGCCGTCAATGGAAATCAGATGTCGAGATTCACTGCAGTGCCAAGTGGCAATTTGTGCCTCTGTGGAAAGTGCAGCCTGGAGCGTGATGTGGAAACCTTGCCAGGGCACTGCGGGCGAGTCAGGGATGCGGCAGCCCTGAGGGTGTCAGCAGCTGCCTCTTCAACCTTACCGGGCCGGCTCCCCATCCCTACCTCTGGCCTCGCTTCTATCGGCAGGAGGTTCTTGGGCCAGTGTGGGTCAGGGTGTAAATGAGGGGTGGGTTTCTAAAAACAGCCAGAGGCTCCATTCCAATGGTACCATCCTAGGGATCATTTTATTTTCTCTCTAAAAATGGATGGAATCCCTGCCCTGCCTGCTTCCTGGAGTGACTGCGAGACTGTAATGAGACAATGGATGGCAACGCGTTTTTGAAGAGTTTCATGAATAGAGACGTGGGGTGAATAGGCCTCCTTAGAATGTAGGCACAGGCCTGGGAAGAGAGGGAGAATTCTTCTTTTAGCGCAGCTACTTCGTTTTTTTTCTGATTATAAAAGTTATATATGCCCATTACAAACCACATAAATTCAGAAAGATAGAAAAAAGAAAACTCAAAGCATTCATAATCCTCCAGCTCAGCGGTAACTTTGTTAACCATTTGATACGTTCCTTCTAGTTTTTCTCTCTGTGTTTATAAATGGGTTTCGGCATGCTGTTCCAACAGTCTTAGATACAGGTCAGTTTTTTGTTCTTGTTAATTTATCACCAAAATTTCCTCGTGTTAGTAAAAGTTCTTCAAAAACATCTTTGTTCGAGTCAGGTGTAGTAGCTGTTATTACCATTCCCTTCTCACGGGATTTCTTGGCTCTTGGTTTTTACTTTTATGCTATTATAATCTACTACGAATAGTTGGGGTACAACTCTCTGTTTGCCCAAGGGCATTTCCTAGAAGTCAAACTTGGAGGTGTAAGAGGCCAACCAAACCTTTAAGGTTCTCAGAACATTTCGCCAAGTGTTTCTAGAAAAGTTCCATCAGTTCGCATTCTCACCAGCGATATGTAGAAGTCTCTAACTCACGGCATCGCTTCCAGTGCTGAATAGTATTTTCAACTCTACCAACTTGATGCAGCCCAGCTTTGAAAACCTAACCCTCGCTGACTTGGCGCTTCAGAGACGGCACGGTAAGACGGCTAAGTGCGCAGACCGGTATCCCGCCAACCCTCACACTAGGAGGACCTCCTGGAACTCAGTGTCAGAAGAGCATTCATTTCCCTCTGAACACTCTGAATCTTATCACTGACCTTATTTCCCTTTTGCTTTGGCTGCTAGGAAGCACAGACATAGGCCTTAGACAAGTTTTAGTTACCGTGTAACAATCTTATGGCCCATTTATGCTAAAATATGACCTTTAGACCATCCTGATTTATTTAGTCATCTACTTTTATGATATGTAACTGCAGGTCACTTCAAATCCTTTCTGGAACAATGCAGAAATAGTTCACTTTTTCATCGATTATCTTCAAAGAGTTGAACTTACCTTCATGGAAGAGTGTAGTTTTGCCATCGTGAAAATGGACTTGAGAGGGAGATCTAACTAGCCATGCTCATCTTCTCTTCATTTTCCTTCTGAACCTTAAGCTCAGAGTGCTGCACACAGAGGCCTCCAGCACCAGGGGCCTGGTAATCCAGCAGTTTCCCACCTCTCCCCACTCCCTCGCTCCCCAGCCCTCAACAGGCAGGACACCTGAGGGTGGACGTGACCGTGGTGGGGAGCAGGATGCTAAGCGCTCAGGTGTTCTTCCTGAGGGTATTCTCCTTGCGGGTCCTGCGTCTGACATAAGACATCCCAGGCCAGCTGATCGATGACACTGTGGTGCTGGCCCTTGGCCAGAATCCGCAACAGGCAAGGAGGCTGCTCCGCTGGCATGTTGGCAGGGCCCCAGGGAGGTCCAGACACGGCTCTGAGGCAGCTTCGTGCTCCAGATCACACTGCTGGGCTGCCCAGACCCCTCAGGCCTGACCCGGCTCCACCCTCCCAGCCGGCACCTGCCTTCTCCCCCTTGCAGTGCCAAGCGCTCCCCCTGAGAGCCCCCGGGAGGGCCAGCACGAGCCCCCTTGCAGGTGAGGGTCTGTGGGCTCTGCCGCAAGGCCGGCCAGTGGCTGCCCAGCTGGGCTCCAGGCGTCCCTTTGGTAAGGTGGGGTCCCAGGTGGAGACGGGAGAGGGAACTGTCACAAACTCTGCTTATCTTTACAATTACCGTGCAAAGGAAGAAAACATTCTTGCGCAGAAGAGGAAACTGGGTCTCAGAAGAGTTATGCAAATAGTCAGCGACCAAGCTGAGCTTGAACTTGGTCTGCTCACTCCACAGCCTTCGCTGTCCCCCCTTCCCTGTGCTCTGACGGAGGCAGGGCCCCGTGGCAGGCGCGGGGAAGGCCGTGACCCACAGGCAGAAACCCCCGTGTCATCCCTCCCACAGCGCCCGCCACAGGGGGGCAGTGACATGGCTGCCTGCCTCTCTCAGACCCCACGACACCCACTCTAGGGATGACTGGCTTCCCAAACTTCTGACCTGTGTTGCAGGCGGCATGGGGGAAGAGACGGCCTCCTGGGGCAGGGAAGGGGAGGGACGAAGGCGGCATCGCTCCATCCTCAGGCCACTCTTGGCTCCACTATGGATTCACAACACAAAAACCTTTTCGGTGACTGTGCCTGTGGAGCCATCTGCTCTCAGAGCCCAGGGTCCACCCTTGTGACCTGGAGCTGGTGGAGGGCAGCAGGGAGCCAGCTCCCTCTCCACAGCCCACCCTCTGCAGCCAGCCTGTCAGCTCCGGCCACCGCCCTGCCTTTCCAGAATGCCACCCTTCCCTCAGGACTGCCTGGACATGTTGCCCTGAGCCCCTGGTGCAGCCCTGCCTCCTGGGCCTCCCGCCTTCCCAGTGGCTGCCCTGTGAGACCCCGAGGCCCTGCCAAGAGGAAGCAGTGCGTGGTCCGGAGCCCCAGCACTCCTCCTTTGCCCACCTCTGCAAATGCCTGCGCCTCAGGGCCATCCTGTACTGCTTCTCGCCTCACCCCGTGGTCCTATCCTAACCATTTACCTTTGGAATAGCTCCCACCGGCCCCTCCCCTCCACCCCACAGCCCTGTGCTGCCCCCAGCCTCGCCAGACCCCTGCAGTGGCCCTCTGGCCACCAACATCTCCAGCCCCCTCCCTACCCCACACCTTTGTCCACACCCCTCTAGGGTTTGGTCCTAGTCCTGTTTCCCTCCAGAAAGTATTTTAGATGTTCTTGGTCACCGGTGGACTTGCAATCCACAGTCCTCCCTGCTGTTTATTCCAGAAGCTCCTAAAATGGCTTTTTCCACCCTGGTGGGCCCAGCGTGTTGAAGAGAGTATGGGTGTCAGGGTCAGGCAGAGGTGTTCAACTCCTGGCTCCGCTGATACTCTGTGACCTTGGGAATGACTTCACATCCAACGGAGATGACAACAGCTACTTCACACATTGCTCTAGGCTCTAAATAAGGTGATGCTGACAAAGCCTGAAGGCCAGACTGGACCTCGGTGGTGCATCATTCAAGGCTCTCGTGATTTGCTTCCTGCCTGTTTGGCCAGCTGGCCCTTTACCCTGGGTCCCCAGACAACCTGCTGTTCCCTGAGCATTCTGTCCTCTTCCTGGGACTCCTTTGTCCTTTCTCCTTGTCAATTCCTTGAGCAACTCAAGTGTCACTTGTATGCAAGAGCCTTCCTTTGTCCCATAGTCAGACACCCATCCTCTGTGTGCCTGTCGTTCATACATTTTAGTCACATACTTCTACATAACAGATACTCCAGATGTAGCTGCTTAAATCAACTACTGTATCTTGCAGGACTGGAGTTTAGTCAGGACTCAGCTGGGTAACATGTTTTTGTATCATGTGGCATCGACACAGGTGATGCAGTGGCCATTCAGCTGACAGATCAAGTGGTGTGCAGGGTCCAGGTGGGCTCTGCGTACATGTCAGCCACATGAGCAAAGATGGTAAGGACTGTTCCTGAGCACCTGAGCGCCTACCTTTGACCTCTTCAGCATGGTGGCCTTGGATTAGTCAGACTTTTTGCATCAAAGCTTCAGGCTCCAAAGTCACATGTATTTGTGAGGAAGGTGGGAGTTGCACAGCTTTTTATGATCTGGCCTCAAAAGTCATATGGTGGCTTCCAGCAAAGGCTATTGGTGCAAGCAGTCACAAGCCTGCCTCGATTCAGGGGAGGAGACAGATCCCTACTTCTCAATAATTCTCTCAGGAGGATTTTTAAACATCTTTTTAGGTGTTTTAAAATTGTTACAACACACTTCAGTTCTAGCACATTATTGTTTGCCCACGTATCTGCCCTCCTTGTAGGCCATGTTTTCTTCATCATCTGCCATTTGTTGAACACCCAACTATATACCAGGCATGGATGCTTACTTGTAATTTTTCTAACCCTTGAAACAACCCTGCGAGATAGATTCTGAAGTCCAAGGCAATCAGTACTTTGTACAAGACCAATTGTTGGAGTCAGAATTCAATTTCGGTCCATCTATCTCCAAAGCCAATCCTCTTTCCTTAGGCTCCGAGTATGCTCACCAAACTGCAAAGTGGAGATTCAGGACAGCCACGCCACTAAAAGCTTCCCATCGGGCCCGTCTGAACCATGTCATGCTCCTACTCCCAGGAGCTCCGCGGCAGCAGCACTTTCTGCTCTGGACCGCCCTGGACAGGCCTGCCTGAGACCTGTGGGCACGGACAGGCCTGTCGGTGCCCTCATAGACCTGTCCCATCAAATCTTGTCAGTCTTCTCACCTATTCTCTCTAAAAGAAATTGTAAACTCTGTTCAGTAGCACTTCACTCTTAAGCACATAGTGCCTGGCGGAAGTCCCCCAAGAGTTCGGGAAATACTCATAAAAATGGAAATGGAGCCCTGTGTGCCAGGGACCTGCCGGGCCTGCAGCAGCCTCCATGTGACGTGTCCCACATTTAATAGCAAGAGCGGGGCTGAGAGGATTCTAGCTGAGCTAGAGTCTCCCGTAGGCTTTCCAATTCATCATCCACATTTATGACTATTACTAACTACTCCTCCTCCCACCTGCCACCTTTCTCCTCTCCACTGTCCCCGGTTGTTGGCTGAGACCTTGACTCACAGTGGAGGAAGAATGAAAGCCAACCCTATCATTTCAATGACAAACAGGCCACAGGTGAGAGAGGGCACGTGCCCAATCCACCCCCACTCAGCTAGTCCACGGCGGTGGCAGAGCCGATCTGAGGCTCCTCACTAGCAGCTGGTGCATTCTGGCTCTGTCCACAGTCCCACACGCCAGCATATTCCACTGGAGGCCCAACAGGAGGGGAGTTTAAAAGAAAAAATAAGAGAGGAACCTGAACTCCTTGAGGGGCCACAGCAACAGACGTTTCATTAGGCCGTACTGTTGTCTTTTTGCCTGGACATCTTAATTAGGGCTTATTCTCAAGGCCAGCCACATTTATGTTTAATTATGGTGTAATATGTATCACATGAAATTCACCATCATAAACCATTTTTAAGAGTATAGTTCAGTTGTGTTAAAAATATTTATGGTGTGCAACCAATTTCTAAAATGTTCTCATCTTGCAGAATTGAAACTCTCTACCCATTAAACGACTCCTCATTCTCCCCTCCCACTTACCCCTGGAAACCAGCATTCCACCATCTGGCTCAGTGACTGACCACTTCTGGACCCTTATGTAAGCAGAATCAGTCAGTATGTCTTTTTATGACTGGTTATTTCAGTAGCATAATGCTCTCAAGCTTCATCCATGTTGTGGCATGTGTCAGAATTTCCTTCCTTTTTTAAGTTGAATAATGTTCTATTATCCATAGGCACCACATTTTGTTTATTCATTAGCCTGTTGATGAACATTGAGGTTCTCTCCACCCTTTGGTTCTTGTGAATAATGCTGCTATGAACATGGGTATACAAATATCTCTTCAAAGCCCTGCTTTCAACTGTTTGAATGTATATATTCTGGAGACATATACTGTATGTATCCAGAAGTGAATTGCTAAGTCATATAGTTCTATTTTTAACTTTTTGAGCAACCGCTATAATGTTTTCATAGTGGCTATACCATTTTATATCCCTGCCAATAATGCATAGGATTGCAGCTTGTTTGCTACATCCCACCAATACTTGTTATTTTTCCTTCCTTAAAATTTATTGGTTTTAGAGAAAGGAAAGGAGAGAGAGAGAAAAAAAGAGAGACATTTGTTGTTCTACTTACTTATGCATTCATTGGTTGGTTGTGGTATGTACCCTGGCTGGGAATAGAATCCACAACCTTGACAGAGCAGGACAATGATCTAACCAACTGAACCATCTGACCAGGGCCGGTTTTCCATCTTTTTATAGTAGCCATTTTAAATCAGTTACCTTCTCATCTATTTAAGTTACGTTCATTCAAAGAATCAAGTTAAAGGTAATACGCACAAAAAGAAAATGGATAAAACATAGTAGGTACTCATTGAATATTATTTCTTCTTCTTATTTTTTATCCTTCCTCTCTGGTTGTCATAGAGCTTTCCTTTTCACTAGGTTTCCACCAATTTTGTGGTTCTGAGAAGGTCAGCCCCTGACATGAAAGCCTTAGAAAAGAACTAGAGACTAGAAAATAGGCATTCTTGACTCCTAGCCAAAGCGAGTGACCTTGATCATTCCATAGGAGCCTCTGCCTCCTTTTCACATTTCTTTGTCTATCAAACTGAATAACGTGCATGCTCTTCACATTTCCTCCAAGCAAACCCTGCTGCCTCCTCACTCTGGCTGCAAGTGGCCCACCCGCTGAACATTGACACCTTAGGGCCTGGTCTCAGCCTCCCTCTTGGTTTTGAATCTGACATGGGCAGTATTTTCTGACCGTCTCCCGGCCTCTCTCTACTTCCTGTAAGTTGGTTGTTGCTTCCCTCCCCTGTGCATGGCAGGCTCCCAGCAGCCCGCATCTGCTGCAGCTTCACGAGCCCCCGAGTTAGCGTTCAGTTGTGTGTGCCAGTGTACAGCCATCGCCCAAATGGGGTTGGCAGCGCTGAGCAAGGTCCTCAGAAACAGAAGGCCACAATCACTGTGATGGGTCTCCTCCGTGACTTGCTTTGTGTGCGGACAGATCCCAGCTTTGTACACATACAGCAAGGGGATGGGGACCACATGGAAGTCCTCCTCAGTGAAGCGCCTTCTCCCTGAAATACCAATTCTAAATTGTGAGTAAAACATAAATCCTGCTTCTGAATCCATTGCCCAAAATAACTTAATGAAAGACATACACCCATCCTTTCAGCAGACTTTTATTGAGGTCCCACTACATGCCAGGGGCGGTACTAGGCACCGTAGTTTCAACAGGGAAGATACTGCGAGTTGGGGAGGAAGAAGAGCAACAAAACCAATGAAAACTATGGACATTGCCCAAGAATAAGTATCAAGGAGAAGCAATACAGCTGGGAACAGAGTTAAGAAGTGTCTGTGTTTTGGGTGGAGGCTGGGAACAGGGAACAGCTTTTAGATAAGGTCACCAGGGAAAGCTGTCCTGAGAATGTAACATTTCAGTGGAGGCAAGGAGGTGAGGGAGTGAGCCTTTTATGGCTTTGGTGAGATTCTATATGAATGTCAGGTGGCTCGTTATAAAAATAAACTCATAATCATTTGCTGGTATTCAGTGGTTTATGAAGTACTTTTCCATAACTCTCTCCATTGACCCAACAACCTCCCAGAGAGAGGGGATTTGGGGCCTGTACAAACTATGAATTTTGATATTCAGTTTCCATCTTGTTCCCCTCTGCCTGGACTCTTTCTTAGAACCTATCTGGTATATTATTCCCCTAAAAACATTTTTGTGAGGCCTCGGAGGGACAAGAACCAGGTCCAGAACCCCAGCCAGCCTGACCGCGCACCGTCCGCAATTCCTCACTCTGCCAGCTTCCTTTCCCTGGCCCCTGTTACCAGCCTGTCACACACAGTTTCTCTCTGCTGCTCCCCCAGCGTGCAGTCCACATCCTCTCTCCCTCATGTATTCCCAGGGCTCTGAAAATGAGCGTTCTTTCTGGTGCTTTTAGCACACCGATTAAGAGCATGGGCTCCATCCAGTGTCAGGTAGACATAAAATTTGGCCTCTAGGATTCTGGAAATGACTTTACAAACCCTTGGGTCCCAGTTTCCTTCTCAATAAAATGAAGATAGTAAAAACTTCTTCATACAGTTGCTGTAAGGTCTAAATAAAGTAATGCATTTAAAGCCTTTAAAACAGTACCCAGCCCTGGCCAGGCGGCTCAGTTGTTTGGAGCGTTGTCTGGCACACCAGAAGGTTTCGGGTTCAATCCCCAGTCAGGGCACCTACCTAGGTTGTGGGTTGGGTCCCGGTCAGGGTGTACATAGGAGGCAACCGATAGGTGATTCTCATCAATATATCTCTCTCCCCTTCCTCTCTCTCTAAAATTAATTTGAAAAGAAAACAGTGTCTAGAAGATTGCAAGCACTCGATAAACAGTGAGGGGTAGTCATTATGATCACAGACGGACACCTTCATGCGCACCCGGTGGCTGTCTTTCCCCGTAGCCACCACAGATCCAGTGGCGGCAAGATAGCCTTGGTCTATGTCACGGGGCGAATCCGCCCAGCTCCCTTCAGCGGAGGTGCGTCCAGAAGCCACTCCCTGTGGTCACGCTTCTGTCTCTACTCCTCTGGGCTGAATGGTCCCTGCTCACCTTCACTCTCTGTTCCACACAGCCGTTCCCACTGCATAGTCCCAGCAGGCCCTTCAGTGGTCTCGGTTGCAGCCCTAATTGATTTGTGATTAGTATTAATTCTCCGAGGTATGATTGGAATTGTTCGTTGTTTACTGGAAAAACACAAGCGGAGAAAACAACATATTTTATGGGGAGCTGTGGTGCAGAGTGGTTAAATGTCACCACTTTTCAAAGAGACTAATGGTAAATTGTACAGAGAGGTCATTTATAACCCTAGAAATGAAACTATTGCCATGTGTTTTCGGCAAAGCAATGAAGATAAATGTCGAATGGGGAATCCTTGGGAAAAGGACCGCGCAACCGAATAAAGGGGCTGTTGGGGGCACAAAGGAATCAGAACATTCCTGCTTTCTTCAGAGAGCTCAGCTGCAAACATGAAACAGCCTGCTTTCCTACCGTTGGCCGAAGGGACACTTAGGGGGCCTTCGTAAATGTACCCAGAGGTGGCCTCTGTCCCAGGCACTGGGGTTCTGCATCAGCCGCGGCTCATCCGAGCACCATCCCTGATGGTGCCCCCCCTCGCCCTCCCCTCCAGGCCACAGCCCTCCTGCCAGCCGCCTCCACTGTGTGGCTCACACCACGCCCTTTCCTCCGGCTCCAGCCTCCTGCAAGTGCCTTCATCGCTTGCTGGCTGGTGACAACAGCCCACTTACTAACTGCTTTTTCCACTTCTCTTAGGTTCTCCGATCCATTCTCCCTAAATTGCTCAAGAGGAGCTTTTTAAAAACGAATCAAATTGTTTTTCAGTCTTTTGTCTAAACTCCTTAAGCAAAATCCACCCCCCTTCCTGCAGGCTGCGAGGTCCCGCCTGACTGAGCCCCTGACTCCCCACTTCGACAGCCACCTTTCCCAGCCCTCATGACCCCCTGTGACCCCCTTGAGCCATACTGGCCTTTGCTGTGTTTCTAGATCATAAGTGTGTTTTCCCTCCCCCATATAGTAGCTCCTGCTTCTCCCTACAGCCTTTTTGCATGGTGGACTCTTTTATTCTTCAACATCAGCTCCCAAGAGAGCTGGGGAGCCCACCTGTCAAACTGGGTCACCCATGTAAATCTCTGTTCACTACCTTAACCCCAGTGCCAGGTCTTCACAGAAGCTCTGAGCATCGTCATGAAACAATCCAAAGATTAAATGGGATGGAAGGGAGAGGGAGGCAATAGGAATGCCTATGGAATCAACTGGAAGAATTAGCAGTTTCCAGAATGCAAGGGGATTCCAGCTCACCCCATTTTTCTATGTAAACTTGGTGATCTATTTTGCACTCTTTCACTATACATTCATTAGTGCTTACTATGTGCTAGACACTCTCCAGGAGATGCAATAAGTAAGATGGACCACCTGCCTCAAAGAATTTAGAATTTCGTGAGAGAAGCTAGCAACGCAGACCTATCATGCAACAGGGAGGCGAGGGCACAGTTAGAGGTGTGCAGTGATCACATTACCAGAGCGGCCCAGGGGGTCAGTCACGTGTCTCTCTTAAAGGAAGAGGAACGAGCCATTGGGGAAAGTAACACCTGAACTAGGAGGAATTGTTCAGATGGAGACGATGATTCTCAACAAAAGAATCGGGTAACACAAAGGCTGCCGTGATGGCCACGTTTTCGGGGGACTGTGAGTCAAGATGTTTAGCTAAACCCATGAAGAAACACGGTGGGCGACACTGGGAGAGCAGGCTGTGCCCGGCTGCAAAGCGCCATGAAAACTGGCAAAGGCTGGGGTAGGATTGGGACCAAAGTGAGCTGGGCTCAGGGGGCTAACTGGCGGGGTGACTCCACAGACAAGTAAGTTGAAGACTCGTCACTCTAACCATTATTTTCCGTAGCTATTACTGTGTTGCAATGATTACTGGGGTTGCTTCTCTGATCGTTTTGCTGATAGGATCGAGCCCTGTGGGTGCTCACCTCTGCTGTGGGGTGTGAGGGAATCCCAGTGCTGTCTGTTTCCAAGACCTGGCCTTCCAGCCCCCTTGCGGACCTCTTGCTGACCCCTTCCACCCTCCACGGCCAGTTCTCCCAAAGCCCTTGGGGTATTCTATGAAATTAGCTCATAAGCACGCCACGTATTGTTTGTGTATACAATTTCAATATATCATCACCAAAATCCGATAAAATAGATAGCATCCCTGACTTACAGAAGAGAAGAATCCTGTGAACTGGCCAAGTTCATGCCGCTCGGCCATGTAAAGGAGGGAGCTGAGTATTCTGCTGTCTACACTGCAGGAGCCTCATCAGTAGGAACGGAACAAAGCAATAGTGCTGTCGGAAGGATAAGAGATGGAATCTGTGTGCAAAGGGGCGCTGGTAATCCTGGACCCAGGAGAGGGTGTCCCAGAGAGGGAGTAGGGGGCTGGAAGGCTTGAGATTCTTCCAAGGGAAGAAGAAACTGAAGACCCTAGATTCTTTAATACTAGAGGTTCTCGGACCTTGGTTCCCAACTGTCACCCAGGAAGCATGCGGAACATGTTGCTCTAGGGCTCTGCCCCCAGGCGTTCTGCCTCTGTAGGTCCTCAGGGGGCCCAGAAAGCAGCCTGTGCGACTGTTGTGCATGGTCTCTGGACACCAGCTTGAGCTGGCTTGAGAGGCTCCACAAACAAGGAAACTGAGGCCCAGCGGAGAAGTGACTTGCTCGCGGCCCCAGAGGCCCCGTAGCGGAGTGAGGCCTCCACCCAGCTCTCTCAATTCCCAGCACCGGGTCGGCCCTCCACAGCCGGCCCTCTCCCCGCCAATTTACATTTGGAGTAGAAACCCAAGATGCCAGGTCTTTAATGAGGCTGCCCGCACGACAATTTATGAGGCTCAAAGCCCTCAGCAGGACTGGTCTCTGCCAGGAGTAATTTACACAGTTCACAGGCCTTCCATTAACGTCAGCACGGCAGTAACAGCTGTTCGCCTGTCTGACTGCGTCCTCACCATGTCAGCATCCTTCTTCATGTCCCCGGGCTTGTCTGCCCGCCCATACCCGGTTCTCTTCACCCTGGGAAAGAGTACGATTCCGCCGCTGGTGGGAGCCGGGCCCCGCCCCGCTGCTGACCTCCCGTCAGCCAGAAGCCAGACTCCTCCCACACATCACAGCCCCTCGTCTTTTCTTGAGGGGTCCCTCTCACGGAAGCAGAGCTGGATGATACGTTCACGACTACCATCGGTTAGGCAACAGCACGCAGGTGGGAGACGGCCCCCAGGCTGATAGAAATGTGCCTCTTTAAATGCCACATAAATCACCTTAATTAAAAATTAATTAAGTGACCTAAAATTCGGCATTCGTTTAAAAAAGAAATTTGAGTAAGGAGAGCTGTGTAGACTTTGTAGCATCAAATCTCCAAGACATGATTGAACGAGGGGAGTACGCTGGGTCCCTGCTTTGAATGCACAATTAGGGAAAAGGAGTCATTCCCAGCGAGTGAACCCAGTGAGTCACTCACGATGTGCAACAGATTCCTGCAACCTGGCCTGGGCCACACGTGTCTCAGATGCAAATATGAACTAATTTCTCGCGCACCGGAGAGCAGATAAATGGGCAAACGAACGTGGCATGCTGTTCCTGGAGACATGTTCCAGGATGCAAATGACACATGACTAGGACAGGAAAAGCTACCACGAGGCAACCAAAGGAAGGTTGCTGGGTGAGTGGCTTAGTAAAGGAGCCTGGGAGGGAAGAAGGCTTCAGGGCAGAGTCATTAAATGGTTAGTATTAATAAAGATGACACTAACTATATCAAATCCACCTTATCAACACGTAGCCATCAACAACCATTGCCCAGATCTACAGAATCAAGTTGTTGCTGATGGAGGGTTGGAGTTGAGGCCCCACCCTCTTTGAACCAAGGTCAGTAGGGAACCATGGAGGTAAAGGATGCACCCAAGACACAGAGGTGCTCAAGGGCAGGCCTTCCAGCCCTCCAGGGAAGTGGTTCTCAACCTGATGCCCACGGGAATCACTAGGGTAGCTTCTTTTTCTTTTCTTTTTTTTTTTTTTTAAGATTTTATTTGAGAGAGGGGAAGGGAGAGAGGCAGGGGAGGAGAGAGACATCAATGTGTGGTTGCCTTTCACCTGCCTCCAGCTACGGACCTGGCTGGAGACCTGACTGGAAACCTGGTTTGCAACCTCGTTACATGCCCTGGCTGGGGACTCGAACCAGCAACCTTTGGGTTTGCAGGCCAACGCCTTATCCCCTGTGCCACCAGCCAGGGCGTTGGGTAGCTTTTAAAACCACCAATGCCACAGGCCTCTCTGTCTACTGATTTCATTGGTCCAGGTGGGGCCTGAAGATCAACAATATTTCTGATTTCCCAAGTGACTCCCGTGGTCAGTCATGATGGTGCTCAAGGGTGCTGACCAGGTTCTGGGCTTAGCCTGTGGGTATTTGCTACGAGGCCACCTGCAATGCACCTGGCAAGCAGCTGGTTGCTTTTCGTAATGCGTCCAGTTTGAAAAACATTTGGAAATAATAATAACCATTCTGCAAGTTTTTAAATGAGGTTCAAATAAGAAAGGATGAGGAAAGCACATTGTTGACTATTAAAATGCTATACAAAGGTAAGGAATGATGACAATTTACCACCTGCCCCCCATGACTTCCATCACTATTCTGCAAGAACTGCTATTTCAAAGATCATAAGTAAATTCCCAGAAAGAAGACCCTTACTAACAAAAACCCGCAAGCGCCAGCTCTCCCTAAGCTTTCTGCGATTAGCGCATCTGGTCTAGCAAGACCACAGGAATCGCTGGCCCCGGTGGGTGGGAGCAGGAGGCGCCCACAGGAGGTCGTGCTGCACCTGAGTCTGGCTCTGCCACCCTGGGCCTCGGGTGCCATGCTCCACATGCCACAACAGTCATCTTGCCACCACGGAGAGGATGCCATTTAAGAAACCCAGGCCCTTGATTAAAACCATTCACCAACGGTACTTACTTCCTTAGAATTTATGGGCCCCATAAAAAAGAACTTGAGAAGACAGAGCGGTTGTTTTTGTTTCACCTCATTAGTCTGGAGTTTGGGCCAGCAGTAGAGATCGGAGTGCCAGGCGTACATCTAATTGAATCTCTCACAAGCACAAATTCCCTGTGGTACGGGGGAGGCCATGCCAGGGAGCCCAGCCACCTCGAGCCAGGGGAAGGGGAAGGGGGTGGGGTAGGAGCTGGGAGGAGGGCTGAAGGAGGCGGCTTCTCTGGGCTGCGGCTGTGCTTTATCTGAGAAAAGAGAGGTGAGGGGGGTAAACTCTGGGACAGCCAGAGAGTGACGGCAGCACTGCTATCCCACTACCAGACCCCTCTATTGTCAAGATTTGGGGGGAAGGGCGGGGATGCCAACTTCCTGCCCTTGTGTACTCACCTCTGCTCCTGAGGGCACCCAGCACCTGAGGTGGAGGGACCTCACGGACAGACACAGAGAACAAGATGTCAACAATGTGGGTTTTCCCCAGTCCCTCAGCAAGCCGTGTAACCACGCTTAGCCTTTGTATTCTCCACCATAAAACAGGTATAATAAAACTTTCCACTTAGGGTCCGTTTAGTTCCCAAGTACTTGGGGTGAGGAGGTCTCCACACATGCTATTATTGTAGACTCATGAGGATGAGAGTCGGCCTCTCCCTTCCAGTCACCTACAGGTGGGCGAGGAAGGCAGGAATACAAACAGCTGGTTGCAACATGAGACAGAATGTCCGCCAGGTTAAGTGCAAGAAGCGATGCCTGATGGAAGTCCAAGGGAAAGGGACGGTGACAAAGGCCATTACTGAAAGGTGAGGTAATAGTGGAAGATGTTCCCAAATGGGGGTGCAACCCAAAGACTATAAAGGGTGACGCACACCTAACAATCCCACAGGGAACAAACCCTCTACGCATAAAAGAAAAAAGAAGAAGAACTCACCAAGGAAAATATGAATATGTTTGGATTACATACAAACTTAGAACTCCTATACGTCAAGATGCATTATAAACAAAATGAAAATACATATGAAATACTGGGAGAATTTGTCAAACGTATAGTAAATGGTTTCATGTCCTTATTCCTAATCTCATTTATTCTATGAAAACGTGAAGAACCTAATAGATAAAACGGCAGATGGAAGTGGGCAATGTGAAAATAAAATAAAGCTAGCAACATGTGAAAAAATATTCAGCCTCACTAACTACCAAAGAAATACCAAACAAAACGGCAGGTAAATACCTTGAGTTAAAAATGAAAATCATGAATAGTGTCCAGGGTTGGCCAGGATGTAGTAAGAGGAGCATGCATGTCTGAACACGGCTGGTGGGAGTGTATATTTGATTAACTTCTAGGGAACAATTTGGCAGTATCTAGTAAAGACCTTTAAAATGTTTACATCCTTTGATTCAGTAATTCCACTCTGGGAATCCATCCTATGAAAATAATCTGAAATGTAAGCAAAGGTTTATGCTCAAAGATATCCTTTAAGGAGTTATTATAAATAATCTAACAATGCAGTCATTGAATAATGTTTAAATAAATAATGGTACACATCACAAAGTATTGGAGCTGTTAAAAGGTATTCTGGGGAATTTTCAAATCTTTGGCAAAACTTGCGGTATCATTTAATTATTTCACAACATATATACATATGGTACAACCATACAGTCTTTGAAAGAACAGACAAAGAAAACGTTTGGAGATATCAAAAATGATGGCCTCTGGGTAGTGAGAGTCTAGCCATTGCTTTTGCTTATTTTTACCCTGGTTTCACGCTTTAGACAGTTGGCATATGTTTTTAGAATGAATGAAAGTAGAAGAAGCTGTAAAACATATTCGGGGCATGACAAGCCATAGATGTGTGAAACATGCATTTGTCATGAGAGCACACGAGGAGAAACAGGCCTGATCACAAGGAGTGCAAAAACACAACACTGCCTGCATGTGTCCCACTGGCTGAGGACGGCCTTATGGGTTATTTATTTATTTGTTTGTTTGCTTATTTTTTCTTCATTAGAGCTGGGAGTGAGGGTAATATGTTCCTAACTGTATATAATGACCCAATATGAGACATAAGAAAAAAAATATTTTGAAAACTAAAAATCACCAAGCAAATGTGAAGAATTTTTCTTATATTCTAAATACTTTGCCTTGAAAAAGAGGCATAGAGGACAGGCAGTGTCCCTGGGCAGGCGGGACCCACCAGCCTGGGGTGGACACGCCAGTGTGGTCCTCACAACAGCCCCCACCGGAGGCCACTGCCCACCACTGCCCCTCACCCTCACCTAACAGGCAACTTCCCCCTGTTAAGTGGAGAAAAACAGAGTTGCCAGGTCCTGGCGGTTACAGTTTAGCCAGCAGGCAGGTCGAGTGCTGGCACTGGGCTGGGCAGGTGGCAGGTACTCTGTATGGGATGCCGGGTGGGTCATCCTTGCTGTGAGCTTGACTTCTGCAGCAAAGCCCACGGCCCCTCCCAGAAAAGCCCGCAGTCCTCCCTTTAGGGAGGACGCCCCTCTGCAGGGAAAAGCTGCACCTTCCAGGCAGCCACACCAGGTGCCTGGAAGCCTTTCATTTCCAGTTTCCCAGGGGACACGACTGACACATGGCGCATCTCCCTGCACTTGGAACTTGGGGGGTTTGGGGAAAACGTGGGCTTAGGCTATCCTGAGGCACAGGGACAGATAAGGGTGGCATTTTTCCTTTTGCGTGAGGAAGAAAGGGACAGAGGTGACCAGCCCAGGGAACCACAGAATCTAGGCACAAAACAGTGAAGGAGCTGAGAGGCTGACCTAGAGCCGTGGTCCCAGCTGGTGCCGTGGTTGATGGCAGCTGGAATCAGGCTTAGACAGCGTATTTGTCCCCATGGCTCCTGCAACAAGCGGCCACAAACTTGGTGGCTTAAGACAACACAAATGTATTCGACTAGGAGCTGAGGGGCAGAGTCTGGGCTCGGTCTCAGGGCTGAAGCCATGACGGCAGAGCGGGCTGCTTCGGGAGGCTGTGCGCGGAGCACCCCTGCCTTGCCCTTCCCGGCTTCAGGGACGCCTGCCTCCCGCTCCAACCGCCCTCTCCCAGCGTCTTCATGCCTCCGGGCTCTTACTCTGACCTGCTAGCTGCTGACTATAAGAACCTTGTGATTACACCCGGATAATCCCGAATAATCCACCCTCTCTCAAGTCTTTAACTTAATCACATTAGTCAAGTCTTTGACCACCTGAAGGAACATATTTGCAGGTTTAGGGGATAAGGATGCAGGTCTTTGGTTGCGACCATTATTCAGCCAGCCACAGACAGGTCACCTCAGGCGCAGGCACTTCGCGGACCCTTTTAAAGGCCAGACAGCGGCTAGGGCCGGAAGGGGGCTGGGCTGGGGGGCACACAGAGGCTCAGACAACTTGGTGAGAAGATGGGAACACACACTGGAGCTTGTCGTAGAGCCCGTTGCATGGAACCAACACCAGATGAGGCTGGAGCACAGGGTTCATGGAGAGAGACCGGCAGGTGAGACATGGAAGGAAATTTGGGCCCGTACCACAAAGGACCTTGAAGAGCAGGTTTAAAATCTCCGATGTGATTCCTGAGGAAAGCAGGGCCTGTGTTTCCCATGCGCAGCCAGCCAGAAGCCCGTCTGACAGGTGTCCATCTGCCATCAGCTGGCCAGCAGAGCCTTACCTGGACTAGCCTAGGAAAGAGGGCCCCATGCCACCTCCAGCAGTCCCCTTCCATCAGAGAGCAGCTCTGCAGCCTGACCTGTGGGGCCTGGATCCCATTTACCAGCTACAGGACCTTAGACAAGTCACTTAAACTTGCTGACTCCATTTCCCCCTTCCGAACTGGACACTGTTAAGACTTACCTCGCTTTTTACAGAGCCAGAGGTGCTGGGGTAGAGAGACACCCTAGAGGGAAACAGGCTGGACTTGATGGTAATTCTGGTTCATCCTCTCCACCATCCGGCTGAGTATGGAGGTGGATGGGATGGGGGTGGGGAGACTATTGAGTCACCAGCTGCCATGGGGACGGAGCCAGAAAAGAGGACCGAGTGCAGGGCAGCCTGACCTGGGGTGGGCTCTTCCTGCTCACCTCCGCAGGGACCCGAGGCTCCCCCATCCCCCCCAACCAACAGCTGGGTGATAGGAGGTGCCATCAGCAGGTGGCCCCAGGCAAAGTGCCTGCTCAGTGGGGCACACTGGGCCAGTCCAGCCTTCTCTTCCCTGACGCCTGGCTCTCTAGGGTCAAATGAATTAATTGCCATAATTCATTGTTCTTGATACAGAAACAAATAACTGCTAACGTGTTCAATATAAACTGCCCTCTCTGCCTTCCTCTACTGGACAATATGATTTATCTAGAATTTCAGAACTGGAACAGGCCTTAGAAATATGGCGCGAACTCCTCCTTTTGTGAAGGGAGAGGCTGGGGGCAGACAGAGAAAGGGTGAGGTCAAAATCACTGTCAATCGTGGAGGAGCTGGCTGGGCCTGGGCCTGCATAATGCTCCTCTCTGTGTTCCACAGTCAAGAGAACTACATGTGTCTAGAATCAGCCCAACAAGGTACTCTAGGGTCAAGAACATGGGCAACATAGACTGGACTAGGTATTCCCCTTTATATTCCAAATTTGACCTTGAAAGTGGAGCTGTGTGCGGATGAGGCACCACCTGCAAGCTGTCTACCTGGTACACTAAAGCCGTGGGTTTGAGGACCCCAGACTATTGAAGGAGTGTGGACCAAACCTCAGCTGCTCTACTGCTCCCCATCACTAGAAAATGAGGTCCCCAGGGGGATGGGGGGCCAGGCTTTGACTTCCTCTCAGCCTCCTGGTGTTGGCCCTGAGTGTGGCCAGATTGAGAGGCCGCTGTCTCAGTCAGGCCACTGGGATGTGATGGCAGGGCCACCCAAACTGACCAGGGCTGTGTGTCTCTGTGTGCTCCCCAGGAACGTCCCCGGGTTCCAAGATGGCTTTGCAGAGTTCCTTCACTTGCTGGAACGGGACAGTCCTCCAGCTTGGGCAAGCCTGCGACTTCCACCAGGACTGTGCCCAGGGAGAAGACGAGGGCCCGCTGTGCAGTGAGTAGATGGGGGCTGCCCCCACCCACCTCACCCCAGCCCACACTCACCCTCTTCTGCCCCACCACCCTGTACACTCAAACTTGGACAACCTTCCTTACATCTAGTGACACTTGTGTCTTCTCAGTGGCAACTTTGAAGCCACACAGTCCTCAAGAGACAGAGCTATGCTCTGTGGTCCAGAAACAGCATAAAAGTTAGGAACCAAACAAGATCTTCTAAGGTATGCTTTCCACTTCCTTATGCACAGAAAAAGTATGTTCAGACTAAAGCACAGCTCTGTCGTGTGACATTAGAAGCCTTCCTTGCTCGAACTTCCCTTGCTTTTATCCTTCTCTTCATCACCCACCTGCCTCCCTCATGCTCCCAATCTCCTGTGACGCCAGCTCTGGTCATATCAGACAACTTACCGGCTCCCTCCCACCATGGCTTTGTTTGCGTCCCTTCCCTTGGCCAGATGCTCTGTCCCTTCTTAAGCCACACGTGCTCATTGAAAGCTCATCTCAACAGTTGATCTTCTGAGAAACCCCCTTTGACCATCCCCAACAAGTATAGCTGGTTCTTCTTCCTCTGGACCGCCTATTCTTCTACCTACTATAACATCCATCATTTCTAAAGGTTTTTTTTTATATATATATAGTTCATACACTATATAATTCACCCACTTAAAAAAGTACAATCCAATGTTTTTAAGTATAATCACAGGGCTGTCTAACCGTCACCACAATCTAGTTTCAGCACATTTTCATCACTGTACAAGGAAACACCTGGAAACCTTTCCCTTTCCTCCAACTCTGCCCCTTCCCCTTGCCCCAGAGCAATCACTAGTGTACCTTCCTTTCTATAGGTTTGCCTATTCTGGGCATTTCGTGTAAGTGCAATTGTACAATATGCGGTCTTTTATGATCGACTTCTTTTTTTTTGCCTTTTTTATTGTTATTTTTTTTACAGTCATCTCAGTCTTTCCCTCCTTGCTCTCCGCTGCCTGGCCGCCCCTCAGTCCCACTGTCAATCCCCGCCCTGTGGTGCATGTCCGTGGTCATTTATAGGCGAGCTCCTTGACTAGACCCTTCCCTCTTCCCCCCTTAATTTCCCCTCCTCTCTGGTCACTGTGATTAACTTGTGTCACACAGCATGTTTTCAAGGGCCACCCAGGTTTCAGCTTGTATCAGTCCTGCAGGTACTTTTATTGCCAAAATAATATTTCATTGTAGAGAAACACCACCTTTGTTTATCCTTTCATCAGTTGATGGGCATCGGGTTGTTTCTGTTTGGCAGTTATTATGAATAATGTTGAGTGAACATTTGTGTGCAAGATTTTGTGTAAATAGGTGTTTTTATTTCTCAGGTGTATACTCAGGAGTAGAGCTGCTGGGTCATATAATAACTCAAAATGTAACAGTTTGAGGAACTGCCAAGCTATTTTCTACAGTGGCTGCACCACTTACAGTCCCATCAGTAACATAATGGTTCTAATAGTTTCACATCCTCACCAACATTTATTATTATCTTCCCTTCTATTTTAGCCATCTTAGGGGATGCACACTTAATACTTTTCATGAGGGTGATGTCCATGTTTCCCTCTCTGTGGGCAGATTAGGTCTGGTACTTCCCTGTATTGAAAACTCCAGTGAAGCCCTGGCTGATGGCTCAGTGGTTTGGTGCCCCCCTTCGAACCCAAAGGTCACTGGTTCAATTCCCTAGCCAGGGCACATAACCAGGTTGCAAGCCAGGTGTCCAGCCAGGTCTGTAGCTGGAGGCAGGTGAAAGGCAACCAACCATACACTGATATCTCTCTCCCTCTCTGCCTCCCTCCCTGTTCTTCTCTCCGAGAAGAATAAATAAAAGTCTTTAAAAACAGAGAGAGAGAAAGAAAGAAAGAAAGAAAGAAAGAAAGAAAGAAAGAAAGAAAGAAAGAAAGAAAGAAAGAAAGAAAGAAAAGAAAAGTCAGGTGATTCCTGGCACAGTTAACTCTCATTGATTAAAATGAATGAATGAGTTGAGAAAGTTGGACTATATGAAGGAAAACTAGTTACTGAGGTCTTGCTGTTGGTTAGCAGGGTTAGACTCCCAGCCCAGTGCTCACTCCATGTAAGTACAGCATCCTCAGTCATTGTTTGTCTAGGAGTAACACTGCCCTGCAGGTGTTTACTTCTCTTCCAGGGAAACCACAATCACAGGACACATACAATTTGAGCTAGTAAATATTCTAGATTCTGCAGCAGAGACAATGCCACAGCACTAAAACCCCAGCTGGGCCGGGAGAGACACAGAACTGTGGGTGGGAAGGATGCAGCAGGCGTGTGCCCGGGTGCTGGGGGCGCAGCTCAGCAGCAAACGCCTCAGCCCCCAGGTGCCAGCCCCAAGACCCTGCCTGCAAGACGGCTTTGCAAAGTTGTGTTTCCCAGTCATCTGCGGGACAGATCGTCCCTTGTGGGGGTGTGTGTGTGTGTTGGAGGGTGGGGTATTCATTCTCTTTTAAAGGATACTATAAAGAAACCCATTTTCAACTTGAAAAACTACCTTTTATGCAAAACTTCCAGTGAAGTTTTCCAATAATCGGGGAATTGTGGTTGTTTAGACAACACTCAGCAAAGGGTTGCAGATAAGCGCTTTGTTTGTCCCTGGAACCTGGGCTCCCGGCCTTTCCCACTGGGTTCTCCCCTGGCGAGGGGAGGCCAGGCCCCCAGTGCTGCCCCAGGCAGAGGCCTAGGCGCTGTCTCTGTAGTTGCTGCTCTCTGCGGTAGTTCCGGCCGTGCCTCTGAGCTATGTGATTTTGCTTTCGCCTTTTTAAGGTTGTTTGATATCCACTTCCCAGCAGGAACACAGATCAGGCAGAACATGCCCTGATTTACAGTTGGGAAAATGAAAAGCACAGAGAAGGTCATTGGTCTGTTTGGGGCATTCGGCCTGTGGGAGCAGAGCGGTGATTAGAGCACTGAGCCTGCAGGGCCCAGCCATTACTGTGGGCTCAGGGCATTTTCCCACCTTTCTGGGACTTGCCATTATCTCCTTTCCAGGACCAGCTCCAAGCCTAAGGGCAGCCTGGCTCCGGTCCCGAGGGCAGGCGCCTGGGCCCCGGCCTTTTCTGCCACACTTGAGCATCTGCTCTGACCAGCTGTCAGAATGGCAGCAGCACACTGAAGAATGCCCCCACCAGGTTCTTTGCTACAGAAACAAAGAGAATTCGATTTTGAAGGAGGGTTTCTAGATCTTGTTGCCACTTTGATCTGGGCAGTGTTCTTAGTAAAATCCTTTTCCTTATTTGTGTGCCCCACTCTCTCTGGGATACTTGCCCTTTGTCCTGTCACATTGACCGATGTTGGTTCTGGAAACCATTCCCACGAAGACAGCAACAACAATAATAATTCTGGCTAACATTTATTGAGCATTTACTATGTACTGGGAGCTGCTTCAAACTCTTTTCATGTGTTCACTACTATCATCCTCCCAACAATCCTATGTGATGCTGTGAACCCCATCTTAGAGATAAGGACCCTGAAGTTTTGATCAAACTGTTCACCAGTGGCTGAACAGTGATTCAGACTCCAAAGCCCATTCTGAACCACTACAAGCCAGACTTTCTTGCTCTGTGGGTTTCCAGCAGTTGGTTTGACTAGCACATGCGTAACTACATATCCACCCAGGAAGAAGAGACCAGGGGAAAGTCAGGGAAGGTGCGAGGCTCTGCTACCACCTTCCTGGGAAAAGGGAGGGGTAAGATCATTCATCCCCACCTCTGGGCCTCAATTTCCTCATCTGTAATGTGAGTTGCAACATGATGTCCGCTGTTGATGTCCATAATGTGTTAAGCCGATGCTCTTGGCCTCATCTGGTGCTTCCTAGGTTGTCTGAAACCTATTAGAATGTTTCCTCTTAGCAGGTGTTCACCTGTTGGGGGCATCCGGTCATCTAAGGAACCCCTAGGAGAGTCACCAATCTTGGTCCAGGGTAGTCAACCAAGCAGGCTGCGCCCCATTAACTCTCAGCCTCAACTCCACACTTCCCCCAGAAGGAACTCCCCACACATCCCAGGGCTTCATTCAGATCATCAGACTCCACCCCGAGCAACACTGTGTCTGCGATAAGTGCGGCCCTGAACGGAGGTGGTAGCATGGCCCTTGCCCTTCTCCCTCCAGTCGCGAACGTGTGCGTTCCCACCCCACTCTCCACATCCAGCGGCCACCTTCCTTCCCTCCTCCAGTTGCACACTGCTGACCCAAGTCAGACATCTGGATGCTGTAACCCATCAAAGGGCGTCCTCACAGCTCCCCATGTGTCGAGCAGTGGCCTCCGTGGCACAGGTTTGCCCAGGAAAGGGTGAGGTGTCCCCACTGCACCCCCTGGATGGGCGTTGGCAAGCAGCTCACTTCCCCTCTGTATACTCAATAATCTCATCTGTTGGGTGGGGACACTCTTCCTGCCAGGCAAAAACGGGTTTGTGATGTTTCTTGACTGTAAAATAAAGCATGTTGGTTGTACAATATTTGAAAAATCTAGAAAAGTACACAGGAGAAAATAACTATCGCCCATAACCCTCCCTCTCAGACATTCAGAGATAACCATAATATTTTGATGTATTTCTTCTAGCATTTGTTCCCATGACTGTATTTTCAGGGAAATGTATAACACATATTTATCAACAATGTTAACAGACTTGTCACACAGGAAGGAAAAGAAGTGGTGTCATTTGGCCTGGAGTTAATACTTGGCAGCTCCTCCAGCTGTTGCTGAGGTCACATCTCCGTGACTCCACAAATTTGTCTCTCTTAGAGAGGGATCAGGTGTCATAATTGCCCGATGTGGCGGGATTGATTGACCCCCACACAGCTTGATTTGGCCATCAAGCCAATGAAATATCTGGCTGCAGCCCAAGAGGAGGGCCAGGTAGAACAGGGCTTCTCGGACGTTAGAACCGCCTGGCGATGGTGAAGAATGCAGATTCTGATTCTGGAGGGTGGCTGGGGGTGGCGGGCCTGAGATGCCCCACTTCTAACAGTTTCGCAGGCAGTGCCGGTGTGGCTGGTCCCTGGGCCGGGGGTTGGAGGACTGGACACACTGCCCTTCCACTCATGACTCAGTCCTGAGATCCTGCAATGTGCCGAGGGCTCGGGGTGAATGCGAGGAGGCAGGGAGGATCGGAGGGGGAACTGACACAGGCCCGGCCCCATGTGCCCACGCTATGCTCAGCCTTAGCAGCAGTTTGCCGAACCCAGCCTAGGCCACCGGGGTCTTGTCCTGATGCCCACGCCCACCAGCGTCCAGGGGAGCAGCTTCTCGATCAGCACCCGGTGCCTTTACAGCTGTGGAAACCCTCTCACCAGCCTGCTCCCCTGCCTTCCAGGTTTTAATTACCACGCAAATTGTCTGTTGGCGGATTTTTTGCCTAACTCCTGAAAAGAAAGATGCTTCTGCCCCCTGCTCACCCTGGATCCTTTGCTAAGCTAGGAGGATGGGCCTGAAGGAGGCGGAGAGAGCCAACGGCCTTCCTCAAGCCTGCCCGGCGCGGGGCGTAGGCAGGGCTACCGCCGGCTCTGCAGAAGGGCAGCCGTAGGTGCCCGGCCCAGTGGTGAAGCATGATTAGTAATGGCACCACCACTCTCTATTTTCTCAACTCTGTTTACAGAATGTTCCCACACTCTCCTCAAGACACCCCATTTTACAGATGAGGGAACTGAGGGAGGAAGTGACTTGCCCAAGGTCACACTGCAGGAACTGGGGAGGCCGGGTCTAGACCCCTTGTGTCCAGCTCCAGGGCTGCTGGGGTCCCGGCCTTAAGTCACGACCTCCGCCTCACCTCCTGAGAGGGTGAGGAGGGTGTGGTGGGCCCTGCAGCCCCGCTCAGCCTGGCCTCCCCCTCCTGATGGGGCCCCTCAGGGCTGGAGCCCTCCACCGCCGTTTCCGGCAAAACACGCCTCTCAAGGGCGCTTCATGGAAGGCCACCAGGTAGTTTTTGCTGAAGAAGTGGATGTGGGATCCCTTGAGGGGGCATAAAAAATAAAACAGAAAGATCTCCTTAGCTTTTGGATTTTTAATCAGAGGAACATGCAGGGCTTGGGGGAAAATGATTTCTTCAGGGGGGTATAAATGGGAAGAGATGTTCAAAGTCACTGACAGCCTGTTTTAATTTATTATCTGCCTCCGTGTGAAATGCACAGAGAATCAGGGGGAAATGAGTAATAATTCACTAAGGTGCTGTCACAGCCAGGAAGCGTTAGGACCCTCTTTGTTAGCCTGCCGCTGCCAAGAAGGCTGAGACAGAGGAAGGACGCCCAGGGCGGGCGCAGTGAGAGCCCCTTCCCTCCCGCGCACACCCTGCTGCTCTGCCCCCCCAGCCGGGGTTGCTGGCCGGGTCACGCGCCCTCTGGGCCCCGTGCTGTCCTGTCGCGCTGTCCTATCGCCTTCCCGAGGAAGCTGCCGAGCACAGACTCTCTACCCTCCCCTTTTCCTCCCCCCTGGTGGGCAGCGGGGAGATCGATGGTCTATAAAGCTGACTGTGGCCTCTTCGATGGGACCTGAGGTCAGCCTGAGGCGGCCCTTCCTGCTGCACCAACAGATAATACGAAGTGGCCCCTTGAGGGGGCTGCTGGGTCAGGATGGGAGGGGCTGTGCTGCAGTAACAAACCATCCCTCATCTCAGGGGCCCAGCTTATCGTTTGCAGGGTCTCTGCAGGGGTCTCTCGGGGGCGCAGGCTGCCAGGGGCTCCCTCATCAGACAGCAGCGTTCCCAGGAGTAAGAACGCTCCTTCAGCCAGGAAAGGGGAGATTGAAGAACAGCACAGGGCTTTTCCCAGCCTCAGTCCAGAAGGGAACACATCGCTTCCACTCACATTTCACTGGCTGGAGCTGCTCATGTGGCTTCACTTAACTGCAAGGGTGTTGGGAAATCAAGGGGAACACAAAGAAAGTTCTAAACTCATGTGTCTCTGTAGAGAGGGGTGAATTGAGGAACCCAAGCCAAGTGCTGGCCCACACTGTCACTGCTACTGTTACTTTCTTGCCGTTGGGTTGACTCTTCAAAATGTAGTTCAGTGAGTTACACGTTGGCTTCTGCTGGGGTCACGTTCACTGTGGAGCTGTGTAAAGAACACAGAATTTAGGAATAGAAGAGCTAGGTTCAAGTCCTGGCTGGGCTACCTAATAGCTGTGTGACCTCGATCAGGTTGCTTAACATCTCTGAGCCTCTTCTTTGTCCTGCCTAAAAATGGAGTACTAACACCCATTGCGGTGGAGTTGTTATGACTACTATTTTTTTCCTGAAGATTAGAAAACTGTAAACCAGCACATGCACAGGTTCGGGACTTCATTATGATCAGTATCCTTAGACATCAAGGGTCTGGCCGGGGAGCTGTTATTGGTGAGAACAGTTACGTCAGACTGGCTAATTGTACTTGACTTGAGCATGTTTTGGATCCGGCCTTCCCGGTAGTGACTGTGCTTGTGCTCTCCCTGCAGGCAGACTCCCTGCTGGCTTTTACTGCAGCTTCGAGGGTGGCTTCTGCGGCTGGGCCCAAGGCGCACTGTCAGCCCGCAAACCCCGCTGGCAGGTCGAAACCCTCCAGGAGGCCCGGTTCCGGAGTCACCGAGGTACTGCCACTCCCCCTGCTCCCCCCGGTGCCCACCTGGCCAGACGGGAGACTTAGGGCGCAGCCACTACCCCAGGGAGGGACCTTGCCCTGCGCTGCAGGCAAGCCCAGGGGGCTGTTCCACATGGTCCCCTCTTCAGACCTGCCTGGGCACTAGAATGATTAGGTCAGGCCCAGGTAGATGTCACCTTTTGTTACTTAAAATGAGAACCTTGGTGAAGGATTAGCTGAAAGATAAGAAAAGAGCATCAATAATAATAATCCATTCACTCACCAAGTATTTGTTGAGACCCACCGTGTGTCAGGCCCATTACTCATGGAGAGGTAAGGAAAACGGTAGCCCTCTTTAGGACTGCAAAGGCTGAGGCCCAGGGAGACCTGTGTCCTTGGCCCCAGGGTGATGCCCTGGGAGCCTTGTCCCCCATCTGCTCCATTCCCGGCAGCCAGGGGATGGCTTTAGCCGCACCCCCACACGTCCGCACCCTCCCTGCACCACAGCCCCTCCTCCCATGACCCATGCCTGACTGCGGGGGGCAAAGGGCCTTCACACACCCAAGAGAGGGCCACGTGCTCCGGGCCGCGCCGGCCCCACACTCAGACCCTGGCCACGACTGGGTCAGAGAGGGTCCCAGAGGCCGGCACAGCTCTGAGTCAGGCTGCTGGGGAGCCAGGGCCTCCAGGCCTGGGCCCACCTCCCCACAGGGTGGGCTAGGGCACCCTCTTCCCCTTTCCTCCCCTGCATTCGCTTGCTCTGTGCGGAGCTGGAGACCCTCGTGAGAATCCCTCTCTTTCCAAGAGATCACACATCCCAGAGGTTCCTTCAAGAATTAATAATAATAGTTATTATTATTATAAAAGTATGGAAGTAGACAACGTCCAGGGTGAACACTGAAAATCCCAGGCCCCTTGCAGCTCTGGCCTTGGTCGTCAGAGTTAGCTTCATCTGTGTGAGCTGGCGTTGACCCCAGGACACTACTGCAGGGACCAGATGTGGAGGCCCCCGGGCTCCTGCGTCTCCCCCCGGCCCCCTTGGCACGCTCCGTCTGCAGGATCAGGGAGAGAAATGGAGCCCAAATTCAACGTGGTCTCCATGGCTCTGCTCTCGGTTTGATAGCTCCTGATAGCACCCATAACAAATAAATGTTCAGCACTTGTTGAAGACCTCCAATGCCTCCCTAAGTAATTCATCCCATTGATTGCTCTGATCACAGAGCAATTTTCCTTACCTCGAGGTAAGCTGTACCTTTCTGTAAATTCTACTCATTGATTATGATTTGTCTCCTGTAGCTCCACAGAACCAAGCTGCAGCCTTTCCCACACAGGCAGCCCTTCACATTTTTAAAGACAACCACTGTGACCCACATACCATATGAGGTCCTTCCTCTCCCCAATCACATAACCCATCCACTTAATTCTTGCTAAAGCGGGGGTAGCATGCTTTCTAACACTGCTGGCCCCTCCTGGGCACTCTGTTCTGGACCCACCTAAATGTGTTATTTGTATGGTAACTGAACCACCGACTTTGCTAAGAGACAGAAAAAAGTAAAAATGAATGACAAGTTTTGCTTGGGGTTCTGTGGGGTGCCTAGAAAGTTGTGGGCTCTCTCTGGCACCTGCCTCCAGAGCACCGACCATTTGCAAAATACCATGCCATTCCAGGGGTTCACAGATGCTTCTTCCACCACCCCTTGGGGTTGGAGCTCATATTCTCCCAGGTTTTCAGGCAGGTCAGCGCTTAGGAAACACAAGAAATGAGTCTTCCTGGTCAGGGCCTGTGACACGGGAGGACCTGAGCCCCAGAAGGGGAAGAAGAGAGTGAACATCATAGAGGCCATTGATGGTCAAAGCACTTGCATGACCGGAAATGGGGAGCCGTGGGGCTGGGGTGGGAGGCCTAGTGCCCTTCAGGCTGCTCCTGGCCTCAGGGCTAATGCTGGTGACCTGGGGACATCAGGGAGGCAGTAGCTCAGACAGATGATACTAAGGCACCACAGGCCCCTTAGAATGAAGACCTTTGCAGAGCCAAGTTTTGGTGACAGTGACAAGTGGCTGTCTTATCCATGGAGACAGCAGAAAGCCACTACCTCAGTGATGTTCTGAGGCTGGAGAAGATTTTCCCATTAACCCTGCGCTTATTAACTCTGCACCCCCTGGGCCCTTCCCTGTTCGACAATAATGCATTTTTGACTCTTTTCCTCTTTGTCCCAGACCATGCCCTGTTGCTCAACACCGCTGACGTCCCCGCCTCTGAAAGTGCCACCGTGACCAGCACTACGTTTCCCGCACCAATGAAGAATTCCCCGTGTGAGGCAAGTCTCAATGTTCCTCCAGCTCTCTGACCTCTCCACCTTTCCCTCTGCACTTCCAGATAGCAGAGTAGCCTGGGGGGTCAGGCTGCTTGCTCTCCTGCAGGGAGGACCACAGGGCGCTCTGGCCACCTTCTAGACAGAGTAACCCACCAACATGGTACAGTCCCATCTGCAGAGCATCTTACCTTAAACACCAAACTCAGCAACACTGAGCTTTTGCAGTTGGACCTTGATTTGAGCACACCCAGAAGGTGCAGTACTTCCAAGGCATCGCAGGGGGAGGGTAGCAGGGCCTGGCAAAAGACTTTCTCCAGAATCTTTGTTTAAAAATAATAATACAGTTCAAATTGTATAGAGCATCAAAAATCTGATTTACATAAATTTCACCAAGACATCAATGGCGTTCAGTAAGGTACCTTCAGAACCATGTGCCCAAATGGTTCGTGTAGCTGTTACCTCTTTAGGGTGAGGGTGAAGCGAGTGCTGCCATGTTCCTGGGCAGAAGGTCATATTCTGTAGGGACTTAGAAACCTGCTTAGACCCAACGTGGCCCAGTGAGGAAGCTCACGGAGTCCAAGCCAGGTTCCACCCCTGAGGGGCTGTGCAATTTGTTCGGGCAGTTAATGACCTCTTAGGACCTCAGTTTCCTCACCTGGAAGGAGACAGTAAGTGTGCCTACCCCAAGGAGGTGAGAATTAAATAGGTTAATATGTGTAAAGGGCTCATCACAGCATGTGGTACAAATTAAGCACCACAAGAGTCAGCCCACTGTGCCCCACACCCAGTATAAACACACAGAAGGAGAACGGGGGAGGAGAAATAGGACTTGAATCAAAGACCAGACTCTCCCCTCTGAGAGCTGGGCCTCGCTTCTCCTCTGCAGGCTGGTGGGAATCCCAGGTTGCTGCGGCCTCACTGGCAGCTTCCCCGCCAAGGTGCAGGCCAACTCAAGCCTTCCAGGCATTCTGTGAAATAAAAGTTCACAGACATAAGCCCTGGCTGGTGGCACAGTAGATGAGGCGCCAGCCTGCGAACCCAAAGGTCGCTGGTTCGATTCCCAGCCAGGGCACATAACCAGGTTGTAAGCCAGGTCTCCAGCCAGGTCTGTAGCTGGAGGCAGCTGAAAGGCAACCATACATGGATATCTCTCTCCCTTCCCTTCTCTCTAAAAATAATAAATACAATCTTTTTAAAAAATTCACAGACATAAATGAAAATAGGAAAGATGTACCCGTGGGATATTTTAATTGGAAGAATGGTCAAATTAACTCTGGGGCCCCCTCTTAGTAAGCAAGTGGGGCTTCATGGCGTGTTCATCGCAGCCTCAACTCTTGGTTCGATTTTATAACTCAAGCGTCTGCCCTTCCTCACCCTCTTCTTGTCCACGTGCTCTGACTAGATTTCCGTGTCCCTGGGAGCTACCTAAATCCTTTTAGGAAGAAGTCAGGGCACAAAGAAATAGGTTCATTACGTTAGATTGTATTTGAGAAATCACGCTTTCTGATGCATTTGGTGGAATTACAGTCAACGCTGATGTTTCTCAGGTGCCTCGAAGCAGGCAGCTAGAAGAAAAGGCTTTTTCAGAGGAAATCTAAATGAGGAGAGATGGTTGGCCCACCCGGGACAGGAGGGAGGTCCTTAAAAGCGTTTGATCGTTAAACGTGCTCTTCGCTGGATTTAATAGAGCCTGATTTTAGAAAAAGAAAACGTCAAGCTACAAATGGTATTTTTCTAACAGTCTTGTCATTTCAGTAATAACGTTTGGGTTGATCAATAGCTTAAATAGGTGTTTTGTTTTATTGGCCTGTTTTATTTTTCCTCCAGCCACATTTGCTCTGGGCTGGTTCTGCTCCTTCCTGCCCTTCCCCAGAACCTGGCTCAGCAGGAGAAATGAAGGGAAAGCAGTGGGTCTGTTCCAATCGCTGCTCACAGTTGTTTCACATTCAGGTCTCCAGCGCATTCATCCAGGGCTGATGGGTCTTCGCGTTCACAGTGTTGGGGGAAGTGTTTTCATCAGAAAAATAAATAACCAAAATAGAAATATGCATTTCCAGCACTGTAAGCCCTGACATTTATTTTCTTCAAATCCTAAATGCAGAAGGCAGGAAGTTGATTTTCCTCTCCTGGGTTGGCTGAGTGTCAGTGACAGGAAAACGGGTATCGTATTGCTATGTGAGACTGTGTGAGGTTCCGTCAGGGCTTTCAGCCCTACAGCGGCCTTGGTTGGTGGTGGGGACCAAGTGCAGAAAGGTGAGTGCTGGAAAGAGCCATGGGTGGTCCCCAGTGCGGGTCCAGCCCCCAGGGACTGGCAGCTAGCCAAGCGAATTCCAGGTCTGACACTCACCACTGATTGTCTTCTCCAAGCCTAGACCAGTCCTGGCCCTTGGGACCCCCAGGGGGTTAAAGGAATAGCAGAATATCACAAAATGCTTCCTCAAGGAACCCACACTCATCAGGTGATTCCAAAGGGGAGCTGCTGTCACCTTCAATGCATTTGATGAAAATCTAGATGCAAGCTAGCTAGTCGGTCTGTGTTTCTGCAGTTGCAGCCACTTGTAAAACGTAATAAATGCAGACTCCGGGACCCCACCCCAGGCCTCCTGAATGACGTCATGAGCAGAGCCCAGAATCTGCATTCCCAAGCTGCACCCTCAGGGATTTGGGTGGACATGGAAACTTGAAAGTAACTGACCAAAGTATTCCTGCCCATCGGGACCGAAATTTATTCTGGAACCATGCTGAAAGTTTTCCTCCAGCACCTGTGGCCCCAAACGGTGCCTTGTCATTTTCCTTTCAGAGGGATGAGTCAGAGGGGAAATTAGAAGCGACAAGGTAGGGGACAGAGGTGGCGGAGACAGAGGGGCTAGGGGAGCACTTGTCAGAGCCCGCAGGGAGCTAGGTCAGGTGTCCGCCAAGGATGGAGACGTAGCCAGGTGGGCCTCGGTGCCAGCCCGCTTCCAGGGCATCCCAGAAGCACACCGGCTGGAGCCCCTCCTCCAGATGCCTGCGGCCACCACAGCGGTGCCTCTCACTCAGCTGGCCCGGGTGCAGGCCCGGTCACCTCCTTCGCGCTGCTGCTGCATATGGGGCATGCATATTTAAAGGCCTCTGCCTCGCCCAGCCACAAACAAGAGAGCTTTGTAGGTTTTGGGCCCCGCACCCCGTTCTCCACCATCTAGTCTCTGTGGGAAACTGGAGGTACAATACATTCAGATTTTATTTTTTTATTTTTATTTTGCTGAGCTCCAGTTCAAATAATTAAAGTTGCCACCAGGGAGAGGAGTCTTGCAGCGGCTTTTATGTGCTGCTTGCTGTCAGGCCCGTGGCTCCTGTCGCCTCGGCTGAGAGACCCTCCTGGATGTGTGTAGCGTTGCAGAGGACGAGGGGAGAGGGGCAGGGCCTGTCTCGGCCCCACCCCTGCCTTCCCCACATCCTAGAAGCCTGAATGTCTCAACAAGCCCCGCGTGGTTGGAGAGTCTATTTTGTTTGAATAGCCTCCCTGTGACCGGAATATTTTAAACCATGTTCTCAGAACAGAGGGAGGCCTGGGGGAGAAACTGGGCTTCCCTCACTCCCTTTGCCCCCCCAAAACATGGAGGCATTTTTCCTGCCTTGAGCCGCAGGAAGGAAAGGGGCCCAGGAAGTGTGGGACAAGACCCACTGGATTGGCGGCAGGACCCCCTTGCAGGCCAGTGTCCCAGCTGCTGGTTATCTGGCCTTACCAGAGTGGCAGCCACCTGTGTCCTCTCCCTACACCCATGTGCACACACACACACACACACATACATGCACACTGGGATGGATCCTGGAACAGGGCCGGGCCTTTCTGCCCCCGACGTCAGCTTTGATTAGCTGCTCAGGGCAGAAGGTGACCGACCAGCGGCTCCCCAAAGCAGCTTGGGCAACCTGGCCTGGGGGAAGGAGGCCTCTACTCAAGGTCGTTAAAACCAGCAAGTGTGGCCCAGAGGGACGTGGGAGAGGAGGCTGGCACCTGGACTTGCCCTCTGCCATCTGTAAGCCCTGATCAAAGCCCCGCGGAGGAGGACCCCCCATGGGAGGGAGCCTGCGATCCTGTGCAGCCAGCCAGCAGTGCGGCGGTGTCCCTAAGACACCACAGCTTCTCCCCTTTCCCCAGAAGACCTCCTGTGAATGGGACGGCAGCAGTAAATGAGAGGACAACATTACGAAAGAGAGAAAGACCAGACTGAAGTCACCCAGGCAGGGAGGGAGTCTGGGAAATGACCCAGAGCCAAACACCAGGCAACCCCATTTCAGGAGCCCAGGGGAGGGGCTCCACACCAGCCGCCTTCCTCTGAAGCCCAGAGGCCTCCCCACCTTGTGCGACCTCATCCACCCCCCACCCCGGTCACCGTTAAGCCCGTGGATAGTGTGTTTGGCTGCCCCCCAACCGTCAGCCTCAGGTGTCGCTCTGGCCTGGTGCTGGGTATGAAACTCCAGGGAGGCCTCGGCCATGGAGACCGGTGTCCCGGGGGCCTCGGGCTGGGCCTCGGAATGTGCCCTTTGTGTCAGAGCAGGGGGCGCAGAGGCCATGTGGTCCCTGCGGCATCTTCTAAATGGCTTTTTCCAAAGCCCCACCAGATAAGAGATTTGGGGCCCCACTTTGAGAGTCTAGTAACAACCTTCTCGTACACCTGTAATGACCCGGCTGCTGTAAGAATGCCCTGGATGCAGCCATCACAGACTATGGAGACTGTCCAGCTCCCCAGTCACCCTGTACGGTGGCGGAAGTCTCCACGGTCGCTGAAGAACAAGTCTCAGAGGCCAGGAAGGTCACAAGCTCAGACGTGCAGAAGCCCTTTCCCCTGCCTGCGGAGGTGGCTGCTCAGGGGTTTCTCTGGGGAATCAGCAGGCAGCACCCTCCGGGGGAGAACGGTGGGCAACCGCAGGGCCTGGAACCCAGAGGCAGCGCAGTCAGCAGCTGCCTGGACCCGCACGTCCCCTGGCAGGAGGGTGACGGAGGGCCCCTCAGCCAGGCAGCGAGCCAGCGTGCTCTCCTAGCGACCCCCACGTGTCAGCCATGCCAGGGAGCTGCGGCAATCCTGCGTCTCTTCCAGCAGACAAGTTAAGGATACCTATTTTCAGTATGACAGGTCCCGATCCCCAGGTCACCTAGGGATCACGCAGCTGCATCACATTACAAAGCAATCCCAGATTCTTACCTAGAGATCTTGAACATCCTAACTCTGTACCCCTAGGAGAAAGAAACCTGGAGGGGAGGTTTCGCTAAGCCAACTAGGGAGCATTTTTAAACCGACGGATCCCTTATTTGGTGACTGGCACTGTGCTAAGCATTTCACTTGCTGTACCCATTACCCAACCAGACCTGTGCGGGATGGGCACCCTCACGGGCGCAGAACCTGCGGCACGGAACTGAATGACTACCCAAGGTCAGCTCGGGAGAGGCAGGGCCGTGGTTCAAACCAGGCATGTCCAACTTTCAAGTTAAATCTGTCCCCACTCTGAGGTCACCGGGCTTGATTTCGGTCACCTGAGCTTGCCTCTCACCTCTGCCACTAATGGGCCCTAAGACCCCAAACAAGTCACCTCCTCTAACTGGGGATAAAAACACCCGTTTTACCTGCAAAGATCAAATTAAAATGTGAAAATGAAAACTCTTATTCTCTACAATAGTGGTGGTGGGTATTATTATTATCATCCCTCTTCTTATGTTGCACAGGCATAAGAAATGACCACAAACATAAAGTTAGGCATGGCGTGTGTTCTTATTTCTCCTCGGGGTTGATCAGCAGCATGTGGGCAGGTTGGGAGCGTTATTTTGCACAGTGCCTAGCCTTACCACCAGGAGGATGTGCCCAGTGAATTCATTTAATCAAAAATTCGTTTTAATTCATTAATTGGGCAACCCCTCCATCATGAGCGTGACCCAGGTGCAGGAGAAAAGTCTACAAGGAGACTCCCCACTGAATCTCAAGGATTCACCAAGCATGGCCCTGCTGAGATTTCTGAGCCCAAAGAACTCTGTCCTCAGCACCCAAAACCACAAAGCTGCTGGGTCCTGGCATTCTGTCACCTCTTACTGAGATGTGGTTGACACTACTAGGACACATGCTAATGGGCTAAAGTAATCAACAGCAATTTTAATTGCAGTTGGACATAATTAATTCAAAACCTTTGAGCCATTCAAAATGAACACCTCTGCCATTACATGATGAGACAAATGAAGAATTACTGCAAAGGCATGGGTGTTAATAAAATCCTCCTGGGCACTTGGCAGAGAGTTGGATTCCCTTGAAAACCCATGTGTTCGTGTGGACCCTCGTGGCTCACACTGGTGACGATTATAATATATTCAGGTGGCCGGGACACAGAGGGACCCTGTTGAAAGCACAGACCGTCCCCAGCTGTGTCCCTGCAGACCCTCATGTGCCTGGAGTCCCTTGTCTTTCCAATGGCTGTCTGTGAAACAGGCAGGAGTTCCATTGCATAGAGGCGATCCTGTTCCCCAGCTGGAGGGCCGCAAAGCCATTGAACAGCATCTGCCCATCACACACAGAGAAACTGAGGCACAGAGGAGGCCGAGAGCCCAAGATCACACTACCGCAATGTAATTCAAAGGGTAATATCATCATTTTCTTTCCACGAGACTGGAAAGATAATTTTCTGGGGAACCAGGAAGATAAAACACTGGACTGAAATGATTAATCTAGTGCCCTTCATCCTGCCCTATTGTTTTTCTGTGAGTTGTTTATCCCTAACTGGTGTTCCCTGCCTGTCCTTTCCAGCACCGGAGAAAGGAACTAACATTGAGCAAGAGTATGTGGTAAGCTGGACACCGTACTCATAAGATCTTACTCCAGCCTCTCAGCGACTCTATAAGGAGAGTACAACTGGTCCCATTTTACAGATGAAAACTGAGGCCCTGAGATATTGTCTTATATATAAAGACAGAACCACTCTTTGGGATTTCAAAGCCCACACTCTGTCCTCAGCGCGACCCCACCTCATTCCCCAGAGCTGCCCCTTCCCTTGGTCTGCACCCAGAGAGAAGGCGATCCCCCCAAAGTGGGCCAACAGACGGCACTCTCTCTTCCCACTCTCCAGCAACATCAGAACCCTCCTCCCTCGCTGCCTTTTAAATACAGTGTTTATTGGAGGTTTTTTTTTTCCTGATTATAAAAGTGTTCTATGTTTATGATGGAGCATTAGGAAAAATACAGGAAAGAATAAAGAAGAAAATTGAAATTGCCCACAGTCTTTCTCCCCCAAGATAGCCCCTGTTACCACATCGGTAACGTTTCCTTCCAGACAAATAAATGCAGATTTGAGCAGAGTGATGGATAGAGTTTATACATTTAGTATCACAGCATATAAGCATCTTGTGTTCCGTAATGTTGTATTTTTTGTTTTTTAAATTTAATCTTTATTGTATTTTGTTCCATAATCATTTAGTCCCCTTATACCTCCCTCCCCGTCAGCAATTCCATGTTGTCCGTGTCCATGAGCTCCTTTTCCTTTTTGCTCAGTCCCTCCACCTCCTAACCTGTCCCCTCAACGAGCTGCCCTCTGCTCTCCATCTATGAGTCTGTCTCTGGTTTGCTCGTCAGCTCAATTTGTTCATTAGATTCCACATGTGAGTGAAATCATATGGTATTTGGCTTTCACTTAGCATACGTCGTCCAGGTCCATCCATATCACTGCAAAGGCTAAAGTTTTCTTCTTTTTTATGGCTGAATAGAATTCCGCTGTGTGAGTGTCCTGTAGCTGTTTTATTCATCCATCTACTGATGGACACTTGGGCTGCTCCCATATCTTGGCGATTGTAAGTGATGCTGTGATGAACATAAGGGTGCTTTTGTTCTTTCAAATTGTTTTGTATTCCTTCAGATATATTCCCAGAAGTGGAATTGCTGGGTCAAAAGGCAGTTCCATTTTTAATTTTTTGAGTTATGTACACACTGCCTTCCACAGGGGCTGCTCCAGTCTGCATGCCCACCAACAGTGCCAACTGGTTCCCCTTTCTCCACATCCTCACCAGTACTTGCTGTTTGTTGATTTATTAATGATGGCCATTGTCAGGTGGGAGGTGGCATCTCATTGTGGGTTTAATTTGCATTCCTTTGATGATTAATAATGTTAGGGATCTTTTCATACATCTATTGATCATCCGCATGTCCTCTTTGGAGAAGTGTGTATTCAGGTCTTTTGGCATTTGTTAATTGAGTTGTTGGGGGGGGGGTGTTCAATTTTGTAAGTACTTTATAAATTTTGGATATTAACCTCTTATCAGATGTATTGGTGTATATGTTCTCCCATTCTGTGGGTTGTCTTTTTATTTTGTTGATGTTTTCCTTTGCTGTGCACGTTTTGGCTTGATGTAGTCCTATGTGTTGTTTTTTTTTGTTTTGTTTTGTTTCTTTTGTTTCTCTTGCCTGGGGAAATATATCTGATAAAAATTGCTACAAGTGGTGTCTAAGAATTTTCTCCTTATGTTTTCTTCTAAGGTATTTATGGTTTTAGGTCTAATGTTTAAGTCGGACCCATTTTGAACTTATCCTTGTGTGTGATATAGGAAGTGGTCTAGTTTCCTTTTTGTGCACCTATCTGTTCAGTTTTCCCAATATCATTTATTTATCCCATTGTATATGCTTGCTTCATTTGTAGAATATTAATTGACTACAAAAGTGTGGGTTTATTTCTGGGCTCATTATTCTGTTCCATTGATCTATATGTCTATTTTTATGCCAGTACCAGGTTGTTTTGACTACTATGGCCTTATAGTACAGTTTAATATTAGGTAGCATGATTCCTCAAATTTGTTCTTTCTCAGGATCGGTGTTGCTATGTGGGGCCGTTTGTGGTTCCATATAAATTTTTGAAATATTTGTTCTAGTTCTGTAAAACATGTCATTGGATCTTGATAAAAATTATACTGAATCTATAGGTTACTTTGGGTAGTATGGACATTTTTAATGATGTTAATTCTCCCTATCCATTAACACAGAATATACTTCCATTTATTTGGAATCTTCTTCAATTTCTTATAATTTTCCATGTACCAGTCTTTTATTCCTAGTAGGTTTATTCCTAGGTATTTTATTCTTTTTGAAGCAATTGTGATTGAGAGTGTCTTCTTAATTTCCCTGTTAGTTCATTATTGGCATTTTAAAATGAACTGGTTTCTGGGCACTAATTTTGTATCCTGCTACTTTGCTGAATTTACTTATCAATTATATTAGTTTCTTGGTGGAATCGTTGGGATTCTCTATGTACAGTATCATGTCATCTGCAAATAAAGACAGTTTTACTTCTTCCTTTCTAATTTGGATGCCTTTTATGTCTTCTTCTTGTCTAATTGCTATGGCTAGGGCTTCCATACTATGTTGAATAAGAGAGGTGAAAGCAGGCATCCTGCCTCAGTCCCAGTCTTAGAGGGAATGCTTATAGTTTTTGCCCATTGAAGATGATGCTGACAGTGAGTTTGTCATATATGGCCTTTATTATGGTTAGGTATGTTCCTTTTATTTCCACTTTGCTGAGAATTCTTATTATAAATGGGTGCTGGATTTTATCAAGTGCATTTTATGCATCTATTGATATGATCATGTGGCTTTTATCCTCCATTTTGTTTATGTGGTGAATCACGTTTATTGATGTGAATGTACCAACTTTGCACACCTGGGATAAATTCGACTTGATTGTGGTGTATGATCTTTTTGATGCATTTCTGTATTCAGTTTGCCAATATTTTGTTGAGGATTTTAGCATCTATGTTCATCAAGGATATTGGCCTATAACTTTCTTTCTTTGTAGTATCTTTATCTGTTTTTAGAACTAGAGTGATGCTGACCTTGTAAAATGAGTTTGGGAGCCTTACCTGATCTTGAATTTTATGAAATAGTTTGAGTAAGAGAGGTGTTAGTTCTTTTCAGAATATTTGGTAAAATTCACCTGTGAAGCCACCTGGTCTGGGCTTTTGTGTGTTGGAAGATTTTTGATTACTCCTTTAATTTCATTAGGTATAATCTGTCTACTCAGATTCTTCTTGATTTATTTTTGGAAGATTGTATATTTCTAGGAATTTATCCATTTTGTCCAGGTTGTCCAGTTTGTTGGCATATAGTTGTTCATAATATTTTCTTACAATCCTTTGCATTTCTTTCATGTCAGTTGTTATTTCTCCCCTTTAGTTTAGATTTTATTTATTTGGGTCCTTTCCTCTTTTTTTCTTGATGAATATGGTTAAAGGTTTCTCAATATTGTTTATCCTTCCAAAGAATCAGCTCTTGGATTCACTAATTTTTGTATCATTTTTTAGATTGTATTTCATTTATTTCTGCTCTGATCTTTATTATTTCCTTCCTTCTACTTACTTTGGGCTTTGTTTTCTATTCCTTTTCAAGTTCCTTTAAGTGTGAAGTTAGGTTGTTTATTTGAGCTTTTTCTTTTTTTTTTTTTTTAAGATTTTATTTATTATTTTTAGAGAGAAGGGAAGGGAGTGGGGCAGACAGGGAGAGGGACTTCAATGTATGGTTGCCTTTCACCTGCCTCCAGCCATGGACCTGGCTGGAGACCTGGCTTACAACCTGGTTATGTGCCCTGGCTAGGGAATCGAACCACCAGCAACCTTTGGGTTCGCAGGCCGGTGCCTTACCCACTGTGCTACCAGTCAGGTTTTTTTATTTTTAAGAATAGGCTTGTAATGCTATGAATTTCTCTCTTAGGATTATTTTCCCATTGTCCCACAGATTGTGGATTGTTGTGTCCTCATTTTCATTTGTTTCAAGGTATCTTTTGGATTCTTCCTTGATCTTGTTGTTGACCCATTCTTTGTTCAATAACAAGTTATTTAGCTTCCATGTGTTTGCATTTTTTTTCAGCGTTCTTGTGATTGATTTCTAGTTTCATAGCATTATGGTCAGAGAAGATACATGATAATATTTTATTCTGTTAAATTTATTGAGACTTGTTTTGTGCCTCAACATGTAGTCTATCCTAGAAAATATTACATGTGCACTTGAAAAGTGTGTATATTCTGCTGCTCTGGGATGAAATGCTCTGAAGATATCAATTAATTCTATTTGATCTAGTGTATCATTCAAGGCCGCTGTCTCCTTGTTGATTTTCTGCCTGGAATATCTATCCATTGAAGTCAATGAGGTGTTAAAATTCCCCAGCTATGACTATATTTCTATCAATCTCTCCTTTTATTTCCATCAAGATTTCCTTTACATATTTAGGTGCCCCTATTTTTGGATACATAAATGTTTTCTAGGGTTATATCCTCTTTTTGGATTGTTCACTTTCTCATTATGTAGTGTCCTTCTTTGTGTCTACTAGGGCCTTGGTTTTAAAGTCTTTTTTTTTTGGATATAAGTACTGCTACTCCAGCTTTTTTTTCTTTTCCATTTTCATGAAATATCTTTGTCCAACCCTTTACCTTTAGTCTCTATGCATTTTTCAATCTGAGGTGGGTCACTTGAAGGCATTGTGTGTATGTGTGTGTGTGTGTGTGTATAGGTCTTGTTTTTTTTATCTAGTCAGCTACCCTATGTCTTTTGCTTGGAGTGTTCAAGCCATTTACATTTAAGGTGATTATTCATACATATGTATGTAGTGCCATTTTATTGTTAGACTGTTTTCCTCTCTTTTTTTCTTTCCCTTTTTCTTCTTCTTCTTCTTAAAGCAAGCCCTTTATTATTTGTTACAGTACTGGCTTATTGTTAACAAAGTTCTTGAGCTTTTTCTTGTATGATAAGCTCCTGATTTCTCCTTCAATTTTAAATGATAGCCTCACTGGACGAAGTAGGCTTGGTTGTAGGTCCTTGCTTTTTATCACCTTGGATATTTCACAGCACTCTCTTCTGGCCTAAAATGTCTCTGTTGAGTAATCAGATGCCAGTCTAATTGGTGTTCCTTTGTAGGTGACTACCTGCTTTTCTCGTGTGGCTTTTAGGATTCCCTCCTTGTCTTTAAGCCTTGTCATTTTAATTATGATGTGTCAGGGTATAGGCCTCTTTGTCTGGGACTCTCTAAGCTTCCTGGACTTGTGTGACTTTTTTCTTCACCAGATTAGGGAAGTCTTCAGTCGTTATTTCTTCAAATAGGTTCTTGATCCCTTGCTTACTCTCTTCCCTACTGGTAGTCCCATGATGCAGATGTTGTTATGTTTCCTGTTGGCCAAAATGTTTCTTAATCTCTCCTCATTTTTTAAGTTCTTTATTCTTTTTGTGGCTCTGCCTGGGTGTTATTTTTCTACACTGTCTTCCAAAACACTGAATCTGTCCTCTGCTTCATCTAACCAACTCTTTGTTCCTTCCAGTGTATTGTTTATCTCAGGTATTTTACTCTTTATTTCTGACTGTCCTTTTATAAAGTTTTCATGTCTTTTTTAATGCTGTCGAGTATCCTTAAAATCATTACTCTAAACTCTCCATCGCATTAACTTCTTGCCTCTATTTCATCTAGTTCTTCTGGAGAATTTTCTTGATTTTTTTATTTGGAGTCTCTTTTCTTTGTCTTCCCATTTTGGATGCTTCTTTCTATTTTCCACCTTAGATGTTAAACTAATTAGCTGTTAAACTGATCAGGTGTTGAGCTAATCAAGCTGTAATTAGCAGCCTGGCTTAAGCACCCCAGGTTGGGGCAGAGTCATTCCTGATTCAGGACTATTGGATCCTCTCAGGCTGATGCCACTTGGAGAGGAGAGCTTTGCCTGAGAAAGATGGCTTCCGCAGGATAGGGAATGACTCAGCACAGGGATCCTGGCAGCTGTTTCTTCAGTTTTCTCCCCAGAGCCACCAACCCCAGGCTCTCCTCAAGCATCGCTAGTTCTCTCTGCCCCGCTTTACCAGAGCCCAGGGCAAGTGGCTGCAAGCAAAATTTTGTGCATTGGCCCTTGAAGAGACTCTCTCTGCATCTCCAGCTGTCACAGAAACCCTGCTCCCTTTCACAGCTGGATGTTATCTGGGTTTCTTTACAGCTCTAGTGCTATAGGCCAGGGAGCCTAGCTTGGGGTTTAGACCCCACACTTTTTAGGGGGAACCTCCCAGTCACTGAAATTTCCCTCCAGAACGTCAGCTGCCATCTGTGGGAGCCCAGCCATTTCTATTGTGCCTCCTCCGGACTCCCAACCAATCATGGTGCCGTGAAGTGGTTTTCATTTGTCCATGGTTATAAGGCTTCTCTCCAGTTAGTGCGGAGTTAGTTATTCTTCATTATTTCTATACAATTTAGTTGTAATTCTAGGCTGGTCCTAGGAGGATGTTACTGTAGCTTCCACTTACTCCTCCACCATCTTGGATCACCTATATTTTTCTATATCAATATCATTATTTATAAACATGCTTTTAATAGCTTCATGCCCTAAATTTATGGTATTGTTTTTGTTCTAGTTGTCAAAAGTAATAGATGTTCATTGCAAAAAAATTTCAAAAAGACCAAAAAGGAAAAAAATACTTGTAACTCCATAACCTCACCAGCTATAAATCCCTTGGTTATGTTATTATTTTTACACAAAACCTTCACATTTTCTTGCTGTGTTTTTATAAAGGGGGCATGTGGACATACCTGGCTAGGTATTCTCTGGCTTCAATGTGAGGCCTTAGAAAGAAACATGGGAAGCTGTTTTGAGAAAGGATGTGAATCTTTTGTCTCCTATCTGGCCAGGAATCCAGCATTTCTTAGGACTCCATAATTGCAAGTATTTGCCAGCTTATTTGATTTGCTTGTTATCAGAAATCTGCATCTGGCTTGCTTCTTGCTGTGTTGGGTTGATTTTTCATTAGGCTATTTATAGCTAGAGAGTTGGTGTTTATTTTTTCCAGGTGAATTAGGAGATGGTGTACAAAAACACTGGGTTTTGCAGTGAGTCAATACTCTCAAAGTCAGTAAGAGACCATGATGAAATCAAAGAACTTTTAAAATTCAAAGTTCACCCCCAGAATCACCTTTGACCTTTGACACGTTGGGAAGGATTCTTAACCTTCATTCATAGCTTACTGTCCCAGATGATGCCCCCAATCCTGGTCGTTTGGCAGTGACTGGATATGGGGAATATCTGGGAAACACCCACCATCTGCCTCAAGCAAGCGCATCTTTAAGCATCCCTGTTTATTTAAAAACATTTTGTTGTTGTTGAAGTAAAATTCATACTAGGGTGTCCACTCTTGGTTTTGCCTCCACTGCAGGATTTCATGCAGCCCTGCAGAAATGCAAAGAGAGATGGCACTGCCCCCTCATAGCGTTTCCTACGTTTGGGGGTGCATGCAAAGTGGACATTACTTGATACCTTTGATTCTCTTTTGTCCAACTGCAACCTAAATTCCATGCTGATATTTTTCATGGGCTCAAAAGATTGTTGTGACATTGCCATGAGGTATGCATAGCAAACACAGGGCATGTTCTAGACATAAAATTGCAGTCATTACCTCTGGGGGAGGAAGGGCCATGAGAGAAATAATAGCATTAGGCCTAGCCACAATGCTGCTTCTGCTTTACATACAGAACTTTAATTAATAAAATGACAAACACGGGTAGCACATAATTGGAAAGTCTATCAGGCCTTAGTGAGAGGGAGGGGAGAAAAGGCCCTTGTGAAAGGCTGGCTGGAGCCAGAGATATAATTGCTGGTGTTGTGCTCCTGGCATTGTCTCTTTTCACTTGTCTCATTTGCTGTCTGCATATAAAAGAGTTTATTAGTCAAAAGCTGCCATTTATAACCTATATCTATTGGGGCATGTCTAGAAGGATCAAAAATTGTATTGTTACAGCAAGTGTTATTTCTCGTAAATATTATATATATTTTACATAAAGCAAAGAGTATTCACACCAATAGAGGAGATCTTATTTAATCCTAATATATAATATATATTCACATGCACATATAGGACTATTCGTTGTTTGGCAGAAACGGTGATTATAAATGGTTTAAAATCTACCATCTTCCTAATTCCCCCAACGTGAAGGTATTTCTGGAAGGAGAGCTTTTTGAAATATAACAAGGGTGGGGCCTGAAACCCTGCACTTCTGATAAACTCTGTAACCTGCTCTGGTAACCACAGACAGGTGCTCTCTTCATTTAGATACAAGGAATTAATAAGGGATGTTCAGTAAGAATTTATATCGAGCAGTCCTTCTGTTCTTCTAATTAAGAAATTTGTGAGAACCATACATGGTAGGTCCAAAAGGACTGTTCTGGTCCTGTTTGGGTTCTCAGGTCCTGCCTGCTCACCCCCAGGCCAGGGATCGCTTCCTCTCTGGGCTGTTCTCACGCTTTGTCCAGGGGCGATGTGGCAGCCACATGAAGGTCTTCGGATAAGGGTCGTGTGTCCTGCCCTCTGCAGGAAAACCACTCCCATACCTTGGCTCTGACGGGCACATTTTAAGCCACATTTTTAATCATTAAGAACTGCCTCCTACTCAAAGTCCAGGATGAAATGGACCCCTCATGGAGAAGGCCGGGCTATTTCCTGCCCTAAATAGCCCATCTCCCCAGTGGTCTCAACTCAGGCTGCACTTTAGAATCACCTGGAGAGATGTGAACAACTGCTGATGCCCAGGCCCTACCCAGGGCCAATTAAATCAGCATCTCTGGGAGCCCAGACATGGGCGCTCTTGAAAATTTCCCGAGGGATTCTAATTTGCAGCCCAGGTTGACAACCACCAGTTTAACCATTTCATGCAACCCTTGAGCTCTGCTTCCACGTTTGTCACCTCACTCAATCTTTAGAACCACATTTTAAGCCAGGCAGGAGAGGTATGGTTATTATCACAAATTTGTCTATAAGAAAATAGAGGCACAGATAGGGCGAGTGGTTGGCTTAAAGTCACACAATTAATTCACTTTGGCCTTGGAGCCTAAACGGCAAGTTACCTCATTGCTCACATGAGAAAATATGGATAGTCAGACAAACCACCAGAGAATGGATGCTGATACAAAGGGGAATTGCTGCTGGTGTGTTCTGGAAAGGAAGCAAGGCCCCAGAGGCTGCTGTCCAGCTCCGTGCTTACCTACAGGTTCTGATGTAGCCGGCCTGGGACCGGGGCCAGAGACTGCATCTCTAACGAGTGTCCAGGAAACACTGATGAGGCCCGCCTGAAGATCAGACTCTGAATAGCAACATACTGACCGGCCCTTAGAAGCAGACCCTGGAGTGACTGGGGGTAACTACAGAGGAGGTGTAAGCCGAGTGGAAGACTGCTTGTAACCTCGAGGGGGATAACACCCACCTGGATGCATCGCCGACCACACAGCCTGGATGGGAAATGCTTCACTGGCCCCTTACTGGCGGCCGATGCGCAACCTCTATTCCAAACCTTTGTATCTGTTTCTAGAGCAAAACTGCTGAATCTCAGACGACGCACTCCTTGTCTTCAGTTTGGCTGTAGATACGTTTTCTGCTATAAGCACAGGTGACAATATTATAAGCTGAAAGGAACGTCAAAGGTCTAATTTTCCTATTTACGCATAGCACCGAACCATTGTGACAAGTGGCTGGCTTGACCCGTGTCCTGACTGTATGTCAAGTGTCTTGACTCTCTTAGGTCTTATGTCTTCCCTTGTAAGTGGCTTTTATTACCTCTCCTTTTGCTCCACTCACTTAACTTCAGACCTGCTGGCGGTGAGGTAGGCAGCACGAAGGCAGGGAAGATGTGCGTACCATGCAGCACAGGATAGCTCTGCCGCAAATACTTGTTGAATGAAGGCAGGATCGTCTCCCTCAAGCACTGATACCAAGAGGAACCCTGTCAAGCCTCCTCAAAAGCTAAAGAAGCCATTCCTTGCTCCACCGTTGCCTAGAAGGAGTGGCCTAAAATACACCGAGCAGGAAGATGGAGAAAGCTCAGCAGTCAGCGGGCCAGCGGGCCCGTGCTGACGGGCAGGGCTGCCTCTCACCAGCGTGCTCACCAGCAGCCTCTGCTTCACACTGGCAGTTTCCTAAGAGCAGCTGGGAACCGGGCAGTTCTGATGATAGCCAATTGGCTGCACACTGGGTGGAAACTCTCCCCTTTCCTAGAATCCAGCCCCTAGCATTCAGGGTAGCGCTACAGAGCTTCACAGGATGGAAAGTGGGTTTCTGCCACTGAGAAGAGTCTTCCTATAAACGGATACATTCATTCTGACAGTGTGCCCTCCCTTGGCAACCACTCGGAATTCAAGAGGAGCAGGACAGTCCCTGCCTTGAAGGAACTTGGTTGTCCAAGGAGATGGAGGACACAGAGGGGAGACGAGGAAGCAGAACGAGGCCCTGCAACCATCCCAGTAGCCTCGGTTATAAGATTTCAGAGGAGACAGACAATCTCTGAGATGGATGGTGATTAAAAAAAACGCTCCCTGAAAAGAAAGTAGGTATAATCATTTTGAAGTAAAGAGAAGGGCAGAAGAAATGGAAGAATTAAAAGCAAGAAACACAAACATGCAAGGAAGTTAGAAAGCTGGGGGTGGGGGTGGCTAGAAACAGCAGTCACGGGGTCCCCCTGTTAAACTACTGAGTGAAAACTGCTACTAATCTGCTTGCTCAAGGTAGTACAAAAATTCTTCAGTCACTTCCAAACACAAAATAGGCTTATTTAGAAATCAAATGCCCATCTGGTCAAAATTTCAAACTTTCTTTCAGGTCAGGGCTTCTTTACCCACCCCTTTCCCTGCCCCCACCACACTTGCTGCAGATGAAAAGGCTGAAATCATCAGGGAGAGTGGCCATTGATCTCCCCCTTCCTCCACCCAGCTCTCTCCTCTTCTGTGCCTTGCTCATTTCTGGCCTTCAAAGGTCTTAAGCGCTGGGAGGGAGAAGAGGTTACTGGAGCAGGAGAGTTCTTTCTTGGCTGGGCCTGCTGTGGTCAGTGTAGCTGACATAGGTAGTCTCTGGATGTGACAAATGTTTGAGGCTTCCTGTCTCCAACAGGGGTACATTGTGCTTTCTTTGGAGACCAGCCTGTGTCCTCACCCCCTCCACTAGGGCTGAGAATCTTCTGCCTTGACTGGGACATATGCCTCTCCATTCCACATGGTCATGTCCGCCTTCCTCTGCCCTTGGACATGTCGAAATACCTGCAGTTCTTTCTGCTGAGTTCTATTTACCCCTCCAAGGAGCCCTCTCAGACGAGATCTAAATGAATAAAATGACTCTCGTGGGCTCCCTGCCCATGGCTCATTGTGGTCCGTGTGCATCGTTTTTGCCTCTGCGAACTCTGGGAGTGCAGGCCTGCCTGTGCTACCGCCTCTCTACTCAGCCATCGGAGCCGCTGACCAGCCCTCATTCATACTTTAGTTTTCCAGATGGAAGACAGACACGGGTCCACTGTCTCCCCACACTGCAGGGCTACATATTAGCTCCTCCATGCAGCATCATCAAAACCACTCTCTCCTGATTCGGGATGCCGAGGGACCCTTCCTAGGACAAGGGTGAGGTGAGGTATAGATACCAAAAGCGCATTCCTAATCGTCAGCTTTTCATGTCCAAAGTACAGATGAGGAGTTAAGAATTATGTGACCTGCTTTCATCCGCCTCTCTTGGAAGTTCCGTATCACTGGGCTTTCAGACTGACTTCCTCTGAAATGTGGTGTCTGGTGCCTCCATGCTTCAGCCAACATTCCTTTTTAACATTTTGTTACATTATTTATTACCTCAGTGTCATGATAACACTATATGGTAGATAAACCTATTCACACCTGGAGAATAGCAATTTGAACTTCAGAATAACCAAAGAGGCAAGAACTTGTTTTAAATCCAGATCTCTCCAACTCTAGAGCTCTTAGACTGTTCTAGAATGGAGGATACATGTGGCTCCATATAAACTGTGGATAAATATTCATTAAATGAATAAAGAGTTGATTTTCTTAGGTTATTGAGGAGTGTGAATGCCTTGACACTAATTGATAGGGAGTTGGAAACCCCTGAAGAATCACAGATGGTGATGATAACCAGGAAAATGTGACAGGTACACAAATGAAGTTAGGAGGGAGAAAGAATGGAGAGAGAAGAGCATTTTAGGAGGCTATGGAAAAAGTTCACAGAGTAAGTTATAAAGAACAAGGTGCATGTTATTTGTTGGAGTAATGACAATAAAAATTAAAGAGAATCTCGGTGACAAGGAAATAGAAGCAGCAGTTATGTAAATAGGTTGCAGCCAGAGGAACCAGCAGGATCAAAAAGAGGGTAGTTTTCCAGGATGGGCGAACCCTTATCTCATTTGTAGACAGGGAATCAGGAAGACGGAGAGACTCTGAAGGTATAGAGAAAGAAGGAGAAAGAACTGAGAAAACAAGGACTAGAGGGGTGGGGATGAAAGGATGCAGGTTCACACTGAAGAAAATGAAGGCTACGTGCTCCTCTAAGACAGGAAAGGAAGAGACATGTTTGGGGTGGGGGTGGGGGGAGAAGAGGCTGAAGGAGCTCTCACCTGAGATAGTGAATTTTATCAATAAAGGGGAAATCAGAATAATGAATTGAGAGTTGAGGACCAAGAGGGGACAGCATCAGTGTTTGAGGAAGAGTTTGAAACACCCATTGTGCTGTATGTGTTTAGAAATCAACTGTGGAAACCAACGGTGGGCAAATAAGTACTACCAACCAGCCAGGGCATTGAGGTTCAACGGTCTGATTTCACAGAAGTCCAAATTAGCAATATTCTGTGGCCAGGAGGCACAAGGAGAGAAAGCATGTGGCAAGCATTATTTCCAGCGGGCACAGCAGGGAATGGGCTGAGGGCTGAGAAGGTTTGCTAGGCTAGGATTAAATTTCCAGTCATTGCATCCAGACTGCACAAGAGAAAAATGAATGGTTTTGCTAAAGGACCCTGGGAGGCCTCAGTGGCAACAAGAATTTGCTGCATGCATTTGGGGAAATGGGAAAGGTATAAATGAAGAGGTAAAAGTCACAGACGAGGCTTACCCGACTCAGGGTCTCAGAAGTAGAACAGCACTTACGCACCCTGATCCTGGGGGTGGCAGTTAGTGAAGGGGGTCTCATGTGACATAATGGGATGTCTTCAGTCTAAGTGCTCGTGGCAAGTAATCTTTCTGATAGAACTTTGAGACAACTGTGAGCTCAGAGCCTGGGAGACGAGTATTCATATCAGTGCTTTACAAAATAGAATGTCTTCAACCAACAAGAATCAGAGAAAAGCAGGGACCACAGCCGATGAGAATTGCAGCTTGCATAGGACATATTTTACCTTGCTTTCTACGATAGCCATTTTTATTGTAGGATCCGAACAGCACTGTTTGGGGCAATGCTCTGCTGTAGTTGTCCTAACTTTTAAATGTTGTTTATAGATTGTTTCCATCCAACATACAACCTCTATTATTTTGAACACAAAGATCAGAGACCTTGTTTATAGTATGCACTGCCTCTGGGCATGACTGTCTTAAACTTTCGTTGAAATATTAGCTACATTTCCTTTTCATGTGTCTAAGGAGCGATGCTATAGAACCCTTTCATAAATACATACTGACTACATATGCCCGTGGCTTTCTTTTGGCAAAGTGGGCAGCCTCATTCTTAATATATACATTTCTGTCTCACCTTTGCCTCCCAATGGCCACAGGTATCAAGTCCTAGGGTCTTAATCCGTTAACACAGGATATGGTGCCCTTTAAATAAAGGCATTAGCGCCTTTGAGGAATAAATAAACCAACTGTGATATCCACATCACTAAGAGAAATGGAGTCACAAAATTTCTTGCCCAGGGTCACAAAGCGAATTGGGGCCACTGACAAGAGTGGTTGGGTCTTCTTCAGGAAGCTCATTGCTCTTTTCTCGCCCCAGAGGCAGAATCCTACGGAATTTGGCACGATGGCATCAACCTGAACAAAGTTCCAAAACTGCCCATCGGTCACCCCCACCCACGGAACCTAAATTAAAGCCCTTGGGGAGACAGGGAACAAGATCAGGCCCTGGGCTTCTGCTCTCCTCGCTGGGCAGACCTCGGCTTCGTCTCCAGCAAAATCCTTCAGGGTTGGGAATTTCGGAAAGGGTACCCGAAGTTCCCTTTCAGCATGTCCTCTTCTCTCCTCCACAGCTCCGCATGGCCTGGCTCATCCGCGGGGTCTTGCGGGGAAACGTGTCCTTGGTGCTGGTGGAGAACAGGACCGGGAGGGAGCACAGCAGGACGATCTGGCACGCGGCCGCCGCTAGCGAGGGCTCGAGCCTGTGGCAGCGGACCGTGCTGCCTCTGCTCCACGTGGCTGACAGGTGGGCCTCTCCCCTCCCCGCGGCTCCCGCCCTCCAGCAGCCAGAATGCAGAAGGGGGTCGTGTCTTCCCTCCCCCGTCCTCTCTGCCCAAGGCACACATCCAGACGTGCACATGCGTGTGTACACGCATAATTGTGTACACACGCCTGCGCGCGCACACACTTTCTGCAGCCCTACCGAGAGTACCAAGTTCCTCTGAGAGATGCCAGGCTAACTAGCGTTCACCTCCCACACCGCTGGCCTGACTGGCTGCCTCCAAATCTGCAGGAAGAAATCAAATGAACAACTCGTGTCACTCCCAACTAACCATCAGGCTTTACCTGCATACAGCATTTTCTCTTACTTTAATGGATTTTCCTTACTTTTCTTTCCATTCAACTACTCATTCCTTAGTTAGTGACAACAAAGCTGCCACGCAGGTACAGCAGGCCTTTTCACGGTCCCCACCCCTGCCTCTTACAAGGGAAGAAGCTGAGAGCCAAAGAGGTGACCGCCCGCAGGCTGGCATCCGAGTGGAGGCCGGCGCTCAGGTCAACCTGAGTCACGGGCTCTATGGGGTCTGGTCCCTGAGGCAGTGGACGACAGGTTCTCAGTAACCAGGAGTGCTTCCACCAGAGGCCTTGCTTCCTCATCGGTCTATCACGAGTCACCTTTGTGACCCTGACCTTCTCGGGGTCTCAGTTTCATCTTCAAACTGAGAAGGTTCGACTAGACGATCATTAATTCCACGTGGCTCTGAAATGGAGCAGGAGCTGCTGGTTTCAGCTGCCACTGGTCTCCCCAGGATGGCACCAGGCTGCCACCTGCAGTTGGCCTGGAGCAAGCCGGGCTCAAGTCCACCTGGCCTGTCAGTGAACGCTAGATGGTTGGCGCTGATCTGCTCCAGACCAGCAAGGGACGGGCGTTATTTCTCTAATGGGGGCAGGTGAACAGACCTGGAGAGGCGAAGCCGTCTTTAATAGGCTAAATATCAAACCCTCCAACCCAGAGCAGCCTCTGCTTTGGGCTCCTGAAATGCACTTAAACGGCTGTCCTGGTGGATCCATTTCCTTCAGAAAATGAGGGGAGAGGGTTGAAGGCAAGGCAGGGGTGGTTTCAGTGGGTACTCGGCTTCGTGAACGTACATCTGGGTCCCACATTCTGCCCCCAAACGTCGCAGTCTGGCATTCCAGCTCGGACCTGGCACGGTGCTGTCGGGGGAGGAAGCCATGGCCCGCACTGAGCGCCAGCCTCCCGCTCCCTCGGGTCAGAGGGTTAAAGATCAAAGCCTTGGGACACACCAAGACTCGCGTGCCCAGGACAAATGGATTTAATTAGAGTGAAGGAGGGGCGGGGCGGGCACTCCCCACCGCCCCTCCTCTCTGTCCTCCGGGACTGGGGGCTGTGTCCAGGGGATGGAGTCAGGAGGGTCCTGCCCGCCCCCACCCCCCACCCGACGCTAAATTAATGCAGATGAATCAAAGGGATTTCCCTCAGTTCTGCAAGCCCTGTCTCTTTCACAGGCACTCCGGGGATTTACAGCAAGTAAGATGTTGACAGGTTCACTCCCTTGCACTAGAGTTTTGCTGAAAGGAGACTGTTCTCAGCCTCCCTCCTCCCTGTTTAGGGCTGTTTACCAGGCTGACATTCCCAACATTGATGAGACCCAGCTCTCCAGTGGGGACTCAGACAAAGGCCAGCTTGCTCTGGTGATGCCTCACGCCCTAACAAGTGTGTGATTACACACTTGCCCCCATTGGCAGGGAGCCTGCACACCATGGACACGCTTTGACGTGGGAAGCTGCCCCCACACTCCCACCCCAGAGCTGGAGATGACATAGGAAAAGCATCAAGACCCAGAGGCTAATGGAACTGCCGGAGGGTGAGGCGGGGGCTTTCACTTGCCACAGTCCACCTGCACTGTAGATGGGACTGGCCCGTGAACCAAATAAGCACTGCGGGTAAAAGAGCAGAGGTGTTTGAATCAGAAAATCCCAAGTTTATAAACTGGCTCAGCCACTTCGTCATTGTGTGACCTCAACCAATTACTGAACCTCTTCTCAGCCTCAGTGTTGACATGTATGAAATGAGTATACTAACACCGGATTGTTGGAAGGCTGAATTCAGCAATATTTAGCCATCCAACCATTGGATGGAATGAGGATTCTCGGGAATTTGCCGCGTCAGTGCTCTGTAGACCCCCTATAATGGTAACTCCTGGTGGAGGAAAGCCACGCGGCACAGTCTTCCCCCTTTCTTCCAGGGAGAGTGAGCTGTAGCTGCCCAGTGGCCAGGAACACAAAATGGGAGGAAGGAGAAAGCAGGAAAGGAAATCAACAAGGCAATGAGAAAAAGAAACTAGGTAAAATGCAAAGAAAGGCCAGTAGCTCCCTTCCTCCCGATCCTGAGGCAGGTGCTCACACCTTTCGCCACCTGAACACATTGCGTGAAGCTTCCTGAGCAAGTCCTGGCCTCAGTTCGTCAGCGCCCAGCCCCTGGACCTAGGAGAGGCAAGAACTCTGTGCGGTCCCTGTACTGTCCCAAATCCCCTCTGCTCCCAGGTGCCCCAACTGCCACACATCAGGAAGTGTATTGAAGCGACTTTATCGGGCTTACAGGTTAGCCCTAAGGAGCTCCCAGGCTGCAGACCCTGGTCATGGCCCCTGGGCAAGACATGGAACCGTTTTTGCCTCGATGTGACCATGACCTCCAACTTGTCCCCTTGCCTCCATTTTCTTCCCCACCCGCCACGTTATAAAATGTAAACCTAATCATTTTCCTCTTTTAAAAGCCCTTCAATGGCTTCCCATGGTTTTTAGGGTGCCTTTCACACTCCTTTACAAAATCTTTATTTAGGCCCATGTATCATCTGCCCAACGCTAGCTTCACCAACCCCTTTAAAACCATTCTTCCCCTGTTATTCCACCTGGTCACCTTGCTGAACTTCTTTCGAAAATTCTTACTTCCAGGCTTTTGTGCCAGCCTTTCACTTCACCTGGAAAATGTTCTTGCCCCTTTCATCTCCATAGCTGCCGCTCTTCCTTCTCTTTTTAAAGAAGCCTTCCAAATTAATTAACTAATTAATGAAGCCTTCCCAGATCCCTAGACTATATAGTAACCTTACAATATATTCTCACAACCCTATAACTTGTCACACCTTTTAGGTGTTTCAATATCTGAATATGTACCAACAATGGAGGAATCAGACCTCTCTTCCATGTCACTGTTTCCTGAGCATCAATAACACATAGTGTGCCTAATAAATAGGCGTTGGCAGAATTCACTGAGGGAAATTGCAGCTATTTCCAAATTCTAGCTGAATTAACAGAATTTGACTTGTTGAGCTCCATCTATCATTCCTCCTCTGTTCAACCTGTGTCTAACAAAACATAAAATTACATTATAATAAACACTCCCCCAAAGTGCTCTGGGTATCAACACAGCTCCTGTGTCCCATCAGGTGAATTCTCTTTCCCCAACTAGTATCCGTTACTCTTAGGACAAGAAATTCTCCTTAGAGACTTGCCCAGTACCTATGCTTTCATTGTCTCTATTCTAAGAGGTCAATGTCCTCTCAGAATCTCTTTATACGAGAGACTTCAGTCTTAACTGTGTGTTCTGGTCCTTATCGGCCAGTTGCAGGGACACATACTGGAGTAGGTGGACCTAGAACTTAGCACTTGAGAGCAAAAAGCCATATTCAGATTGCTGCCACCACACAGCAGAGTCTTTCGGCAAAGACTCAAAGAATATGCCACAGCTCCATGAAGGCCGACGACAGGGAGACACTGGTCCATGGAATGATATTTCTTCTGTCCGTTTACAAACAGGCAAAGTGATGGAAATAATGTCATAGTCTGTCATCACTATGAAATAATATTAACTGTACAACTACACTATAAAGGGTGACAAGAAACTCTCCAAGAGCAGTGCCCAAGATGTTTGAGCAGTGGCAACATCTGTGGGATGCCGACACGTGCTCTCAAGGTCATTTTGAAGGACAGTACCAATTTAAATACTGGCTTGGTGTGTGCTTAAACATGACTTCATTGCTTTACATGCACCTCATGCAACTCGTTTCCTTCATTTCTTCCCGCTTTGTCATCTCCCCTCCCGTTCAACTGCCACTCTTTCTGTTGCAATTAATTCTTCCTTCTCTCAAAATGGAAAAAGGCAATTTCCCTTTATTCTAAATGTCGGTCTGTTGCAGGAACATGCTTGAAATTTCCCTCTTTATAATCATATATCTTACTAAATGAAACACAATGTTCCCATACCATTCTCAACTTCGACGTGCCCACAGAGCAGAAGCAGATGCTAAGTTCAACTCATTACGAGATGGATGTGGAAACAGCATAGATCAAATCATGTCCCACAAATCACTGCAATTGTACAGCCAGATAGAGAGCACATAACCTATCATATGTGTGCAGGCTGTCCCCCAGCATTATCATTATAAAGGCTTTTAGCTGTGTATTATATGCAGAGCCTAACAAGAAAATATGTCCTCTCTGGAGATATTTAGATTTCCTGTTCCATTTGCATCTTTTGCCCTAAACAACAAGTGGTATGTTTCACAAATACATCTTTCAAATGGGATCAGTGAAATGCAGAATTACATCTTCATGTCCTTAGAACAGAAACACCACAGAGCCAAGATTTTTCTCCTAGTCCATTCCTGTTTCTCATCCACAGAATCCCCATTTTATGTGGGTGCTATGCATAACAATACTCTGCCTTGTGGGGCATCTTTCTGTGCTGAGAACGGCATTAAGAGTAGAGAAATGGTAAATTCCAGTGAATAGAAATACAGATATTTCCAATGAACTTTAGTTGGCAGGTCCATACACACCTCTGGAAAAGGTGTGTTTAATTCAAATCTTTGTCAATTGAGTCACAGCTTTCTCACAGGGCCATGGGCAGAATTCTAAATAGTGAAAATTAGAGCTTGCATTTGTTCAGTACTACTGTAACAAGTAGTCAACATGCATTATCTCACTTCATCCTTAAAACCACCCCTTGGGCAAATACTATAATTAATCCATTTTTTGATAAGAAGAATCCGAGGTCTAAAGAGGTGAAATAATTTTCTCTTACCCCTTAGACTAGTCTGCTTCCTACAAACCACCTGAGGAAATGCATGCACAGTGTTAGGTATGCAGTAGACAACTAGATAAATGGTAGCCCTTGTTAAGAAAATATTTTGATTTTGGACCATTTTAGGCCACACCTCTTAGTCATTTTGAGTTAGCCTTTTCTTTTGGCTTATCCATCCGTTTAAATCCATCATCTTAATTGCCCATCACCAGCTCCTGCTGAAGACTGATCCCCACCCCCTGCCACCCCACCTACCCCACCTCCTCTCACATCTCCAGAGGGCACCCCGGAACTGTTCTCCCTGCTTCTTCCAGGGCACAGTAGCCCCCTTCGCACATGCCTGGTCAAGTCACCATCCTAGCCTGCCTTTCACTATCTCCACTCAAAATGCGAGCTTAGGCTCTGGTAGATGGGGGGTGTCTTGCAAATATATTAAAATGCCGTGTCACACAAAAGCACAAAAATAAAATACATTTAGTTACCCAGGCATATGACGGATAGCAGAGGGCCAGGCTTTGCATGTGGTCTCCACGTTCTGCCGGCCTCCTCCCCACAAGTTCGCATTGGTCGCTGCTCTACCGGCATCCCTAGGGAGGAGAGATACCTTAGGAGGAGAGGATGTCACAGGAACCCGCCCACCCAAGCCAGCGCCAGCTGGACGGGCTGCCCTGACTGTCCTGGTGGCCCCTGAGCCTCCCCACACTCCACACCCGTGTTGTGCTGCCCTCAGTAGCCCTGCGCCTCGCTTTCCTGGTGCTTCACTCCTTCACAATGTGAGGTGCCCGCTCTGTCCCCCACCTCTGGGCAGTTAGGGCAGGTGTCTTCCCCATTTGCAGGAGAGAAGACTGAGGCACAGATGGGTTAAGTCAGGTAATTAAACGTACAGGCTCTCCTTCCTGGGCCTACTTCCACCTCCTTCCCCTCCACCAGGAAGTAGCCTGTGAAAATGCTCAAGTGGAAGCTGGTGCTAACCTCGAAAATCGTCCAGGTGTTGGGTATTTATCTAACCAATACTTACTCTCCTACTCTGTGCCCAGCCCAGCAGTGCAGCCCCGCCCCTAGGAACATCACCGTTAGAGGAAGCTGGCAGGAAAGGCTGTCGCACCCTGGGGCAGTGGGACTGGAGAGGAGGAGGCTCAGAAATCAGACAGCGTGACAACAGTTGGGACTCCTCACTTCAGGCCCCTCCCTTGGTGGATAGTCTGCGGTTCTCCTTCCGCCAGACGTGCCCATGCTGACAGAGGCAGAGAGCAATGGCTGTCGTCCTGGGTGACCCTACACTTATGCATCCATTCACTGGCCACAGATACACACCGGAGACTCGCTTGGGGGCAGCCCCACAGTCGGAGATGGGGAAGGGGTGGGGGGTCTCAAGGCTCTGCTCTCCCAGGATGGTGCTGCTCCTCCTGGGGCCTGTCTGGCTGCCCTCTGTCCGCAGGCAGAACCCAGCATTTCCGGAGCCGTCCTCACAGTGGGTGAGGAGGACGAACGGTGCTCTGCCCCGAACCAGCTGCGGCAGCACCTGTCCCTTCCTGAAGCTGCGGGGCCCGAGGGCCTCAACAGGGTTGTTAGCATTAGGCGAGGTCAGTTCTCTGGGAACCCCGATTCCTTACTCGGCTACTCTACACGTTGGTAAGTCTTGAGTTCTGGGCCCCATACACAGCGATTCTAACTCAATAGATGACAATTTGGTCCCAGGACTACGTATGCTTTGAAAGCTCCCTGGGTGATTTTGATGTTTGGTTACATCTGGAAGTTACTGGCATAAAATGCCAAATTCAACTCTCTTGTAGACAAGACAGGACCTTACGTAACTGGAGACGTATTAGCTGTCACAGTGTCAGCAAACATATTAAGTCCCCAACAAGTGCAGGAGATGGAAAGGGGTGCATGTCCCAGGGCCTGCACACTGAGGGGCGACACAGGACACAAAGCGTACACTTTGAGAGGCAGACAGGAGCACAGGAGACGTTGTGCAGGGTCCCGCAGAGCACGGCCAGTGCTCAAATGACACAGTGGCCTCCGTGTGTCAGGGGAGCTGTCATGAAGAAAACGGGATCATTATGAGATGGAACTCGAGGACAACTTGGGTCTTAGGGAAGTGTAAAAGGGTTGAGCATTCTAAAGAAGGCTGCAGGGGGGCAGAGGCAGAGGCTTGGAGACAGGAATGTCTTACCTAGGTGACAAGGCGGTGCCAGGGAGTCCTGAGCAATCTCCTGAGGGCGCAGGTGTGGGTGCTGGGCAGGTGTTTGGACCCCAGGCTGGTCGGAGTGGCGAGCACTGAGCACAGAGACAGCCTGGAGGGTCGGAAACCAGAGCATGGAGACTGGTGGAGGCTCCTGTGAGGGACCAGATGTGAAAGGACTTGAGTCTCAAGATGGAGCTCAGAAAGGTGGAAGAGGAGCTGGACGAGAAGAGTCCCTTCTGCTGCTGCCTTCCAAGCGGCACCAAGGACAGTCTCGGCCTGGCCCTCGGAGGAGGGGTGGGGGCGCGGGGGCAGGTGGCCCCGCAGTGCAACGTGCACCAAGGCGCAGCTGTAAACACATCAAACGTTCATCACTCCAGAAGGATCTGGTCTTGTCTCTCTCTCAGAAAGTCCCCCAGATCGTTGGAGCAGGGCGTAGATTAGCAGTTCTGAGCTTTACCTCCTATTTCTAATGCTGATTTACTGTGGTGTTTGGGACAAGTTGTTGCTCTTGATCGCTGAGGTTTTACAGTAGCGAGTGCAAGGCACTGAGACAGATCTGGCCCGGGAGCCTGGTTTAAGAAGGAGCTGCTCCGTATGGCAATAGGTGAACCTTTAGAATAGAGGGGTGCTCAGACCGGCTCAAAATGTTCTTGGTAGTACCCCTGGCTCAGTTTACAAGGCAACAGTTGCAGGAGTTTTTCATAACTCTTAGTGCCTCTGAAAATGTAGCTCGGTATTCTCAGCCCCTTCTCTCCCCAGGCATGAAGTTTCGAATTTAAGGGATAACCAGGCTGCTGATAGTCGAAGCAAAGTCAAATCCAGTCCTCTCGGTCCTGTTCTCCAAGAACCTCATTGGTGCTCGTGACTTCCTACCTCACCTCCATGCAGATGATTCATAGTCTTTTATTTCCACCTGCGTCTCCACCCTCGGTTTGCAGCTGCCTGACTGGCATCCCCCCCATGCTTTGAACCTAGCCCCCACTCCCAACCCACGCCCGCTCCTGCGTGATTCTCCGGCCCAACGCACCACCCTCCTCTCAGGCGTGCAGTTCTTCTGCCTTCCTTGACTTCTTCTCTTTCACCCCCCAGATTCAGTATTTTCCCACATTGTGTAGATTGTAGCTCTATGAGGGAAGAACTAAAAAGGACTTTGGAAATCCCCTAGTCAGTGAATAACGTGAATTGCAAACCTGTCCAAATTTCTCAAGGTCAAGATCCATGGGTTACGTATCTCTATGCTTTCATCTGTAGACGCTGCGCCTGGCTCATATTAAGTGCTCAAATAATCTTTGCTCACAGGCAGAGGGGGAGATACGTAACTTACGATACGACCTGGAGAAACACAGATTTCTAATAAAATTAAAATGTATACAGAACAAGAACAATGAGCTGGAATCTCCCATAGTAAAAAAAACATGTCCACTGTGGAAACACCCATGTGACAGATTTTTCAAAACCAAGGTGGTGCTGACCAAGTTTCAGGGACCTGCTCAGGGTCCCACCAAGTATACGGCCCAGTCTTCACTCCCCCTTTGCAACTCAGCCTCCCCCAAACCAAGAATGCTGCTAATCCACCCACGTAAAGATACCTTTATGAGGGAGAAAAGACCCCTTTCCCGGGTCTCCTCCCTGTGGGAAGCAGCGCCCTTGGTACTATCCCCCCTCCACGCCATAGGCCAGCAGGGCAGTGGAGGTTCGTGGAAGGGGCCAGCGGGGAGGCCTCTGTCTGGAAAGGCAGAGCAGGCACCCCAGTCTCCGAGCAACACAGAGGCAGGCGTTCTACCTCTGGACAGGCCCCAGCTGCTCCAAGGGGCCTGTACTTGACCCGTATTATGGAGTCCCTCAGAGAGCAAATGAGACTGAGGAGATTGGGTAGTTCTGCAAGGGACGGTGGAAGAAGGTGCCTGGGAGGTGAGAGGCCTGAGTTCCCATCTTGCCTTGTCCTGTCTCCCTGCGGAACCAGGCGAGTCAGATGCGGCTCCTCCCTTCAGGACACAATCTCACTTCAGCGACTTCTGCAGGAACCCTCCCCAGCCTCCAAGTACATTACTCCTCTTTCCTAGGGGCACTTGATACCATGTAGCCTGGGGGGCAGCTACTTTTGTGCACAGGCACCTCCCCCACTGGGCCAGGGCAGGTAGGGAACCAGACATCCTTGTCTCAGCCTCCAGCCGGGCGCACATAGCCGACCCTGGATGCCAGGGGCAGAGAACAGTGAAGAGTCAGAGGGGTTCTTCATGCTTGCTCTGGCTCAGAGTGGAAATTCATTTTTCTCCTCTTCCACCCTAAAGGGCTTCCTGAGTCATTGCAAAAACCCTCTGTGGCCCTTGCCACCCTGGAGTCACTATTTATTGACTTTCTCTCCCTGCTCTTGATGTCGTTTAGCCCAGAGGGGAAACCAAGTCAGGAGGTGGTAAAGTACTTCTGAGAGTAGGAGCGAGTGCTGCCGGCGCAGGGGTCTGGCCTTGAATGTCCAGCCATCCCCACTGTGCAGCGCAGGAGCCAGCGACCCCTGGAGTCGGGGTGCATGGGTGCAGCCCTGGCCATGTGGTCCCGGTCAGCTGGGCTTGGGAGCCCAAAGCCGGCCATCCGCCTCTCCTCCTCCCCTGGCAGCTGAGTCAGTCACACGGGTAATAGTGCGCACTCAGCAGGCTTTTCCTCACCTGCACTACTCTCACAGAAATGCATACTGTGACCCCAGCTTTGTGACAGACCATTTTAGAAGACTTTTGCCTAGCAAATCAACTGTGCAGTGAGAAATTGGAGAAGGTGCTTTCCCTCAGCCAAATCTGCCAGCTCCATCCTAAGCAGCCAGAGTCAGACAGGCCCCAGCCAGGGGAAGGGGCACAGAGCCCCCCTCCAGCGGGCGATCGGCGGAGGAATCAGACGTGGAGCCCACGCTCCAAATCATCCCAGTTCCCTCAGTCCACTTGCAGACACAACACCTTTTTGTCAGCTACTTAAAATCATTAAGTGAACTTAATTAGGTTTGTCAATCCCTAAGGCTGGCAGAGTGGCAATAAGACATTATAGTCACTGTCCATTAACAGCCTGTCGCCTGGATGAGCCTGAGCGTGCTTTGAGCTGTGTGTGAGCAGCATCAGCACTTTCTAGGCAGAGATGTGCCCGATGAGGAGACATCCTCGTGAGGAACTGGGAGACACCCAGTTCCAGGGCCACTGCCCAAATGGCCATCTCCCAGAATCCCCTGGGGCCAGCTTTCAACAGGCCTCCTCGTAGCCTGAGCAACGCAGAGCCAGGGGTGCCTTCCTTGTGAAAAGCCAGGCTCCTACCAAGATCCCTAGCCAAGTCTGGTTTAAGGACAAGCTCCAAGCCCCACTGGCGGGATAAAAGAGAAGAAGCACAAACAACCCACTCAGTTAAAAGTGTCTCCTTCCGAGAAACGGAAAGAGATGCGCCGGAGTGAACAATAGAGGCACAGGTCGTGAAACCTCCATGCCAAGGCTAGACGGAAGGGAGCTTCAGCAGCACAGATGAGTGCGGGGGCTGGAGGAGCCCCGCAGAGCTGGCTCTTCCCTTCCCCTTGACCAGGCTGCCCACGGGGAGGGAGGGCAAAGCCTTTCTAGCCCTGGGGGTCCAGCTTCCTTTCCCCACGCAGAGCTAAGGCGTTGGAAGAGGGGCAGCAGAGTAAGCCGTACGTCCACCAGAACCAGGTGACCCCTGAGATCCTGAACGGACCTGGGTCTCCCTCAAACCCAGAGCAGCTCACCTGGTTTGAGCTACAACTTTCTCCCAGAGCCAGAGCACTCCATCCGGTACATGCCAGAGCCTCCTCGTAGCCCCGGAGCGGCCCACCTGGCACCTGCTATAGGACTCGAGACCTGAGGCCGTGGCTGACTCAGGGGAGTAACTTGGTATCTGCACTTGGGGTGGGGGAGCATCAACAGAGAAGAGTGGTTGGGCCAGAAAGACCCTGGGAGCCCTGAGGAAGCCTCACCCGTCAGCAGGGGGAGGGGGAGCAGAGCCAGGAACAGCCTCTCCTTCGCCCAAGGTTCAGGTAAACACGCACAACCAGGCATCATCCAAAGTAAAGAAGCCTGAATCTGCTTGCCCCGATGGCCACTTCTTGGCCAGTGCCCCTCCAGATTGGTTCTGCTGTCCCCTTCCCACCCCGTCGCCTGCCATCCCCAGACCCCATTCCCACACTGCCCCCGCCTCCCCCCTGCCCCTCCCACAGCCTTTGTCCCACCTGTCCCTTTCCTGTAGCATCTGGAATCTGGAGCGTTTGGGGAAGGTTTGGCTTCCTGGGTAGACAGAGGCAGCATCTCGTGTTTACATCTGATTTGACATCTGATTGAGTCTTCCCTGATTGTTGTGAGTGTTCCTAACTCAAAATATGTGCAATTCCCACTGTCACTCAAACCCCGTGAAGCAGCAGCTGCCACCGCCGCTGCCTTGCAGAGCACGTGAGAGACTCTTCTGCGCAGGAACCGCTGCCGCCCAGCTTGCATCACGTCACCCGCGCCGAGTCCCAGGGGCTGCCTGAGAGTTTTGCAGCTCTGATCTCTCAACAGTAAAGAAGGCAGGAGAGGGATGCGCAGTTTCTCTGGAAGGGCCCATTTAGGAGAACACAGGGATTTTTTATCTTCTTCCTCCCATGCTTCCTAAGCATACCTACGAAAGTTCCTGGCTCAGGCACCCCAGGCCCACAGGGACGGGTCACCCATGGTGCGGCTCAGCACTGACATCAGTGCCCGGCATGGCCCCTCGGCCTGTGGATATCAGATTAGAAGATGGCACACTCTGGAAGATCAGAAAGAGGGGCTGTGCAGGAGTTACCGGGCAGCTCTGCCTTCCTGATGCTCCCACCCACTGAGAACACAATTCTCTCCATTCACCCTCCCAGATGCTGGGGGCAGCTTCTCCCTAACCGGGGCCACTTCTGTACAGAGAAAAGACAGCAGTGTTAATCCCTCACTTGCCACTTGGGAATCGCAGGCCTGGCTGTGTCCGGGGTTCATAGGCTCAAGCCAGGAGCTCAGCTATGGGCCATGTGCCCATGGAGATCTGGGGAACCAGAGTGGTAACCTTGCCAAGACTCTGAGAAACCCACTGCAGGTGTGTGAGACACACATGCCTCTCACCATCTTTACCTCCTTCCACACCCCTCACACCCAAGCCAGAGGGGCCCACCTGCTCTGACAGCCTTCACTCCAGTTCCTCCACTAGAGATGCTACCTCACTGCCCCTCCCCACACCCAGGTCTGTGAGTCCTTTTCCTTCTCAACATCACCTTACATACCACCCCCCATCTCCTTAGCCGGTGCAAGTCCTCCTTCCTCTGAGCTCTCAGAGCACTTTACCCACATCTTTCATGCAGCACGTGCCTTCCGCACTGACGTGTGTATACCCCCTTCATCTCCCACTATGCAGGAAGCAACTTGAATACAGTGTTCCTGACGGATTTCCCTTAGAATCCCCCATAGGCCTTAAAAAGGCCCCAGCGCAAGATGGGGACGTTTGAAATGAAAACCTGTTTGGTGCTTGTCAAGGTCATAAAGAAAGATGCCTCTCAGAGGTACATGCCCAAGTGTCAAGAGCTGACTGGACTAGTTGGGTGGTCTTTGTGCTCCCGTCCCTCACGCACGCTCATCCAGCATGCCCAGGCGCCCCAGAGCAGGATTTGGACGTTGCCCACTGGCCATGTCTCAACCCATGCCCAGCCAACCACCAGCCCTCCTTGCTGGTCTATGCTCACTGGTGGGGAGAGATGCAGAATGTGCCCTGACATGCGGAGTGTGGCCCGAAGGACACCGGCGCGGGCTTCGCCATGGGCTACTGCAGATTCAGGCGTTTCCTCTTTCGAACTGAACCACGGGCGGGAACTCTCACCCCGACTTGCAAGCAAGAAGGGTTATTTGTGAATGGCCAGATTTCACAAGATAGGGGTTTACTACGTAGTGCAGTTAAGAATAATCCATCGCAAACTTACTATTGAGACTGAAAGTTTGCTCTTGGCTTCAAGTCTTCCCCCCGCAGGAGGCCGTCATTGTTCCCTGGCTGGGGGGGTAACAAGCCAGCCCCCAGCACCCCCTGTGTGGCTGAGGCATCTGCTCTTGGGCACCACAGAAGGCTGTGCCGTCCTCCCTTCAAGTCCTGAGTGGGCAGTCTTCCTTCTTCCCCTCGGGCCTTTCCTCCCTCCCGGTACACGTGTATCCTGCACCACGTCTGCCCTGTCTGCCCAGCAGGCCCCACACCCACAGCCTCGCATTCCGTCCCTGCTGCCTGCCTGGCTGCCGACACCACGGGCTGCGTTCTCTCCCTCTCCCTCCCTTATTCCTGGCGGCTTAATTGAGCTGTAATTTACATACCATGTTACTCACCCAATTTAGGTGCGCATGTCAATGACTTCTAGCAAATGTCCGGAGTTACACAAAGAGCACCACAATCCAATTGTAGAATAGTTTCATCACCCCAGAAAGGATGCTTGTGTTGGTTTAGAGTCAATACCATCCCCACGCCAAGCCGTAGGCAACTGTTAATCTGTTTTCTGTCACAATAGATTTGCCTCTTCCAGACATTTCATATAAATGGAGTCATTTATGCAAATGGAATCATGAGGTCTTTAACATACTATCCGGCTGCTAGCATAACGTTTTTGAGGTCCATCCGTGTGACAGTCTGTATCCTGGCCCATTCTTTGATATTGGGGAGTAGCATTCCACTGTGTGGCCATCCCCCATGGGGTTCATTCCGTCGCCCGTGGAGGCCCGGGTTCCCTGTCCTGGTAGGTGAGCGTCCGCACCAGAGTCTGCCGGCTCTTCTGCCTGGACCTCCTGGAAGGGGGAGAGTTTCCTAAAGTTCTCAGGAAATTCTCACTTCACAGCGGGTTGGCTGACAGCCTTCGAGGGGGGTGACTCCCCAGGAGACCAAGGAACCAAAGTATTTTCTGTTTATCCCGCTCTAATGCCTTCCCTGGCTGCAGGCCTAAGACTGTCAAAGAGGCGGAAAGCGATGCTATCTCAGTGGGTTCACGGTGAATACTTGTGGCCCATTGTGTGTTGTTTACAAACCCCCATCCCAGGCTTATAGTGAACTCATTTCGTATATAACAACCAGCTGGGCACCACACAGACCAGCCCTCTTAGCAACTGGTGCTGGACACGTTTTTTGAGACCCCTGCTGTGTGAGTGGTCGACCTGTTGCCTGCCAGACGAAGGGGAAATCCAGGGGCACCAGGGACAGAGCCAGGCTGCCTGAACCAAAAGTAGGGGACTCTCTAGGGACAGGGCTCTTTATCCGTAGGTACAGAAGCACTTTAATATATAATAATAACTTCAACCCCACCGGGGAGAACCAGCTGAATATCAAGACTACCCCTTCCACCCACCCTGCACACCCAGGAAGTGAAAGGCCTCCTCAGCGTTTCTGGGAGTCCTAGACCCAAACTCCACGTGAGATGGGCATGAGGAACAACCCCTCTGGAAGGGTAGTGCTGTGTGCTGGAGGCGGATGGGCAATGCCAACGGCGTCCCTCAGGCACACTGAGGTGGGCGGGGCTGAGAAAACCTAACCGTGGGCAGGTCTCTGCCTCTGCCCGTTGGCTGAACCCTAAGCCACGGGCAACCCAGCGTGTTCCTCACACACACTCCTCTTAACACACGTACAGGTTCTGGCTGCAGATTGTCGCATGGTGGGGACAAGGATCCAGAGCCACCGTGGCCTTTGACAATATCTCCATCAGCCTGGACTGCTTCCTCACCAGTGAGTTCGCCCTGTCCTGGCCCTTGTTCTCCAACCCGGGCTACCCCAGGCCTCGCTGTCCCTCCTTAACACGCTCCCCCACCCCCCCAAGCATACGCATCTCCCTCCCTAAAGAGCCTCTCTTAATGCAGCCCATGGGGTCTTCTCTCTCCTAGTCGGTGGGGAGGACAAGGTGCTGCAGCCTCCAGAGCCCAAGTCAAGGAATCTGTTTGAGAGAAACCCGAACAAGGAGGTGAAGCCCTGGGAAAATACACCTAGAGAGACCTCCGCCTTTGACCCTACAGGTAAGGGCTCACCCTACAGATGTGAGCGAAGTAATTCTTTGTCGCATAAGGCAGACGAAAGATACCCGTTTTGATTGGCGTGGAGAGGTAAGTGAGGTATAAAATGGCAACCTTTAGAAGGAGCGTTACCTACACTCTGGCTAAGGGGCTCCAAGAGGAAGCTGTTTGGTTCGCTTGTTGCCTGGGCAAATAAAGGGAGCTTCTGGAAGTTGTACATAGGAGTGTCTGTCCTCCGTGCCTGGGGAATACCAGGCCCCGCCGGACAGGGGACCCAGGCTGGTGTCCTCTCAACCCAGTCCCTTGAAACCAGTCTTCATTTACTGAACAAAGCAAGCGTTCCACGGCACTTTTCTCCTCATCAAGAGGGTTGGGCCCAAGGCCAAGGTGATCTTTTACACAAAGGCAGGCTAGCCCAGCATGGGTAAGGGCCCCCAAGTGTCAGGTTCAACACGCTCCCCCAAAGCGTGGCTCCCCTCCAGAGCTGCTTGTCAGCAGTCCCCAGGCTACAGGACTTCTGCTGGGGACTTGGCCGCTTCGGACACAGGCCTCCACAGCTCCGGCCCTAAAGCATGGGTGTGACTTTGCAGCGCCTCTTTCTACCAGGAGGAACAGTCTCAAACCCAGTCTGATGTCCCTCCAGCAGCTATTAGCTCTGTGAGCCTAGCTCCTGAGAGGCGTGGAGGCCCCCGGGCTGGCACCAGCAGGCGAAGAGGTCCCGCCAGGCGCGGTTGGGCCAGGGCATCAGGAGGCGTCTTTGTTAGAAAGTGAGTAACCTGGAGTGGGTGTGCAGCACAGAACTCACCCACACTTTTTCCTAGTAAAAATGACTCTTGACTAAAATAACAATAGATGGTAGATCTCTAATTTCTCCTTATAGATGTGAAATCCTCATTTAATTAAAAATACAAGCAGAAAGTAGAGGTTGATACCTTCACACCTTCATTGGCTCTCTACAGATTACGTAAATGTTAGCTTTGCTTTGTGTTTGAAGACATCCTTTCCTCTCTCTCCTCGGAAAAGATGCCCCAGGACTGACTATCCTGTCCTCCTTCCTGCCTAACAGCTGCCAGACCAGGGGCAAGAGTTCCCTGCGCTTCCCATCACCTCTCCCCGTTCCTCTCCTCCCCTGTAATTAGAACCTCGAAACACCTTTTCACGTCTCCACACAAAAGGGAACTTGGCCTCCTACACTCCAGTCTCTGTTTCCCAACCCCGCCTCGTGGTTCGTGGTCCATGAAGACGTGGAACATGAGGAGGCAGGCTGCCTTAATTGTCCAACGGGCTCCCACTGAGTTACCTCGGTACTTCCTGGCCCTTGTCACCCACGGCCTCCTGCGGGAAATCCAGGGCATGCTAAGCAAACTCCTCCGCCAGCTGCTGCCCCGCCTAACCACCAGCGCTGATTACCTAGTAGGGGTTCCAGATACACTTATTGATTGTCTGATAGGCACTTAATGCTGGAGCTCAGTTCTCGGATGTCTGCTGCTGGCTCCCCTGCAGCCAGCGTTTAGAAACCAGCCATCTACCCTGCCTGACTCATGGGTTTATTGCCAGGTAACTCCCACTGTTCCTAAAAGGCAAATGGATAAGGGCCTGCCCAATGGCCACTCAGACTAATGAAACCACGCAGGGACTCAAAAGCCGCGATGCTCCCTACCACCTCCAGTAAAATTAGAAGCCAGTGGCTGCCTGAGAAGCTGGAGGTGGCGCTGGCTGGAATGTGTCTTATACTGTGTGGCCCCAGCCTCGGACCAAATGGCTGTGGGCCAGTATTCTGCCTCCACACCCCCATCTGGAGTAGCCCCAGCTCAATTAGTGGGCTCTTTGGGAGGCTTTAGAAAACCAAACAAAGAGCCAGTGCTTTCCCAGGACCCCTGCCACCTCAGGGAGCAGCTCAGGTGAGGGAGAAGCTGAGGGAGACTCCCAACACCCCTTCCCCTGCTGTGTTTCACTCCCCCAGCCTGACAGATCTCCCAGTCCCCCCATGCTGTAGGCCCCGGCAGTGGGTGTCAGGGTGCCTCTGCAGGGTTTGCAGGGTCTCCTTCCCCCACCACCCACAAGACAAGGTCCACCAGGGCCTCTGAGTTAGCACTTGGCCAGGACTCAGCCTCATGGTCAGGAAGAACAGACCAGCCCTGGGCTGGGGTGTCCCGCGTGTCAACCCCTGCCATGGCCCAGGGACAGCTGCTTCCGTGACCATTGTAGGGGTGAGGAAGGTGCTCTAGAAGAATGTAAGTGCCCACAGCTGGTAAGGACGGGGATTGGGATGTGACCCTGAAGTCCACGTTGTTTCAGCCAGCTAAGCTACTTCTGAGTATCCAGGTCTCCCATCCGAGATCAACACCAAAAAAGGAAAAGAGCAGCAGCGCAGTCCAGATGAGAGCCCCTGCCTGACCCGTAAACAAATCAATTGTCAGAGGAGACAGGGTAATAAGATTTCTCCCCAAAGTTCAGCGCTGTGCATTTCTGCCAGGCTGGAACGGGTGACATGTCAGCTCTCCTCTTGGCAGGCGCTGAGGCAACTCCTGGAAATGCAAAGGCAGTTCCAGAAGTCGGCCGCTCACAAAGCTTCCAAATATCCCTCAACACTCCCCACTTCTCCCGAGCTAGTCCTCCCGTCTGACAAGGGCCTGGCCCCCGGGGCAGAGCGGAGCATCCAGCAGGGAGAGCCTGTCCAGGGGCTTCACAAAGCATTCTCAGTAGCAGGCTCACGTTAGCTAATCAGAAAGCAACTGGGAGAGAAACTGGGGCAAGTATTAAGTCTGAGAAAATGACATTTGCCAGCTTTGCACGTACAATTACACTAACCAAACGGCTGGGGTGACGCGGTCACAGAGCCCCAGGGCTAGGCCTCCCGCTGCCTCGGTCCCACGAGGAGGTGTGAACAGGCCCTGCCAGCCTGTTCCTCTCTAAAAGCCCAGGTAAGGACAGGTAGACCCCCCAGGCCTGGGGACCCTGCCTCAGCTTCCTCTCCACTCTCTTCTCCTCCCGCAAGCTCACAGGCTATGCAGGGAGAGTGGAGAGGAATCAGCTCAGTTTGATTGAAACCAGCCTGACCCGGAGCTCTGCCCACAAGCGACCGTAACTCATACAATCCTGGCGTCACACCCCAGTCCTGCCTCCGAGCTGGCTGCTGGCAGTTGGTTGGTTTGCCATTTTCTGAGTACACACGTCTTGCCAGACGGAGGTGGGGGCAATTCCAAATATGTAGGATCACGCAGCGCGCACTGGACGGGACACCCCAACCCTGGGCACCAGCAAGCTGCCTCCGCACACCTTCCCTCCCCGCGTCCGATCCAGGGTGCACACACGCAGGTAACAGAGCTCGTGCAAGAGGGACTCATGGGGACCTGGAACACCGGGTGTTTTTAAGAGCCAGGGTTGAAGCAGACAGGGTCCGGGTCCCTCCCACCCCCAGCTCCACGGGTCTGGAGAGTGGAGGCTACGGCGTAAGGGAGCCGGAGCTCAGCTCGATAATTAGCCCGGGGCCCTGCTGTGCCCAGAAGCAAGGGTGACAGACTGTCCATTCCCACATATGCTCCTATGAATCAGGAACAGATGCCAATTCCAATGAGGAAGTTTTATGTGTTTCATACAAATTGATTGGGTCTATTTCTGCTAAATGCATTATCCATTCACCGCAGAACAACTATTAGAGTTAATAGAATTTGTAGCTAGAGCCATTATGCTCTGAGCAGGCCCTCCTGAGGAGGAGGGCATCGCTGGAGGGCAGGCTCTGCCTGACCAGCCCCCTGCTCAGAACCCGGGGGGCCTTCCTTTCCATCGGGCCCACCTGCTCAGGCCCTGTGGGCCCCGCCAGACTCACTCAGCAGCACACCACCAAGAGTAACGACACATAAATGTATCTCAGCCCAGTTTCAAAGCTCCTCTCACCTTGTACCTGCTGGCACTGCAGGCCACCCGGCGCCGGGTCGGGGCAGAGAAGAAGCGGGGTTCCTGTGGTAGCCAGAGCTCTTTGCTGTGTGCCAGTCTGGAGGGTGGGCAGGAGGCCCCGGGCATCAGCAGGACAGGCAACAAGTAACTGTAGGGGACCAGGGAGTCCCACTCACTCTGGGGGACACTCGGATTCAGCTCTTGGGTTCATTGCTTCGCTAACAGCTTTCCCCAGACACCAGTGACGGAACCCTGGGCTTCGCGGGCAGTGAGCAAGTCGGCCCACAGTGGCCTAGGTCCAGCAAGGGCTCCTCCAGCGGCCCTCACATCAGCCGCTCCGGTCACCTGGCTAGGGAAAGGCGACCCTCAAGTGTTGCTCATTAAAAATGCAGGTTCCTGGGCGCCGCAGACCTGTGGAATCTGAAAGTCTGAGAATGGGAGGTCAGACTCTCCATTTTTAATGAGCTCTCAAGGAAAGCCTGCTTTGAAACAAAGTTTGAGGAGTCCCAGGTGGCAGCCCACCTTGCTCAGCACAGATAAGGAGCCAGGGCACCCATTTAAGGGCCCAGCTCTCAGACAGCTGTCTCCTGTTTGGGCGGCAATCAGGTAAAGCCCTGGGCGCTGCTGCAGGCCAGCAACTGCCACGCACCCTGTGGTATGTGCGACCTCACGTGCTGAGGGTGCTATACCACGCGCCCCCTTCCCCGGACCAGTAACTGAGGCCGACAGAACTAACCTTGTCCTAAGTTATACAACTGATGTGAAGAATGAGTTTTTCAATCACATAAAATAAAGAAAGAACTTTTCAAACCCAGGTAACATTTGGAAGAACACAACTGGGATCAATTTTAAAGGGACCTCCCTGACGGAAAGAGCTTTCTTGAGGAATCTCCCATCTCTGAGAAACCTTGTTGCTAATGTCAGTTTTTGCTTAAAGAGAGCACATCTGCACGTCCACTGATATTCCAATCCGCGCTCTAGGCTCACAATGCACCCACCCACACGTCAGAGGGCTGATAATCGCACCCAATTGGCGTCCCCGCCAGCTTCCCAGCCCCCGCTGGGGCACAGTGGACAGCCCTTGGTCACCACCCACTCAGTTGGGGGCAGCGACTCTAAGGGCTGGGCGGCCACAGAGCCACAGACCCAGTGCCCGGAGCCCGTTAGAGCACTGGCATGTCCCTGCTCAGCAGGCCTACCATTTAACCAAGTGCTTCGTGTTCTTACCTGACTAAGTTTAGATTGTCCCCTATTTATAGCAAGCAAACCAGTGACGACACACGGAGCACCAGCCTTAATAAAGCACATGGGCCCCCAGTCATTGCAGCAGGTTCGGCAGCCTCCCAATTAGGCTGTCACTCTGCACCTGGGTGCGTCTCCCTCCCCCAAACACGAGGAGAGGCAGCGCGGAACTCGTTCCTGATTCCTGACCCCCGTTGCCGACGCTAAGGGGCCTCTTCCAGCGCCAGCAGCTGTGCCCGTTGGAGAGCCACCCCTGAGGGGTGGCCGACACCAAGGCCCAGGGGCCACTTGGCTGCCAAGGGAGGGAAAGCACTTCCGCGGGGACCTGGTGACGTGGCAGGTTAGAACTGAAGGCTGCCCGGGCAGAGCACCCACGTCAGAGCAACACAGTCCGCAGGCGGCCGCCCTTCACCTGCGCATGGGCCACAGCTACTCGGCCAGTTCCGTGTATCCCGGTCCGTCCTTCCAGGCGCCCCCAGGCTCCCCAGGGTTGCAGAGCATTATCAGGAACCATATGGCACCGTTTTTAAGAACACAGGCTGCTTTCATTCAGGTCCCAGCTATGCCACTTACTTTAAGCCACTGCCTTCTCCTTTCCGTGCCTTCCCTTTCCCACCTTGAAACACGGTACGTCTATTCTTAGTGTTGACATCCCACAGGTTTGATGAAAGGATCACATGAGTGGATGCGCATCAAGGGCTTACGTGAGCCATGGTTATTGTCCCCACTGTAGAGTTGAGGAAACACAACCAGAAGGTCACGGGCCGCACCCCAGCAGCCAACTCCAAAGCCAGGGTCCAGACTCAGTCCAGCTCGCTCCCGAGTCTTCCCGCCCTAACCCCACGCCCCCGGGAACAGCCCCAAACGCCGCCCAGAGGCTGCAGCGTCCAGGTTGGCCGGCTTTCTCTCTCCATTCAGGAGATTTGACTCAGTGTTCAATGCAGAAAACATCACTGTTTTCTAGCCAGTGTTTTTAAGTCCCCTGCATCTGATTCTAAAAAAGAAAACACTCACGTAGAGCGGAGCTCATTTTAGCCAGCATGCGCCTTGTACCTGCTTCGTGCCGAGCCCTGGGCTGGGGCCACTCTTGAAAACGGCACCACCCAGTGCTGGGTCATGGAGCCCAATATGAACCCACTGTCGTCCCAGCACGGAAAAGACCGGTTCCCTTTCCGATTTCCAGTCGCGCACACCTGGAATGAGGACAGGATCCCCACCCGATGGCTCTGACTTTATCTTGCCAGGGAGGGTAAAAAGGTCTTCATCCAAGATGGTGCTTTGCAAATTATACTGAACTGATCGTCCTTTTCAAAAGAAATCCAGTGTTTGTTGAGAAAGCAAGGCATCAACAGTGTTACTTTAGAAACGCCCAACCCTGGACGCACTGGAGAGATAGTGTAACGTTATCCAACCCTGACAGACTCCGCAACACCACACGACATCTAACACTGTAGACTGGGGGGTGGAATCACGGCCAACCGAAGACAAAATGCCTCGACACCATGCCACGGCCCCTCTGAGCAACAGAGAGAGCTCACTGACGTTCCCTCTCCCGCGCACCTGAGAAAACAGCTATTTTTTCCCGTTTGCTTCCGTGAAAGGTTACATAAGCGGGAGGCAATAGATGATCCAAGAACATGGGTCTCAGCACACCTTGATTAAGATCATTTAGCTTCAAGACTAGCAGAACACGAAAGGCCCTCTGTCAGTGCAAGGCCATTAAGCACTTATTATTTGGGAAGTTCACCTTTAATTACCGTCTTTCGCCCAGACTGGTCGGTTTGCCTGCAAAACAGCCCTGCATCCTCTGCAAGCCTCCTCAGGCTCCCTGCTTGTCACAGCAAGCCTCAGCGGTCCTGGACAGATAGAGGGGTGCCACTTTGTTTAATCCATCTGGGCCTGGGGCTGGGCAGAGGAGCTAGGGGGAGAAAGGCTGGAATCCTAACCCTAGATCATAAATAAAAGGGGGTTCCTCCCACTTGCTCCTCCAGTGCTAGGAGGAAAAGCAGCAGGAGGTGGGATTGCCGTAGCCAGCAGAGGCAGGAGGAGAGAGGGGGCCTGGAGAAGAATTCGGCCCAGCCAGGGTCTCCACACTGGGTACTGGCACAAAGATGAGAAAGCCCAAGTACTGGCCACAGGCAGGGGCTTTGGAGAGACCGGGTAGTTATTTATTGCTTCATCACAAATTACCATACATGTAGTGACTTAAATGACGCACGTCTGATATATTAGCTTCTGCGGGTCAGGAAAACAACAGCAGGTCAGCTGGGGGCACAATAAGTCACAATAAATACTACAATAATTAATTAATGATACAAGAATAAACTGTACCTTTGTATTCACAACTGTAAACCTACCTTTGCCCATCCCTTATGGAAAGACTGCTAACAAGATGAAAGTTGCAACCTTATGTAACAGCACCACAAAAATACCTTTGCTCTATTCTGCTAGTTAGAAGCAACCATAGGCCTGCTCATGCTCAGGTCTGTGTATGAGCAGGCCTGTGGATTTATGGGATTATGCTAGGGTATGACCACCAGGAGATAAAGATTACCAGGGACCATCCTAGAGCCCACAGACAAACAGTCACACAGCACCTACTGAGTGCCAGGTAGTAGCAAGATGATAAGTGATCATCCTAGAAGAGTCCTAGAAACCAAGGCTCTAGCTGTGCAACTTCCGGAGAATCAAGCACCCTGGGCCCCAGTTTTTCTCTCATCCACAAAGTAGGGGTCATAATTATACCTGCCACAGTTCTGTCTCAGAGCTGGCTACTGGAGTGAGCAAATGAGATCATTTCTAACAGGCTTTGAAAGGTACAAAAGAATATATGAACATCAAATGTTTTGTGAAATTCTCATTCACATTATTTATTAAAATGGGCCAAGTTACTCATCCTTCATACGTTGCCTTCTATAAATTTCCAGTGTATTCCTATTCCTCCTCCTCCCCAGCCTAAGAAGTGTGCACTCATGTTTATATGTGTGTGTGTGTGTGTTGTGTGTGTGCTTCCTCAAGGTCTGTGCAAAAGTTTCAAGCAAAGTCCAGGTTCTGGCCTCTGGATCTCCTTGGCCTTCTCCTTACACTTGCTGCTCATGGCCACTGCATCACCATGTCTGCCTTGCAGGCAGGAACATGGGAGAAGGATCTCTTCCCTTCTTTTTCCTAGCCTTCTAGTCCTACATACTTTGCCTTCTCTTCCTTTCCGCTTTGCTCTTCCTTCTTCTTCATGTGTCGCTGTTCTCCAGTGTACCTTAGGGGCCTGGGACTCAGACCCAGAAGCCAGGACCTTTGTTCTTCCCCTGCTCCAAATCCTAGGCCACCGGGCTGGCCCCACCTCCATGTGCCCCCTGCCTGCGGTGCTAGTCACAAAGGCCTTGTAAGGGTTTCTTCCTTGGGCCTCAGAGCCAAACAATAAGCAAGAATGACTAAGAATGAAGCCCTGAGGGGTTCTGGCTCCCAGCTGTGGCCTCTCTCGCAGGAGCCAGAGGACCTTAGAGCAGGAAGCAGCAAATGACCCCTGTGGTGGAGGTGGGCCACAGCCTTCTCTCCCCAGCCTGGGGACAAGAGCAGATTAGGACAGAAATCAATGACTCGGGTGAAGCAGAGCTCGGATTGAGCCACCACCACTTCCCACTTAAGCCTTAAAACCAAATCCATTATGTGTAGCCACCAGATGGGTGCGTCCCCAGCCCCATATCAACGTCAAATATGTTATTAACACAGCTCTGGCCTGAAGCCAACCGGGGGATAACCAAATTAGCCCCTTAACTTAATTGTTACAGTTCTACTTTCGGGAGAGTGTGTTTTCCTGTGACCTTTCTCTTCTCTCCTGTGCCTCTGATGTTCCCCTGGGGAGCAGGAGGTGACAGCCATACAACACAGCACCCATCCCAAGACCCATTAAAAACTCCCTCAGGTTGCCAGTGTCAGAGATGTTTAGGCTAATTGGGTTCTGAAAGCAGCTTTTATCTCCACAGCCCCGACTGGCTGCCCTGCGCGTGGGGAGCTGGCTGGCGAGGTGGTTCCTCTCAGAGAAACCATGTCTGCCTCCCAGCACAGAGGGGCCCCCGGTCTCTGCTCCTGGGAAGACAGCCTTTTCAGGCATCCTGCCTGGTGGAACTTGGTGAGAGCCACGGAGGCAAAGGTGTACACGTGAAAAGAAATCATGTGTGTGAACATAGGTGGTACAAACGACAGGGCTGACGTTAGAATCATTGATGGTACCAGCTGCTTACTTCTCATTTCAAAAATAAAAAGAGAGAGAAACGACATGAAAGCGTTACATCAGTAAATGAAGAGTGTGTGTACCTGAGCAGGTACGTGTACAAGCAAACAAATTCAGCCTGAGGAATAAAGTAGAACAGGGAGGAAAAGTCATCCACTGAGACAGGGTTGCAGCACAAGTGACTGTGACCTGCCTCACCTCAGCCTCAGGGGATCTCAGGCCACTTGTTGACCTTTTCTATGTGATCACCTATCTCATGGGACAAAAGTAATAATTCTTTCTCCTTCCCTATCCACTGACCTAATACGGTTTTAAAAAGCTAAACTCCCAGGAGGATGAAGGCACTACATAAATGCACTACAACTAAACATTGGACTCAGAGGCCTAGAGATTCCCAGCCCTGTTTGTTCAGAACCATAGGAACATCCTTTTCTCTGAGCTTCTACTTTCCCTGTCTTCCTCCATCCACCAGATATCTTCCCAAATGTAAATACATCCCAAAACTATGAAAGAAAGTCTTCCTGCACTAGCTGTCCCTCCGCCTGATGTACAAGACAAGTACAGGACCACTTTCACACCCTCACCAACACTGGGTATAAAATAGATTCAACACAGGACTTGCTGAAGCACTAAGAAAACATCTGACAGTAGAGAGAAAAGAAAGTGAATGAATCAGTATAGAATGCTTACATCTGGGCCACTTAGCAAAGGGTTAAATAACCCTAAATAACTAGTTAATTCTGGGTGTCGCTTTCAAGGAAAGTTAAATTATACTTAGTGGGCTGCATTTTTAAACACAGGGCAGAACATGATGTAACAGCAGGTTCTAGGCCATGGTCAATGAGGTGAAATCTGAAAAGCGCTACAACTCCAGGAATAGAAATGCAGATAGGACCTGACCAGATAGATGGTATGAAGGGATTAATCATAGCAAATGACCTCAAATGATTCCTACATTAATTTTTTTCAAGGGTCCTGGGAATGTGGCAATGATAGCAGGGAGAGCACAGTTCTTTTTGCCTCTCTGAATCCTTACATAAGAACAGAGCAACCACATATGAAAACTAAAAGCCCACAGAGGTATGTTTTATAAGGTTTACCCCTGCACCCCCATAATGCAAGTGGGTGGGGACAAAGCACAAACAACCATGAGATCAGTATAGTGTCAACACCTGAACAAGAGAAAGATGACGAAAGCAACAGGCTGTCTTACAAACTTGAGAACAAGAGAAACCCAAAATATCTAACAGGCATTTGCTGGAATCGACAGACAGCCAATCTGAGAATAGCTTCAGAAACTGGGATGGGCTTTGCCCAGTTCAGTAGTGGGCGGATGCAAGGGGCCCATGGGAAGATCTGAAGGAATGAGCAGTCTGGCCACCAAGGCTGCTTTTTAAGAAAGAGCCCTCACTAAGAAGAAACTTCTGGGACAAAAGAGACAAAAACTAAGAGGATTTCCAGATAAAAGTAGGTGAAAGAAACAGAGCCAGAAAAATCAGAAAGCAAACTACCATATTTTTAAACACTGTATTTTTTAAAAGAAGAATAAAGGGAGTTATGTGAAGTTGGAAAATCTTCTGAACCCTAAGAGTTTCAAAAAACTAATTTTACATAAAAATGTATAACAGATAAGTACCAAGATCACATCATATATAAAATTACAATAAGAAGTTTAAAAGAGCATAGAGGACAGAATAACACCTATGCAGAAAAATGAAAATGTCCCCAAAAGACAAATCAAAATCATAATATTATATTTCAAAATGAGTTAAGTGATCATCAAATAATGATAAAAGACATGAAAAGTAACATGTCAATCAATATTACTAAAGGTGAAAACTAGGTCATGGAACTCATAAAAGTAATGTAAAAGAAAAAATAATTCAGACATGAAAATTTAATCACAAGAAATTTAAGAGCAAACAAATGCAAGCTAATGCCTTACAAAAAAAATAGGTGAAAAGAGAAAAAAAATTTTTAAGAAATTTTTTTTAAAGATTTTATTTATTTATTTTTTAGAGAGAGGGGAAGGGAGGGAGAAAGAGAGGGAGAGAAACATCATTGTGAGGTTGTCTTTCACCTCCCTCCAGCTACAGACCTGGCTGGAGACCAGGCTTGCAACCTGGTTATGTGCTGGGAATCGAACCAGCGACTTTTGGGTTTGCAGGCTGGTGCCATTCCACTGAGCTACCAGCCAGGGTAACAAAAAAACTTTTTAATAAAAATGATGACATACATCAAAACTAGGCAAAGAAGATCCAACATACAGGGAACAGGAGTGCTTGAAGATGAAAACCTAAGAAGTAGAGCAAAACAAATATTAAAGCTGTAATTAAAATTTTTTTTCTTAGCCCTGGCTGATAGCTCAGTGGATAGGTGTGGGCCTGCAAATCCAAAGGTTGCTGGTTCAATTCCCACCAGGGCACATAACCAGGTTGCAAGCCAGGTCTCCAGCCAGGTCCTTAGCTGGAGGCAGGTGAAAGGCAACCATACATAGATGCTTTTTCTTTTTTTTTTTAATGTTTAAAAATTTTTTTCTTATTGAAACTACTTATTAATAGAGTACTCTGTGTATATGAAAATATTGACCCAGAATGAACAATACCAAAGAATATTCTAGTAAAATCACCAAACCTTAAAAAAAAAAAAAAAAATACTTTAGGCACAAAAAAAAAAAAATACAAGTGATTTATTAGAGAATAAAATTTAGATTATCATCAGTTTTTTATAATAATGCTTTATGCCAGAAGAAAATAGAATAGCATATGTAATATATTCAAGGGTAAAAAATGTTCTCAGCATCAAGAATCCAAAGAATAATGCTCCCATGAGTCCTTTCTAAAGAATCTACTTGAAAACAAGTTTCAGACAACCAAAATGTCTAGAGATATATTAGTACAACTAATATGAACATTAAACACACAACTTACAGAAGTAAGGCCCAAAGAGTAACGGTGTAGGTAGAATACAATGCTAAGGAATTATAGGAGAAAGAATTTATATATATACATACGCACACACACATATATATTCACATATATATGTATATATGAATATATTAATATTCTATATATATACATATACATATGTGTGTATATATATTCATTTTTTTTAAAATTACAAGAATACACTTACTCTTTTTTTTTTTTTTTACCAGATTCCTGGTTTTATATTGATGGTGATATTGTAGGAATATTGTTACTCTGATACTATTGTGTGTATAATGAAGGATAAAGTGAATGAGTAATTATAGAACATTCTCATTCTATTAGAATGTTCATGAGAACCAAGATTCTCAGTGAGGAGAAAGAAATACACATTAATATAGAAGAGGCTAAATCTAAAACTCTTTAGTCCCAGTCATCGTAGGGAATTTTAACACCACACTGTCAATAATGGATAGATCTTCCAAATGGAACATTTTCAAGGATAGGCCACATGGTAGGACCCAAAACAAGCCTCAATAAATTCAAGAAAATTTAAAACATATCAAGTTTTTTGGGCTTAGATCACAATGGATTGAAACTAGAAACCAATCTCAAGGAATAAACAAAAACATTCAAATACATGAAGACTCAATAACATGGTTTTAAATAATGAATGGACCAACAATGAGGTCAAAGAAGAAATCAAAAAGTTTCTGGAACCAACCATAGGGGAGAACATATTTGCCAATGATACGTCAGACAAGGGCTTGATCTAGAAAATATATAAAGAATTCATACAACTCAACACCAGAAAGACAAACAATCCAATTTAAAAATGGGCAAAGGACCTGAATAGATCATTCTCCAAGGAGGACACATGATATATGAAAAGATGAAAATAGACATATGAAAAGATGCTTAACATCATTGGTCATCAGAGAAATGCAAATTAAAACCACAGTGAGATATCAGAGAGATGCAAATTAAAACCACAATGAGATACCACCTCACACCTGTCAGAATGGCAATCATTAATAAATCAACAAACAAGTGCTGGCGAGGATGCAGAGAAAAGGGAACCCTAGTGCACTGTTGGTGGGAATACAGACTGGTTCAGCCACTATGGAAAACAGTATGTAATTTCTTCAAAAAACTGAAAATAGGTCTGCGTTGTGACCCAGCAATTCTAATGCTGGAATACCCTAAGAATCCTGAAAGACCAATTTAAAAGAACCTATGCACCCCTCTGTTCATAAAAGCACAATATACAATAGCCAAGTGCTGGTAACAACCTAAGTGCACATCAGTAAATGAGTGGATCAAAAAACAGTGGTACATTTACACAATGGAATACTATGCAGCAGAAACAAAGAAGGAATTCCCACCTTTTGTGGCAGCATGGAGGGAACTGGAGAATATCATGCTAAGTGAAATAAGCCAGTTGGTAAAAGACAAATACCATATGATTTCACCTATAAGAGGGATCTAATTAACAAAGTAAACTAGTAATCAAAATAGAACCACAGGAAATAGAAACATGAAACAGACTGACAGTGACCAGAGGAGAGAGGGGAGTGGATAATGGTGGAAAGAAATGGAAGAGTCTAGTTAAAGAACATGTACGAATGACCCACGACAGGGACAACAGTGAGGGAATTGACTGTGGGAGCAGGGGGTTACGATGGCTAGAAGGGGGAAAAGAGGAAAAGACTGGGACAACTATAATAAAATAATAATTTAAAAAATGATTGTAAAAACTCTGTAGTCCTGAATATGAATTGGAAGTATCAATGGGAATTCATGAGATATTTTGTCATATACAGTACATACGTGTGTATACTGATACACACATATATATTTCCTAGGTCTGTCCACTGAAGATGCCTAAAAGCAATGACCAACCCAGTAACTATAAGGGTCTATGATCCTCAGATTGTGTAATCAAATACCTTTTCCCAAAGAAACAAAGGTTTTGAAGAAAATGGCTGAATCTAGGTCTAGGGATAGCATATTTTGTCATACCAGATACCAGAAGCAAAAGAATTACCACTGACCAAAAATGTGATTAATTAGAACTCAAAAATATGTTTAAATTCAAGGATTCACATCATATACAAGCAACAAGTTGGCCAACTTTAGAGGATGATGGAGAAATAATTCCTATCTCGAAAACTGTAAATAAAGAGAAAGAATTGAGCATTTATCCTGCTTTTCTTATATGGGTAACCAAATAGTGAATGAGAGAAAGCAGCTCTTTATAAATGTATTCCAACTAATAAGAAAAGCAGGTATAATTTGAGTATCATTATTTTTCAACTCTCAAAAACTAAATGTGCCTAGGCATTAAGCTTCAACAACCGCTAACATCAAAAAGAAAAAGCAATAACCAAGCATTGATCATATTTGTAGAGGAGGGCGTTTGAAAAGAATGCACAGATGGTGGACATGTTTTAACCTCACAGTGGCTACAATATGTGCATGATCTTCATTTCACCCTAATAAAGAGAACAACTTATTAATTTTCGTTAGGTATTCAAAAGGGTTTACTTTTTCCCCTTTACAAGAAGGAATGGTGTTTTACATATTATGGATGATGGCTGATTATATTTACTTGGATTTTGGTCATGATTTTATTGAACGGGATTTATGATGGTCATCAAAATGATTCAATAGGCTATAGGTCCCATAAAGTTCAACTCAGTCAATAGACAGGGTGTATTTAGGAGGCTCAGATCAAAATGGTACGAAGGATCCACATACGCCATTGAATGCTATTTTGCGGCACAGCCATCAAGGCCTTGAACACGAGGCAGATCCTTATTATTGTGATTAACCGCTGAGAGCTTCCCTGCCTTCGTGTGGCCCTTTCTTTGCGTTCAGTTCAGCCGATGAGCTAGAGCGGTAATAGAACCAGGACGGTCACTGTCTAGCCTGTGTTCTTCTTTTCTTAGTGTCGTGTTACATGTTACTAATTGATTTGTTTATTCTTGGAGGACTCTGCCGTATACTTAAAATGATACCCAGTGCTTAATGGATTTTCCTTTACTCAAATGTCTATAACCAATCACTATTTTAATGTTTGCAGGTTCTTTACACAATTTAGATGTAAATGAGTATTAATCTAGGCTTCCAGTGTGTGGTATAAGTAAGAACAACATAAAGAAGTTTGTTTTTCTTCCTTTGGTAAATGAGTTTTAACACAATAGTTTGGTTGCTTTGTTTTTAAAGTAAGAGAAGAAAGAGCCATCCTTCCTCCCTCCTGGGGGCCATTTGATCCTCCCTGATGCCAAATATTGTTCTGAGCACTTTGCTTAGGTCATCCTGTAACACCAACAAGAGGTGTAAGTGACAGGCCTTGTTATCCCCGTTGCCCATATTGGGAAACTGAGTCTCAGAGAACCTACACAACTTCCGCTGAGCTTGCAGTTGGTCCTGAGCAAAACCTAGGGTGGGGAAACCTGGCACACCTGGATCCAAAGACCTACTTCACCAGGTGCTCCACTTGACCAGGAAGCCTGGTGTCTCTGGGAATTCTTAGGACCTTTAGAACCATGTCAACTTAGGCTACAGTTATTTTATATGTATCACACTTGTCTGATCCAGTAATATACATATGAACTCTTTAGTTACTAGGCGAAGGCTGTCCCCAAGCCCGGGCTGCTTGCAGACTGGGCCTATGGAAAAGTCTTTGAGGAGCTAGAGATCATGGGAGGGGTAGATTTTCCAACTCCTTTTCTTTTCTTTTTTCTTTTTTAAAGATTTTATTTATTATTTTTAGAGAGAGAGGAAGAGAGACATCAATGCATGTTGTCTTTCACCTGCCTCCAGCTACAGACCTGGCTGGAGACCTGGCTTGCAACCTGGTTATGTGCCCTGGCTGGGAATCACACCTTTGGGTTCGCAGGCCAGAGCCTTATCCACTGTGCCACCAGCCAGGGCCCGACTCATTTTCTGAGCTAGTCTTTCTCTTTTGCTCCATCCTCATCCCCAGCTCACTGAGTTCCTAGGTGCCGCTGACAAGGGGTCCATGCCTATTCAGGGACACTGCTATGGCCACATGTCCCATTGATGGCAGCAGCACCAGCCTTGGTATAGGCAGAGTCATCGACACAGCTCACATTTTTGGAGCTTTGAACTTCATGATGACTTTTCAAATCCCTTGCTTCCTTTAATCCTAATGCCAACCCAGGTCCCATGATCAGCAAGTGATGAGGTGACCCCCAAACCCAGGTCTTCTTGCTCATTTCAAAGCCTGCATCCTTTCCATTTCACCCCCACCCCCACACCCCGCACAGCTCTCTCCTAGGATTTGGGCAAGAAGGCACCTCTGCTAAAATGCCTTCAGGAAACTTAGAACTTCTGAATTAACATCTTACCCCTTTATAATACAAGTAGATCAGAAAACTAGCATTCAGCCCTGCACAGCAAAGGTGAATGGATTCATCACCTTCTTGCCCTGGAAACAACCTTCAGAAATGAGATAGAAATCAACATCTTCATCTGAAAAGCTGGAAGCCGAGGAAAGCGTGGAGCACTCAGTGTAGCTGTGTCCGAGCCTCAGTTGGAACCCCAGCCCCCTGCCCTGGGGGCCGGGACCCACAAAAGCTCACCCTAGCTGGCCCGGTTTTCAGATGGTCAAGATTTCCCCTGTAATCTCAGTCAGATTGCTTATAATTAGTACCCCAAATTAACCTTTCCTTTCTGCCTCCTGAAATTACTTGAAAGGTTTCCAAAATTTTTCACTTTGACGTTTTACCGAACAAAGTTATATATGCCCAAGTTAATCTTTCCGTAGTTTTCTATAGGTAGAATTTAATTTAATCTCTTTAAAGGAAAGTAATTTCTTCAATCTTGTAATGAGATTTTCGTATTTGAGGTAAAAGCCATTTATCAAGAATACAGTTTTTTTTTTAAGTTTTCATAGGCTATAAAAAGTTAGCATTCTGGCCAACATGAAATCAGACAACTTCCCAAGATACAGACTGGCTCAAAGAGAAAGTTTGAAAGGAAATGGCGGAGGAGGGATGGGATGTGCTCAATGTTCTGGAGGCACCCCAGAAGGACATCTAAGGACATGGGGTGCCCCCGATGAGGACAGAGCCCCAGGAGTGATAAGAGGCTTGAAAAAGGAGGACTATATACCAAAGATAATGTGACCCCCATTTTTACACCGTTTCATCGAGAGAGGGAGAGGGAACCTGGAAGCTGCTTTCATTGCATTTCTAAATCCAAAAAGCTATGAACAAGGAGGCTGAGCCCTGCCGAGGCCTGACAGATAAGGACACTAGCCAGAGGGAGTACAAACCTTCCTAATCCCACCACTGTCCCGGATCTCTGAGCCAATGAGGGGTCATGGAGCTGACTGTGTCTGGTTCACACTTTTGATCTTCTCCAAGCTCTGAGGATCATACCTGAAGATGCCAAATCTTTGGGAACAGGTTAGATGCAGGCACAATAGCACAATGCCTGGTGTTTGCCCAGCACTGCGCTGGGCAGCCTGCGCCTGTCTCACCTAAAATGGACCTTCTCTCCCTCCTCGACCTCTCGCAGTGTTGTTTTAATCGCCCTACATTGTAGCCGATCGCAGCCTGGTTGGTCTCCCTTAGTAGGAAGGCCGTGAGCTTCTCTGCCAGGGACCAAGTCTGCTCCACCTGCGTCTCTCATCTGACCCCGGGCCTGGCACATAGCTGATCCTCAGTATCAGTTTCCGGGCTGAATGACTGCGTGGGGTCTACTACCCTGGTCTCGGTGCCACCCTGGAACGTTAGGGTCAGGGGACAGACGGACGGCTCAGAGGCAGCCCAGGGAGGCCAGGGTCAGGCCAAGTGAGTAACTGTCTTTCCTCTTGTGTCGCAGTTCACTGGCTGTTTACCACCTGCGGGGCCAGTGGGCCCCATGGCCCCACGCAGGCCCAGTGCAACAACGCCTACCGGAACAGCAACCTGAGCGTGGTGGTGGGGAGCAAGGGCCCACTGAAGGGCATCCAGACCTGGAAGGTGCCAGCCACCGACACGTACAGGTGCGTGCGGGGCAGGGGAAGCCGAGGGGCAGAATTGCCCTCCTGAAGAGGACAGGTCCTGCCTACGGGTGAGTGGGCCCGGGGTACCTGGGCGGCACAGCGAGGTTCAGAGGCACAGACTCTGGCCTGTAGCAGGCTGCAGAGGCTGGAAACTGGAGGCCTGAGGCTCACTCCCCTGGGCCACTTTGAAGTCATGGCACTAGACAAAGCTCATGGTCGAGCTCAGACCGGTGGTTCTCGTCACGCAGTGGGCACCGGGATGACTGGTGGGCTGGGGCAAACACAGATCGCTGTGCCCACGCTTAGGGTTTTGTAGGTTTGGCGTGGGATGGGGAATAAGAATTTCTAACAAGTTCCCAGGGGATGCCGATGCAGCCCCTGAAAACCACTGAGTTGGGTCAGACCCGTGACCATGGTCCTCACACAGCTCTGTGATGTGGGCAAGGGCAACAGTGCTGCAGCCCCCATTGTACCAATGAGGAAACTGAGGCTCAGAGAGGCAGGAGTTCCCCACAGTCCAGGGACCCCCTCCAGCCCCAGACATCGAGGCACAGCTGTGGCTGCTCCCACCCCGCAGCCAGGCTGTTTAAAGAGCAGGCATCATAGTTTTGTCCTTGCTGGGGGGACTGGCCCCTGGAGGCTGAATGCAGTGGGAAGTGAGCCCTCCATCCCCAGCACATCTTCAGCCCCCTGCGAAGAAAGCAGGCTTCTCAAGTTGCCCTGTTTTCTGTGGCAGCCCCACCCCTGGGACCTCAGGGTAAAAGCATTTCAGGGAGATCCCTAAGTGCTTTTCAAATGACATCCTGGGCAGGAATGCAATTATGACGTTTGGCTGCAATCAGATTAGCTGCTCCAGGCTCCGCGTGTTCCCAGTAAGTGGTCAGAGACACTGGGCCACCACTGACCCCACCACCCGGAGCTGGCAGGCCTCCCCTTCCTGCCCAGCTGAATCCCTGTGGGTCACCCACTGACCCAGCGCAGCAGGAAACGACTCTTGGAGAGAAGGGGGTGATTATTGGTTAAGGATCCACTGGGTAATTCTTCACCTTTTCGTAATGAGGTCGTATTATTATTGACATTCTCTTGTTTCCACGTCGGGAGACGAGTCAGAGGAGCGGGGCAGCAGGCCCAAGGCGCGTGGCCTGCGGCAGCGCAGCCAGGAGCAGGCTGGTCCCACCGATCATCACTCCTGACTTTGCGGCTTCCTCAGGGGCACTCGAGTTTTGAGAGATGTGCGCCCGTCAGACGAACTGCACTGCTGAGCAATAACTCACTCGTTTTCCCTTGTGTCGTTGTTCAGAGCTATATCTAAGTGTAGCAGGGCTTCTGATGTGCGCACAGTGTCTCTACACTGTGCCCACACAGCCACAGTTGGAGGGCAGTTGCCGCTTCTCTCTCTGGAACACCAGCCCAGCCCACAGCCGCCAGCGTTGCTGGTGAACCCTCACTGGAAACATACACAAGGAGCCATTTTTCTGTTGAGGCAGGACACTGTGGAGTGTCCAGCTTAGTAAAGGGGACACTGGAAGCTGGCCCGAGATAGCACCCTAGCAAAATGGAAGACCCAGAACCAAAATGCTCTGGCTTTGGGTTGTTGTTGAACCTCTGTTGTTTAACCAATTAAAGGCTGTAACAGACACAGTCGTCCTTCAGTGTCCAGGAATGCTTCCAGGACTGCCTTGGGACACCCTGACCTGAGGGTGCCCAAGACCCTTATATGAAATGTCACAGTATTTGCATATAAACTACACACATCCTCCTGTGTAATTTAAATCACCTCTAGATTACTTACAATACCTAATATAATGAAAATGCTTGCAAAGAGTGGTATGGTTTAGGGAATGGTGACAAGAAAAAAATGTCTGTACATGTTCCATGCAAAGGCAACCATTCGTAGGCCTAACTACTAACTGTAGGCCAGTAGTATACATCACCAACAAGGTAACATTTTTTCAAACACTTTTGATCTGCAGTTGGTTGACTTTGTATATGTGGAACCCACCTGATATGGAGGGTGGGCTCTTTCTGACTTCACTTCATCCTTGACCCTGGCTAAGGCTCTGGACTTCAATAATAATGTCTATTGTCCGAGTTACTTCGTATTCAGAGAAGTATAAGTTTAATGATTTGCTTTTTAGACCACATCAAAATGTTCCCAAGTCAAGCCCTGGCTGATGGCACAGTGGATAAGGCACAGGCCTGTGAACCCAAAGGTCACTGGTTCGATTCCCCAGCCAGGACACATAAGCAGGTTGCAGCCAGGTCTCCAGCCAGGTCCCTAGCTGGAGGCAGGTGAAAGGCAACCACACCTGGATGTCTCTCCCCCTCTCTGCCTCTCTCCTTACCCCTCTCTCTAAAAATAATAAATGAAAAAAAATTTTTTTAATGTTCCCAAGTCAGAATATCCATGTTGAGAAGTCAGGTGCCCTTTTCATGGAATTTTTTTTTATATTAACTAATTTTTATTTAGCAAGTGCAGTTCATCTGGTGAGATAGAGGACATGAGGAAAAGGTTCTTGGAAACAAAGGGTCGGAAGCGTGTCTGGTGGGACCCACCTGCTCCTGGAAGTGTGGGTGGGCCAGTGCGCCTGCCCGCCTGCGCCTGCAGGGTTTAGCTTCAGCCCCCCCTCTGCCTGCTGCCTAAAGGGGTGCGGGCCGGGCACTGCTGCTTCTCAGGCGCCTGCTGCACGGGGGCGGGGCGGGGGGCGGGGGCATCACCGCTGGGCCTCCCTCAGGGAAGCCCGCAGGCGCAGGCAGCCCCACTTGAACTGGTCGTTTATCCTGGGCCCACCTCCCAACCACCCTCCGCTGCTTTGCCCACCACCGCGCACCTCGAAGGGAGAGGCCCAGATGGGGGTGGGGTGGGAATCAGGGCCAGCACCCAAATCCCCTTCCCTTCCCAGCCTCCTCTTTCCTGCCCTCCCCCTGGGTCTGCCACTTACTCGGTCACAAGGGTAGAGGTGACGCCGTCAGCTCCCCCTGGGAACTTACGTCCTGGTGTCCAGACGGGCTTGGTAAATCTAGCGGACCACATTAAACACTGTTAGGACCCTGTGCCTGACACCACGTCCAGTATATAGAGTCGAACAAGATGCACCCCTGCCCAAGAGGAGCCCCAGACCCCGGGGGAAGGGGAGGGGCATTTCGGAGTGATGTGGGGGAAGCACTGCACTCAGAGGGCCGCGAGCGTGGGGCCCCCACCAGGAGAGAGAGCCCTGCGTTACTCTTGAAGGCGGTAGAGTGTCCGCAAAGAGGGGAGGGAGGTGGAAGGAGGGCCCTGGAGAGGTCCGGCCTGTGGGCCCCCAGGCAGAGCGGCCAGCGCCTGGGGCGCCCTCTGCTGGCCGCATGCGGTGACGGCGAGAGAACGAGCCTAGGGGCCGGAGTAGAGGTGGAAAGCTAAGGGTCACCCCAACGAGAATTGGAAAGGGTTACACCAGGGCAGGGGAAACAAGGATGGAGAGAGGATGCAGAGCAGAGAGAGGTCGGGGAGGTAGAGTCAGCACAATTGGAGGACTGGGGGAGGAGGCGGTGCCGGGGTGACAGCCACGCTTGGGGAACTGAGAAAGCCAAGACTGTGACTGACACGATCTCAAGGAGCCCGGTGAAGGTGAGGGCAAGAATGCCCCTGATGAAGGGACATTGCTGGTTACAGTACAGCATGGCTGACCCACAGCACAGGCACCGGTTATGGGGCTGTGCTGGGTGGGTGAGATCCTCAGCCACCATATAGTGGAGACGGAGCTGCAGAGCCCTGCTCCGGGCCGGTGGGGGTCCAGGGTGACTGTGCAGTGACTGCCCCACACAGAGGACTCCCATCAGTAGATGTCACCAGCCATCTCTCACTCCTCCTGACTTCTTCCCTCTTCATCTACCTCTCTTCCACCAGCCCACTTCCTTCCTTTCCTTCTTCCTTCCTTCCTCTCCAGGGCTCAGTACCGTTCCCAGCCCTTAGTCCTTCCCACCACACACATGCACACACGCACACATGCGTTCATACATGCACACACGCAGCACCTATGCCAACGGTTGTCAAGCATTGCCCACAGCTCCTGATGGCGGTTCTGCCGTGGTCCACTGTTCCTCAGACATCGTGTACAAGAGGCTCCAGCTGTTTCTGATGCTCTCCACCACCAACATTCATTTCCTCACCTGCCTCCAGGGACCACTCACAGCCATAGAGCTCCTACTGTGTGCAGGGCACCGAGTAGGTGCTATGGGACTTGGAGAGACTGAGACGCTGGAGCATCACAGTCTTCAGGAAGACCCTAGGGCAGAAAAATTAAATAACAGTCCACAATACCAGTCAAGTCCTAGACAATTACAGAAGAGCGTCACAAGTCATGATGAATCGTCAGTAACTGTGCAGTTAGCTATTGCCATGAAGAGCACGGAGCAGCAAAAGTCAGGAGCAGAGATTGCGCAAAGATCAATGGGCTGCAGGCAGAATGGAGTTTGGGTCTAATTTCTGCCACATCCATCGTATGACCTTGAAAGTATGCCTTCCCCTCTCTACGGCGACCCGCCTGTGCAGGGAGGGCTCACTGGGAGCTCCTCCAGCTCTGACATTCCCAGCACTCAGGGCTGCACAGGTCAGGCGGGCTGCCCAGCAGCAGCGCACTTTGCTCGTGGGTGCAGCCTGCAGCGGAACTTGGGCAGCAAAAAGCAGGTGCCTTGGGAACTGGCCCCCCCTGCTGACCCCAGGGGTGTCTCCTGTTGGCTCACATGACCTGTCTGGATAACCTGACTATACGCACATCTGAACAGGAGTTTCCCGCTGAGCCAGCCTGTGTGCTTACAGTAACCCTGCAGGCTGGGATAGCCAACCAAGGCAGGTCCTAATTTCGTGATGGAGGAACCTGAGACTCAGGAGGGAAAGGGTCTTGCCCAAGGTCCCACTGGGAATTAGAGGCGGAGCCCAGGGTGGGATGCAGAAGAGACATGAGGTGCTTCATGCTTCTCCAAGTGGGGTCCACAGACTCCCTCCCCTCAGCTGAACCCCCTGCATCCCCCCGCGGTGTGGGGCCCACGCAGCCAGCTGTGCTCTCATTTCAGGATCCAGCAAGCCACCACTTTGATTTGCTGCTAACTCTTTATTTAAAAAGATTCACAACTCAATAACAGCACATAACAATAGCTCACAGTCAATAATACAAAGCACAAACCCAATAAACATCCATTTTGACCAGGGGCCATGGATTTAGATGAGGAAAAACAAACAAAACTGCAGCACCAACTTGTTGAGAAGAGTATCTTGTAATTTCCAGTAAATTGGAGTGACTGCAACTCATATTCCCCACTTGAGTGGCAGGTAAATTAAACTGTCATTTGTCAACCATCAAAAATAAATTGTTTACAAGGGACGGGGAGAAAGCTTTGAAGATTACTCTGGGGCCTTCAGAAGTGCCAAGGCTGGCCTGTGTCCCACTGGCTCTGCAGAGCAGGCTTGACCCCGGACCCTGTTGGCCACACCCTGCTCGGCCTATTGCTCTCTAGGAATCAGGGGCTTTTTCACTCTCTGCCTCCCAGAAGTCTTTCCCCTAGCAGGAGTGGACAGGCTCAGCCACAAGGGTATTAATGCCTTACCACAGAAGCTACTATTTGTCACTCGCTGCCTACCCTCCAGGCACTGAATTAGGTCCCTTACAGATATTATCTCATTAATTTTCACAACAATCCTTCAAGGTGGCTATTAAGAGCTCCCTTACATAGATGAGGAAACCGGAGCTCAGAGAGGGTAAATAACCTACCCAGGGTCACACAGTGAGGAACGCTGGCAGAGCCAGGGCCAGAAGAGGTCAGCAAGGTGCCTCGGACACAAAACGTAAGGCGGCATTGGTTCGCGGGAGTCACTTGAGCACAGAGTCGGCACCTGGGAAGGGGCACCTCTCTCACCTCACCTTGGTCTTGGCATCCTGCTCCGGAGATCTGCCTTGCAGTAGCACCTAGAAGCTTCCAGAGGAGTGGGGCTCAGTGGTGGGATTTCAGTCCTCAGAGGGCTGGCCATGGAATCACTACTTCCCACGACTCGTACATTTGGTCCAGCTACTTGTCTGCTCCCCTTGACTTTAAACAAGTCCACAATCTAGATGAAAAATGCGGGGCTAAGGCCATCAGGCAAGAAAGTGAAATCTGGCCGTGGGCTCCTGGTCATCCAGCGCTCTGCCTACGTTGGAGTCTAGAGCGCGGACCCCAGCCAAAAGTCCTGCCCTGCACTTGGCACCAGTTTGCAGTCTTTTCAGAGGCATGACTTACCCCCAGGACGGCAGGAGTCCTCCTCCTCATTTTTCTCCTTGGGAGGGAAAGCTGAGGCTCAGGGTGGTTAACCAAATTGCCCCGAGTCACACAGCCATCAGAGCAGAGCTCAGGGCTCTTTCTGTCCCACCTTATTGCCCAAAACTAGGTCATGACCTAGAGGAGACTGGCCTTTGGACTTGGTCGGAGGTGGCGGAAAAAATGGATGGTTTAGGGAGGGGAAAACACTGTCAGGAACTTATAAAAGGTAATAATTTGGCTAAATTTAAACACATGAAAGAGTTCAGATTGATTCATAATGCATGCAGATTGATGCAAATAACTATGCAAATGATGCAGAAAATGATGAGAAGGGTACAGCTTACCTCTCAGCCCTCAGCCGCAGCGGGCAGGACCAGGACCCAAGCCTCACGCAGCAGTTTTCCAAGCAAACCACACCTTCAGGTTGAAACAACTTCCCAGCTCAACCTGACAGAGCCCGGGGACAGAGGCGAGCCACCCTCAGAGCTTATCTGTCCACCCTGCAGGTAGTCTGAACCTCCCACCAGCAGCACCCTGCCCCTGCCCCAGGCCCCCTTCTCTGAGCTAAATAAATAATTCTCCGTGCTTGCCTTTCACCAATAAGCCTCCTTTCCCCTCAGCTGTTATTTATCACCGTCTCCATTATTCCTAGTGGGTCAAAAGCAAGGGTTTGGCTCTCAGAGCACCCTCGCCATGCACCAGGTGAGCCTCGTAGCTGCACATTGGGAAGGAAGTGGCCTCTCCCAGGGAAAATATGGGGATATGGACCCAGATGAGTCACTTCATCCCTCTGAGCCTCAGTTTCCTCATCCAGCAAATGAGATTATGGCTGCTGTGGGGGTAGGGGTGCATATATGCATCCCTGCCTGGCACTGTGTGGGGTACGCGGGCCCTGGCCCCTCCAGCTCTCTGCAGCCCCCACAGACCCTGGGCCCCACCCAACCCCATCCCCCGCCCCACGCCACCTGCTGCAGTCACACAAACCCCAGGTGTTCTTGCCTCTACACTTCAGTTCACATGAGCCAGGCCCCTCCCTCCCCTCCCCTGCTCCTGTTTGTCTGAGAGTCCTGCCTGTCCGTCTCCTTCCACCGGGAAGCCAACTTCAAACCTCCACCCCACACGCCCTACAGCCAACCGAGATCTCATGCCTAGCACAGGCATCTGCGTCCTCCCGGGCTCTGAGCCCCTGATGGCTCTGATTTTGTGCCGATTTCCCACTTCCTCTAAGTTTTCACCCCATTATCTTCTTTTGATGTTGAACCCCCACTACCCTGTGAGTTCGGAAAATAAGATATGGTTCTTGTTTGACTAAGAAAGAGGCTGGGATCCTGAGAGGGCACACAGCTGGGAAATGGCCCGTTCTGATCATGGAAGCCCAGAGCCCTTGGGGGCCCCCACCTTGATCCTTGAGTATAGCCACCTCAGTGGTGAGATTTCTGTTTTCATAACCATGACCATCTCCCCGCTGTCTCTGTAAGGGCCTTGGCGGTCTAGAGCCCATCTCAGGCCTCATGCGCGGCCCTGCGCACGCCAGCTTGCGGGGAGTGGAGTCAATGCCAGGCCACACACAGGGAGGGGCGCCAGGCTGGCCTTCTCACTCCATGGAGACCTCCCCTCCTTGCCTGCCACACGGCAGCCATCAGCCCTCCTGGCTTGTCTCTGCAGGGCAGGCCTGAGCCCCGCCTTCGGGAGCCCAGCAGGTGCCCCGACACTTGGGACAAGGTGCGCTTCCTAGAATAATAGAAGCCGCTGTACGCGCACATGAGCAGAACCACCTCGCCTCTCTTCCCGGAGGCTTTTCGTAAAGGACCCTGCATCTGAATGCGCGGGGACAGGAGGACCTCTGGGTCCCTCTCCTGGCAGCCAGTCCCCGGCGGGCACTTGTAGCTGGTATGTCTCCCAGGCACGCTGCGCCTGGTTCACCGATGGAGCTATTTCCCCCCATCCTTGCTCGACTTTGTCTGCAGCCTGAGAGGCAGCAGAAGTGCTCCCACGTCCCCACACTGGTTTCCTTGCTGTCGTAAGTGGCTGTTGGTTGTCCGCAGCAGATCGCTCCAGAAGGAGTGGCGGGTGGGGTGGGACGAGACAGTGTGTGCCCACGAACAGCGCTCTCCTTGGTCCTGCCGCGTGGGGCCTTCTTGTGCCCAGAAGACACGCGGCTTTAAACTGTCTACAAAGTCAGTCCCCGCTAATTTCACTCATAATAATAATAATAATACGTTTGGGTGCTTATTATGTGCCGGCTGCCATTCTAGGACTGCATGTCTCAGTTGCTTTAATCCTGACAGCACGCATGGGCCATTTTACACCCGTGGGACAGGGATACTAGTTCCTTGTCTAAGGCCATGCGAGTCCTTTGTTTTGGGACAGGGAGGCAAATCCCTAATGGGGAATCCCAAGCACTCAGAGTGCCCTCACCTCAATGCCCCCCATTGGCACAGGCCTGCCCTCTCTGGAGTTCTTCCCCACCCCTCTCCTTCCCCCGCATTGTACCCTTTACTGGCCCTTTGCCTTCCACGCTCTGCTAGTGAGGCCGTTCACTGTCCTCTCCGGACTGTGGGGAAAGGGACCTTCCTCGCTGACCTCAGGGGCTGACGCAGGGGGGAACCCTCAGGACCACCGTGGGGGTGCACGTGGGAGCTGCCAGGGTGGCGGGTAGGGTGACAGCCTTCCTCCCATGTCGCAATCCCACGTGCTTTGTCCCATTGCAGCATCTCGGGCTACGGAGCCGCTGGCGGGAAAGGCGGGAGGAACACCATGATGCGGTCCCACGGCGTGTCCGTGCTGGGCATCTTCAACCTGGAGAAGGACGACACGCTGTACATCCTGGTCGGGCAGCAGGGGGAAGACGCCTGCCCCAGTGTAAGTGCCGGAGCAGGGGTTTCTCCTCCACGTTCGCCAGGACTCAGGAAGGCCCTGCAGAGGGCACCAATGCCCAACACACTCCTCCCCGGAGCTCCTGCTCATCGAGGGCCGGACTCTCCCCGTGTCCTCCCTCTCCAGGACCACGGGTCCATGAGAAAGCCAGTGGTGGCTGCTGGGTTTCACATTCCCACAGGGCCAAGGCTGAGGCACAGGTTTCACAAGGGGCCCTTAGAATTAAGAACTGACTCACATTTGAATGGGCAATGGTCGTTCCTTTTACCAGGTTACCAGTTGAAGCCACTTCCTAGGCTTTCTTGCTAGGGCCCCGTTGTCTTTGTATTATTAGAAACAGAAAAACACCAGCTTGAACATTTCTTGTTTAGCTCTTGGGCACACGTATGTCCATCACTGTGTAGAAAAAGTTCCAAAAGATACCGAGAACTGGCTGTTTCTGGGGAGAGGGCAGCAGAGGAGGGTGCTTGATCAGTAATGTCTAAAATGGTTAGAGAAAGGATACACCCATATATTACTCATTATTTGTGTGAACAAAACTTTTAAAAATGTAAAGCACAGATCTGAGTTGGAAGCCCATGTGATCCACTGGCCCCATTTTACAGGTGAGAAAATGGAAACCACAGAGGTAAAGGGACTTGTTCAAAGTCACGAACGGCACAGCACAGAACAGGGACTTGGGCTCCTGGTTTTGCTGGGGCCCAGTTTTTATAGCCTTGTTTCTTATCCATGTGTAGCCCATCACTGGGCAAGCCAGGCTGCCCTTCTCTGCAGCCCCAGGGACAGCCTGTCCTTCTGATTTCGACCCCCTGGGAGTCAGGCTGTTACCTGGGGAGCTCCACCAGCACAGGCTAAGGAAGCTGGTCGTGGTCTGCCATTACCTGGATAACGAGAAGTGAAGATTACGCAGCAGCTGTGCGAACTCCCAGCACTCAGCTGTCTGCTTCTTGCCTGGGTTGAGGAGAGGTGACCCTGGCGGCGCTGGCTGCCGGGGCAGGAGCCCCGCACCTGCAGGGCATGTCTGCCTTTGGGCCCAGCCCCAGCTGACCTGAAGCACAGCTTCCACCTGGGGCACCTAGAGGGTAGCCTTGGAGGACAGAAGTGGAAACCAGGGATATGGAGGAAGCAATTCCATTCCATAAAATAAACTCAGGGGCCTCTAATAGGTACATGCCGGGCTGTAAGCAAAGCACAGCCTCCCCGCCCCGGCCATGTCACCGGGTTACAGCAAAGCAAGGAGAAAAAGCTTCGCAGGTACGACTTTGTCAGTGAGAAATGTCCGGACTCCAACTTTTATTTAGCAACTATAATCAGGACTTTCCAACCTGCTATAATATATTAAGTCATTAAATCGCAGGCTGCTGTAATTTTCACAGGTATTTATTGAGCACTAATGTAATTCTTTCATCTAAGCAGAAAGATTGCATTGACTTTTGCAAGGAACTTTTACTTGATTAGATTGTAATCAGTTATGTCTTTTCACAGGACCGTGTCTTTTTTTTTTAATTCAATTGTAATCTACTTGTTCCTCTGGGTTGCTGCACTTTATCATTTCATTAATCAACCTACTTGCTCTCAGATTTGGTGGGTATGCGTAGGGAGAGTCCAGAAGCAAATTCTCAGCCAGGGACAGAGGGCAGCCCCCTCTGCTGGCCGGATCAGGCTCAGCATGGGCTTGAGGAAAGGAAACGGCCTTCCGTGTTGCTTCTTCCCACCTCCAACCCCAGGAGTCGGAGAAGGAAGAAGAAAGATTGTTCACAGGCGCTACCTCAATCTCGAATTTTTGAACATGGTTGCTAAAGAGGGTGCTCTCGAAGACGAAGTGGACTCTAAGAATTAAACTGCAGGGTTTGGCAGCTTAGCTGGTTCAGCCGCTGGTCCGTGCAGAATGGCTTCTCCTGTGTTTCTTGGCCGCCCGGAGCCTGAAGGAGCTCCAGCTGCTGGCAGCCCCACATACACACCCCTCAGCCCCTGCTCCTCCAGTCCCCCCACCCCACCCCGCCCAACCTCGTCTGGTGGCATGACTTAGGGTTTCCTGGCCTCAGCACTGTTGGCATTTGGGGTCAGGTAATGCTTTGAGGTGCGGGCTGTCTTGTGCTAAACTCAAGGCAATTTAGCAGGATTCCTGGCTCTACCCACCAGACCCGGTGGCATCATCCCCCAGCGATGACAGTCAAAAGCGCATCCTACATTTCCAAATGTCCCCAAGGGGGCAAAAGCACTTATCTAAATGTTGAATCTCACCACTGCCGCCACTCGCCATGCCAAAGCTGTAAGGGGCCACACACACCCAGGCGGCATCCGCCCTATTCAGCCGTGCTCAGCGAGTACTTACTGAGTACCTGCTACAGGCCCACCTCTGTTCCAGGAAGTTGGAAAATATCCATGAACAAGAGAAATACCTTTGCTCTCGATGTCTTCACTTCCCTTCATGCCAGAGGGGTAGAGGGACAAACAGACAATAACTGGTTCATCAGCGTGCAAGCCGATCAGGATGTCCAAGCACGAAAGTGTCATACAGAAGTAGAGTAAAGCAAGTTAGACGTGCCTGGGTGTGGGGCAGGTCGCAGTTTTCAACAGGGTGGTCATGGAAACCCTATTGGAAAAACTGCCGGTGGAGCAGAGTCCTGAAGGCGGTGAGGGACCGAGCCAGGAAACTACCTGGAAAGTCCAGGTGAGCAGAAACCAAGCGTCCGTGGTGGGAGCAGGAGGCGGAGCGGGTGAGAAATGAGGTCGGAGGCCACGGGCACCGGGTCAGGCCACTGTAAGGTCACGTCTCAGCCATAGAAGACTTTCACACAGAATGGTGAGAAGCTTGGGTGTCTGAAGGCCCCTTCTGCCGCAAAGTGAGGAAGAGACCACACGGGCGGGAGGGAGAGTCAGGCAATGAAGTCAACGGCTATTGCGTTAACCTCAACCAGACGTGGTGGGGTTGGACCAGGGTGGTAGCAGCAGAAGTGGTGGGAAATGGCTGCATTCTGGGAAGAGTTGAATTATAAAATCCAAAAGGATGTCTTGCTCAATTAGAAGATGAACTGAGAGAAAGAACGCATGGAGGATGACTCTGAGAACTGTGCCTGAGCCGCTGGAAGGGGGGCAGCCATCGTCTGAGCTGCGGATTGCTGTGGGGGAAGACGGTTTGGGGCAAGTTCAGTGTCAGACACGCAGCCTGGCAGACAGCTGAACGGGGACTTCGATAGGAGATGTGCCGCTGGAATTCAGGGGAGAGATCTAGGATAAAGGTACAGATGTGGGAGAAATCAGCATTACGTTGTGACAGAATGAGGTTGCCCAGGGAGCTGTACAGGTTGAGAGACCAGTGACTGAGCCCCGGGAACTCCAGCAGCAAAGATGAACGAGCAAGGAGGCTGAGGAGGAGGAGCCAGGGAGGCAGGAAGACATTCAAAAGGGTCAGGTGAAGAAACTGTATTCTGAAGAAGTGATCAACCCCACCCTGCTACCGACAGACACCAACTGGGTTAGCAAGGAGCTAAATCGACCATCTCACTGCCCCCCACACCCCATCTAGGGTAGAGGAGACACCCTAGCAGGGGCAGCAGGGGTGAGCACGAGTCTGGGCTGTAGTGACACACAGGCCGCATAACCCGGGGCCACGGCTGCCATCTCCACCCACCTGCAGATTCTGTTTGTAAGAGAACGGCATCCCCAAGGGCCAGAGGCTGGCCACTGCCAGGCAGAAGCAAGGAGAAAGGGAGCAGGGCCGGAGGGGATGGGCTCTCTGGGCACCACTGCTTCAGACTGGCAGCCCCCTGATGTACAGAGGGGGAGACAGATCGGGAGAGGTGAGGGGCCCTGGCCAAAGGGGCGCAGCAATGTCCGGCAAAGCCAGTCGAGTGGCCAGCCTGGCCCTGTCTTCTACGCTCTGCTCTGCCCAGCAGACAGCCCACCTTTCCATCCGGACCTGGTTCAGGCCCCTGTGCCTCTTGCATCTCAGGCCCTCCCCCGGCAGCAGTCAGCAGGGTTTCCCCCACCCCACCGCCCCCAGCCCCCAGCCTGGACGGCACTGCACACACACAAGAGAAATGTCAGCTTTCTACAGTAGCAATTCCCAGCCTTCCACCCGCACTAAATCCACTCCAAAAAATATCAAATTATTTCCATCATTAAATCCAAAATGCCGTAAAACAAATTGCATCTCGGCTATTTATCTGGAAATTTCTCCCGTGCCCATTGCCGGCCCCCCGGAGTGCTTTAGCGTAAGGAGCGGCTAAAGCTGAATTGCCACAGCCACCGGCTGGTTACACAGCAGCATTCGATGAAAACTGGGTGTTTTACTGGCCTTTTTTCTATTAAGTAAAAGAAAAGTCATTTCCATCCCCGGTCAGGCCAATGTCTGCAGAGTTCATCTTAGCGTCTGTGGCTGATGAGCGGGCCAGCTGTGTCTGAAGCCCCACCCTCTTTATCCAGGGGTTCTGGGATCTGTGTTACGGGGGTTTGCAGTGCACCCCCGGACTCCCAGGTGCCTGGTCTCACGCCAGCACCACGTGCAGGCTCAGACCGGCAGCCATGTATTCAGTCCCTGACCTGCGTAAGACACCGCCCAGACACCATCCTCTGTCTGAGGCGCCTCAACCTGTGGCGCCTCTGTTCTCATTCCACACGTGTGGGCCAGAGAGGCTGAGTGCCACCTCCACAGTTGTTTGGGGGTGTCCGACTGATTCCAGGACTCACCCCATTCTCAGCAGCAGACATAGAAAGCTCTGTTTAGGTCTGTGCCAGGGGGGTTCTGGAGGCGAGAAATAGGACATCGGCTGGGAGGAATGAGTAGCCCAAAAAGGAAAAATGCCTTTCCCAAAGAGGAGCTGGGACTACAATCCAAGTCTGGCCCCCCACTGATTTTTCCCTTTCCATGAGCATCCGAACTGCCACTTGCTGAAAAACCGTGCTGGCTCCCCACTGCCTAGAGAATGAAGTCCAGCTCCTTCTCAGATTGTACCCAAGGCCTCTGCCAAGACCTGACTGTCCAGCCTAATGACCTGACCTCTACCCACCCCCACTTATACTTCTCCAGGCCTGTCTCCCCACCAGGCCCTTGGTCAGCCCCTCTTCAGAGGCCAGAGGATCCTTACACGTCCTCCTGAACCATCTCTCTGTCCTAAGATGGATTTTCTGGGCCAAAAAGGCGCCTAGGCTTTTCCCTGACTACCCTACTCACCTGCTGGGTTCATGCTGCTCTCTCCCACTGGATGCCCTAACTTTCTCTCATTCTCTGTGTTTAAAAATCACTCTATCAGATGTAGTATACAACGTGGGAAATACAGTCAATAATACTGTAATAATTTTGTACGGTGACTAATGGTAGCTAGTCTTAATATGGTGATCACATAAATGTCAAGTCACTATGCTGTATAACTGAAATTAATATACTGTACTTTTCTTTTAAATCTCCCTATTATTCAAGGCCCATGTAAATGTCACCTCCTACAGGCAGTCTTCCCTGATTGGCAACAAAGGCTCACTCTCCCTCCCCCAACTTCCCATGCATTTTCTAACTAAGTTATCCTCATGATCCTTCCCTAAGATTACCCAGAGTGACAGTTACCTGGGTATACTTTTTGGTCTCTTACTCAACTGTAAACTATTTGAGAGATAGACTCTATCCTTAAAACATAAAAGCTCTGTCTTCTGGGTAGTAGAGAAACTTGGACACAAACCTGAGGTGCTTTTTGTTTCTGCAGACAAACCAATTAATCCAGAAAGTCTGCGTCGGAGAGAACAACGTGATAGAAGAAGAGATCCGCGTGAACAGGAGCGTGCACGAGTGGGCAGGAGGGGGTGGAGGAGGGGGCGGAGCCACCTACGTATTTAAGGTAAGGTTGGCTGGGCCACTCCCCAAGGGCAGTGACTTGTGCGTGTCATGGGGCTGGACCCTCACAACAGCCCTGGGACCCAAACGCCACTCGGTGCCACTTGGAGAGGCCCGGAGAGATGGCGGGGCTCCCTGCCTGTCCAAGGAAGGGCAGGCTCTTCTCCTGCTGAGGTACCAGCCAGATTCACCATGCAGGCCTTGCCATCCCTGCTCCAGAGCTGCAGAGGGTCCACCAGGGCCCCTGACCCCCGTCCTGAGGTGAACTTTTCTGGCCTTGTCACAGCCAAGCCAGAAACTAAGGGCCAAGGCTTCTCGCTGGTCCTCCCTCGGGGATGGTGATACTGAGGGCCCGGCCCTGCGGCTGCGGGTCCAGAGCACCTGGAGTGGAGAGGGGTGGGGAGGAAGGACGGAGCGGAGGCCTGCCCCGCCCCAGCTCCCCACCCTCTGAGGGGTCCTGTCAGCAGCCTGGAGGCTCTAGCGGTGTTCTCCCTGCTGGAGCCCTGGCTGCTGCAGGAGCCCGGGGAGGGAAAGCGGGGTGGAGCGCCAGCTGCTGGGCTGTAGTCGCAGGATGCAGAGCCCTCAGACCACCAAGGTGTCGCCCACTGCCTGGCAGGCACTCAGACCCCTTAGACACTTCAGCCAGGGCTCTGGGGTCTCCAGAGTGAAAGAAAGCCCAGCTCGGCTGGTCAACCTCTGTATATCTCTCTGGCAGATGAAGGATGGCGTGCCAGTGCCCCTGATCATTGCAGCTGGCGGTGGTGGCCGGGCCTACGGGGCCAAGACGGACACATTCCACCCCGAGAGACTGGAGAATAGCACCTCGGTTCTAGGACTCAACGGCTTTTCCGGAGCCGCAGGTAAGCAGCCAGAGCCGGTGCCCCCAGAACATTCTCCCAGGACTGGGAGCTCCTGCCCGGCCCAGACCATCACATACCCATGGGCCTCGTGGTCACTGATAAACTGGGGTCGAGGGCGGAAGGGCAGGCAGCATCCTTGGGCCCCAGGGACCACCTTGCTGATGTGAGGTTTGGACTTGCAGAAGGTCACAGAGGAAGTGAGACAGGCCCCAGCATCCTGGCGGCCAGCCCGGCACCCCAGGGTTTCAGTGAATGCCATGGGAGGTGAGCGGAGGCCCCCTGCAGACGCTGGCCCTGCCCCCAGGCCCAGGGCGGCCAGTCACTTGCTCCTCCCTGGAGAAGCTCCTGGACCGGGGAGCCAGCCACTCACACAGGGGACAGACACCAAAGACAGTGTGGATTCTCTGATTCTTCCAAATTCAGCCATCTCTAAACCGTAATCAGAGCGGGGGAGGGATTTTGAAGGCATTTATCATTTGAGATTAATTAAAGCAAATATTCAACCTCCTCTATAATCAAGAGATGACTAGGGATAGAGGAAAGTAGACATTGTTCCGGGGTCGACAGTGAAGAATTACCCCCAGCAATATTTATAGCGCGCCTTATACCACGGTACCGACTTAATAAATTAAAAAACACTTCCACGTCTATGATATGCATGCTTTTCAAAGCCATCCTATAGGGTTTTCCAGGAACACATTATTACTCCCATTTTTACAAGAGTCAGCGAGCTCCTAGAAAGTCAGTGGATTTTTTTTCTCTCAAACTGTTTCATACTTAATTCATGTTTTAAAATAAAACTTGGTTGCTGATTTATTTTTATGTCCATTGTTTCCTTCCCTATCCATTTTCTTCAAGGCCGCTCAATGGAGTGTGGGGGACAGAAACCCCTCAGCTGGGGAGGGACATGGTGCTGCCCTGTCCCCACCCACCCCCAGGCCCGGCCAAGTGCGCTCAGGGCTTTGGAGCTGGAGGCCTGATGGGAGCAGGGTACAGGGCGTGCGCCCACCAGGACACTCAGCAGTAGCCAAGGCAGGGCTGCCTAGGACGAAGGCCACACTCCCGGTCTTCCAGCTACGGACCCCAGGCCCCGCTGAAGATGGGGGTGGGTGGGGGTGCCGGACAAGCAGACCTAACGCAGCCTCACTCGGGTGTCCTCCGTCTCTCTCCCTGCAGGTGGTGGAGGTGGCTGGAGTGATAACACTTCCTTGCTCTGGTCTGGGAAATCTTTGCTGGAGGGTGCCACCGGAGGACATTCCTGCCCCCAGGCCATGAAGAAGTGGGGGTGGGAGACAAGAGGGGGTTTCGGAGGGGGTGGAGGGGGGTGCTCCTCAGGTGGAGGAGGCGGAGGATATATAGGTAAAGATGATTTGTGTTCAAGGTGTCACTCCCCTCCCCTCTTAGACCTAGGCCCCCCCTCCCCGCCCTCTCCCAGCCCCCGCCTGCCCTCCCCTGCCCCCCCCCCCGTGTGGACTGTGATGTCACCGTGCACGCCTTCCTCCCAGCCCATGGGCCAGCCAGAGGCAGGGTGTCAGCTTGCGAGCCAGCATCCTGCCTCAAGGCCTCCTCAGGGTCAGCATCAAGATCCTGTGCGGTTCTTGATTACCTCCAAAGTCTGACAAAGAGGCTTTGGCTTCCCAGACTATTCTCTGAGCCAGCCCTAAGGATGCGCTGGCTAGAGAGCCCTGTGCCTCCCGTTGGGCGGCTGCCCTGTCCTTGCCAAGCCAGTTCCCCAGGGGCCTGGCTTGTGGCTTCCAGCCCCAAGGACCCCTCACTTTCCCTTCCCTGCCCAGCCCACCAGCTCCAGAACGCCACTCCTCATGCTGACGGGCGCCCTTCGGCAGGCAGCCGGCCCGGCCCGGCTCTCCTCTGAGCCAGGGCACAGCCTTCTGAAGCTGAGAGGCTGGGAAACGGTGGCCCCGCCGTCCCCACAGACTAGGACACAATGCATGCACACTCTGTGATGTTCTCCTGTCTGTGTTTTGCTTTACGCTGTGTGAGATGCTTGCGTTAACCAGTGGCTGTTCGTTCCAAGCCCTGGGTGGGTGGGTGGAGCCCAGTGGGGAGCCCAGAGATAACCCAGCCCCAGCCGGATGGAGGGACAGGAGCCTAAAGGCACAGGGGCCTCCCTCCATGTCCCAACCTGACAGGGCTGGCCAGCAACCCCTCAGTGCCACTGTCCTGGCCAGTCCTGGAGGAGGTGGCACAGGGCTAACCAACCTGGGGAAATTAAAATGTCCCAGCGTTTATCCACAGGCACTGCCTGCTCTGGGGCCCTGGTAGAGTGGGGAGTGCCCCCGGGGGGCTGCCCTGTGGGAGCTGGCCTGGACCTGCAGAGGAACACGGCCCTGCACCCAGCATCTCCCGCGCCAAACCCCACGTGCAGCCCCTGTGTCCTGGGCCTCCCTTCCCTCCCATCACCCCGCCCTTCCAGGCACCTCCCCGACCCCACTGCATGGCCCGCGGATGCACATGCGTGTTGGACGTGGGAACCCACCTCTCTGCATTGAACTCTTCTCTGGTTTGCCACAGGCGGCAACGCAGCCTCGGACAATGACCCTGAGATGGATGGGGAGGATGGGGTGTCCTTCATCAGTCCTCTGGGCGTCCTGTATACCCCGGCTTTAAAAGGTACCCCTGCCAGGGGCAGAAGCGACGTCCTTAGACCAGCTCCTCTGCCCAGCCAAAGCCTCAGAGCTTTGAGTCCAGGACACAAAGGCAGGATGATGAGTCGCCCGCAGGCAAGGCTCCCTGGTGCTCACCTCACCCAGTTTTGTGGAAGTCAGGAGGTACGGGCCGGTGTGGCCAGAGACAGAAGACTGACCGACTACCAGGCAGGCTGGTCCTAAAAACGCAACCGTAACTGGGCCTGTACCTGTCCCAGCCAACTTAAGGACTAGGTGTGTGGACCCTCCCGCCTCCATCAAGGCACCCAAACAGCCTGTGTCTGAACTCCAGTCGCCAGGGCCTGTCCTGCACAGAGCGGTGCTTCAGCAGCGGCGGGGTGTGGGAACGGGGGCCAGGAGCCCACGCCGACCAGCTGCAGATGAGCCGGGGGCTGGGCAGGGGTGCGGGGCGGCCTCTTCCGGCTCCCCTGAGGCTCCCCCTCCCTCCTTGTCAACAGTGATGGAAGGCCACGGGGAAGTGAACATTAAACATTACCTGAACTGCAGCCACTGTGAGGTGGATGAGTGCCACATGGACCCTGACAGCCACAAGGTCATCTGCTTCTGTGACCACGGGACGGTGCTGGCTGAGGACGGTGTCTCTTGCATTGGTAAGGGGATGGGGTGGGAACCCGGAGACAGAGCCACAGCTGGTTTCCGTGGTTCCGGGAGACATTGGACAGTTTGGTAAACTTCCTGACCCGCCCTCCCCCTAGCCACCCACCCACCCACCCGCCCACCATCGTCTGTCCTAACAAGAATGGTCTGACAGCCAGGCCGAGGGACCAGCGTGTGAAAGATGGGCCAACACTCACAGAGGAGTCTTAAGTCATCCAGCCCCAACCCTGACCCAGGGCATGAACCCTCCCGCCCCCAGGGACCCCCACTCTGCAGGGGCACCCCTGGTTCCAGGGGCCTGGACACTCCTAAGATGCCCCCTGGCTGCAGGCCCGTTCCTCGGGTCAGGGATGCCGTCCTCCTGCAAGTCCACCACAGATCAAATGGCCCATTCACCCAACACAGTTGCACGTCTCCTCTCCGAGCTGGTGCCTCAGACCGGCAGGTGTTTCAAACGTCCCTTTCGAAATGCAGGGTCTGGACCAGGCCTGGTCCCAGTGTGGCTGACGCCCAGTGGCCCCTGGGAGCCTCCCTCCTAGGCCCTGGGCCCAGGGCTCCCAGGGCCGCGGGAATGGATCCAGCCGCCAAGTGTCACTGACAGGCACACTCTGTGGCTGGGTCATCCTGAGTCCATTGCCTAAAGCCCCTGAACGTCCTCTACAAGCCACTGGCGTCTCGTCTTTCATCCTCATCCCATTGCCGTGCAGCGGATATTTTGGGTTAACGTCCAGAATTTTCTGCGTAGGCCTGTTCCAAGCTATGCTTGGGGGTTGCAAGCAGGACACACCTGCTTTATGGCCCTGGTGCTCTGAAAAGAAAGGCAGGCACGGTTTCCAGGCATGAGAGGAGCGGGTGGCTTTTGCCCTGGCTGGGGAGGGTGTTTCTGACTCAGGACCAGCTTGGAGGAGAGTCACCGTGGTCACTGGTGTCTCCTGGGGCCCTGTCTTCCAGTGTCGCCCACCCCAGAGCCACACCTGCCTCTCTCGCTGGTCCTCTCCATCGTGACCTCAGCACTCGTGGCGGCCCTTGTGCTGGCGTTCTCTGGCATCATGATCGGTGAGTGCGCCCTGGGCTTCCCTGAGAGGCAGGAAGGTGGATCTGGCAGAGCGGGACAGTGTCCCAGGCTCTGCCATGGGCCCCAAGGTGCCCCGCTGGGTAGGTGGCAGCCCAGCCCTGATTCCAAACCTCAGACCTGGACATGAGACCCTGGCTGCCCTCAGGGATGCAGGGCGCACCAGCCTCCAGCCCCACACCACACCCCACACCCCTGCCTCCCCACTACAAGCCGAGGATGCAAAGCTGGTTTGTGAGCATTTCCTACTAGGCCTGGGGGCCACGATGAGCTGATCAGGAGGTCTCTGAGGGCTCCAGGGTGCGGCCAGGCTCCCTGTCCAAAGGCCCAGGGCAGGTAGGCAGGGGCCTGAAGGAAGGCAGGGGCAGGGCCCACCCCTGGCAGCACTCCCAGACCAGCCTCCTGGGGAAGAGGGAGCCCCGGGTGGCCGGAGAGGTGTTGGCAGAACCTGTAATTCCCACGTGGGGCACCCTTCAATGGGACAGAAGGATAAACACTAACGTGTGTTACACACTTACCACCTGCCCAGCGACTCACGCATTTTAGTTCACCAAGTAGAGGAGGGAGCGGCTCACTCGCCCTGGCCCTGGCCGTAGGGGTGAGGCTGCGCTTTAAAGGTGGAAGTCACCCTGTGAATCAATTGCTGCTGCCGCCCCTGGAGTTTGCCTGCAGGCTGTTCTCACACGGGTGGTAACAGAGATAAGGGGCCCTTGCGTTGGTAGAGTGCTTTCGAATTCTGTAAAACCATTTAATGTTGGTGAATCTATTCTCTTAAGACAACCCTGGGCCATGGGACCTGGGGAGCTCAGGGGACAGGGCAGGAGTTACTCGCCCTGCTTGTGGAGTAGACGGGGGTCCAAAGAGGTCCCATGACCGGGTCAGTGCCACTCAGCTTGTAAGTAACAAAGGTGACATCAGAACTCAGGCCCTTAGGCACCATTTAGATGCCACTTTAGGGACCTGTTCGCTCTGGCAGTTCTCCAGCCCCCGGAGGCCCAGGTGATGGAGAGCCCTGCTGCTCTCTAACCCGTGGCCGTGCCTGCCCCAGACACAGAAGGGGCCTCACAGACCCCACAGCAGGCCGGGGCCTGGAGGCGTGGGGCTCCTCTGGTGGCCAGCTCTGGCTCCAGAACGTCCCAGAGGCCTTGTCGGGCCATCTGGGACTGCATGGCCGTGAGAGTTTTTACTCACCCTCCCCTTCCCCTCCTGCATGTGGGGCCAGACTTTCAGCGCAGCTGATGGTTCTCCAGCCTCCCCTTCCCATGTCCCCTCCGTGCCAGTCTCTCTAATGAAAGGCTGGCGTGTTTAATCCTGTCTTGGGTATGCTTCTCAGAGGACCCAAACTAATTTGTCTCTGCCCTGGTATGATACAGTAAAATCTTTTCCATGTAAATGATTTTAATCTTTACACTTACTTTAAATAATCTTTTGATTAAAAGTACACTTTCACATCTATAGCCATTTTGTTAGCATTATTACGTGTGGTGGAAGGGTTCAGATCTCAGGTGAAGGCAATTGAGATCCAGGAAGGCTTTCTGGAAGAGGTGGCCTGTGCCAGGCTTCCGGGGCCAGGCTGTCTGGCCCAGGCCACACTGAGGCTGACCTCCATCGGTTGGCAGTGTACCGCCGGAAGCACCAGGAGCTGCAGGCCATGCAAATGGAGCTGCAGAGCCCCGAATACAAGCTGAGCAAGCTCCGCACCTCGACCATCATGACGGACTACAACCCCAACTACTGTTTTGCCGGCAAGACATCCTCCATCAGTGACCTGAAGGAGGTGCCTCGGAAAAGCATCACCCTCATCCGGTAAGTGCCCCGCCATCCTTCAGGGAGGGGGACGCGCTAGGGGCCCGGATGTCACCCCAGCACCATGGATTCCTCTACCACAAGGTCCAACCTTCCCGGAGGAAAAGATTTCATGTTTAGGGTCACTGGGGGCATTTAGTCACATCACACCCTATGCATCCATGAGATTTGTACAATGAGAGGTGGACTAGCTGGAAGGAACCAGGACTGTCCTCAAAATCCACACAAATGTCCCTTCTGAGCCTTCCTGGGTCCTCCCTCCTGTGATGGAGCAAAGCGCCCCTCCTCCAGGCTCCCAGGGCACCCTGGGCCGGTCTGTCACTCCCTGAGTGCACGCCACAGGGGCGTCTGCCAGAGACCTGCCCGCCCTCCCCAGGGAGTGCGCACCTCTAGGCCGAGAGCCAGGTCCGTCACTCCTGCGTCCCCGTGGGTATCACACTCGAGCCTTTACTGAAGGAACGTAAACCACTGTGGTGAACCCCAAGCTGGAAGGTCTCTTGCCAGCTTTCAGATGAAGCAGCGGAGGTCTGTGATGCAGGAGCAGAGCCGGGTCGGGGGGTGACTGTTGCAGGTGTGGGTGCCCCCCTGTCCCTCCAGCCACTAACCGTGCCGGGCCCCTTTCTCCTGGCCCGCCTGCCTCTGCCTCATCCTGCCTTCTCCTGTGTGCAGGGGTCTGGGCCATGGTGCATTTGGGGAGGTGTACGAAGGCCAGGTGTCTGGAATGCCCAATGACCCGAGCCCCCTGCAAGTGGCTGTGAAGGTAAGAGGGACTCCCTCGGGGCCCGGCCTCGGCCAGCGGCCTGCAGGCCGCACGCGCTGCTAAGAGCCTCCTCCCCTCCGTGCCAGACGCTGCCCGAGGTGTGCTCCGAGCAGGACGAGCTGGATTTCCTCATGGAAGCCCTGATCATCAGGTAGTCCCGGAGATGCACCCATCGCCCCCCGGAGACGGGTCTAACAGTGACCAGCTTGCCTCCCCGAGGTCTCAGCAGCCCCACCAGGGTGGAGCAGGACCACATGGTTACTCAGGAAAAATCCCCATAACCTGATCGTTCAACGGATGCCACCCTGCCTTCAACTAGCATCCCGGTGCCATCCATCCGTTCTCTTTCCTTCCTTCTGAAGAAGAGAGTGCGCTAGATTTTAAAGTGGGAGATATGATCTCCCTCCCGGTGACTCTGCCAGGCCTTTCCCCAGTCCCCGATCTCACATCTCCTGCCCTGAGCGTGAGGGAAGGCTGCCCTGCCTGGGTCCACGTCGCAGGCCTGCGACCTTCAACTTGCGGCTCTAGGGCCCCTGAGTGGGATCTCAGATCCAGGGCTCGAGACACGGGGGGTTGGCCTTAAGATGGGGGGGGCTCATGGCCCCCTGTTGCTCGGGGGAGCCTCAGACATCCTGACGGGTAGGGCAGCCTGGGCTGTCCCCTTTGTGTCAGAGGGAAGGTGTGTGGCGTCTGGAGCTGCAGGAGGGCTCTGTACCTTGCTGAAAACACACCGTCCCTTCTGATTAGATATGTAATGCGTAATTGTTGAATAAAACTTAGAAAGTGTAAGATCGTATGAAGAAGACTCAAATCACTCTACCTCACTCCTGGCAAACCATTTCAGCTCTGCGTTCGAGCGTGCCCGGGGTGGTTTCCTGGCCCCACTGCCCTGCGTGTCCTAACAGGATCACGTGCGCGAGACCCAAACCCCAGGGCCCCCAGGAGGAATCCACAAGGGGATCGAGGTGCCCCTTTCTCAGCCCCCTTCCCACAGCATCCCTGCTGTGATGAACCCTCCAGCTTCTGCCAGGGCCCTCCCTGCCTCAGAGGACGCAAACGTGAGCCCCAGCAGATGGTGCTGGGCGTGCTCTGTCTCCCCACCCCTCTCTCACAGTGTCTCCCACCCCCAGCCAAACACCCGTCAGCAGGCTGAGCCCCTGCCAGGCCTGCCCTCTGGCTCTCCCACCTGCTCAGTGACGGCAGTTCTCAGCTGAGGCTCCGCACGGGACCCCGGCTACCAATGTTTGCAGGAAACATGACTGTGTCCGCTGGAAACATGACTTTGTGCCCGCCTTTCCCCACTCAAGACTTTCCCAGACCCGGGACTGGGCTCGGTTAAATTGGCTTCCACCCCTCTGCTCTGCAGCAAATTCAATCACCAGAACATCGTGCGCTGCATTGGAGTGAGTCTTCAGGCCCTGCCCCGATTCATCCTGCTGGAGCTCATGGCGGGAGGAGACCTCAAATCGTTCCTCCGGGAGACCCGCCCTCGCCCGGTGAGTGAGAACCAGCTTTTTCCCAGAGTCCGTGCGGAATGAGCAGGGTGGGGGGAGCAGCCGGGGAAGCAACCGGTAAGAGGTGGGGTGGGGGGCGCAGTCAGCCCCGTGGGCCCGGATCTGGGGAAATTGCCGAGAGAGAATGAACAGAATGGGGACACCGGCCCTGGGAGCTCCTGCAAGCCTTACGTCATGGGTTCTCCAGCCCGAGTCCACGTTTACGGCCAGCGGATCGTGGGAAACCCAACCAGGGACAAGCACAGAGAGGGTGCTGGTGCCAACCAGGTCACTCACCCAAACAGCTGATGTGGGCGCATCAGTCTATACCCACTTATTCCCAGACCCACTGTCACTTCTCACATGGAGACATCTGACCTTGTAGATTTACTATCAAAATAAAGAGCTGAAATGTTTAGGGGGTGCTGCGTGTGAGTTACAGCTGAAGGGCTAGAGCTGGGGGCAGCAAAGGGACCTATGTGGACCCAGGAATGCCACACCCCAGCCCCGCTTGGCCATTAGACAGCTGCAGGCCTAGGGCAGACTCCCCGAAGCAACCCCAGCGTCTGCAATGTGCAGTCCAAGGGCTGGGCTGCAACATCTCGGACAAGGTGCTAAATTATAAAACGCAGCACAGTGGGTGGACCCAGAGCCCAGCTACCCACTCTTGCTCCTGCCGGAGTCTTCAAGGAGGCCCGGGGCACCAGGTACGGGAGCAGGGCTGGGACGTGGCTTCCTGGGGTTGCCGCTGGGCAGTGAGGGCTGCAGGGGGGACCTGCCGCCCCCAGGAGAACAGAGAAAGGCTGACGGCACCTGCTACAGAAAGCCCAGAAACATCCTGCCCTCAGGGACTCCAAGTGGTGGCAGAAACCTTGAAAGGTCACACCTGCTCCGATCTCCACGTCTGGCCAGGCTCAACTTAGAATATCTTAGTCCAGGGACCCATCTTGGGGGTTAAGAATCCCATCTAACTCCTTGAAACAGTGAGAGCGCTCCTGAGCCCCTAGCAGGGGATGGGGGCCGGGTTGGGGTGGGTTGGGCAGAGACTCGCCCACTTCACCACCATCCTCTTAGCTCTCACATTTCTCAAAACCACTCTCTGAAGTCCACAGCACAGACCCTTCGCAGGTGGGAAAACTGTGGCTCAGAGAGAGTAGTGACTGGCCAGGGCCACACAGGACGTGGAAGAGCTGGGACCAGCACTCGGGACTCAGGACTCCTGACACGGTGCTTTTCCCACCTCCTGTGCCCTTGGCCAACTGTCCTCTCCGGGAGCCATGGACTGACTGCCGAGGTGACACGGGGGCATCAGGACCCCACACTGCGAGCCAGGCAGCGTCCCTGCCAGGGTCTGAGCCCAATCTCAATGGCCTTTCCGGCACCGCTCACCCAGACACCTTAGTGCGTGCGCCCCGGACTCCGCAGTGCTTCTGGCAGAGGCCAGGCGGGACCCGTGGCAGGCACTCTGGAAGAGGCAGGGCTCTGACCTGCCCCTGGGCACTCCTGGGCTGGAGGAGAGAATGTTGTCCGTGCACAGGAAAGACCTGGGACCTTGACAGGGCATCTGGGAACCCTCACCTGGCAAGTCCAAGGACCTTCGGGGCAGGCAGGGGGAGGAGTGAAGAGTGGGCTTCTCTCTCTTTTGATGATGAAAGATAGTTTGAATATTATCCCCAGACACAGAAGGAAAGGCAAATCACTGATACCTCCCACCGCCCTCCGCCCCCCAGTGGCACCGCAGGAGGCTCAGTGAAGAGCCTGATGCTGGGTGCTGGCCTTCAACAGCAGGCTCTGTCCCCCACACATCTGCACCGTGGTCGACTCTCCCGGGACAGCCCCTCCTGCGGGTCAGGATTCCGCCCTTTGACCTGGCTCTTGCTTCCTGTGGCTCTTCTGCCAAGTCTCGCAGCACCTGCCATGCTCTTACCTACGCCCCACATACACCCGCCATCTCGGTGAGCTGGTCCCTCCTGAGACGCCTGCCACAGGGGTGATTTTGAAGGTCTGGCTACAGCCCGCAGAGGGACCCCATGCAAATGTGTTTGCGGCAGCTGCATCCCAGGAGGGTAGAGGGGCTGGGTGTCCTGCAGGGACTCGGAGAGCCACAAGGCCCAGTTTAGTAGGTGGGGTCTGGTTGGCTAAGGACTGTGACTTAGAGTCAAGAGAGGGGCTCATAGCAGTAAATCCTACACATAATAGAGAAAGGGATGGCCAATAGCTATCGGGGCTGCGAAAATATGGGGGCTTGTGCCTCCAGGCCGTGGAACCCACTGAATTCAATGGCCTGAATTCCACCTAGTTCATTCGTTTAAACCCCCTGAGCCTCTCAGGGCCTATGTGATGACCTACTGTGTGCAGGCACTCATCTGAGCCCTCAGAAGCAGACAAGGGATCTGTCCTCACTTCCTACCCTCCCTGGAAGTCAGAGGTTCCACAGACTTTCACAGTCAAAGCACCTCAAAGCTGTCTAAGAGGCCCTGGCTTCTGAGACCACACGTACAGACAGGAAGTGGCAGACAGGTTACAGATGCAGTGACAGGAGGCATGACAGGCTAACCGTCGCTGTCATGGAAACAAAAGTCATAGGCAGCTGATGGAAACATCCCTTGGTCCCAGGACCCCACCTTTTCTAGAAGGCAGAGCCCTTTCAATGTCAAAAACACTTATTTTACAGACCCTGTCTTTACTCAACAAATAGCTATTGAAGGTCTATTATATGCCAGGTATGGGCTAATCACTGTCCTTTAGTAGCCATTGATTCGATCAATAATGACAAAAGCCAAGAAGGAGTCAGCAATCTGTATTCGCGGTGGCAGTCACCGCCCACCGCCGTGTCCGCACGTGTGTGGGACATGGTGACGCCCCTGGGGAACAGCTCTGGAGCGTGGTGCTCAGTGCACAGGCGGCTCTTTGCAGCCCAGAGGCCACCGTGTGCAGGACGGCAGCTCCGATTGGGGCTAATGCTTCGGTTGGGTCTTTGGCTCCAGCCCCGTAACACCAGCGTGGTGCCAGCTGCCTGATGGGGCCTGTGATGCCCGTGAAATCCACTGGTTGGTGGGTCAGAGCTGCGCTTTCTGTGCTGCGTTCCCCGTCTGCATTTGCCCCTCCTTCATCCCCCCTCTTCCCCGTCTGCATTTGCCCCTCCTTCATCCCCCCGCTCGCTCTTCTGCGCCTCGATCTTAAAACATGTCACTACTCCATTCTCACCTGGTGAGACAGCTCGTACCCCCTGCCCACAGCGCTTCTTCTCTAAACGACTCAGGAGAAACCCTGTAAGGAAGGACTAGATATCAATATTCTGGTTTTATTAGCACAGATGACCCTTTGGGAACAGCCCCTCAGAAGCTGGGACCAAAGAAACAGGTTCCACTTCCTCGGACCTGTTTGCTCACCCGTAAAGCGGGACATTGGTCCCAACAGTGTCCCCCTAGAACGCCAGCACCTCCGGTACCCACCCTTGCACGGTGCTCACAAGGGTCCTGTGACCAAAGTCCAGAGCCCCGACAGGCTGCCCTCGGTTCTCAACACGCATCACCGTATAACCAGGTCCCTGGTTCCTCCCGCGACAAAGAACCTGTTTATTTACCCGAGGAATTCCCACGCCTCTTTGGTGGAACTGCATCCCACAAGCTCACTGGAGGAACACTGGGCGAGATCTCTGTGAACGCTGGACAGATCACACGCGTACCCTCGGCGGCTGGAGGGGGTGCCGCGCTCAGTAGCTGACGGGTGGGAGCCTGAGCCCAGCCCTCCTTCCGCTGGATGGACACGCACTGAGCACACCGACCACATGGCAGCAGTTTTGCCACACGGTGCACCCCTCCCTGTCCACACACTGACGTGCACACCCCCAGGCTGCCAGCCACCCTGTTTGTGCGTTTGCTCTGAGCAGCTATGGACGGGCACCCAGGTGAACCCGCCCGCGGCTTCACGGCCGGAAGATTTAGTCCCTGCCTGTGTACCAGGCTCCCAGCCTTTGAGACATCAAAGGCCCTGCCACCCTGGGTGACGGGGGTCAGAGAGCCTCCGGGGAAACCCAGAGTGGGTCCCCCTTTGGTTGAAACAGAAAGCCTTTTCCCAAGGAGAGAAAAGATGTTTCTAATACTATGGCAACATGGATGAACGTTTTCCTCAGAAATATATTTTCTTTTCCCCAGGAAATAGGAACTGTCTCTCTCATTGTACCTGGTATTTCTGACCTGAACATGGCCCCTGGAGAAAGCAAATGCTCAGGCCATGCGGTCCCCACACAACCCCATCCGTAACGGCAGGTCCCTCTAGGAAGCATTCCCACTGGGCCCCCCTGTGCGCGTCCTCCCGGCAGTCCAGCGAGGCTGAGTGCCACAACACTGTCGCAGATGAGAACACTGGCTTGGAGAGTGACAAAGCAATCAGTCCCCGGCCACGATGCCCCACCCCGCTGCCCGCAGTGAGGGACAAACAGGAATAAAGCCTTAAAACTGCCCATGTGGGGACACCAAGGGGGACAGCAAGTCCCGGCTTGGCATCCTTGTGACACTTGAAGCTAGTGATTCAGATCTTCTCTCCCCAAGAGCTTCTCACCAGGAGATCATTTCTGTGTCGCCACAGAACCAGCCCTCCTCCCTGGCCATGCTGGACCTTCTGCACGTGGCTCGGGACATTGCCTGTGGCTGCCAATACTTAGAGGAAAACCACTTCATCCACCGGTGAGTCCAGTGCCCTGCCCTTCCCCGCCTTCTGCGTATGTCCTTCCACATCTCAGGGGCCCAGAGCCCCCTTGTAGAGCGCAGTTGGGGGTCCTCTCCAGTGAGGATTCAGCTTCCTGCGGCTTAATCATGACTACTCACCTCTCAGGGCTTCGATTGCCCCACCATCCAATGGGTACCGTAAAGTACCCGCACCAGCGCTGAAGACCTCGGGGGCCATTCTTGACCTCCTGTGGGCCCCTGCCTACGTCTTGCAGTGGAGCCTTCAATTCCTGTGTCACTTTAATTGTCCTCTCTTCTAGAAAACAGAGCTCCTTAAGGGAAGTGAAAGGAGTCCATGTCTTGACACATTTGACTATGGGGACTTGAAGGCATGGATCTGTTTTATTCATCTTCATCTCCCTGGCATGTTGCAAGCAAAGTTGGTTGCATGAATTAACTTTTTCTTAGATACCCAGAAACGAGCAGAATGGTTATTTGATTTACTTCTACACTTCACTTGTTCCACTCCACGTGATCCTTGTTCCAGTGGCGTGTGGACTGCTGCGTCAAGTCCACACGTCATGCCATAGACACCACAGCTTACACACGTGGGCGTGGATGCTTCTTAGCGGCCAGCCTAATTCTGAAAAGTCAAATAGAGTGTTGGGCCCTTTGCGAAGCTCTTCCTAATGGTTTCCTCCTCGTTTAGAAAATAACGACCTGGTGAACCAACAACTATTTAACTTGAATCTTCAAAGAGGACGCGGCATATTCCTAATCATTAGAACATGCAAGTACAAAGCAGAAAATGAGAGGTGCTGCATGAGGTTACAGACAAGGAAATGGGCAGGAAGTGTGCTTTCTCCCTAATAAAAGTGGGGAAATATGAACTCAAGGAGTACACTCCCCTAGGTGCCCAAAGCCACCCCCAAAGCCAGGCAACTGTCATGCTGGCTTATCCCTTTACCGCCACCTCAGTGCTCAGGGTTCGGTTCTTCCAAGACCCTAAGGAGCCTTTCCCGGAAGGAAGGACAGGCACAGAGCGGGAAATGGGGCCCGTCCTGTGAGTCGCTCCTCCGCAGCTACGCCCTCTGCTCTGAGTGGTGGCCAGTCTTGCCATTGCTGGTCTCTCTCTTCCGTGCATCTCAGCTCCGGGCTGTGCTGGTGCTCGGATGTGACCAGGTTGGGCTCTTTGCAGAACTCCTCCTTGGTTACGGCCACCTTTGCACCTACTTCTGTGTGCTTTGCCCAGGACCATTTCTGCTTTGTCATCTCTTGGTGCTAATCACTGAGCGTACAGATTCTCTGGCTGACAGATCAGAGTCATCTTCCTTCTGCTGTTGTCAAATCTGCTTCCCTAGAGCCATGATACATGGGACCATATCCAATCCTCTGTTATTAGAGATAATAAGATCACGAGATCACAGTCCCTCAAGATTTCTATCACTTCCATATCTATAAATAGTCCCTGCAGGTCAGAATTTGATCCCAGAGTAATAGTTTGTTGCTCCTTTTCTCTTCTTTGAGAAATGAAATTGTCAAAGATAAATCAAGACTGTATTAAATGATCTGTCTTATAAGCAAAAGTCAACTTCTAGCAGAAATTGACTGCCTCGATCCAAGCTTTTCTTCTGGGGTCTTCGGTATTAGGAAAGAATCTTTTGCATCTTCTAACTGGCCAGCAGGTGCATGGCCCACCCCCACAAAAGTATCACCTCTAATTCCACCCCCCTGGACCGGCCCTGTGGCCACCAGGCTCCCAGCAAGTGCACCGCCTGAATTTGGAGCAGGACACCCCCACATATACACACACTCCCATTTTTCTACTAGATCTGTTTCCTTTGGTTACAGTTTATTACCATTTCAAGAATTATGTGTCATTCTACCAATTCTTGGTGTGTTCTGTGGTATTATATTTACTTTCTTGTCATTGAATTCAAGATCACTTTTTTAAGCAACCTTTCCATGCACACCCACGTAAAGACCTAGCTGGAGCCATAAATATTGTTCCTGGTCTACTTCACTGTATTTCTCTTGAGAAGTAATGGCTATATATCCCGCTATTTGTCTTCCTTTTGATGTCATACCTGTTATGCTTCTATAGTTTTATTAGGGCACTTTATGCATCATTGCTCCTCAAAATGCAACATAAACCTCCGGATGTGGTCAATGGCATTGACAACACCCACCTCCCTCCCCAGCCTCTTGTCTTGGAACCGTCAGCCACAATCCTCAACCCAGATCCTATTTGTTAAACACTAGCCAGTTTTTTATTTTCCATGTCCTCCTTGACCAAAGATTAGGACCCTCATGACACCAGTCAGCCATGTGAAGACACCCCCTAAAGTACTGCTACCTCTTTTCTTGTCCTGCATGTGAACGCTGTTAGAGACCATTCCAGATTTCTCTGGCTGCAGGCAGTGAGCAGGGCGCCATGAGTCCTGGAAAGCTTCCGATCATGCCTTCCAGGAAGACTAGAGGCAAACAAGGCACCCGGAGCACAGCCGCAGAGAAGACCCAGAGCTTTACAACTAGAAAGAAGCCATCCTCCAGCCACTCAGCTAGGATACACAGCTGAGCAAAAGCTTTAGATAAGACCATGGCTGCAAGCCGTAGTGGCTTATTTAAAAAGAAAACTACAGCCCTGACTGGTGGGGCCCCCAGTAGGTTGGGTGTCATCCCACAAAGCAAAATGTCACCAGTTTGATTCCCGGGCAGGTCACATGCCTGGATTGTGGGCCAGGTCCCCAGCTGGGGGCATGCGAGAGGCAACTGATCAATGTTCCTCTCTCTCTCTTCTCCCTCCTTTGTCCTCTCTCTAAAAACAAATAAATAAAGTTTTAAAAAGAAAACAATAAATATTTCAGAATACTTTAACCTACTTGAACTGCACCAAGCAGCAGTCTGTACAAACCATAGCCTAAGGGCAAACGGCATTTCTTACATCCCTGTGTTACCTGCTTTTAGCTTGATCTGTTTAATAAAACAAAGATAATCATAGCATCCTGATCCCATAGGATGCATGTGAGAATTAGATTTGAAGACCTTGGAACAATTCTAAGTACATAGTAAAAGGCCAATAAATTCTAGTTTCTATTATAGTTATTTTCCTGTTATTATCCTATTAAACATTTTCAATCATCCCCCTAATCATTTCCCCTTGCCCTGTTCGCTCTGGAGCCTAGAATTGGCGCAGCTATTTCATTTATACCAAAGTATAATGTAGTAAAGGACATGTAGAGCAGAAGATGGAGCTATTTGAACTTCAGATTAGAGGTGAAAATCCTGGCCATAAATACATTTATTTTCCCAGGGACAAAATAAGGACATAGATGTTCTCCGTTTTTTCCCTTCCCAGGGACATTGCTGCCAGGAACTGCCTCTTAACCTGCCCAGGCCCTGGAAGGGTGGCTAAGATTGGGGACTTTGGAATGGCCCGAGACATCTATAGGTGAGTGAAGGCGGCCATCACCCCTCACACCCTGCCCCCTCAAGAGAATGAGACGTGCTGCTCGGGCCCTAAATCATCTCTGGCACCTGTCATCTTGCTGCCTAAAATTCCAGTAAGTTCCTTTCCAGGACTTGGGAAACCATGACTCATGCCCACGCCCGGCAAGTCTAAATCCAGGCTCACGCTGCCTGCCGTGGCTGATGCCAAGTTCCTAATCAGCCGTCTCTCTGGTTCCAGCACTCTAACCCTAACTCGGGATAACTTGGATGCACAATATGGAAAAAGTTTCTAAGTTAACCGAATGGCCTTGGCTTCCGCCACCCCAGGGGAGCACCCAGAACTGGCAGGCGTGGGCCCAGCGCACTAGGCCCATCACCAGGGGAGTCAGGGTGCAGCCCGAAGCCCGCAGCACCTGTTCCGGCCTCGTTCCTTCTTCCCCGTAACAGGCTCAAGGCTGCATGTAAAAAGTAAAATACTTTCGGATTAAAAATACTTGTATTGCACTTTATCTCACGTTACCGCACCTAATGATTTATAACAGTTACTTGCTGCCTGAGCTGAGCAGCTCACTCATGGTCACGGATCACACCTTCCCCCATCCCATCCGGGGATAGAGAGAGATGTCACAAGAGTCCTCACAGCTCCGCCACCCACTACAGGGCACTCCCTGCCCCTGCCCCCACCTGAAGGGACAAATCCATTCCTCATCTGTGTCATGGGTCTTCCTACCTACTTATGTCATTACAACTGTTCTTACATGTTTGTCCCACTAAACTGTATGGTGAGAACACATCTATGTGCTCACCACAAGGCAGAGTCCCTGACACATTGTAAATACACACAGTGCCCGTCTGTTGAAGCAATTAATCCATCGAGGCAGCTGTGTGGAAGCCGCCCCCCTAGCCCGCCTGGGCAGGAGGCAGCACTGGGGTGCAGCTGGGTTCAAAGGCATGTAGGACCCTGTGTCATCAGCGAGTTGCATCGGTGGCCTCACAGACAAAATACGTGAACCCACCCCTCGGAGGCCCGGTCTGCCCTGCGGTGTCCGAGGGGCTGGGCCTTGGGGAGCACTGTTGCACCAACACTGCACCAAGCGCTGAAGGAGCCAGAGAGCAAGACACACACCCTGCCCTTGGCGCTTCCTGCCATCAGCACCAGGCTGAGCTTACAATGCTGGAGTCATGTTATTCTTTGTGAGTTACACTAAACCAAACCCGACAGGGAAATCTAAGTTTCCTCTCGTGGGTATTTTAGTCATTGGCTAGATCTTTTCTTTGATGCCTCCAGTGGGCAGTTTTGGCTCTGATTAAATGGCACAAAGATCGCTGTTCCCCAGCTCTCCTCTTGAACCACAGAACCCTTGTTAACGTCAGTTCTTTCACGGGTAGACCTTGCTGCCACTTCTCAAGGTGCCCGGAGCTTCTGCTCAGAGCCATTTCCAAAACCAAGTTCCGTTTCCTCATCCTCCCCCGCAGAGCCAGCTACTACCGGAAGGGCGGCTGTGCGATGCTGCCCGTGAAGTGGATGCCGCCAGAGGCCTTCATGGAAGGGATATTCACGTCCAAGACAGACACGTGGTGAGTCTCCCTGCTTCCCGGCCCCGAGTGCGGGGAGGGTCCGAGGAGCAGCGTCCCGCACCTGTGATAGCAACAGCGACAGCGACAGTGGCTCTCAAAGGCTGGTAGACTCAGACTCCTCAGAAAGGCTTGTGAAAACAGATCACAGGGCCCCACCCGGGATTTATGATTCAGACTGAGAATCTGCATTTCCTACAAGTTCCCAGGTGACACTGATGCCGCTAGCTGGGGGCACCCATGGAGAGCCACACATACATTTTCTTTCTTTTCTTCTTCTTCTTCTTCTTCTTCTTCTTCTTCTTCTTCTTCTTCTTCTTCTTTTTTTGTACATAACAACAAAGGTTGGATTTATTGCAAGAGTGCAGCATTAAGATTCCCCGCATTAACAGAATAAAGGAGAAAAGGAAGCGCACGAAAGGGCTGCTGGTGATGGGGGTCAGATCCTCCACAGCCAAAACTAAGTTTGGGAAATAGTGCCTGTGCCTTAGCCCTCCAGACAGTCATCCTGCCCCACAGACTGAAGGGTGTGCTCCCTGACCCACGTCTCCCGTGCCCTGTGCCCTATCCCCCTGCCCTGTCCACACCCCCACCCCCACCCCCACCCCGCTTCCTGCTTCTGTAACTCCACAGAGGAGTGAGCCCACACGGTACAACCCATTCCGTGTCTGGCTGATTTCACTCAGCCCTCCAAGTTCATCTGTGTTGTTGGAAAAGGCAGGGTTTCCTTCTCTTTAACACTGAAAAATATCCATCTTACACCTGAGGCCTGTCCCAAAAGTATCGAGCCAATTAGAACACTTTGGGCAGCTCGATACTGTCAGGACAAACCTCCTATGATACGTATGGATGAGTTTCAAAAAGCAATATGTGTGGTTATAGACACACACATGTATTAATATGTACTGATATTGATATATGTATTAGTATGTATGCATTAATCTAGACAGCTAGTTACTGATTTTAATAATTTTATTAATTGATTAAAATAGTACATACTCATAGATATCTATATCTATATCTATATCTATATCTATCTATCTATATATATATATATATGTCCTTTTCTTTATCCATTCATCCCCTGACTGGCACTTAGGTTGTTTCTATGATGTGACTGCCGTGAATAACGCTGCAGTGAATTTGGGGGTGCAGCCATCTCTTTGAAACACTAACCCATTTTCTTGGATCGTTACCCAAGAGGGGACTGCTAGGCCATGAGGTAGTTCTGTCCTTACCCAGTGAATATCAAAGTGAGGTCCGTGGATCAGCAGCAGCAGCATCACCTGGGAACTCATTAGAAACAAATCTCAGCCCCCACCTCCGGCTCCAAAACAGAACCTCCACGGGTGAGCCCAGCACTTGCCGTTTTAATGAGCCCTCCAGGTGATTGCTACCCCCAACACTGGAGCACCGCCAGCTACCCTGCCAGATACATAGCGTAATTTAGGTAACTGAGGCTTTGTTCTGAACACAGGCATAGCCCAAGGCTCAGGGATTCCAGCTCCAAGTGTCTAGTTAGCGAGACCATGACGCAAATATACTTGGACAAGGATGCTCATTTGCAACATTGTTGACAAAGGAGAGAAAGCTAAACAGCCTAACTATCCCTCAAGTAGGGGATAGGAGTGAAGAAGCTGTGGTTTACTTACTCGTCCTGTTGGGAAACTACTCAGCAGTGTAAAAGAACACACCCTACCTACACAGACCCATCCACATGGATAAACCTCAAAAACTGCACTTAGTGGGGGACAAAAGCAAGTTCTAAAAAGGAGCGGGACATTATTTACCCATAATTTTACAATACAGAAGTTAAGTCTAAAATAGAAACTTTGTTATTTATACCTTCACATATTGTAAAAAAGCGTACATGGGAAGGGTGCAGGCTAACTTCAGTGGAGGGGAAGGCGGGAGGGGAAGGTGGGGTTTGCCTGTATCTCCTTTAGTTCCCCAAAAAGAGAAGCAGAACTGGCCCAACAAGGGTCTCTACTGCTGCTCAGTGCAATGGTGGGGAAGGCCCCCATGGAGTGGCGGCAAGGCACAGGAAGGGCTCTCCAGGCTGAGGCTGAGGGATGAGATGAGCACCAGCGTCCTAGTGCTGGAGAGCACAGGCCCGTGGGGGCTGAGGTGGCAGGGCCCACAGGGGCCTCAGGACCCAGAGGGGAGTGTGGGTTGGATTCTGAGCACAGTGGGATGCCACTGAAGAGTTGGAAGCAAGAGTGTGACATGATCTTAGAAAGAAAAATATATATATATTTGCTGCCACTAAAAACCAGATTGGAGTAGGACAGGTGAAGAAGGGGAAACCATTCGGAAAACACTGCGAATTCTAGGAAGGAGGTGAACGAGGCTGGGCCTGGCGGTGCAGGTGGAAGCCGGTACCAGTGGGTAGTTAAGTTCTGTCTTCAGCGTAGTTAGCAGGAGCTGGAACCTGGACGTGGGTGGGTGGCCGGGAAGGAGTGAGCTCAGGGACAGCACATAAGCTAGCAGCTCGGGTCCCTAGATGACCGCGGTGCCACCGAGCTGCACAGAAGTGGGCCGTGGTTTGGGTACAGAGAGGACCCTCCGTGCTGGCAAGTGTCTGGTGCTGTCCTTGGCTGACAATCAGTGACACATCTGGAAGTTGAGTGGATACTTGGTGTCAAGAATTTTTCAGTGTTGGTATTCTTTTGATCTAGTAATTTCATTAGAATTACCCTAGAATTGACTAGGTTATTCTAATCTTAAATTAGGGAATTTATCCTAAGCAAATCGTCCTTTTTAAAAATGAACAAAAAAGGTTCACCGCATTATTTTACATATTTTAAAAATGGAAAGTGACATGGAAATGATAGAACAAATTATGGCAAAACTACTCAGTGGACTGTTTTATAGCCATTTGAAATTCTATTTATAAAATGTTTGGATAAGCATGGAAAATGTTCGTGCTTTAATGGAATTTGCACACAAAAAAATCAAAGTTCAGAATGGCATTTGAATATATCCGCAATTATGTAAAAACATCCAAGTGCAGAAACTTGACTGGAGCAAAAAATAATAACATGCTAATAGCGGTTGTCTTTTTATGGAGCATCACATGCGGCCTTCTCCTTCTTTTGTTTTTCTCCATAGTAAGATCTCTCTGTTGTGGAAAAGGTGTAATAAAACAAAAAAAATTTTACATCTGTGTCTGTGGGTGGCTGTGTCATATCTGTGTGCGTCTGTGTACCTGTGTGTGTCCGTGTGTGTCTGTGGGTGGCTGTGTCATATCTGTGTGCATCTGTGTACCTGTGTGTGTCCGTGTGTGCCTGTGCCTCTGCACAAGGTCTGTCCCTCAAGTATCGGCCACCCAAACGGATTTAATTAGATTGACATTGGCTCAATACTTTCTGGACAGATCTCGTCTGTCCATGTGTCTGTGTCTGTGTGTGCACACATGTATGCGGACCCACATCCCTATCTTCTGTCCCATGCACAGGTCCTTTGGAGTGCTGCTGTGGGAAATATTTTCTCTTGGATACATGCCATACCCTAGCAAAAGCAATCAGGAAGTTCTGGAGTTCGTCACCAGTGGAGGACGGATGGACCCACCTAAGAACTGCCCTGGGCCTGTGTATGACTCTTTTAGGAACATTTCCATGTTACTAAGCCCAGTTCTCCTTTTCAAAAAAAAAAAATTCTAGCCCTGGCTGGTGGCACAGTGGATAAGGCACCGGCCTGCGAACCCAAAAGTCGCTGGTTCGATTCCCAGTCAGAGCACATAACCAGGTTGCAAGCCAGGTCTCCAGCCAGGTCTGTAGCTGGAGGCAGGGGAAAGGCAACCATACATGGATGTCTCTCTCCCTCTCTGCCTCTCTCTGAAAATAATAAATAAAATCTTTTAAAAGAAATATCTAGCCCTGGCTGGTAGCACAGTGGTTAAGGCGCCGGCCTGCAAACCCAAAGGTCGCAGGTTCGATTCCCCGGCCAGGGAACATAACCAGGTTGCAAAACCAGGTCTCCAGTCAGGTCTGTGGCTGGAGGCAGGTGAAACACAACCATACATTGAATTCTCTTTCCCTCTCTGCCTCTCTCCCTTCCCCTCTTTCTAAAAATAATGAAATAAAATGTTAAAAAAAAAAAGATTTGCTAAAAAAAAAAAATAAAATAAAAAAATATCTGCAGCCACCTTCACGTTTTTAAGATGAAAGGGCAGAGGGCTGACCTCACTTACTATGCCCCAAGATAAGGACATGTCTGTGACTCCAACGAGATGCGTTAGTGTTCTGGCCAGCAAAGTACTGTCCGGCCTGAAAAGGCGCCCTTTGTCTGGCCCAGAGGCCAGGACTCACCAGGGACGTGCTCCTCCAGGAGTTCCTGTCCTGGCCCCACCCCTCTGCCCAGCACTGGTGTGCTGGGGTCCCCTAAACACAGGGCAGGGTGGGGCAAAAGTAGGGTTACAGACGGTCATGATACAAGAATAGTCTGTTTCACACCCTCGCAAGTGTGAACCTATTTTGCCCCCCCCCCCCAGTACTTCCATTCCCTGCATTTTCTGCTGTCCTACCATCCCTCACCTGCCACCTACAAGCAAGGAAGGTGGGTGACACAACTAGAATGTTCCTCTCCAGAGGTGACTTTAATTCAGGGACGGGACGATAGGAGCCACAGTTTATGGAACCAGCATGGCTGTGCTGATAAGCTCCGGACAGATAACTTTCCTACCGGCACGGTTCCCTGGCCCCTCAGCAGGGGACGGCAGATGCCAACCGCACGGGGCCTGGAGGAGTTGCCCCCTGACCCGTTTAGAAAAGTGCTGGGAGAAGAAAACCTATCTTCCATTCTTGCTTCTCCTGATTTTAACTAACGTGCTCATTCTTCTTTTAGATACAGGATCATGACCCAGTGCTGGCAACATCAGCCCGAAGACAGGCCCAACTTCGCCATAATTCTGGAGAGGATCGAATACTGCACCCAGGTATAAACATTTCCCCTCGATCAGCATTTACATGGAAAAGTCTTAGAGATGGAAAATGCCAAAATGTGAAATAAAAGTTAAACCGGCCAGAAATGGAGAGCTATGATCATGAGAACGAATGTTAATTACCTATAAAGTAAAAGGGTTGGCTTCTCAGTTTGCACATTTCATACTAAAGGCTCTGAGCTGCCACGTTCTTCCCTCGCCTGGGGCACCGTGGCAGGCACTCAGTAATATAAGGGAATCGGTTCAATTCACAAGTATACCTAAAGCCCTGCTGGGCACCGCATGTTCTATTAAATAAAACTGGGGCTTCAAAGAAGTAGGGAAAATACCTGCTCTCAAATAGTTTACGGCCTGGCTCGTGAAATAAGTAGCCGTATGTAACTATTAAATTGTCCATCCAATGACACGTGTTAGAGGGATTAAAGGAGGGAAAGTTCAGGCTGGAGAAGTTTACCGTCACCAAACAGTACGGGGACAGCATCTGTGACACATGAGCCATGGTCCATGTAGTTCATGTCACCCACTTTGAGGTACATGAAGTGTCCCATCTCCCAGCTGAGGAATGGAGGCTCCCGGCACTCCCGCCATCCCAGGGCGATCCCTCTGCCATCTCCTTCAGCAGTGACTTCAAGGTGCTCCCTACTTTCAGAGATGACTAGTCCTCCTACCTCCTCAGGAGTGGAGGGGCCCCAAGTGAGGGGCCCCTTCAGCATCCTCCATTTCTGCACCCACACCCGCTCTCACCGCCTGTGAGAGTGGAGGTGGCGTTCCTCGCACCCTGAAGGCAACCCCCGCCCCCCATCTGCACTGCCTGCTGCCCTCAGCTTTCACCCCAGTTACTGCCACCGTGTCTGCTTTCTGTGACCGGGATATGATTGTGGAGAATAGCGTAGAAGTCAGGCAAGCAGCCACTCCCTCCCTCAGTCCTCTCATCTGAGTTGTGACAGAAGATGAGTCCATTTTCACAGGACCGTCATTTCCTAGCCTCACAGATCCGTCCTTCCAGGTCCACTTGAGTAGGTGGACTGGGCTTTATCTGGATGGAGTTCATTTATCAAGTTATTTGGGGTTCTTTCAGAAAACTTGGCATTCAATGGCAGTTTCAGTTACTGTGCTGTCATCCTAATGGAAAATACTATTAAAAACAGGTGGGGCGGAAGAGGTTTACAGTTGTGAGTCCACAAAACATTTATTCTTGTATCATTATTTACGAATGACTGTATTAGTTTCCACACGCACATCTGTACACCTACTTTTGCTCCACCTTATAGATATACTTTAATTTCTCTCCCAAGTACATACGATCCCTCCTAAAAACAACTGGTTCTATAGGAGCACCCTGGAATGGCTCACTGTAGAGATTAATAATTAACAGGAAAGGAACTAAAATATAAAAGAGAATCAGAAGGTGGTTATTATTCTTAAGCTCTCCACTGACGAATACTTTTCTGTTAAATTGCAGTAATGGTTTTTCCAATTTCCATAAAATATTAAAGAATTCAATTTCGCCGAGTTTAAATTTCCTTCCACAAATTTTCCTTCAACCTCGGGTCGCAAGCTTTTGCTTTTCTGTATCACCATCTATGGCGGTAAAAACGATCCAGCCCAAAGCTGGTCGCGTACATGGTTTTCCTCAAAGCGCTTCCATGTTTCCTGGCCTTTCCCAAAGGGCCTCGTCAAATCCAGGCTGGTTACAGAACTGCAGCCGTGCGGCAGCGGACATGTGATATGATGGTGTAACCAGGAACAAAAGCTGTAATCACGCATGACGCATCCAAACACGAGGAAAGTCGGGGGTAACAAGGGAGAGAACAAGAGATGAACCTTGTGAACCAACACGGACAGGTGTCCCTCTCCTCCCCTCCCTTCCCATCCCCCTGCGCGTCACACACACACACACACACACACACACCCCTGAGTTTTCTTTTTAGTGGGAAAGACTTTATTGTGCATAGAGTGGGAAAAAATGTGAATCTAATTCATAGGTTCAGGGTTTTTTTAATCCACTAATCTGCAAGATTTGCCCAATAGTGGTCCCTGCAAAGCCTGTCCTGACCCACCCCCTGCCCCGGCCCACACGTCTGTCACAGCACGTCCTCTAAGCTTCCCCAGGATAAGGTGACTTTCCAACTCTTATTCCCCAGTGCCTATCAATTAATATACTGCCCGCCAACATTGCGTGCTCCTCGTCTGTAAAGTTGGGATGAGTCCGCCACTCGGGTATCTTCCAGATCCAACGTTTTGTCTCTGTGAGTTTTAATCCGTTCATTCCTCCCACCCGTAGGATCCGGACGTGATCCACACCGCTCTGCCGATAGAGTACGGCCCGCTCATGGAGGAGGAGGAGAAAGTGCCCACAAGGCCCAAAGACCCCGAGGGAATCCCTCCCCTCCTAGTCTCCCCCCCACTAGCGAAAGGGGAGGGCGGGCAGGACCCAGCTGCCCCACCCCCCCTGCCTTCCACGTCCTGTGGCAAAGCCGGGAAGAAGCCCACAGTGGCAGAGGCCTCCGTCCCAGTCCCCGGAGGGCCAGCGGGGGAAGGCGGGCACGTTAACATGGCGTTCTGTCAGTCCAACCCACCGTCAGAGCTGCACCAAGTCCAGAGGTCCAGAAACAAGCCAACCAGCCTGTGGAACCCAACGTACGGCTCCTGGTTTACAGAGAAACCGGCGAAAAAGACCCACCCCCCAGCGAAGAAGGAGCAGCACGAGAGGGGGGCCCTGGGGCAGGAGGGCAGCGGCGGGGTCCCGCCCAGCGCCGCGGCCGGCAGGGCGCCGGCTGCCTCTCTGCTCCTGGAACCTTCCTCGCTGACCGCCAGCATGAAGGACGTGCCTCTGTTCAGGCTGCGTCACTTCCCGTGTGGAAATGTCAACTACGGCTACCAGCAGCAGGGCTTGCCCCTCGAGGCCACCGCTGCCCCCGGGACTGGTCACTATGGGGACTCCGTCCTGAAAAACCAACCTGGGCCCTGAGCCCTGGGCACCCGCCCCTTTCCCTTGGGACCCCGAGCCCCCATGGGGCACAGGTAACAAATAGCTCCACGACCATGACCCACTGTCACTTTTCATTTTGTGCCAACTTGTTTGGAAGTGCCACGTGAAAAAGCGGGATTTGCAAAATGCTTTTGAAAGGTTTCGAGCACGGGTCCATCCCATTCTTTCTTTATCATCAGGACGGGCAAGAAACGCAAGGCTGGGACTTGGCTGCAGAGGCTCTTGTGCATGGTGGACGACCCATCCTCACGCCTCCGTCAGGCCGCGTGTGCCCTGCTCCCTCACGGCCGGAGGGAGCTGCTCCTGTGTCACACCTGGCATCGCAGGGGCTTCCTGGCCTGTCCCTGTGCACCTGGACCCCTTGAGGGGAGAGGGAGCAGAAATGGAGGACTCATTCATGATGAGCCAGCTGGGAGAAGGCTTTCTTTACTTGGAAACCTCCTAGAGCTGAAACGTCTCCTGTTAGAGGACATTTAGATGCTTTCGAGTGCGCTGATCCATCCACGACTGTGGAGGTGTGAGTAGTGACGGCAGCCTAGAGAGACGGTGCAGGTCCTCATCGAAATGAAGCGCAGGCGTGTGAGGTGCCTGGAGTCTGAGGAACCCCAGTTACAGACCCGGGAGTCACGGGCATCCTGTTAATATACCTCATGCCTTAAGAAAAACCAAAAGGGAACAAGGAGTGCGAGGTTTCCTACAGGACTGAACACTGAAGATTTAAATTAATTCGCTATTTCTAAACTTCCCACTCATTAAAATAAACTCTGATCATTTAAGAATAATCATTTGAAGCAGCAGCGATACACCGAAGCGGAGAAACATACCCCTTCGTGGGCATTACGTCAATCCGTCTGAGGCCGAAAGTGTCTCACAATTTCAATTGCAAAAAGCCACCAAACCGAAGCTTCCACTTGTCACGGCGGAGGGTCACTGGTGTGGCCGGCCCAGGTGGTCCCGAGGAGGGTGTTCCCACATATCCTCCCCGCCCCCCGCCGTGTTCACCCGTCTTTCCCCCCGCCCCCCGACCACGGAGCCCAGCGCACACAAGAATGAACCCACATTGGCCGGAATCCACAGCTACCAAGGACAGATTGAAACCAAGAATTTTCACTCTGGGGGTCGATAAGCAAAGGAATTGAGGGACATTGGAAATGCCGAGGTTGACAGTGGCACGTTACATAGTAGAGGTCTTAAACTTGCTTTTCACGGATGACATTTACCTCCACACAAACAAATTGGGGATCTATTAAATTTTACATGTGCATTTATGCAACAATGCCTGCCTTCATCGGTGAGGTTTCATTTCATTCCTTCTCCCTCCATCCTCTTGCCCAGTGGCTTTCCTGGTGGTGGTGTGCCAAACATCGCTTTGCGAGGAAAGCACTTATCACTCGCGGGACTCAGCATTCCCAAACAAAAGGACTGTCTGTAACTATGCCTTTCCCCGACCGCCTCAGTTCCACCAAAACCCAAAGCTTCACTGTGGGCGTGGGGGAGCCACTCTGCTCTAGACCACACAGGCCAGCGTCCCGCCCTGCGCAGACACCCAGACACCGGTCGGCCGGAGTTCCGCGCCCACAGATGCTCCGCAGCCCTTCTCACCTCCTCAGCATAACGAGCTCATCTTTAACAACGTGTGTCAGGGCCGCCCAGACTCATGCGGGCACAAGAGTAAGCAGTCCAATTATACAAACATTAATCTAATTCGTAACCGCCTGAAGGGGCCCAAGGATCACACTTGGGGAAACAGTCTCCTAAAGGACAAATGACAGAGGAAATGGCCAACACTGAGGAGAATTTATTTCATAGCTGTCACACAGTAAACAATTAAACAGGGAGCATGCTACACAGTTCCATGGCCGTATTGTTATTCATGGGGACGAGGGACACCTTATCCCTTTCTCTTCTTAAAAACTAGAAATAATCACATTTTCAGGTTGTGTCAAGTTCAAATGACAATCAAGTCTTAAAAGCCTGTCTACACAGATAGGCAAACACCTCCCACACTGAGGTGGGGTACCCTCAAGACATTTCACTCCTCTCGAAGGGAGCCCTGAGTGCCACGTGGCTCTAAGCCGGACCACTGTCCGCTCACTACTGCTCCAGCAATTCATACAGAGACCGTGGATTCTCCTATTAACTGTGATAGAAAGTGCCACCTAGAACTCGGAAACCATGTTAATTAAACCATAGGCTAGAATAATTTCTATTCCACATCTATAAAGAAGCTCATCAAAAGTGCACAACTGTTCCATTGGGACATTGGCAATTTGTGAGGAATTACCAGTTAATTAAATGTGGCACCTCAAAATTAGACCAAATCAAGCTAGCAGGAGTCAACAATTTTTTTTTTAAAAAAGAGTACAATCTACTTAGTAGTCAAAGGCCTGGATTCACTTCTGGTGAGGGTGTGTCCTGGCTCCGCTTGGGTCAGAGGCCCACCTGGGCCTCAGTGTCCCCACACACAGAGCAGGACACCCCCTCCCTTCCCAGTGGCCAGGCAGACACAGGTGCTCCCCTGCAGCCCTTAGATTCCTAAGTGACTTGGGGAGGGAGAATTGCTGAAGTCAGAGTCTACGCCTCCCTGCCCTTGACCACCGTGGCTCAATGGGGGCTCCTGTTCCCACCCCACCCTGCAACCCTGGCCCATGTTTGACTTCATCTATCACTTCTTTAATGACAGTAGCAAGAACCCTACCAGAACCAAGTCCTTTTCAGCTCAAAGGATGAATTTAAAACTGTCTACCACACTTAGAACTATGTTATAAATGAGCATCACAGAAAGGAAGATGTTTAATCAGTCTGAGTAACCCTTTTTTCTTTTTTCTTTTAAGTTTCTGGCATCTTCACATAATACTGGGTAAACTCTATAGTGGTAAGATACGTAATTGCAGGTGATTTTTATTTCACTAAGAAATTCTAAGTGATCAAGCTCTTTTAATAGATTTTCTCCAGTAACAGCAGGACAAAAATTCAGATTTGTAGACCTAAAATGGATGCATACAAATTCAGACTACTCTGAATAACAGAGTTTCATGACAAGATTCCTAAAACTCTCCAAAGTGCATTGCTGATCGGTCTTTAGCTAGTGGGTTTTCCCATAGGTCACCAGAAAACATATCATTTGACTTTGCTAATTTCATTGCAGAAGATGCCCCCCCCCATTATTGTGTGAACTGACAAAACAAAAACCAGCATTCTCGTAGTTCTCCACTAAATGCCCCAAAATGAGAGAGAAGGACCGAGAACAGGTCGTAAGACCTCCCTGTTGAAATTCCATTTTCCTTTGGCATCCTGGGCAGGTACGTTTCATTTCTAACGCAGTGTTCAGGTTCACTTTCAACTGAGCTCAACTTCTCAGCTTCCAGCTCTAGCTTAACAACCTGAAAACACCGGAGAAGCTCAGAGACTATTACCTACAACTGAGGGGAGGGAGGAACATGAACCAAAACGGCCCAACCAGAGCGACGCCGTTCCCCTCGTCGGGGGCTGGGCAGATGTAAAACAAGCGTGTTACCCTCGCATGGAAGGACGGCTCTACCAAACTCACCTCAAGGACCAAGGTGCGTTTCCATCCCCTCCCACGGCCACCGTTCGCCCTGCTGCCCGCCAGGCTCCCAGCACAGCCGGCTCCACTGCCCTGGGGCAGGTGGCCTGCAGGCCCCTGGAAAGCAGCTGTGCCATCCTACCAGCTGGCAGGAGCTGAAAGCCCTCTTTTTAAAGGGGCGCCCACTAAACCTTAGCAACAATGTTAGTGCTCCTTAGAACGTTTACATTAAAAAAAAAAAAAAGATTTACATTTTCGGAGAGATCGTTTTTCAACATAGATGAAGCGCAGACTGATAAAACTTCCGATGAGTGAAATATTTCAGATGGTTTAGGGCTCATCAATTGCTTCAGAAACTGGCAAACAGACTGAGCAAGACCCAGGTGTTGGGCTGCAATTATCTATGTACAGGGTGAGGAAAGTGGGTTTACAGTTGTCTGAATGGAAAATAAGGCAATAAATAGTGATACAAATAACTGTGGCCCTGGCTGGTGTGGCTCCGTGGATGAAGCGCTGGCCTGCGAACCGGAGGGGCCACAGGTTCAGTTCCCGGTCAGAGCACGTGCCTGGGTCGCGGGCCAGGTCCCCAGTTGGGGTGAGTGAAAGGCAACCACACACTGGTGTTTCTCCCCTTCTCTTTCTCCCTCCCTCCCCCTCTGTCTACAAAAATAAATAATGTTTTTTAAAAAATTAACTTTTGCACACTCACAACTGTAAACCTTTTTGCCCTACCCTGAATGTGACTCAGTTAGTTCAACTCTGACTCTCTCATTCAAAAGTAGGAGCAATTTAGTCTCCAAGGCCTCTTCCAACTCTGAAGTCTGAGATTCCCTAACACAGCTCCGTGTAAGGGACGTTCCAACCAACTGCAGGACATGACCCGTGAGGGGGGGGGGGGTGCGCACATATGTACGTGTGTGTTCTTTTTCTTGCCCTTGACTCAACTCACTTAATGCCAAAGCCAATTATTTGAGTGCACCACCCCAGGGAGCCAAGTTATATTCCATCTTTACATGGAAATAGACCAGAAAGTAGTTGAGAATCCGTTTGCCGCTTATTCTTTCTATTCAAAGGTCTCTTTAACAAATCATAAAATCATTACCGTAGCAAAATGAAGTTGATCGGGGTGAGTTCCCAGAAGCAGCAAAGCTGACAAGACTATGAGAATCACTACTTATTTCTCTTCTGTTATATTTGCTACAAGTGCAGTCTGATTAGCAAGTATAAAGCTTATCTTTTGAAGGTTATTCTTCACCACACCTAATATTTGATGAGAGGTCTGATGCACTTTCTGTCAGCTGTCGGCTTGGACCTCCCATCCCAGAGTGAAGTAACAAAGCCCAGAACAAGGCACATGGCTGAAACCAGGAGGCACCATGGAGCCCGGCATCCCTGAATGAGTGTCCTGGTGCCATTATGATGAGGAATTCACTAGGAACAGGAGTCCTCTCGCCCAGCTGCCACAGGATTGCCTAGAAGCGCTGTTGTCAGATTTATAGAGACACCCACCACCACTGCATGGCAATTTTTGGAAACCTGTTGTGAATTATATGGCTTTAGAGTGGATTTACAACCCTACAAAGACAGCCAATTCAAATAATCACCAAAAGAAGCTTGAAGATTGCAGGCAAGTTAATCTACATTTTAGCACATCTAAAAGTCAAGGGAAAAAAAGCAATTTAAACCTTTTTTGCATTATTGATCTAGTACTTGAAGAAATAAAGTAATATTAAAGACAGATCATATTTTCCTCACAGGAGCGCAGGGAGCTCGTGATGTTTTATTAGAAAAGAAAAAACGAAAGCAGAAGGAGACGCGCCTTGGTCGCCCACCGGGGGAAGTGCAGGGAGGCCCCGGGAAATTCATGCTGCTTAGTCATTCCCTAAACTCTCTTCCCTTCTAGAAAAAGATCACTTGAGAAAACTGCATTTTAAATAGCATGTATAATCTATTGGAATTCTTATTAGGAACCATTTTATTGGCAGGTTCAATACACACGGGACTGAAATTTTTCACCTAACTCACCTCCTCTATTGTCTGTAACACAAAACCCACCGGCCCCTGCTACCGCTAGGGGATTGGTTACGACTATTGAAGTTCATTTTCAAATCCACTTTGGGATGTTTTCTTCCAAAAACACTGGATAGTAACACCTATCCTTCTTAACGGGAGCAGACAGGGAGCGCCCATGTCATGACCACCTGGCTCGGGTTTAGGCTGAATCCAGAAGTCCTGTTAAGAATAAAAACAGCAGCCTGAGTCTGTGCCTGTAGTTCCAACCCAATTTATTTCCATGTCAGTCTATCGTTGATTTGTCTTGTGAAAAATGATTGATTCGGTCTTCAAGAAGGTTCCTCTACTTCACGCACTGGCCTGGGGTGAAAAGAACTTAACCTCCGCACGTTTTGACACAGGTCAAGAACACGGTCTCTGGCTCTTTCAACTTCCAACTTAAATTCAGCGCAGTACAAGCAGATCTGAGACTTTCAATGTAATCTGATTCATCCAATTCGAAAACTCCAAGTCCCCACTCCTGCGAACACGTTCCTCTGGAAAAACAGGCTTACGAGCAAGCATACGTGGAAATGCCTGGACCTCCGCAGTAGCAGCACCCTTGTGTGTCTGGGCTCATTTAAGGTTATAGAGCTGAACTGAAACCAGACTTATGAGCATTTCTTAAATGACACCACTAATCACTGGGAACAGGTTACAGCTTAAGCTATAGGCCTTAATTTAAACATCTAAAATATCTTTCCTGAGATGATTCAGAACTTCCTGCTCCGTCCTCAGCACCACCCCTCCCCGCTGCACTACCCGAGCTGGATGGTTAAGTGATGAAATTCACTACCGCTTTATCATGAAAATTCCATCCACTATAAGATACTCCGAAGGGATACAAGGAGAAAGGGCCCCTCCACCCCCTTGGTGCCTTTCTCCTTAAAATTGCTGTTTTCACCAAGCATAATGAAAATACACTGTGGTCAGTCGTGTGGCCGGCCCTCTAATTCCTCCACAGATATATGTCGTTTTCCCGCCTATCACAACTAGCATTATTAGCAAAACTTTTGGTAGAAGGAATGATTTTGCCCATGAAAGGCGGCACAGTCTGTCATGAAAACTTTCACGTGTCCAACTTGCTCAGCCCACACCCAACGCTTCATTGGGGATGTCTGTTCTCCATTCAGGCAGCCGAAGGGACGTTGTAAGTAAGGGTCTGTGTACGTACCACGGGGTGTTATTGAACAATTACTAAAAATGTGTGTGATAATGTGAATTTTATATTAACTAATGTATTTGTATTTTAAGTAAGTGTAGTGAAGCAAAGGGCATGAAGAAAAATAAAAAATAAATTCTCCTACTTGCTTGTAATGTGGTGATACATATTACATGTCTGTAACAAATGACTGGTGGGTAGTTAAAATGACTAGATCTGTTTCTTAATTAAGAATGATTCTTGCCCTGGCCAGGTAGCTCAGTTGGTCAGAGCATCACCCCCATAGCCCAACGTTACAGGTTTGATCCTTGGTCAGGGCACATAAAAGAATCAACCAATGAATGCATAAGTAAATAGAGTAATAATTCAATATTTCTCTCTCAACAGTAAATAAAAGTTTTTATAAAGAATGATCCTGAACACATTAGGCCTGTAGTCATCAGTCACTTTGGCTTAAATAATGTTACCAGTTATTCTGTGTATGTAGGTCCAAAATAAAACTTAAAAATACAATGCTTGGCACCAGAGACCAATGTTGTGCACACTCAAGTAAGATCCAGTCATTCCCTCTAGGTTAGACAACCATATCACTCTGTCCCCTAAGTTACCATCACAGCGAAAGACATTCAAAACTGGTCCCAGGAAAAACAAAAAGGCAGTTGCCTTAGGTGCTCCTGTTGCGTCTTTCTTGTCCCCTTTTCTGCTCCTGACACCCACTGTTTTCTACTTCTCCATGTCACTATGCTGGGGTAAAGCTGGGCCACATGGTTCAAAACTTCCTCACCTTCTATCCTCCCTTACCTGGTAAAATTCCCCGGGCCTGGGGCCAGCTTGCTCAAGGTCCCATGTGAAACCAGGCAGACAGCATCTCTGCTGGAAACGACCAGTGGCCTCTCTTAACTCAACAACCATTACCAACCCCCCGCTAGGAGCCAGGTATTATACCAGGTGTTAGGAACAAAGTGATGGACAGAAAGCCAACTAGCCACCGCTCAAGCCAGAGAGGGAAGAGAGAAATGATAAGCAAATTGTTTACCATGACCAGGGGTGCTGACTGCTCAGGAGGAAAATTAAACACAAGGGGAGTGAGTTCAGGAGAAGCTGGGGAAGGGACTCTCACACAGGTCACCATACCTTGGGTTACACCCAGCAAACATCTGCATCTGAATACTTTCACGCACTTTAAAATATTCCTACCAAATGACCCTAAAATACAGAAACAAAGTTTTCAGTAGAACGTAGATAATTGTTTATGTATTTTTAAAATCTACATTCAATGCCCTCTATTCTACCTTACACAAAGGAAATCCCACCAATATTAAAGCAGTTAAGCGATTATAGGAAACTGTGAAGCATATTCCTTTTTTAAGTGGCTCTCAGTTCATCAGAACAATATCATTGGGGTGGCTAGAAACATAACGCTACTTGGTGAGTAGAAAGCATGACACTTTTTAAGACTCTTATAGGGATGGGGCAAATCCAAGTCATTACTCTAAGGAAAAAGAAAGTGGAAGGACAAAGGATCTGTTCTCTGAGTAACCGGGGAAAGCATGGCTGCAGGTAAATGACCAGACACCATTCCAAAACCAAACATCTTCCCTTTTTATTAATGCTCAGAAGTGAACATTGACATTTAATAAGCAAAACACAAATGGAAACACTGAATCGGTATGTATAGTATCTGTATACAGGCATATTACATGGATTTAATAATCCTAACCTAAACATGAGAACAATTGGTTCTCTGATCTCAAAATAAATTCAGTGTTGGCATTACTGTTTCTAACTTACAGCATTTTACATTTAACAGGAAGAATTATAGACACCCAAGTTTAGTGTAATCAGGGATCACATGTTAAAGTATAAAGAGCATCTTTAAGAAATAAGCTACATAATAAAATAAGTTTACTTTTGAATAGCAGTAGTCATTTTCTTTAATCAATAAAAATATTCCTTGGTTATAAAGCAGCCTCATTTTGCAAATGTATTTCAGGAAAATAGCTCTAGCAATATTTGAAATGCCACACTTCTTTTTAAAAAGGCAGCAAAGCAACAGAATTTGGGTTTTAAATAGTGTATTACAAAATAGTTCAACATATTAATCCTAAGCACAAGGTAAGCTCTATTCTGAAGGATGATTTTAATCTTATAAAGCAAACCGTACTGATATTTCTGTCATAGTTTAAGGTCTAAATATGTATAATTAGAGATAGACCGTTAGACATATAGGACCATAAACTTCAATACTACCCACAACACCAATGTTTTGCATTAATGTATCACTCTATTATGAAGGTTAGTTTGTTACCATGTGCTCAACAAGAAAAATAAAAACATGATACAGTTCTGTAGTTTTATAACAATAAATTTGCAATAATCAGATTTATGAATAAAAAATCAAGAAATAAACAAATACTACATTCTCCCCAACACATCTTAATTTGCACTCTTCTCTTAAATATAACTTTTTACGTCCCAGGAGGAAATGACGGCAAAGGTGAAAGTGCAGCATGTTTTAAAAGTGCTGTGTGTGTGTGTGTTAGAGTTCCAATAAGGAAGATAAACATGTGCAAGAAATTAACTCCAACATTACGTGCAAAAATGAAACAGAGTAAGCAACATTAGTCGGCCACCTAATGGCACATTTTCTCCCAAGTCTCAGAATTTTCTTGTGTCTAAAGCTTCACCAGCTTTTTAAAATGCTTATTTCAAAGCGGTTTTAAGAGAGCTGTGGTTCCCATGGTTCACACTGCTAGCTTTGTAAAGGAGTCCTCTGACCTGTGTAACAGTTTTTGAGAAGACAGCATGTTTTCAGATTTTAAATAATGGCTAAAGTCAACCTGTGCCCCGCAAGCCTCATTTTAGGCCCCATACCACAGGTGCCTGCACACGCACGCACGCACTGAACACCCGGGAAGTTTAACTCAGCAGTTGTCATCCACAAGCTTCGACCCGTTGATCCCGCGGTAGGTGACCCGGCTGGGCCTCACTAACACGCCGTGGTTGGGCTTGCAGGTGAAGTAGCGCGTGTCGCCCACCGCGCCGTCGTTCTTCCCCTTGGCGCTTCGGAGCTCCAGGCCGAGCCAGATCCCCGCCGCGAAGTCCGTGGGGCCCACGTACCTCACGGTGCCCATCTCGTTGGAGCTGGTGAGCAGCACCTGCGAGCCCGCGCGCAGCCTGGCGCCCCGCTCCGCGCCCCCGGCCACCGCGCCCGCGCCGCTCCAGCTGCGCCGCAGGGCGGACCTGGACCTGCCGGGGAAAGCGAGACGCGGTGTAGCGGGCCACAGCCGCGCGCCTGGCTCCTCCTACCCACTCCTCCAACACGTCACCTTCCCAATTTTATTTTTTATTCCGAAGAGCAATATGAGAGTATGTTTAACATTTTAGAAGATTTTTTTCTATTTTGACTATTTTACTAATACACTAATCTGGATTTAAGATTATACACACATATATATATATATATATGTCCCTTGAACCAGCCAGCTCCTAACATCGTTTTGTTCTTTTGCTCCTTAAATCTGGGCACATATTCTATAACTAAAAATAAATGAGTTTTAAAATTGAATACATATCCTCCAAAGTATACTTCTTTTTTCAAAGGCTTGCTAAGCCTCTGTCTGTAGGGGTCAGTAAAGCTTCATTCAGTTTTATCTTCAAAGCAAACACTCGGGTACTGACACTGCCTCCCCTTGCAGGGCTCAGGGACACCAGGGGAGAATCCTGGAGAATCCCGGAGAATCCCAGAGAATCCCGCTCAAACGGTTTTTCCTCCTATGTCCCTGTCGCTGCTTCCAGTCACCAACACCTCTACACTGACTCTCCCTCTCCCTCTGCAGAAGCCTTCCTATCCTGGTTGTCTCTTCTTAGCATGTGCTTCCATTCTGCCTAAACTCCAGAATATCTTCAATAAACTGGAGCACAAGGTTACTGCCCTTACACTCACTCTGCTACTCAAGTGAGGAGGCTAATTCCAAAATTCTCAAAATCGGTGAAGGAAGGGAAGCAAACCAGATAATCAGCCCCTAACAGCACCTGGCACCCCCGCACTCAGGGCTCTCCGTGGGATCTCAGCACCAACTTCGCCACATGAGTGCACAGAGGCCCACCTGTTGCTCAGCTGGTGGCCAAGGTCTGGTGCCTGGGTTCTAATTTCTAGTGGCTTCCAGGGTCTCACCACTTGAGCAAGATATGCACTTCCCCCCTCAGGAACCACTTTCCTCCCCACGACTTTGTTTGGAGATTCATTGGAAGGATTAAAAAGAAAAAAAGAAGAAGAAAGAACTCCTTAACCCAAACAGTCTAGAAGAGCCTCACATTCCTCTCAAAGTAAAATAGTTTCCAAAGGGAAGTGGGTGTGGGACCAATATATGTAAATGAGAGAATGAGAAAAGAAACAAAGAAAGAAAAGCATTTGATAGTATACTCCAGAAGACACAGTGGGAGTATTTTTTTCAAGACTCACAAGTTTACCTTATGCAAACAGGCCTGACACTTCTTTTACATACTGCTGAAAATATTAAATCTTTGACTAATTCAGTAAACAGAGTTTACAAAGTCAATTCACCCTATTCAATTATAATACCAAGTGTAAATTCCTCCAACTTTTATTAACAGCACTAAACACATTTAAAAATATATGCAGTACAGCCTTTGAGTCACTGCTGACATTTTTAATTGCAAGGGAGAGCGGAACAACTCCTCCCAATACACTCATCACACCTCTTCCCTCAGCCTTAAAATTCTACCCAGCATGTAAAAGATACACAATTCCACTGTTCTTCCTTCACAGAATCTTGTCATGCTCCTCTTAAAAGGTGTTTTTCTAAATCTTAATACTCACTTGGCAAAAGCATTTCTTCTGTTAATCTCTTTTTGGGAAGAAGCAGAAGTTGTGCTAAAGCTTCTCCTAAAACCTAAATATGAAAGTTAAGGTCAGAAGAGGAAAAACAAATCACAAATTTGCAGTCTTTATTAAAAGTTATCTTTTATCATTTCTTCTACAGATGGTCTATTAATTCAAATGTTTCTTTGAAAACAGAAAGCAAATAAATACCTACAGAAAGAACATAAGAGTTTAGATTTCATGACAAATTATCTTTTCTCACGTACAATGCACATATACGAGTAAGTTAAGATCATGACATTACCTTTGGAAGTTTTGTTCTAACAAAACCAAATAAAACTGAATTATACATTGATAAAGCTGAATCTTTGTTTCTCAAATATTAATCTTGATAAATCATACAAAAAGAAAAATGACTTTAAAACACTATCACTAAATATATCCCATTTAGAAAATATAAAGTAATAAATTCCAGAGCTTATGATTGTTGTCATCCCCAATGACAGTAAAGTAAAAAAAAAAAAAAAAAATTATACAAGGTGAATTTCTAAAAAGATGTTTTTAAAAAGAATGGGATTTCAGTTCTGACAGTCAAAGCAGACCTGATGTGTGGAATAAATCTTTTGATTAAAGCAAGTATGATTTAGAAGAACTATAATTTTTTCAGTACTATTGAGAACAAAAGGCACAATTTCGAAGAAGCCAAAACCTAAAAAGAGGAACCGTGAGAGGTTACCAAGCACCAAGCAATTACCACCTCACACCGCAGGGAGCTTCCGCCTCACCCACCGCCCAGGAGACAGAGGGACAGACAGCCTGGAGCTGACAGGATGAGGATTCCCACAGACTCCGGGTTCCAGTGAGGGTCCCAAACTGCTCGCCCTCCGTGTGCGGTTATGTGAGAAACAAAAATGAAATGCCATTTGGACAAGACAAAGGGGAACTGGATTAGGTTAACATTAGTGCTCAAAAAACAGCATAATTTCCTCCTCTCAAAATCTGTGAGCATAAGAGAATTTTATTGTGTGATATTATTTTAAAATTGCAGAGGCAAAAAATTGCGGAGGCAAATAATTCCAGATTGGCAGTGCCTCCAGACAACTGCAGAAGTAAATATAATTTTCTCTGCAGGCATCCACCCAGGACTCAAAAATTCCCATGTATTAAATTCTGACTAACAGAAGCATCGCACAATAATAAACTATAAAACTCACAAGGATAAAAGGCATCGAGAGTTAGGCTCAACAAAAACATATGGCAGAATCAGATTCACGAAGACTTCAAACATTGAATTATTTAACATAAAATAAAAGATAACATTTAAAATGACAAAAGAAAAACTTGAAAATATGGAAAAAGAATAAATGACAATAAGTAACAACTGAACAGATTTACAAAAGGAAATAAAAACTTTATAATTAAAAACTTTGTGATTAGATTAAGCAACTGAATAAATACAGCTGAAGAAAGAACTGGAAATGAAAAGATAGATCTGAAGCTATTCAGATGCCGTCCAGTAAGACAAAAGTGCGAAAACGATGCAAAAGGCATGGGAAAGTAAGAAAGCCTACCCTCCTACTCATCAGAGTTTCAGAAATACATAATAAAGAGAATGAAGGAGAAATTATTTTAAGCATATGGGCAAGAATTTTTACAGAACTGATCAGATACTAATTTCCAGATCCAGGAAGACCCATGAATGTCACACAGGATAAACCAAAGAAATCCCCACAACACAGGGAAACCATGCAACACATAAGAAGCAGAGCTCCTTATAATCAAAAAGGAAAGTCACCTACAACAACATGACTTAGATTTGTGGCTAACTTCTCAAAAAAATGACAGAAGACAAAAAACATAGAATTATATTTTCAGTATGCTGGGAAAAAATATCTTTCAAACTTACATCTTCACTAAGGTTTCATTTTGCCCAGTAAAAACTAAACTATCATTAGAAAAGACAAAAATTGAGAGACTTTGCTACCAACAGACCCGTTCTGAAAGAACTTTTAAAGAATATATATGAGGTAGAAACAAAATGATCCCAAGTGGAAGTTTTAAGGATTAATGACTAGAAATATATGCAAATATGCAAACGAATTCAGTAAGTATTGATTATATATTAAATTATTATAAGAATGGAATTATTTGTGTGGAAAATAAAACAGAAAGTGGATAACTCCATTTCTAAAAAATTTCTATTATTTGGGAAAGATTAAACATAATAATTACTTAGATTTAGCTAAGTGTGTATGTCAAAGTACCTACAGTAATCACTAAGAAGCATATTTATAGGTATAACTTTTATACAAGAAAAGAACAAAATAGGATAAAATAAAGGTAGGAATATAGTCAGATTACATCAAGAAAGAAAAATATTTAAGTATAAAAATATTGAATAAATAAAATAGCATAAAGTAACTGATATGTGGTAAAAAAGAGTTATTATAAAAGTAGTGCCATTACATTAGCACCCAGAAGTGAAATAATGTAGGTATAAATCTATTAAAACATAAAAATCTATATGAGGGAATCTATAAAACTCTGATGAAAGAAATCAAACATCTAAATAAATAGAGAGGTATTCTGTATTCATGGCTAGGAAGACTAAATATTAAGAGATTAATTCTTCCCAATTTGATCTACATATACAATGTAATCCCAGTCAAAATTCCAGCAAATTATTTTGTGGACATCAAAAAATGGATTGTAAACTTTATATGAAAAGGCAAAAGGCCCAGAATAACCAACAAAATACTGAGGAAGAAGATCAAAGTCAGACGACTGACGCTGCTAAGCTTAAAGAACTGCTATAAAGCTACAGTAATCAAGACGGCGTGGTGTTAGCGAAAACAAATAGATCAACGGACCAGAATGGAGCGTCCAGACACACAAATACAGTCAATGGGTCTTTGATAAAAGAGCAAAGGAAATTTAGTGGTGAAAGGATAGGCTTTTCAATAAACAGTGCTGGAACAACCAGGCATGCACACGCAATAAAATGAATGAATAAATCTAAACACGGGCCTTACACCTTTCATAAGAAACTAGCTCAATGGATCATAACTCTAAGTGTAAAGTGCAAAATGATAAAACTCCCAGAAGATACCAGGAGAAAATCAGGATGACCTTGGGTTTGGCAAGGATGTTTTGGATGCAACATCAAAAAAACAATCTGTGGAACAAAAAACTGATCATTTTAACTTAATTAAAATGGAAAACTTCTGCTCTGTGTGAAGCACTGTTAAGATAATAAAAAGACAAGCCACAGCCCGAAAGTAAATGTTTGCAAAACCACTCTGAGAAACATCTAGTATCCAAAAAATACAGAGAACTCTTAAAACTTACCAATAAGAAAACAAAAGACACCATTTAAAAATAGGCAAAAGCTCTGAATGGACAACTCCCCAAAGAAGAGGTACTGAAGGCAAATAAACCTGTGCACAGGACCCCGTCATCTGTTACGGGCCGAACTGTGCCCCCCCCCCACCCCAATTCATATGCAGAAACCCTAACCTTCCATATCTCAGGAGGAGACTGAATGTGGAGACAGGGCCTTTAAAGTGGTAGTTTAAAGTTGTAGTTAAGTTAAAACAAGGTCACATGGTGGGCCCTCATCCAGTCTGACTGGCTCTTATTGAAGAGATGTGGAGCCCTCACAGAGGAAAAGAACATGTGAAGACATGGGGGGAAGACAATCATCTACAAAGGAGGCCTCAGAAGAAACTGACCCTGCCAACACCTTGATCTTGCACTTCTAGCCTCCACAATTCTGAGCAAAGAAATTTCTGTTGTTTGACCCACCCCATCTGTGGCAGTTTGTTATACTAGCCCCATCAAATCAATACATCATACGTCATTAGGAATTCTGAACTAAAATGAGATACTTCTACACACCTGTTAGAAGAGCGAAAATCCACAGGCCATAAATTAACCTCAACAAATATTTAAGGATTGGTATTAAAGTAATCACTCTTTTACAGATGGCTATTCATAAAGAGAAAAATAAAATTAGATCCTTACTATATGCAAAATCAACTCTAGATGAATTGACAAATATGAAAAGCAAAAAATAAAAGATTTTAAGAAAGCAATATACAAAAATATACTTTGCCCTGGCTAGTGTGGCTTGGTGGGTAGAGTGTCAGCCTGCGAACCTAGGGATTGCTGGTTCAACTCTTGGTCAGGACACATGCCTGGGTTGCAAGCCAGGTCCTCATTTGGCAGGTATTTGAGAGGCACATTGATGCTTCTCATCCTCTCCTTTCCCTCCATTTCCCTCTCTCCAAAAAAAAATAATAAAATCTTTAAAATGTATATATTTTTTATGATTTCTCTTGTAGGAAAAGGCTTCTTAAAACAAAACATGCAAAACATAATGGTTCACTATTTGACTACTTAAAAATTAAGAACTTCTGCTCATCATAACATATCAAAGTGGGGGGTTGACAAGTCAAAACTGGGAAAGATATTTGCAAAAATCTGACAAAGTATTAACGTCCAAAATATATCCAGAAACCTACAAATTAATGAAGTAAAAACCAACCAACCAAAAGGAAAATGGGCAAGAGACTTGAACAGGTACATTATGAAAGAAAAAATGCACGTGGCCCATAAACATGAAAATAGGCTCAGCCTCATTTGTCACCTGGAAAATGCACATCTAAACCAAAATGAGATCTCATTTAAATGCATCAGGTGGGCAAAAACATCTACGTCAAACAAGACTGGTCCTGCCCAGAAGCGGCAGACTCCCACTCCCTGCTCGGCAGAACATGCACTGGGATAGTCTGGCAGAAGGCTTGGCAGCCCACCCAGCAATCCTAGGGAAACTTGCAGGTGTGCAAAACAGCACAGTCTGTAATAGTAAAAACCAGGATATAACCTAAACATCCATCAAGTACAGAATGAATAACATATTTTAGTGGAACAGTAACAAAATAACAAACATCAAAATTAAACGTATGTTACTTATTGATATGTCTATACATGGTTGATAAAGATATTTAAAAATTCAAAAACTAACATAAAATTCAGGGTTCATAACTAGGGCAGGCATGTGAATGAAGGTAGAAAAGTGAGGTAATCAATCGTCTTCTTCAGCTTGGGAGTGGGTAAGACGTCTGCTCCATGAGCTATACAAACGTATTTTACACACTCTTTTGTATACATATATTCTTCACAATAAGATGCTTCAAATAAATAAAAGCAAAGGAACAATTATTAGAAACATAAAACTGTGTAATCTTACCAGGATAAGAATGATTTCGTTTATTTGAAGAAATTTCTGAAAGTGTATCCAGGGAATCTGTTACTCTGTAAATAAAACAAGTATAAACTAGATAAACGTTGGGTGTCAGCAGAAAGCCATCCAAGCAGAAGAAATAACATACAAAGACTGTGGGGCAGGAGGCACACTTTTAAATAGAAAGGAGGGAAAAAGGCCAGCTTCAATCTGAGAGGGGTGCTGTGCCCAGCGAGATTGTGACCTGCCACTACTGTATTAAGATGGTCTTCACACAGCCCCCAGTTTAAAATTCTTCCTTCTTGAATGTCAGTGGTATCATGAAAGGGCTCCAAAGCTAGTGTAAATAAGAAACTCTTCCAAACTGGGGACCACGTCTGGTTTTTTTTTTTTTTTCTTGCTTATAGAATGCCTAGCACAGCACAAAGTGCGAAAAGACACTTAATAGTATTTGATGGTGATGAATGAGACAATCAGAAGATGACAGGAAGACAGCTGGATCGAGACAGCAGTTCATTAGAGCCTGTTCCTTTTAAGAGGGGCTGCTTTTAAATGAAGCACCTTAAAGAAGACCAAATAGAAGGCAAGAAAAAATTAGCACGTGTTCCATTAACAAAGCGACAAAAAGATGAAACCGTGAATAAAAAAGTGACTTCATGACACAAAAACGGAGAAGAGCTGGTATAGCATAAAAACAACACCGCGCCCCGTTTGATCGGTAGTTCCTGTGCCTGCCATGGGCCACCACGCGTCCTCTGGGCAACCACACAGGAAACGGGGGCCCTGTCCCTGGGACTGGGAGCCTGTAGCCATGTGTTCATGGAGACATGTCCAAAGTAACACGAGAACACAGGAGACTGTCACTACCCTATTGAGATGGTCTATAAACTCACCAACCTCGCCACTCTTGGGTATCCACTTCCTTCTGTGATGCCCCACGCACGTAAAAATAAAATTTAATAAATTTGCAGTCTTGCCTGTTAATCTACCTGTTGTCGGTGTAATTTCACAGACCCACTCCAGATACAGATCCTGAAGGAAGGGAAGTTTGTCCTGACTCCCGCCAGTTATGACTTTAGCTTAATTCCTTGATCTCTTGAAAGTGTCCTCACCTTCAATATGGGGATGCTCACAATGCACACAAGGCGTGAGGGGTGATGAGATGTACATCCCAAGTGTAGCACGCAGAGCTGCCACTTACGAACTCTCATAAACGTTTGGGAAAACTACTGTAATTTCCCAGCTCACCTGACCAAATACTTACCAGGGTCCAATAAAGCAACATTTCATTGAAGACCCTTTATTGAAGGAGGGTATGTTAAATTCTATATTATCATAAATAGTACAATTCTATCAAGTACATCATGGAAGAAAATGAATACATTGTAAGTAATTCTTCCATATGACAAAGAAAGAAAATGGATGTAACCGTTAAATGTGGCAGGAGGTCACACCGTCCAGCCGGAAGTGAACTGGCCAAGACCCCCAGGCTGGGACTGCCCACCTGCTCCCGTGAACGTGGTTATACCACACATGTTATTTCCTGTTTAAAGAGGGGCATCCCACTGGCCCTCCCCACAACCCCTCCCCTGGAAAGCCAACCAAGCCAGCCTGCGGCAGCACAGCAATCATAGTGGAATTTCATGATGACTTAGCGCCTGCTCAATTTACTTAAAAAGAGTGAGCTGGTACAGGACTGTGCTAGCTTAAGAAGAGATAACAGGGAAGAGAGAGAGAGAGACAGAGAGACAGAGAGAGAGAGAGAGAGAGAGAGAGAGAGAGAGAGAGAGAGAGAGAGAGAGAGAGAGAGATTACCCAGGGAGGTGTATTACATATAAATCCTTGAAGTTTCACTTCCCCCAAAGATCTACTGCCTATCTATTTTTGAAAACTAAAGAAATCAGAGGAAAACGCCGTTTTGGTTCCATTAGGTTTGCGGGAGAATGAATGGGGGGTCTGAAGCAATCAGAGAGCATTTTCACTTTTGTGTGCATGACAGATGAAGCTTGCTGCTCTCACTGTTCTTAGCTGCAAACGTCATTTCTAATAGCCTCCCTGTACTCATAGGGTTTGCAAATGAGGAATAAAGGAGGTTTTTATAATTGCAGATCTTTAGGGAAGCAAATTTAGCTTTCCATGAGCCTCCTCTCTGAAGGAGGTGGCTGGTTAACCCCTTGAAAGACGCCCGGAGCTGCAGTCCGTGCACATCTTCAACTTGAAATCAGGGGCTCTGACTATAGCCATGCGCATGACAGAAAGTTCTGGCGAGTAAACACGAATTCCATTTTTCCTCACCTCTGGACCCGGGACGGGGGAGCAAATATGCCGTATCTCGGGGAGCAGCTGAAGTACTGCACGCCTCCCACGGACCCGTCATTCTTGCCGTGCGGCTTCTCCAGCTCGACCCCGTACCAGTGCCCTGCAAGGACAGCAGTCGGAAGGGCGTCAGCCGTGACACTGCTACACAGACCGCAGCCCAGCCGGTTTCGCGTGTTCACAGATGACCAGCACGGGCGCGATCACCAGGGTCGCTCCACTATCGAACACTACACTTTGAAAAGTTGCGAAGCGAACATGAAAAGCATTTTACAAGCCTGACTGCAGAGCTGCACATTAAGAGAGGAAGCTAAAACATACAAACACAACTTGGCAGGGACTAGGTGTAATGCACGTAGGTATGACCAAAATAGAGCTAAAAGCTGTAATAAGTAAGAAACTGTCTTGGACAGGGTAATTCGGTGTGTGTCGAGGATGGGGAGCATAGCTAATCCTGAGATAGAAATGGCATGCACGCTTTTCATTTCACTCTCCATTAGAAACACCACAAACGGTTCTTAAATAATTAAAGGACAAATACAATATGGAAAATATGACTACATATCGTGATGACTCTTCTTTTTCTCCTCTCCCTCCCTCTACTCAAAATGAGAAGAGATATTCCTTTTAACCTAAATGAAAAGGTTTAGGTCCTCTAAGAGGGAGGATTTTCAAAAAGGCTTTTAAGTACTTAAGAGGGTTCACCCTGAGAGAAGTCATACAATTGCCTTTTCTAGAGAGCCTACAATTACACGAGTGAGGTTGCATTTAGTGTGGCAAATATTTGGTAAATGGGCAAATACACCTAAACTAAAGATCTCCAAACTGAGGGCACCTCAAGACCAGTTAAAAGTACCTAATAGCCCATTCAATTTTTTTTTTTTTTTTTCATTTAAAAAGATCAATTCCCCAGCCAGGTCACATAACCAGGTTGCAGGCCAGGTCTCCAGCCAGGTCCGTGGCTGGAGGCAGGTGAAAGGCAACCATACAGTGATGTCTCTCTCCCTCTCTGCCTCTCTCCCTTTTTCTCCCTCTGGAAATAACAAATAAAATCTTTAAAAAGAGAGAGAGAATACATTAGTAATTGTACTCAGTCTCTTAAATCAGTATCAAATAAAAAATAAGGCTATAGATATTAAAAATTGAAAATTATAAATTCAAAAATACAAAAATGTTTCTTTCCAATAACTAGTTCAAAGAGTCAATTATATAATGCCTAAGAAGACAACCTAGAAGTTCTTAGTGTTTTTTCCTCTTATGTTCAAAAAGATGACACTTGAGCCCATTTCCCAATATCAGAATTTGGGCTGGAAAGATTAAATTGCATGCCCATGTTTAAGCAGTCCTACTATGCACAAATAGAGAGCAATGTGCACAAGCCTACTGCTCAACCATAACTCACATCTAAAAGTAGCATTAAGTGTCTGAAGGTCACTAACCAGGTTAGCCTGGTTGCCACTGTCATTTCTCTGAGTGCCAGAGTTATAATTTTCCATGTTTTACTTCTTCTGCCATTGATGGTTTCCTATATAATCTTTTGCATTTTCCCATTTTAATATACAACTACTCCATGTTTATCATATAACTTTTGAAAATGTGAAACACACAACAGAAAAACATTGTGACAAGTGTCAACAGCAGTGACTACACACTGTCAGGTAGTGTGGTGAGGTGTGGATGTCCTCTATTTAAGTGGCAATATCCTTTCAGGGGTGGCACTGATAAAAATGCTGAAGAGGCGAAGCAGGAGCCCTCACACGTCCAGATCTCATCACCTGTACAAAGCCTACATGTGCAGCACTGACTGACATAACTTCTGATGCCACAAGAAATCTACGCTACTACTTTCTAAAAGGCAGAATAATGTGAACAAAAGTTTCTACCTCTATTTTATTTGCTTATTACTTCCCAAATTTCTAAATGCTTCACAGTAGGAATTTAAAATTTAAAAGTCAAATCAGGCCCTGGCTGGTGGCACAATGGATAAGGCGCCGGCCTGCAAACCCAAAGATCGCTGGTTCGATTTCCAGCCAGAGCACATAACCAGGTTGCAAGCCAGGTCTCCAGTCAGGTCTGTAGCTGGAGGCAGGTGAAAGGCAACCATACATTGATGTCTCTCTCCCTCTCTGCCTCTCTCCCTTCCCCTCTATCTAAAAGTAATAAATAAAATCTTAAAAAAAAAAAGCCAAATCAAACAATGAACTGCATGCATTGAATCAAACCACCCCTGTTTTGCCTAGTAAACTTACAGAAAGGAATCTCAAAGACACATGGTGATTGTAAACAATAAGCCTACCTTGAGGAGTCCTAAGTTTTTATTTGAGAACTTTTTTTTTTTTTAAAGATACTTTTTTTTTTTAAAGATTTTATTTCATTATTTTTAGAAAGAGGGGAAGGGAGAGAGGCAGAGAGGGAGAGACATCAATGTATGGTTGCTTTTCACCTGCCTCCAGCCACAGATCTGACTGGAGACCTGGCTTGCAACCTTGTTACGTGCCCTGGCTGGGGAATCGAACCTGCGACCTTTGGGTTCCCAGGCCAGCACCCTACCCACTGTGCTACCAGCCAGGGCTTGAGAACTTTAATGAGAACATCCTAACTAACCTCAGTCACTGCCTGGAGGCCTAGGAGAGACATGAGTTAAAAACACATACCCCCGTCTCAAATCAGTGCGCTGGATTGCAACTTAAGGGGTAGTGATGAGACAGGAAGGTGCTGGGAGACAATGCTCCATGGTGCGCCCATGCTTCTGCATGCTTTGTGGACAGAGGCACTGACTGGCTGTCCGCAGATGGCTGTGACAGGACAGCCTTGGAGGAGACAGTCTCCCCACAGGAGGACAGGCATGCTTCCTGTCTGGTACCAAGGTTCAGGTTCCTTAAGCACCCAGCTCCTTTCCTGTAGCGTAAACCAGCGTGGCTAGCCCTCTCTGTCTCACCCTCTGGGAACTGGGGCCTGGGAAACAATTGCAAAAATAACCCAAAATGGTGATGCTCTGGCTACTGCTATTGCTGTGAGCACTGAAGTCCTCTGTCTCTGACCCAGGAGCCCAACATCCTGTGAAAGCATCTGTGAAACCGCAGCCATGGAACCGGCCAGCTGTAAATAGGGTAACATCTCAGAGCCTTCAGTTCTTGATGGACCGCTAGGCACTTTTAAAAAATCGGCATCCTGGGTAACCTGGTCCTTACATGCTGTGATGCCACCATGTGTCAGAATAGCACATTGCTATTCAAACACATACAAACAGTTTCATTCAACTAGCTTCCACTTGAAAATTCAAAGAAGCCCTGGCTGGTAGCACAGTGGATAAGGCGCCAGCCTGCAAACCCAAAGGTTGCTGGTTCGATTCCCAGCCAGGACACATAACCAGGTTGCAAGCCAGGTCTCCAGCCAGGTCCTTAGCTGGAGGCAGGTGAAAGGAAATCATACACTGATGTTTCTCTCCCTTTCTTCCTCCCTCCCTGCACTTTCTCTCTCTTAAAAAAAAAAAAAAAAAAAATATATATATATATATATATATATATATATATATACTCAAAGGAAAAATAACCTTTACTTTTGGAAACACAATATAAATCCAGATTGGAATTAATAATATAAACACACAAACGCATTTTTAAAGCCCCAGGGTACGCAAAAGCTCTGCCATTTCCCTTTGAACCCTTGTTTGCCTTTTTCTCCAACCCACTCTGATAAAAGCTTCGCGTAGTTAACTCATTATCTGCTCATCTTCAGCATTATCTGCAGCAAATATCTAATCCTAAATTGTCTGTTATTAAGCACACTCCACAATCAATGAGAGCAAAATTGGAGGGTGACAACTAATTTTAACACCAGGCAATTTAAAACACAATTGACAAGAAAATTTTATGGATAACAGTCAGCTTGAGTACAAACAGTCTGCATTTTAATCATTGTTTTTCAGTTTCTGCACCATAGTTACCAAACGTGGATCAAAAATCCTCTACAATTAAATGGCAGTTACATGGAACACTTTAAACCTTCTCTATTCCAAAGAATTCAGATGGAACAAATACCATAGCGATGAGTTACCTGGAGCAAAATTTGTTGTCCCGAAGAACCTAACGATGCCGGCCCGTTGGCCAACCACCAGCACCCGGTCGCCCAGCTGGATTTCCCCGTCCCCGCGGGTGCTATTTGCTACGGATGTCGCTGAGGAGCTCAGACCTGTCACGTTGTTTGGTGGGGAGCAGGCAGGAAAAGGGGAGAAAACACAGAGGGAAAAAATCAAAAAGTACATTAGCCAAAAAAAACCCACTGTGCATGCTAACCAGCCTCACTGGTTGAAGATTTCAGCGCACTGTGTCTCTCATTACAGATCATGTCCAGCAGTGATTCCCAACCTTCCCCATCTCATGGCGCACATAAACCCACTACTCAGTTCTGCGGCACACCGAAAACTACATTGCGACGTTGGCTGTGGCCATTTTTTTATTTGACAATCTAGGGGGAAAGAGGTCAGCACCTCTAACTAGTTGGGTGTCCATTGTTATAAAAATTATTGCGGCACGCTGGGTGAAAATCACTGATGGACACTTCCGTTTTTCAAACGTGAAGGGTTTCCTGAGGAAATCACTGTCACGGGCATTTACCACACGTGATTCCTGGTTAACTATCCAGAGTATCTGGTGTCACCCGTCTCTGTCCCAACCATTCCACCCCACCGCTGCAGCACAACAGCAGACATGAACAGAATGGGCATGGTGCATTCCAATAAAGCTTTGTTCACAGAATCAGGCAGTGGATGGAACGGGCCTGCAGGCTGTTATTGGCAATTCTTAAAATGCTCCAATGACAGCCGTTCACTGGGACTCCGTGAAGTGATACATACAAGAATGTGTTTTGAAAGTGAATTGCTATAAGGTTCCAAGTATGCCAAGTTGATTTCCTTACTAGAAAAAAAACAAAACGTTCCCCCCTCCCCTAGACTCAGACTTACACCCTGAAATGCCTGCTAGTTCACATCAAAAGTCCTGGGAAAATACTGCCTAGAAAGCTGGTCAATTATAACAGAGGAGAGGCGGGCGCTGGAGGCTTCTGCCAGGTGTCCGTAAACAGAGCTGAACGGCTGCTACCTGCCGCTACCTGGGGTAGAAACCTGTCACACTGGTAAAGGGGGGGAAGCTAGAACCCTGGCAACAAATGAGCATCATAACCCCAGGGAGGAGGAGGAGGAAAGCCTGGCCAAAGCACAATACCAAAAAGCCCTAGGCCCTCTCATAACTCATATCCCCACTGCTTCCTCATTCGGAAAATGAGGATGAGGACGACAGTACCTGCTCCGGAGGCTTCTTCTGAGAATGAAACACAATGAAATACGGAAAGTGCCTAGAACTGTCCCTCAAACAGCAAGTATACAGTATATGTGAGTTATTATTAGGTCGGAGAAGACACATTAGCCCAAAAAACTCCTAAGTGTTCTAACCAGTCTAGAGAAGAGATAAGGCAGATAAGATAACAACCCATGTATTTCCAGTTATCTGAGGATGTATTACTGTGATGAGCCGTAAAGGGCTGGAGGCCTCAGACGCACGGGAAAGAGCAGTCAAGCAGACAAGGGCAGCAGGGGAAGGCACCCAGGAGGGCGCCTGGGACCCCAGAGCGCGCTTTAGGGGGAGGGCGGCGGAGGGCCAGAGAGCAGGGCACACGCGGTTCCCCCCGCCTGAAGTGACAGGTTCCTTCTACACATTTACTTAAAGGAGCAAATCTGCTTTCCAACAAACCAAGCTAAAAACCCCCACGAAAGCCTGGCGGAAAAAGCCATCGGTACCAGCGCTGGCCCGGGATGCAACGGACGGGTTTTGGCTCAGGGCCTTCCTGCGGCTGCCTGGCTTGTGCTCCAGGGACGACGTGGAGGACAGGCTGCTGACGGAGCCGGGCAGGTGAACTGGAAAAGGAAGAGAAGACGTCAGAGGGCTGGAAAGAGGACGCAAACCAACGAGATGCTTCCCCGGGTCGACCCTTCCGAAACTCCCCACTTTGCTTCTTCAGTTGCGGGTGACTTGCTGTTGAATTAAATGCCTGGTTTCACCCCACTAGAGCTGACACATAAAAGACAGTGTAACCCAAGCAACTGTTGCTTAGGGATTCGTACTGTACGATGAACATCTTATATAAGACGATGCCATCACGTCAACTGACTTAAAATGACCTATTTTAACCACCACTCTCCCCTCTTCTCAAATGGGGCAGTAGAATCCCATTTTATTCATAAAACAACACTGTTAACATGCTTTAGGGTAACAAAGTTTAATATTACAATGCTTTGAGTTCATCTGAAGGCAAGCAGAAATACTTCTGAATTTCCTATTCATGTTCTACTTGCCCAATGACTTGATAGCTAAAGGCAACTTCAAATATTTTGCCAAGCTATCTACACTGCGTGATTTCCTTTCTCTCTCTTAATATAGTCTGACAGTTCTCTAAGTGAAGTGTACTTAAGAATCACAGGCCCTGGCTGGTGGCACAGTGGATAAGGCACCGGCCTGCAAACCAAAAGGTCGCTGGTTCGATTCCCCAGCCAGGGCACATAACCAGGTTGCAAGCCAGGTCTCCAGCCAGGTCCTTCTCTGGAGGCAGGTGAAAGGCAGACATGCGTTGGTGATCTCTCTCCCTCTCTCCCTCTCTCCCTTCCTCTCTCTCTGGAAATAATAAGTAAAATCATTAAAAAAAAAAAAAAAAGAATCATAGACAAGATTGTATATAAAAATATACATACTTTAGTATGAGTTGCTTAAGGGATTTCCAAAGATAAATTTTTACTGTAATATTTTTTCCCTAAAACCTTTATGATTTAGCCCTCATATAAGCTATATCACTATTTTATCTTAAAGTTCCATCACGAGCTTTCATCTTGGGAACAGAAATTTTCACATGTATGACCACCTTTCTCTGTTACACTTTTCAGTCCCTCACCGGGAGGCAAGGAGAGTGTGGATTCAGAACACTGTCCCTCTCTGACGGCACAGACCCTAGAACACAGGGACAGGACACTCAGCCACAGAGAATCCTGCTTAGCGTTAAACAGAAAAATGGACTTTATTTTCCCAGTGCAGACATCCCTCATTACCTGGGCCTTCTCTGCTTTGGCAAACATGCTGCATAGTCAGTCCTACACTCACAGGCAGCAAGGGCCAACGATTCACTACTGCAAGGGAAAAGAATGCATTCCCAACCCACCTGAAAACCACAATTTCCCGGAACATCACACCAAAGTATCTGTTAAACCTATTTAACACTCCATTAAGGAATTTACAACACAGCTACTTAATTGTTTGATATGTAATGCACCCATCAGTCTATCTGCCCAATGCTGGCAGGAAATGCAAATCTAATGCAGCTGAGAGATGTCTTTTGCATACTTGTTAGGACCTGTAAAGAATTTATATGATTTCATGGGCAGTGTGCAACTTCTTTATAGAAGACTCTCTACTTTGATAGTAAATTTGGGGTAAAACTTTTTTACAAATAATTATAGCAATTATTCATTTAAGTGAGAGCCAAGGTAATAAGAAATCCTATACTCTTTGCTACTGGTATTTTGAAAATCACTACCCCACTCTCAATACACCCAAACTCCCACAAAATAACTCAAAAAAAAAAAAAAAAAAAAGCTCATGACTAATATTCTATCTTATGAACACTCCTGTATCAATTCTACAGAACCAAATTGTGTAAATAATAAATCTAGTGGACTACACCCAGTCTTAAATTCCACCAAGCATTTATTCCAATTCCACTCGCTCACGAAGCATGTTGGGTAAAGAACTGTGTGCTTGGCATGTCAGCATCACAAACAGAAGCAAGACATGGTCTGGAGGGCCCTCTCAGTTCACTGAGGTAGAAAGATACAGCAATGAATAACTAAACTAGGAGGACATTTTTGGTATAAGCACTAGCATAGAAGGAGACAATTGTGGCTACAATGAAAAATTAATGCCTCAACAAGGTCACATTTGGAGATGGGTCCTGAGGAATAGGTCAGATTTCTTCCAGACAACACGGGAGGTATGGTCAGAAGAAACTGGAGGTGGGCATTATGGATGGATGTAAAAAATCTTAAAGACAAAGTGGGAGGATGAGTGGCTTGGCTGGAATACAGAGCACTTTGGGGGTGGCGGAGATGTGAACTGGGGAGATTTGGTCACAGTAAGATCCTAGAAGGGAGAGTGCTGGCTAAGGAGCTGGAATTTTTGGTAAGGGACAAGCCTCTGATGGGGGACTGGCATGAACAGTTCCAGTGGAATGAGTGACCTTGAGAGCAAAGGTGAGGAGCAGCTGGAGGAGCAGCGAATGGAGGCCGGGCCGGCTGGCAGTGAGTTGCTCACAGGCCAGGAGGGGGCCGGAACTGCAGCAGCAGGAACTGGATGGGCAAGGGGGCTGTGAAGGCAACCTACAGAGTGAGTTTCTTATTTTTCAGTTAGTTTTCAGTCCAAAACTATTCATTTGGTCCTTTCTTTATAACTGAATTTTTTGTTGAGATAAACTGGAGATTCATATGCAGTTGTAAAACTACAGGAAGGTTTCCCCCAACAGCAGCATTTTACAGAACAATAGCATAGTATCATCATCAGGATACTGACATTGATACAATCTGCCAATCTTACATGACCTCCACTTCCCATGTGAACATGTGTGCACATGCATCACTTGGTTCTTTTTATATCTTCATTTCTCTGCTGACACCACTTGTCTAAGGAGTACTCACCCTTAATCCTTAGAGCATTGGTTTTTAAGTATATTTTATTGATTATGCTGTTACAGTTGTCCTAATCATTTTCCTTTGGCCCCCCTCTGCCAAGTACCCCCCTTCCCTCAGGCAATCCCCCACTTTATCTCATGTTCATGGGTTGTGCATATAAGTTCTTTGGCTTCACCCTTTCCTATACTGTTCTTTACATTTCCTGGCCTATTTTGTTCCAACCAATTATGCTTCTTGATCCCTGCACCATTTCCCCCTTTCATCCCCTTCCTCCTTTTAACTGATAACCCTTCAAATGAACCCCATACCTATGATTCTGTTCCTATTCTGGTTGTTAGCTAAGTTTGTTTTTGTTTTTATTTTTTAGATTCAGTTGCTGATAGTTCTGAGTTTGTTGTCATTTTAATGTTCATGGTTCTGATCATCTTTTAAAGTCCCTGTAACATTTCATATAATAATGGCTTGGTGATGAACTCTTTTAGCTTTACCTTGTCTGGAAAGCGCTTTATTTGCCCTTCTATTCTATATAATAGCTTTACTGCATAGAGTAACCTTGGTTGTAGGTCCTTGCTTTTCATGACTTTGAATACTTCTTGACAGCCCCTTTCTGCCTGCAGTTTCTTTTGAGAAATTAGCTAACAGTTTTATAGGAACCCCGTTGTAGGTAACTCTCTGCTTTTCTCTTGCTGCTTTTAGATTCTCTCTTTATCTTTAACCTTTGGCATTTTAATTATAATGTGTCTTGATGTGGTCTTCTTTGGGTCCAACCTGTTTGGGACTCTCTGTGCTCCCTGGACTTGTATGTCTATTTCCTTATGCAAATTAGGGAAGTTTTCTTTCATTACTTTTTCAAGTAAGTTTCCAATTTCTTGCTCTTCCTCTTCTCCCCTGAATCTGGCACCCCTATGACTCAGGATGTTCATATATTTAAAGATGTCCCTGAGGTTTCTAATCCTCTCCTCATTTTTTTCAACTTCTGTTTCTTCTTTCGGTTCCTGGTGAATGTTTATTTCTTCCTTTTGTTCCAAATCATTGATTTGAATCCCAGCTTCCTTCCCATCACCGTTGGTTCCTTGTATATTTTTATTTCACTTTGCATAACCTCACTTCTTCATTTTGCAGCTCTCTGAGCATCCTGATCACCAGTGTTTTGAACTGTGCATTTGATAGTTTGGCTATCTCCATTTCATTTATCTCTTTTCCTGAGGTTTTGTTCCTTCCTTTCATTTGGACCATATTTCTTTGCTTCCTCAATTTGGCAGCCTTCCTGTGTTTCTATATATTGGGGAGAGCTGTCCTGACTTCATGTCTTGGCAGTGTGGCCTAATGTAGTAGGTGTCCTGTAGGGTCCAGTGGCCCAAACTACCCACCACCCAAGCTGGGGACTCAAGGTGCACCCTTCGTGTGGGTGAGGACACCCTCCTCTGTAGTTGAGCCTTGGTCGCTGCTGGCAGGTCAATGGAAGGGATTTACCCAGGCCAGTCCACTGCAAGGACTGGCTGTGACCACCGACCACCAACCTCCACCCTCTGTGGAGAATCAGCTGTGCAAGGGCAGCATAGTAGTTCTTCATGGTGGTTCTTTGACATGGTCTATAGCTGCCCACAGTGCAGGGTGCGCCAGCTCTGGGGTTTCCTGGGTGGTGCAGGCCACGGTCAGCCCCTGTTTAGACCGGGGCACCCTGCCTGAGCTATAAAGCAATCTGAGAGGCTGCTACTTGTGCTGGGCTTAGAGATTCCCAGGCCAAGCCAAGATGTGAATCCAGGCTGGCTGCTGCTAGTGCCCAGCCTGGGCTCACCGAGGCTGTGGCTTGTTTGGTAGGATTTAGGAAGTTGTGAAGCAGAAGCCAAGACCAGCCCATCTTATGGAAGAGCGGCTTAGGTGGGCCCATAAATTGGGTGGGCGGAGTCTCCAGTGATCTCCAAGGCTCATCAAACAGAGTTACCAGGTGGATGGAGTCTCAGATGCCAGCCCCCTGCTCTGCAGGGGAAGGGCCCAGAAAAAAGACAATGGCATCCACTCATCCTGATGCCAGACACTTCAGTTCCTCCCTATCTGCCACTGGTGCCTTTGAAGCTGCTACTCCGATGCTGGAGCTCAGAGGGAGTGAGTCTCAGCAGGTGAGTCTGTGAAGAGGAACTACTTGGGGCTCCAGCAGTTTCTTCCACCAACTCAATTGCCACTGGTTTTTGCAGCCAGAAGTTGTAGAGATTTATCTTCCTGGTGCTGGAACCCTGGGCTAGGAGGCCTGGTATGGGGCTGGGGCTCCTTGCTCCTGAGATATTCTTCCCAAATGTTTAGCCACCACAGGTGGATGAGGAACCAGCCCATTCTGCATCTGTGCCCCTCCTACCCATCTTGATGGATGTGGTTTCTTTGGTATTTGGTAGTTGTCAGACTTCCATTCAACTCAATTTGACAGTTCGGAGTGATATTTGTTCTATCTTTTTTTTTTTTCTTTATCTTTTCTTCTTTATCATTGTATGTTGCCTTTCACCTGCCTCCAGCTACAGACCTGGCTGGAGACCTGACTTGCAACCTGGTTATGTGCCCTGGCTGGGAATCGAACCACCGACCTTTGGGTTCACAGGCCAGTGCCTTATCCATTGTGCCACAAGCCAGGGCTGTTCTATCTTTTAGTTGTAATTTTGAGGTGGTTGTGCGAAGACGCAAGCCATGTCTGCCTACCCACTTTCTTGGTTGAATCTCAGAGCATTGGTTTTTATATATTATGTTAACCCTTTATCTGATAAATATCTATCATCTCAGGGCTGGCATTTTTATTAAAAAATTTTTAATAAAAATATGGAATGCTTCATGAATCTGTGTGTCATCCATACGCAGGGACCATGCTAATCTTCTCTGTATTGTTCCAATTTTAGTACATGTGCTGCCAAAGCGAGCACAGGACTGGCATCTTTTGATTGTCTTTTTCCTTGAGAGATGTTGAGATTTTCCTGGTTATTCATTTTTAAGCAATTTTGGACTGTAGCCAATACATTATGAACATTATTGTATAGGACTCCGGGTCTTGTTTAAGTGCTATGGAGAATATTATTTTGCTTTGTTATATTTTGTATCAGCAGGAAGCTGACCCAATTAGGTTCAGGCTGAAAGCTCCTACCCACCTTCTGCAGAGGATCCATCTCATGTGTCGGGCCACCCAGCATCAGTCTGGGACCTGGGCACACTCATGCACACCTAACCTGGGCGTAGGCCCACAACCTCACACCCAATGCGCTGAGGTTACTTTCTTGAGCTCCCTCCCCTGCATGGTCTCCCCAACACATGCCTGCCCCCAGGGGGCACCCCTCTCTGGGATTTGGGGTGCACTGTCCAGGCTCTTATTTCCCTGCTCTGTCCTACAATCTGGAGACTGATTCTGCCTCGGGGCAAAGCAGTGAGGAAAAAGAAGAAAATCTAATTGGGGTTCCATGCATGTTTGTGGAACGAGCTTCTCTGGTCAGAAACAAAGGCTCTCCTCCTTTGAGGTGGGGGCCTGTCCATGCACTGCTGCTGCTGGACCACACAGGGCTGCCTGGGGTTGGGGTGGGAAAGACCAAAGGGGAAGAAAAGCACTCAAGAAAGCAAGCCAGGATTTCCTCCACCTTCTGCCTAGTGGGGGACCCTTTCCTGCCCCTCAGGTCAGAAATGAAGGGCTTCTCTGTGAGCTTTCTTTCCCTGTTGTGAACTGCAGGACTCTATTCCCTACAGCACAGCTTCGAAAAGGGTGATACACCTGGGAATAAATGTAATAACACAGGCCCATATAGCCACAGAGAAAGTTATCAAATTTTAAGATATTTTTGAAAGACCTAACTAAATAGATATCCCAAGCTCATAATTAAAAGACTGAATATTGTAAAGATGTCAGTCATTGCCACCCTGATGTAAAGTTTCAATGTAATACCCATTAAAACTTCAATGAAGGTATTTTAAAAGAAACTTGACAGCTTCTCCTGAAATTTTTATGGAAGTGTGACGGATAAGGGCCCCAAACATGGATAGATAAGACACTGTTCAAATTAGGAGGCTTTCCTGTACTCCTGTATCAAGAAGCATTTTTAAAAAACTCTAACAATTAGGAAGTGCAGTATTGACATGGGGATATTCACAATGTAATGGATTAGAAAAGCCAACCACATTCCTGGACAAAATTGCTTCATCACAGTAGAAAGCCTTTTTGCATCAAGTATCAATGAAATAACAAGTACGCATTGTGCTCCTACTTTGTGCTATGTGCTACAGGGCATACCAAAATACAAAATACTCTCACAGCCCATGTAAAGTTTAAGTTTTGCTGACAGCGTGAAAGATCCGCCTAAGTAATCAGGGATAAAACCCAGAATAACAGAGAACAACCAGGTGGTACAGATAACAGTGGGGACAGAGTTAGGGGATGAAGAGCTCAATGTGAAATCGGGTCATCGGGGAAGTTTTCATGGAGAAACAGGATCTGAAAAAGGAGGTAAACAATGGCTTGGACCTCAAAAGGCAGAAGTCAAATGACTGCGCTGGGGGACTAGCGAGAGAAGGGATTCAGGGCGGAGGGGGAACAAGGGCCACTGAAGACAGGGAGCTACTACCAAGCCTTCTCAAAACTACAGATGCAGAGAGGCCCCGTCGAACAAAGAACTCTGTGTGCCAGTTTCAAGAGTCTGGACATTTTCTAATTTAAAAAAAATGAAGTCATTAAAAATTCTGAAGAGGTGATAAACATAAGGCTAGCTGGGTATACAACCCAGCTGTGAGGTCAGACAGGGAGGGGGATGAAGGTACAGGACGGAAGGACAGGAGAGGGGCAACTCTGAAATACTCCTGTCAGGAATTAAAACCATAAACCCTGACTGAGGTCTAAAAATACATTACAATGCAGGTTTTGTGAGACTCTGGTTTCACAGTTAGGTAGCCAAAAAGGTGGGAAGGAATCTGAATATAAGGCATAAGGCATTCCACAAATAAAATTAAAACTCTGAAGAAGGTGTTTAATCCGTGGTTCGACCTACCAGTATTTACTATTGGTGTTGCATGCGCTGCTACATCGGTTTTCTGGGACCTGGTGAGAGGCACAGCTTTTGCGGAAGGAGCGTGGACCACATTCTTCCTCCGATCTTTTGCTTTACTTATCTTTGAAAGAGGTGCAAAAATACCTGAGGGAGAATGTAGAATTTTAGTGTTAAGCAATTAAAAGCATTTCAAATAAAGGGGCCAATGTAAGTACTTAGTCATACAAATCTAAGTTCTTTTTTGGTGCCCTCTAGGTGTCCTGCAGTGAGAGGCAGGAGGCAGGACACGGCATGTGCCCTCAAAGGGCTGGCAATCTAGTTGCCAGACTAACAACATACACAATAATTTAACAATCACATACAAGCTACATAATCAGGTATTCAATGAAATACAGAGGAAAGAGAAATGAGTAAAGGTAACAGTTTTCCATTATAATTATTTCTAACTCCGCCATGAACAAGTACTGCACTATTAATAGAAAACTACTCTTCTGTGTCACTTACTTACACCTCTGCTCAGATTTCTATTTTCCTGTATTAAAGCTTTTTATGGCTGTGCTTTATCTCTCTTTAAGCTTGCACAGCTTTAGAAGAGAAAATTCAGTATTACTCATCTCTGCATTTCCCCAATGTACCAAGTGACAATGCCTTATACATATAAAGATGGGAAAAAAAGAAACCTTTGAGTATAAAATGCGATCTTCCTTCCATGCCCAGCCCCAGCGCCTGCTGATGGGAAACTCGGCAGTGTGCACTGGGAAAGGGACACTCGTAGGGACATGGAAAGGGGGTGCCCATGTGCAGTGGCTGGGAGCACCGAGTTCCATTTAAAAGGGAATTTACCAAAAAAAAAACAAAACAAAATCCAATATCGATAAGTATGTACAGATGTTACAGATAGTGGATATGGACTATAAATACCAAAACTATCTGGCTAACACATCTTTAAAAAGAAAATAAAATCCTAAAAAGTATATTACACTCTTACCTTAAGTGTTTATCATCTAAAAAAGATATCATGAGTAAAATGTAGTATTATATACCCTCAATATTATAAACAACTTGTTTTAAAATAGGATTGTAGATCCTATTTTCAATGTTCAAGACTACAAAAAGTGAGTGCTTTATTAAAAGCTAACAAGTATAACAAGTGCTAACTAAGATACTTTTCTGCTGATTTTGAAGCTCTTTCCTTCCCTGGGTTCTACAATACCTTATCCTGATGTTCCTACTGCTCTGCTTTATCCACTGTGTTCTCTCTTCATCTCCCACCTACCCAATTTTCCTCAAATTTCTACTATCTGCCAAATACACACACACATACAACCTTGATAATGATTATATCCAGTGTTACCAAGAGTTGGAAAATTATTTTATACACTGGGTATATAAATTTGTAAAATCTTATAGAAATAAAACTATGACCTAATCCACTTGACAGCATTAATTATAAGGAAATACTTAAGAGGACTGCCCAAAGGCTACAGGGTGACATCTGTTTATTACAAGGAGAAGATTGACTCCAAGAGCCAAAATAATTTCTATTTCACTACATACTATGACCCATTTTTGGAAATTCAGCATTGAAAAAAAATTTAAATAGGAAGAAAAGTCTATATACCTGAATATGTCATCATTCCTATACTATTTATAAGTAGGAAAAACCACTTTTGGCAATAGAATAAATGAATTAACTATAAATATGAACTACAATATCACCATTCATAAAATAAAGACTATGTGTAAATATAAACATATGAAAAATAAATCAATAATATAAAATTAATATATTTTATTACATTATGATTAGAGCTGTAAAAAAATTATAATGCGGATATTAAAAGGAATGTAGAAAATTGGAAACTACAATATAGTTATGACAGCAGACTATGAATTATTTTTCAAATTTGTATCAATAACAATGTATAGTGAATTCTTTTTTTAAAATATCTGATTCTGCTTTCAAAGTCTTACTAGAAAAATTCCATGTGATACAGTGTATTTGTTTTAATAAAATTATTAAATATTTAATTCTATGTCTTTAAAAGATTTCTATTATATATAAAACCTCATCTATATAATTCTTCTTCTTCTTCTTCTTCTTCTTTTAATTAACAAATCACTTGGGAGAACCAAAACTAAACTTAAAGCAATGGCTGAACCAAAACCCAAAATGTGCTCAGTGTATGGGCTAACCTCCCTGCTCAGTAACTCATACTGACCCCAGTACTGACGGGATGTTTTCAGAATTTGACGTACCATTGTAAGGCTTAAATAAAAATAAACACATAAAGAATTATTTTTATAAAGAAGGATACTACATTTCCAGAGAAACATAGCCCATTTGCTTAACTACAGCTCCTCCCTAACTCTACTAAAATGTTTGTATTTAACATGTGCGTTAAACTCCAATTTCTCCCAAACTTCACGAAAATATTAGTAAGGAATAAAGGTGGTATAAACTATAAATAAAAAGGAAGAAGACCAAAAGGAGAAAAACCACTAAAAGCGTCCAAATGAGCCTGGAGAAGGAGGTCAAAACGGGAGACAGAAAGACTCTGAAACTCCCGAGCAACAACAGCTCAAGCTGGGGAAAGACAGAGGGGGAGCCAGGGCCTCCCCGCCCCCCGCCCCATCTCTGTAAAGAGGCACTGCAGCACAGCCAAGCCCACTGTTCACAGATTGTGTCTGGCTGCCTCGTCACCAGAGCAGCAGAGCTGACAAGTTGCAACAAGAGACTCTGCCCCGCAAAGCCTAAAATACTGTCTGGCCCTTCACAGAAAAGGCTCAGTGGATAGGCACCAGCCTGTGAACCCAAAGGTCGCTGGTTCAATTCCCAGCCAGGGCACATAACCAGGTTGCAAGTCAGGTCTCCAGCCAGGTCCGTAGCTGGAGGCAGGTGAAAGGCAACCATACATTGATGCTTCACTCCCTTTCTTCCTCCCTCCTGCCCTTCTCTCTAAAAATAATGAATAAAATCTTAAAAAGCAAAAACATTTTTAAAAATAAAGGCTTAACATCCTAAATATGTGTTTGTATTTTTTAAAACTCTTACCAGTTAAAAAAAAAAACCCTAATATCCCAAAATTTTAATGGACAAATAGGACCACATCTTGGCAACTGCCAAGATAACACAAAAAATACCTATACGACAATAAGTGTTTTATTTCACCCCAATCAGAGAATTCAAACACAGACATTTTCACCCATCAATTTAGAAAAATTAAAGGAAATGGGGATATAAAATATCACAATATTTAAAGATTTGGGAGAAATTATATTGGCTGTCAAGTGAAAATGCAAAATATATAGCTATATACTATCCAAATTTTGTGAAAAAAGTTAGAGAAAATACACACAGATTATTCCTTCTTCCTTTTCTGTTTTTCAAATCTCATAAAATGAAATTTTTATGAACAAAAAATATTAATAATAGGCCAAAGAAATGAGGTGCCATCCTAAGAGTATGAGAAAAGTAAACCGGTCATTTGATAAATTTGTAACAGCGGGCAAGTATTTTTTGAGTGCTTACAGGGAATCAGGCACTATTCTAGCTGCTTTATATATTTATCAACACATTTAATTCTCACATGAATTCTTGGGGTACTGGCATCCCTATTTTGTAGAAAAAAAGTCAAGATACAAGGAAAGAAAAAAGGTCACACATCTGGCAGGCAGAGAGGGGCTGCTGACTCATCCCCAAGACCTCCGGCTCCAAACCCACACTGCTCAGCAATAAACCGTACCACCTCCCCATGCAGCTAGGAGATAAAACACTGAATGTTCTAGAACATTTCATGGCAAGGAAAAATATTCACAGCACAGTGAGTGACAAACTAAAATCAATGTGTCAAGGTGTTATGTGAGAGAGAGAGAGAGAATATGGATTTAATGACAAACAATCATTTGGCAGAAAGAGAGTCATCCCAGCTCAGGAGTACAGAAATAGAGCTGGCCTCACTGGCTTCTGCAATTTTTCACATTCCGGCCTCCAGAGTGCTCTATTTCCTTGACAATAAAGTCCTGTGCTCAGCCGGGATACCGCCACAAGCAGGACATGGGTGGGGGCCTGGTGAGGCGCAGTCTCCCCACCCACTTTACTGCGCACAGCAAGGGGAATGCAGCCCTCCATTTATTACATAAGTGTGGTTTAACCTAGTTATCGTTAAGTTACACAGGCTCTTCCTTACCGTATTTGGGGGCACACTTAAAGTACTGGACTTTCCCAACACTTCCATTGTTTTTTCCTTCTGGTTCATCCAACTCAATGCCAGCCCACTGGCCACTTGCAAATTCAGTTGTTCCACAAAATCTTAATGTTCCAACCTAAAGGAAACGTAAATTGGAATAACTTTTGAGTATTACTAGTTGTTCTAAGTATCCTACTCTTGCAGCTTTGCCATAGAAATTTTAAAAATTCTCTCAAAGTAGACTTCAGAACCAGGAAATCACCAGGGATAAAAAGAGACACTAAATAATGATAAATGAATTAATGCACCAAGAAGACATAAGAGACCTAAATCTATGCACCCAACAACTGAGCTTGTAAACATACTAAGTAAAAATTGGTAGAACTGAAAAGAGAAACAGACAATTATAGTTGGAGACTACAGCACACCTCTCAGTAATCAACAGGCCAAGTAGGCAGGAAATCAGTAAGAATTTTTTTAAAATTAAGCAAGCTCTATGTAACTGACATGTATAAAAACCTCCACCCAAAACAGCAGGATACAAATGGTAAAAGAATAGAAATCATACAAAATATGTTCTTAGATCAGAAATCACTAAGAGAAAGATAAATGGGAAATCTTCAAATATTTGAAAATTAAACAACATACTTCTAAATTACCCATGGTAAAAGACGAAACTCACAGGGAAATTAGAAAATATTTTGAATTGAATAAAAATGGTCCACAGCCATATCACCCTGAATGTGCCCAATCTCCTCTGAATTGAATGAAAATGATTACACAACATATCAAAACACGGAATGCAACAAAAGCAGTGCTAACAGGGGATTCTATACTATTAAAGTATTTGCATTAGAAAATGTCTAAAATCAGTGAAGCAAACTTTTGCTTTAAGAAACTAGAAAGTGAAGACCTAAAGCAAGAAAAGGAAGGAAATAATACAGGTAAGTCATTAAGAACAGAATAACAACAGAGAAAAATCAATGAAACCAAAAGCTGGTTTCAGCTTTATTATTCTTTGGAAGAATAAAAGTAATACATTTTCAAGGGAGGGGGGATAAAAAGAACACACAAATTACAAACATCTCAAATGAAAGAGAGACATTATTACTACATTTCCTAAGTCATTTAAAGATAGTAAGAAAGGCCTGTGAAACCAAAGGTTGCTGGTTCAATTCCCCAGCCAGGGCACATAACCAGGTTGCAAACCAAGTCTCCAGCCAGGTCCTTAGCTGAATGCAGGTAAAAGGCCACCATATATTGATGCTTCTCTCCCTTTCTTCCTCCCTCCCTGGCCTGCTCTCTGAAAATAATGAATAAAAACTTTAAAAAATAAAAAAATTAAGAATAGTAAGGAAGTACTATGAATTCTGTGCCTATAAATTTGGCAAATGAGGTGAAGTGTTCTAGTTCTTTAAAAGATACAAACCATCAAAGCTCACACCTATACTGAATTTGTAGGTTAAAAAATCTTTAAAAAAAAATATTCCAGACCCAAAAAAACTCAATTGGTGCATTCTACCAAAGAATTTAAGGGAAAATAACATCAGTCCTACATAAACTCTTCCAGGATTTAAAAATTGAGGGAACAATTCCCAACTCATTTTATGAAACCAGAATTACCTTGCTACCAAAACCAGCCAAAGACATTATAAGAAAACTATAGACCATATTCCTCATGAACACAGACACAAGATCCTCAACATAACAGCAGCAAATTAATGCCAGCAATCAGAAAGGATTATACACCATGACTAGGAGAGGTTTATCATGAGAATGAAAGGCTACTTAGTTCTATATTCCAGTATTAATATAATTCATCATATCCACAGACTAAAGGGTGAAAGAAACTGTTTTCTTGACATAAGTCAAAAAAAAAAGGGCAGGTAGCAAATTTCAACATCTTTTCATGATAATGTCACTTTCTGAAAAACTTCTTTAACTTAGTAAAAGACAGATGTATAGAAAATCTACAATGACAATTACCATACCTAATAATGAAAAACTGAGTGTTTTCCCTGTAAGACTGGGAACAGGGCAAGGATGCTGGCTCGTACCATTTCTATTCATCCTAAGCAATGAAATACGTGAGGAAAATTAAAGTTACACAGATTGGAAAGAAATAAAACTGTCTCTATTAAAAGATAGCTTGACTGTTTACATAGGCTATCTCGGAGACTCCACAAAAATATAGGCCAATAAACTAATAAATTTAGCAAGATTATAGGATACATGGTCAATAAACAAAAATGAATTGTATTTCTATATACTAGCAATGACCAAATGGAAAATGAAATCTCAAAACCACTACCGTTTACAATAGCACCAAGATCATGAAAAGCTTAGGTGTAAATCTAACCAAATATGTGCAATATCTATATGCTTAAAACTATAAAACTATAAAATAAACCAAAGGCCTATTAAATAGACAAACATAGTGTATGCATGATTGAAGGACTCAACATTTCCTAAGATGTTAATTCTTCTCAACCTGATCTGTGTTTAACACAACCCCATTCCAAATCCCAACAGGTCTGTTCTTATAAAAATGTATAGGCTGATTCTAAATTGTCCATGGAAAGGCAAAGACACGAAAAAGAAAAATTAAAAAATTGAAGGTCTAAAAACACCTGATGACAAGAATTACTATTAAGCTGTAGCAATCATGATGGAGTAGTATTGAAGAAAGGATAATCATTAGATCATTGGATCAAAATATAATCCAGAAATATACCCACACATATATGGCCAACTGACATAGAAGCAAAGGCAATTTAAGAGAGAAAGAAATCTTTTCAAAAAATAGTGCTGTTTGGGGCAAAGAGGTGCAGTGGTTAAGATTTAATGAAGCTGGAACAAACACAAAGGACTGTCCCCAGGTGCCCAGTGTCTCAAAAGGAGGGAAAAAAAGAATGGTGTTGGAACAAATGGATGGATGGATGGAAGGAAAAGAAAGAAAGGGAGAAGGAAGAAGGAAAGAGGGAGGAAGGAGGCAGGGAGGGACCTCTATCTATACCTAGTACTTCACATAAAAAATTAACTCAAAATTAAATATTAAACTAAGTGTAAAACCTAAAATTATAAACCCCTAGAAGAAAACATAGTCATTTCTTAGATACGCTAAATACATAACCCGTGAAAAGAAAAAGCTGATGAGATTTTCTCAAGATTTAAAATTTCTGTGCCTTGAAAGACACTCCTCAGAGAATGAAAAGCCAAGCAATAGACTTTAAAGGAAATAAAAAGATAACGACCCTGAAACAAGATGATAAAGTTAAACCCGGCTGACTGGTATATGTATGTTCATTATATGCTTCTACTTTTGTATCGCTTTAAATTATCCAAAATAAAAAGTAAAATAAAAAACAGAATAACTCTTCTAAAAGTACATTCTCAGACACAGGCTAGGAATACTAAAAGGCTGAGTATTAATCCCAAGTTTAAAAAATGCTCTGCATTCATAATTTCCTGATACTTTACTCCCGCCGAGAGGACAATGAAAACTCAACAAATGTCCTATGAACGCATTCTTTTAGAAGTCAGTAAATGTCTTTCTCAGCATAATTGTAGCTTACCATCCTTTCTGAAGCAACTTTCTCAAACTTCCAAATTTCAGCTTTTTTTTGAGAAACATCGCCCTCCCCACAAGCTACCCTAATATTTCGATGTAATTCTTTTCCAGACATTTTTATCATCAGGTTAAAACCGTATCTAAGATTTCACTGTTTGTGGGATCTCCAGGCCAGACTCCCATGAATGGTGAGGTTCCCCTCCGCTCATTTCTGCATGGTAGTTTTGGGAGAAACGCCACAGAGAAGGGTAGTTAGGGCAGAAATCCCACAGAGGAGGGCAGTGGGGCACAAGGAAACATCCCAGGCTTGACCATACCCCTCAGTTCATTCAGCAGCTCTACTATAGTTCACTCATTTCCTGTTCAAATAAAGATGTCATATTAAGTTCAAATAGTTTACATTCTTCAACCGTACTTTATGGTAAAGGGGAATTTCTATCTCATATTTTCCATTAAGTATCCCTCTACCTACATACTGAACACTTTTTTTTTTTAAGATTTTATTTTATTATTTCTAGAGAAAGGAGACAGGAGAGAGGCAGAGAGGGAGAGAGACATCATGTGTGGTTGCCTTTCACCTGCCTCCAGCTACAGACCTGGCTTGCAACCTGGTTATGTGCCCTGGCTGGGAATCAAACCAGCGACCTTTGGGCTCGTAGGCTGGCACCTATCCACTGTGCTACCAGCCAGGGCTTCGTATTGAACGTTTTATAAAGACTCAAAACTGACCACACCGAACCCATCCTTGGCACACGTTACAGACACAGTGACTTTGGACGCAACTTCAGGCACCACGTGTGCTCACTGTACCTTCTGTCCTGCAATAACAACACGGTCCCCCAACTTCAGGCCAGCTGACGTAAGCACTGCCTTGCTAGCCACAGCGTCGCAGTTCGGAAGCAGGGGCTTGGAGGCATCACAGGACAGAGGCACCGCGTCTAGCAGCATCTGCTTGATTGCTTTGGCGGTGGCCGCAGCATCGGCCATTTCCAAGGGCATTTCCACCGGGTCCGGCACCACGTCGGCGGGCATCTCTCCTTTGTCATTCTGCGAATACAGACAACGTTTCACTCCACCCCTACTGGGAGCTCCACCATCATGTAAAATTATTATTTTTAAACATTCAACATCTGCTGTATGCCAGACATCATTAAGTGCTACGGTAGCACGCAGAGAAAACAACAAGCATTGTCTGCCCTCAAAGAGCGCATCCTGGTGGGAGTGACAGGCTGTAAACAGCCAAGCAAGTAAAACAGACGGTGTATTAAGGGTAGAAAGTGGCGGCAGCACAGGGAAGGGGAGCAGAGGACGCAGGGACAGAGGTGACTAGGTGGGCAGAGCGGTCGCTGCTAAGATGCGCTGACACAGGTGCCCGCGGGTACAAGGGAGGCGCGCAGGTGGGCTGGGGAAAGACATTTGGTGCTTGAGGAACAGCAAGTGTGAAGGGCATGAGTCACAGCGTGGCTGGCTGCGCAGGTTTAGAGAAGGCATGTCTGGGCACGGAAGTCACCGGACTGACTGGATCCCCAGCCCCAGACCCGGAGCCTCTCCGCGGCTCCACACGGCCACCCAGCTCTGTGGCCGCGGCCCCTGCCGCACACCAGGGAGTGACTGGGCTTTCAGGAATAGCCGCTACATGCAGTTCCCACACGTTTCAGATGTGGGCTCCGAATCAGGAAAACAGCTCTGTTCTCACTATGAAGGAGACACTGTCCCAGGACTCACCCTGCAGCCAGATGAAACCGGTCAGTTACTAGCCCTCTGACATGTGCGTGGTGTTTACGTAATGAAAAGCCTATCATACAAATGATCTCAATTTGATCTCACATCAAGAAAGGTTGTGAATAAAGCAGCTAAAGCTCCCTACTCATTAAGAATTTATCATAGGAGGCTCTGTGGTAGGAGAGACAATCACCAGCTAAACAAGTAACATTATTAACACATCCAGTTTGCCAATGAGGAAAACTAGGCCGAGAGATTAATGACTTGCTCAAAGTCATTCACATGATTGCCAACAGATGTGACATTATAATCCATGTTAGGCCCCACCTGACTCTCAGCATTTCTCCTCCACGCTATGCTTCCTTCAGATGAGCTTGTTTTCTTCTGTTCCCTAACCAAAAAACTTAGAATTTATATGACAGATTCCAGATTGTAGTCTCTGTTTAACATGATGAATCAAGACTCTTGCTGATTAGTTTTTTCCCTTTTCTTCTCCACTGATAATTATCTTCAAATGATTCATATGGTGAAGATAAGTTTAAAACTGCAATTTTTGTTTAAAATGTGGATCGTGAGGCTCTCAGTTGTCTGAAGCATCACCCCATAAACTGAAAGGTCATGGGTTCGATTCCCAGTCAGGGCACATGCCTGGGTTGCGGGCCAGGTTCATGGTTGGGGGCGTGCAAGAGGCAACTCTCTGAAGTTTCACTTTAATATCCATGTTTCTCCCCTTTTCTCCCTCCCTTTCCCTATCTCTAAACTCAATAAGCATGTTCTCAGGTAAGGAAAAAAAGTAATACAATAAAAAAACTTCAAGTCAGTTTGGTCCTTAAGAAAAAATATGATAGGAAGGCATGTTATTACATTTCTGGAATGGTTATGAGCTATTTTAATCCAAGATTTCAAAGAAAAAATTATAAAATATAATGAAGATATGTATAGCATTAATGTATTTGATAAAAAGAGACAGAAAGCCCTGGCTGGTATGGCTCGGTGGATTGAGTGACAGCCTGAGAACCGAAGGGTCGTTGGTTCAATTCCCAGTCACGGCACATGCCTGGGTTGTGGACCAGATGTCTGAGTTGTGGACCAGATGCCTGGTTGCCAATGGCATTCATACATTGATGTTTCTCTCCCTCTCTTTCTTCCCTATTTTCCCTTTCTCTAAAAACAAATAAATAAAACTTTTTTAAAAGAGAGGCAGAAAAAGTTAAGAACAACATAATTTCATTCACATATGAGATACTGAAAGCAACACATGAACAAACGAGAAAAACAAACCAAAATTCACAGGCACAGACAACAAACAGCGTAGTAGTTACTCAAGGAAGAGGAATGGGGGATAGTAAAGGGGTCAAATGGTGACAGAGGAAGGTTCGACTTTGGGTGGTAGGCATACAATGTAACATGAAGGTCATGTATCATAGAAATGTACACTTGAAACCTCTATATTCCTATTAACCAATGTCACCCCAATAAAACTCATAAAAAGAGATGGAAAATCTTAAGTAAATACCTGTACTGATAAGTTGTAAGCTATATATACAATATTTCATATTTTTGTTAAGAGCTCATCTCTCTAGAGCAAGTCACACACTTAGTTAATGCCTATAAAATTTAGCAACTGAAACTTCTGTTAGTGTCATGCTAACATAAGAAGGCTTGTTCATGATTAATTACAGAATCCCATTTCTTCTAAAATAGTGGTAATCAGAGCATGGTCCAAGGGCTACTGCTGACCCACATATTGACTGATTTTTTTCCCTTAAGTACAAAACTTCAAAATCTGGCAATCTATTATTATTTCTGGCCTGAATTGGTAAATTACCTCACTGACATGCCTCCATGCATCTTACTAAATTCAAAATATTCTTTCCACTGAGAGGTTCTGCCAACAATTGCACTAGTGTGATAGATAGAAGCAGAGCAAGGACAATGGGCCACATAGGAAGGTCACTGGGGCAGAAAGCCCAGGGACCTAACAACAGGCAAAACTAGGAAAACAAGGACCTTGCCCCAGGGTGACCTCTCCTGCCCTAGCACATTGCTGGTCATGGGGTCAGACCCCTGACCTTTCACATCACTGGTCATGCTGTTGGTTCGTACCCTCCCCTTACCTTTCCTCCTGACATGTTGCTAGTCCCGTGGTTTAGACCCACTTAGAGTGGGAATGAAGAAAGGGGCCCAGAAAACACTCCCTAAGCATTAAGCCCTCAGGACAATGACATCAAGGCCTCAGTAGTATTTTAACTGCAGGCCCAGAAAAGCGTCAAAACCAGCAGGCGATACCAGGACCAGCGGCACTGACCAGTGGAAACACGACCCTGAAAGGACTCATGTGGAAAGCTGTTGAGAATATTCTATTGAGATCCTTCCCCTAGGACAGCCCTTAAAATCCCTCTCTCCCCCCTTTTAAAATTCCTTAGGTCTAAGGACCCAAGAGCGCAGTGCCCCAGGCATTTACCCTTCTCTTTCCTGATCTCCAACAGCCCTTCTTTAGCCTCTGTAACTTGTTCCCTGAGCCCATTCCTTCTGCCGCTCACTCCTACCTCTGTGAGTTTCTAAATAAACAAGTCTCTTACAATTTGAGTCTGGCTCTGAATTCTTTCTTAGCCAGAACTCAAGTGCAGAGGTTGATAACCAAGGTCCAGTGTGACTCCACCAGTGTAACAGCGATGTCATCCTTGCCACTGCCAACACTAGCAAAAGCAAACGGATCACCTCACGTTCCACCCAAACTGAACCACCATCTCCTAGCCTTTGCTCATGCCATATTCTCTGCCTAAAATGCTTTCCTCACCTCCCTCCTATAGGTACTGGGTTAATTCTTAACTATGAGCACTGAATGTCACCTTTGCCAGGAAGCCTTGGACAGACACCCCTCTTGTGTGGCACTCCGTACACACCCCAGCAACCCCTCTGACACCAAACTTAACACACTACAGCTTGCTTGTCCATCCTCCCCTCTGGGGCATATTCTCTTCAAAGACAAAGACTTTTACCTTATTTATTCTTGTTTTCTCCAAGCGTTCAGTAAACGATGGAGAAGGGAGGAAAGAGAAAGGGGTTAATTAATTGGGGTAAAACAGAAAGAAAATGGGCAAAGAAGTAAGGAGAGGAGGAAAAAAGAAATCAGGGAGGAGGACAGGAAAAGAAGGAGAGAAGAATCTATTTTAAAAATTCCCCATCCCTGCCCCTTCAAGGCAGGCACAGACCTACTTAAGAATCCCTGTCAGGGGAGGCTGCCAAAATGAAGAGACAAAGAAACATGGCCCAATTAAAGAACAGGTCAAAACTCCAGAAAAAGAGTAAATGAAATGGAGATAAGCAATCTATCAGATGCAGAATTCAAAACACTGGTTATCAAGATGCTTGAGTAACTTAGTGAGGACCTCGGCAGCATAAAATAGATCCAGTCAGAAACAAAGGATACACTAATTAAAACAAAGAACAATTTACAGGGAATCAACAGTAGAATGGATGAAGCTTAGAAGCAAATCAATGATTTGGAATGTAAGAAAGCAAAAAACAACCAACCAGAACAAGAAGAAAAAAGAATTCAAAAAAGGAAGACAGTGTAAGAGTACCCTCTGGGACAACTTCAAGCATTTCAACATTCACATCATAGGGGTGCCAGAAGAAGAGAAAGAACAAGAAATTAAAAATCTATTTGAAAAAAGAATGAAAGAAAGCTTCCCTAATTTGGTGAAGGAAATAGACATGCAAGTCCAGGAAGCAGCGAGAGTCCCAAACAAGTTGGACCCAAAGAGGACCACTCCAAGACACATCATAATTAAAATGCCAAAGGTTAAAGATAAAGACAGAATCTTAAAAGCAGCAAGAGAAAAGAAGTTAGTTACCCATTAGACTGTCAGCTGACTTCTCAAAAAAACTTGGCAGGTTAGAAGGGATTGACAAGAAATATTTAGTCGTGAAAAGTGGGGATCTACCACTAAGAGTGCTCTACCAAGCTAAGATAACATTTAGAAATGAAGGGCAGATAAAAAGCTTCCCAGACAAGAAGAAACTAAAGGAGTTCATCATCACCAAATCATTGTTACATGAAGTGTTAAAGGGACTTATTTAAGAAAAAGAAGATCAAAACTATGAACAATAAAACAGCAATAGATGTATATCTATCAACAATTGAATCCAAAAAACAAACTAAGCATACAAGAAGAACAGAGACAAAAACACAGACATAGAGAGGCTTAGATTGTCACCAATCTAAGGATGGGGATGGGGAGGAATGAATAAAGGGTTGAGAGGATTAAGAAGTACAGATAGGTAGTTACAGAACAGCCATGGGGATGTAAAGTACAGTAAAGGAAATGGAGTAGCCAAAGAACTTATACACATAAGCCATGAACATGAACAGTGGTGTGGGAGTTGCCGGAGGGAGTGGGGGAAGCTGGGTGGAAGGGAGTAAAGGGTAAAAACTGGGACAACTGTAATAGTATAATCAATAAAATATAATTTAAATAAATAAATAAAAGAATCCCTGTCAGCTAGTCACTGACATTAATAGAAGGGAAAAGAACACTGAGAGCCACTTTTGTGAAAACAGTAAAACACCAAAGGATTTAAAGATTATGAAATTTACTCCCAGGTAGCAACTTTGTGAATCAGTAATGCTGTATGAAAAAATACCTTTTTCCTTTAACTTGATTTGTACTCCATTCTTAAATGTGCCCTTTTTTAATTGTCTAAGAATTTTTCCAAAAGAACTTAAAATACAATTTAATACAGAAACAAAACTTTAATACATGCATCGTATTTGACAGTTAACTTTTATGAATATAGCAAAAGCCTAAATGAAAGAACCTTAAACTCAAAGATGACAACACTTTAAGGAGCATTTTACTTTGCTGAGTCAAAGAAAGTTTTGTAGAGCTTATCAGTCTAAGGGGGCTGAAATTCACTGCTGTGCCCTAAATGTATCTGAGGTAAAGTTTATCACCATAACTCTATATGACATAACAACACAAATTATTTACTTCCCTAAGAGTTCAATAAGAACATCTAGATTAATTCTTTCCTGAGAGATAACATTAGATGTTTTCATTCTTTTAATTTAACCTCTTACCCTAAATGCAGGATTTGCTCCAAGTTCCAATAAGCATTTCACGGAACCTGCACACAGGTTGTATGCAGCGATGTGTAGAGCTGTTCCAAAATTAAAGTCACTGCAAGTGACATCCACATCTGCAATCAAGCATCACAAGTGTGAAATTTTAAATTCAGCTATTGCAATGTAAGAGGAGACAGGTTTTGGGTTGGGGGATAGGAGATTGCTGGAAAAAGGAGCTTTATTAGCCAATGTTTAAGAATTAACCCACTAGAAGCAACATTACACAATGGAAAAAGTTATCATATTATAATACAGTTAAACCAATTATTTTCTTCATATAATAAAATTTCATTATAAAATGTATTAATGTTATCAGTTTACCAACTATCACAAACTAAACTATATTTAAAGGCAGTTAATGGCAATAATTCATGTTTGTAGAGACAACGATCTTAAAACACAATCTCTTGTTAAACCTCTCATATATTTGCCATGACGACTACAAGAAGGTGATGAGGGTTAGGTCAGGACCAGAAATCAACGGTCCATGGGCCAAACTGAACTCACCATGTGTTTTTGTAAATAAATTTTCATTGGAGCATAGTCACACATATTCATTAACGTATCAACTTTCACTACTTGAAAGCCACAGGTAGTTGCAACAGAAGCTACAAAAAGCCTAAAATATTTACTACCTGATCCTTTGCAGAAAATAATGGTAGGCAAAACAATGCAGAATTTTCAAACCAGGAAAAAGTTAAAGACTAATTTAAAAAGTAAATGCCTACATATTGTATTCAATTCATAATATTTTAGTCAACAAATGAATATGGACTTCATAGTAAGAGAAAAACCTTGCAATTCTAAGGACATTTTAATGACTTTCAATAAATCATCAGGATGCTATACTTAGACACAGGAAATCCTCCAGATTTGGGAATCCCATTTTGAAAGTTGTCTCATAGCAGGGGTTTACTGTATCTCGGGTTCTGGTAGTCCTACCTTAACCTAATCACCTGCAACTGAAAACCACCAAGATGTGCTCAAGACAGACTCTCCTTAGTTACTAAAGACACTGCACCATAAAGACAGGCCATCTTCCTAACCTTATTCAAAAAGGTTAAAGAGAAAATGGACATTTGTACAAAGCAGAGGTTACAAACAAGCATTCTGGGAAACTTACCTAAAACAAGTCTCCTGAAATGGGGAAAGCACAGTATACTGCCTTTAAATCACCGCACTTTCTCTCCTATTTTCCTCAAAAGAAAACTGACCCACTAAGAGCACCAGCGAAAAAGTCAAAATACCAGGACTGTCATATAGGCATTTTGATGTTCAACTTTAAGATATCAACATCAACACAGGAAGAAAAAAAGAAAGAGAAATTTCATCCTTTCACAGAATCACAATTTCAGAGCTAAATACCACCTAAAATAAACGCTCCTTTTTATTTCAATGCTTAGCCCTGAAGGCTTTATTGCTCTATTTCTGGCTACTCAAATAAGACAAAGAATTATATAGTGCAAAGATTCAAATACACTTTATAAAATCCATGTGATACTGCAAAATTTGTAGACACATAAAACCCAGAAAATACTTCTTATTTTGTATCTCTTTGTACTAACCCTTTTGTGAAAAGATAGTAATTACAGGGAAGGGGAGCAGTTTAGACAGGAACCTAGTATGGAGGAACCATGGACATGGACAACAGGTGGGATTGACTTTGTGGGGGAATGGGTGGGTGGGGAAGAGGACAGAGGGGAGTAAAAAGGGGATGGATGTAATACAACAACAATAAAATTAAATTTAAAAAAAGAAAAGATAGTAATTAAACTTCAATATAAAATGTTTAAAGTATTTTTTTAATGATAGGAGGCCACGTGGTTAGAAGGAAAACTCCCCAAGAATTATCATTTTTATGCCACTAATATAATGTTCCGTTAGTAACATCTAATGGTGATCTGACAGTACTTGCCTTTTGGTTTAGATGTCTTCAAAATCACTCGTACAAGCTCCGGGACATCAAAATAAGCAGCGTAATGCAAAGCATTCATATTTGTCCAGCGACTCCGCAAACTAACGTCTGCTCCCAGATCAATAAGCTGAGTTGCAAATTTTACAGCTGTATCAACATCACCTAAGGAAGATTTTCTAAGTTATTCTCCTCTGTACGTATTATGTTTCAATGGATGGCCTATCCTCTACCTCATTTAAAAAGCCACAGCAAACAGTATACACTGAACATACACTGACACCTCAGTGACTTCACTTACAAGGAGTTTATTCTAACAAAATAAACACACTCGGGAATACGGATAAACACTTAGCTGTAAACATGTTCACCACAGCACTTTTTATTAGGAAACAAAGTTCTGAAACAACCTAAAAGTACACTAATAAGAAATTGGTAAAATCAATTATGAGGCATCCATGGCACGGGATCCGACAAAGCCCTGGGGACAAGGCACTGGGCCTGTGCTCCATGGAGCACTGCCAGTTCCAAACTATACTGTGCCTGTACTTCTTAAAACGCTTTTCTTTTTTCCTATGTAGTCATTTCTTGCAAATATAGTAATTGAAATGCCATTTTATGCCTGTTGAAAAGCATTTTGGCTTGTGTTTTGTGTCTTTATTTCATTTTTCTATTATCATGTTATTTTCGTTTTATTTTACAAAAGCATCAGTCCATGATAGATTGCAAAACAAAAGTCCTTCACCATTGACGGTCCAAAACAGCACTGTATCAGACAACTGAAACAGAGAGATGGTCCTAAAGTTAAATAATGGAGGGCAGTTGATACAACAGTGAAGCAAGAGAGAATACCAAGTTTGGGAAATGTGCACCCATGTATGTAGGAACAGACCTTAGGCCCAAAGACTGGGGATCTATGGGGAGTGGGCTGCCTGGAAAACCGAGCTTAGATCCAGAAAGGGTGGGAGGTGCCAGAAGGCTACACAGATCACCTTGAGAAGAGGAAGAAAAGGGAACAGGTTTGTGGAAGGACATGAGTCCTCACCTGTTCAGGAAATACTGTCACCAGAGCTAGCTGCCCTCCCGGGGACTACAGCTGGCACACAGTTTACACCAACACCAACAGAGCAATGCACAGATTTACCCCATGCTTACCAATACCATGCGCTCCAGACTTGCAAGTGTAATGTAAAAGGGTCATATCTGTCAATCCATCCCTGTCGTTCACATTGCAACCTCTCTTCAGAATCTGAGGAAACCACGGAAGAGACAATAACAACGTGACAACTGAAGTCAACGGACTTCAAACCAATGCTGAGCAAACAAGTTAGTCTATCTTATCTGAACTAGTTCTCAATAAAGTGTATAGACAGAGCTGGCTTCTCTTGAGCATAAATTTTAAATCTGCACCTCATAGTAATGAAAACTGAACTTGTCAACAGGCTGAACGAAATTATTTTTTAGTTTCTTAAAGATTTTATTTATTTACTTTTAGAGTCAGGGGGAGGGAGAAAGAAAGAGAGGGAGAGAAACATCGGTTGCCTCTTGCACGCCCCCAAATGGGTCTACAACCCAGGCATGTACCCTGACTGGGAATTGAACCAGTGACCTTTTGGTTCTCAATCCACTGAGCCACACGAGCCAGGGCTGAAGGAAATGTTTAAAGTGTATTACAAGGGAATCTAGCACCCCAAATATGTTCCTTAACCTCTCAAAGACCATGCAACATTTTCTTTCTAATGTTTGTAATGCTAACTGAAAAAACTGTAAGTTCTCTCTTCTTACATGACAACATGCTGGTAAAGGACTTTTTTTTTTTAAGATTTCATTTATTATTTCCGAAGAGAGAGGAAGAGAGAGGCGCAGAGGGGAGAGAAATGTCAATGTATGGTTGCCTTTCACCTGCCTCCAGCCATGGACCTGGCTGGTGGTAAAGGACATTTTAATAACTTTCAATAAAAACCAGTTATTCTTTCATCTCATCCTCAAAAACCAAATATTTTTAAATTATAAAATATAAATTATATAAATTATAAAGCCTAGATCTTTAACAAACCACCCGAAAGTATAGATAAAACATGATGGTAATCAAAGACCTTCATGAAATAATTTCTCTAAGTTTACAAAATTAATTTGTACAAGAAAGAAAATATGAGCCCTGGCTGGTGGCACAGTGGGTAAGGTGCCAGCCTGCAAACCAAAGGTCGCTGGTTCAATTCCCAGCTGGGGCACATAACCAGGTTGCAAGCCAGGTCTCTACCCAGCTCCGTAGCTGGAGGCAGGTGAAAGGCAACCACACATTGATGTCTCCCTCTCTCTCCCTTCCCCTCTCTCTAAAAGTGAAAATTAAATCTTAAAAAAAAAAAGAAAGAAAATATGAAAAGTGCCTGCTCTCATGAAAAGTCTATAATGTTAGAATTCCAAGTGTAAGAAAGTGTGGAGCACAAAGGAATAATGGAGAGTTTAGAGCACTAACTAACAACTCTGCAAAAAACCTGGAAATACAAAGAACAAACATCAGATTCTAAAAAGTCTCCCCTTTGTCAGAAATTTTCCATTTAGACAGGGAAAAAATCCATGTGATTAAGAATCCTAACAATGCAAAACTTAAAATGTAGTAATTTTTTACCTCATTTCCGATAATGTCGATGTTTTGCTGGACCTGAGGAACCCACTGTCTTAAAATGGCAAATAATTCTGATACAGAAGTTTTGGGATCAAAGAGAATTTCCTGACATGATGTATCATTAGGATCAAAGAAAGAAAACTCTGAAATTTAAAAAGAAAGAAAGAATGAAAGGTGTAAATTAAATTCATCAAAAGTTGCAAATATATGTCAAAAATAATACACAAGACTAGGGCTTAAATGATACAAATATTTCTAGATGTTAGAAAAAGTAGGTTTACCTGCTTAGCAGTTCTCAAAAGCAAAGTCAAAAATCACCAAAAAGTATGAGATATTCCAGAACTGTTATGAGAATGAAACTTTGATTTACCATACCACATTTTATTACATAGATAAACCAAAACAGAAGTGCACAAAGCCTGATCTCAAACCCTAAATTTTCCAAAACTTATTTCTAAATCAGAGAAAATTTATCAAGTTTCATCAACATTTTTTCCTCTAAAAACATAAATATGTCATAAAGGACAAGTGTGCAACTAAATAAATATAAATGAATTAGATACCTAAGTCATAAACTTACAAAAATAGATATTATAAAACACTGATCAATAAATTAAGTTGTAGAATAATATGCAATATCTATCATTCATATAAAATTGTAATGCAAAAAAGTACTGCATATTGTTTATAGATGCTCATATAAGTAGTAAAAGTATATTATTATGGTTTATAGATACTCATATAAGTAGTAAAAGTATATTATTATGGTTTAAAATATTTACACTAACTATAAGATAGTAATTACACCTCTGGGGATCAGAAAGGAAAATAGAGGGAATTTCAACTTTATCTTTAAATTTTTATTTCATTGAATTAAAAAAAAAACCAAGGGCTTAAAGGAAATATGACAAAATGTTGATATTTGTTCATTCTAATGGTGACATGTAAAGTGTATTTTTGCTATCACTGTCCTTTGCATTTGTAAATGATTTCCTATTTTTAAAAAAATGAAATACAATGAAAAAATATACCACAGTAACGATAAAAGTAACGAACATACCAGTAAATTTGTGAGGTTTATTTTTTTTTTAAATGAAGTGGGTAAGGGAAGCTTAAACAGAGAGTGGCATAGTATATTCCTGCACTGAAAGATCAAATATTGAAAGCTACCAATTTTCCCAAGAACATTATTTTTAAAAACTTCAATTCTAATCAAAGTCTCACCAGAATTTATTTGTAGGAAGAGACACACAAAACTATCCCATTATCCATCTGCACCAGAGCATCTCAACATTAATGCAGATAGGAATCACCTAGAGATTCTGTTGCAATGTAAATTCTAACCCTGGAAAGCTCGGGTGGAGCTGCAGGTTGCATTTCTAACAGGCTCCCAGTGACGCCAGAGCTACCGGTGAGAACCACACTGTGAATAGCAAAGATCTATAAAATAAATGTAAGAGAAATAGGCAAGATTATTTGAACCGAGAATAATAATGGTGGGTGTGGGGTAGCCCAATAAATACTAAAGCATGTAACAACGCTTCAGTAATTATATCCTGAGGTAACAGCAAACAGCAGAATCATTTAAATAATCATGATAATAAGTTATACTTACTTATTAAGTGCTTAATAGTGCCAGGGACCGTTATATACAAGATGGGGCAAAAGTAGATTTACAGTTATGAATGTGTGAAAACAAGAGTGTATTCTTGTATTATTATTATTTCTTAATTATTGCATTATTTTCCATACTAACAACTGTAAACCTGCTTTTACCGCACCCTGTACACTGTATGTGCATTACCTCATTTCCTCCTCATAACAACCGTATGAGGTAGCATCGTTATTCTCATTTGATCAAAAAAGAAACAAGGGGAGAGAGGAAATAAGTAATGTGCCCAAGATCACACAACTGGTAAGCGATGGAGTCTGGATTAAAGCCAGGCTGATCTATAAACTCAGCTATCTGATAAAATATGGTCTTGGGAAAATAAGTTTAAATACGTAAAAACTAGAACACTTCTAAACTTATGTTTTACAGAGCAGATTTAAATGAACCAATTTAAGTATGACCCAATCTCATTCCACATTCCAGGTAAAGATCACCCTCTCTGCTTTCTGTTTAAGTTTTACTGTGTGTGTGTGTGTGTGATTATTACAATGGGAGATGACTGAGACAGTCTTGCTTGTGTACTAAAATTTGTCATTACCTTGTCACCCAAGTTGGGATCATTTCAGGAGTGATTATTTAGTAATTACTAATTAGGCCTCCGGCATTTAGGAGACAGCAGGGCCCCTAGCGAGAGCTAGTTGGCAGTGATTCTACATCATTTTTTTAGTATATGGCTGGTACATAAGTCACTATATTTAACTAAAATAAATACATCAATAGCAGGAGAATGCTAGATGTCTAAGCACCACTGCATTCTAAAAATAAGATCCTCTAAATCCATCATGGTGCTTAAAATGAACATTTTTAGATAATAAAAATGCTGATAGTGGAAATAAAACCTTCAGTTTAAGAGGCAGAAAAAGCTACTGTATTTTTGAAAAACAAAAACTCTAGAAATTTATGAAAACAGTAAACTGTTCTAGGAAAAATTACGAGTGTAATGAAGACATAAGACAGAAGTCAAGTTACCAGTTCACAGAAAATAAATAAAGCTGCTTCACATACCGCAGTCTGAAGGCATTGGTGCTGCAGAAATAGAAAAGATCACTGGTGTATCAGAACCTGAAAATAAAAATGGGTATCTTCCAATCAAAGAACTTTCTTCTAATGGAAAATCTGGAAGGTCCTCTATGGTCATCTTCTAGAAAGCCACCTTCAACGAGAGAGGGGAGAGAGCATAGCTATTATATATGTTTGCAGCTAAGAATGATTGTCTTCAATCTCAAAAAGCCTGTATTCTTTTCATAACTAACTTACTGATATTTTTAACTTCAATCTTCAAGAGTCTCTTTTAAAGAAGATAGGGGGGAAAAACTTCCTTATCATTTATAGTCAGCAGCACGTATAATCTTTCCAGACAAAGCTCGGGAGTGATATTATTTCCCGATAAAAGGTGAAAACATTGTTTAAATGCTGAGCTCATCCAAACTGGAGATGTCCTCTTTACTCACAGGTATAAACAAGGGCATATTATCCCTTGTCAGTGGATCATCACGTTCTCATTTATACCATCTGGCATCAATTCGCTCATGCCATGTGCTTATCATGGGAAAATAATCTAGTTTCGGGTATTCTCACTCATTTCAGGCATCCCAGAAAACTTCAGCCAAAATTAATCACATCACCTCTACAAATATGAGAACCTGACACCGTTCTTCTTCTCAACAATGCACAGGATCTGTTTACCCCAGCGGAAGATGCAAGGGCCTGCCTTTTAAACCATATCACTGATATTACCTCTTTTTCCCAGACATTATAAGCGCTTTGAATAAATTTGCTCTAAATGGGACTGGTATTGCACCAAGCCTACATATCAGAAATGTGGAAAAGGCAGAGAAAATGTTGGTAAAACTGAACTAGGAAGACAAAAACCTGCCCATTTCTTTTATTTCAAATCTTTCAAGTAGGAAACATTATGACTCTCTAGCTGTTTATAAATATAAGCAGAAAACCATATTATAAAACCAAATGAAAATTTAGTTCACTTCAGTAGGAAAAAAAAAAACCAATAAGTAAAAGTATCTGAGAGCTTACTCCAGCAGACAATGCCGTCCTGCCTATTCCTCAGTGTGTGTTCTGTTATCCTTGGTTAACCAACCCCATACCTAAGTTAATCACCTCTACCCTCACCACCCTTCTCTAAAGAAAGAGTCACCTCCCAAGACAACCAGTTCCTTCCAAACTTGATTTACAGGCTTTCTGAACCCTTGCAGGAGCTGGTACAGAGTAAAAGGCTTTCTTTTTCTCATGGGATGCATGTTTATATGGACATGGATATTATTAGGTATTGAATAACCTAATTCAGTGCTACTATGTCAAAGGTATTCAAGTTTTCATGGATGCTAAAATTAGTTGCCACCCAATACTTTGAACCATTTTTGGCATTAACCTTGCCACGTAAGTAGGGAAATAACAAGGAATGGGTGCCATACGGCATGGTGATCTTCCTGAAATACTATCAGTTCCAAAAAGTAGCCACCACAAAGACAGTTCTCCTTTAACACGAGAACTTCTCAGTGTGGAAGTAACTTGGGACTTCTACTTGTCTGGCAGTAAATTTGGACAAAATACTCTATGCAGAGTATGAAGCTACCTTTAAAGTCAAGGAAGAGGAATAAAATTTAATAAATATGTAACCACTGTGTACAAGGCACTACACTACTCTAGACGTTTCAGAAAATAAAAAATGAGTAACAGATGGTCCATGTTTACAATCTACTAGGGTGGCTAAAATAGCACTGACTATTATAGATGATGAAACAGAAAGGCTTTTGTTCCAGAACATAAGTACAGGAACATGTCCTATGGCAGCTCCTGAAAATCAGAAGTGGTTCAGGGAAGAAGGCATTGTGTAGGGTGGGTCTTGGAAGATGACTAGGCAGGAATTGGGGTGGAAATTTAAAAGGGGAGCACTGCAATGCATGCTACAACCAGGATAACAGAAAGAGGTAAGGCTGTAGTGGATTTTTAGGGTTATACTCAGGAGTACTTCAATACCTGGTCAAAGGCAGAACCATCAGAGCACTGAAAACCACTGATTCTTTAAACAGAGAATATCCAATGATTAACTGTGTTCTAGGAAGATAAACTTGACTACAATCACACTCTGAGATTCAGTCATGTTTTTTTAGTCATGATTCTTCCGCAAAGTGATTAAGTGGTTATCTTTCTGAGTTGGTTAGAGAAGACATCTTTCAAAACCTTCCTTTCAAAGAGTGGGTTTTCCATTCAAAAATGTTTTTTTTAAAGTGATCCCCAAAGCACCTTTCACTTCTTGGAGACTGTTAAGATTCTTGAAGAACTGTATCTTACACAACTGTCACTTGCCACAAGAGTTAGAAATAGTGGTTTACACATACTTAATATTCAAGTCCTAGGGTTAAGGTGGAAAGATGATTCGATTCATTCAACAAAATGTAGTCAACTTCATCATTTTACATATTAGCTACTTCAAGCCCAGAGAAGCTACAATGTTATCTAACCAATATAGTGAACATTCTTTGTATTTTGTCTTCATTGCATTTTTTTCCCTCAGTCTCACTTCCTTTTGTTCATTAAAAACTCAACATTCTACCTTTTGTCCCACCAAAGAAAAAATTACACACTTCTACAAATGTTTGCATAGTCTTAGAATCCTTTTCTAAAAGCAATTCCTAGATGCAAAAACCCATGACCCTTTGGAGTATTGGTCAAACTCAGATCCACCAATCTGTATTGAGGACATACTTTCATTTAAAATTCGACTATGGTTAACTGGTGATAATAGATTCTACAAAGTAAGGCTAAGATTTAAAAAAATAGTTGGCCCCAATTTTGTATATAGCTGTGTACATAACACTCAATAAGTAGACTCAAACTTCCAAAACTTTGATTTATATAGGAGTCCCATCCTCCTCTATCACCCCAAATCAGCTCTGAGCAAGAGCACCTAATCACATGGCCATAATATCTCAGGATTTCTCAAGGATTCCTGATCCATGCCCTAACGAAGCGGGTGGTGAGTGGAAAAGGCCACTAACTTCTCCAGAGTACTGAAGGCTGGTAGGGCCTCCCTAAGGAGCCTCACTGAAGGCAAGAGATGTGCTTGGAATTTTTTTTTTTTTTTTTTTTTTTTTTTGGTTTAAGGGCAGCATCCTTGAGCTACTCAGCTAACAGGAAACCCAAGCTGTACCCACACAAGCTGGAATCATGGGACCCTTTCATTCAACTTCATACAGTATTTTCTCATGAGTCTTCAAGGGAGTCTAGCCCTGGCTGGTGTGACTCAGTTGGTTGGAGCATCATCCCATAGAACAAGAGGTCACAGGTTCAAACCTCAGTCAGGGCACATATGAGAAGGCAACCGATGGATGTTTCTCTCCTCAGTTATTCTCATTCATTCAAATTCTTTCCTTTTTTTGTTCTCTCTCTCTCTCTCTCTCTCTCTCTCTCTCGCTCTCTCTCCCCCCCTCCCTCCCTCCCTCCCTTCCTTCCTCTGTCCCACACCCTAAAAGCAATGAGAAAATGTCCTTGGGTGAATATCAAAAAATAAAAAAAAAATTAAAAAAAAAAAATAAACGGTGGGGGGGAGATTCCAAAAAAGTAATCCAACCAAAATAAGCATTTAAAATACATCCCCAGCAATCCCTTTATATGAAATCTGCTCAACCACTAAGCAGACATTTGCAGTGTTTGATTCGCTTTAGGCCTTAGAGAGTATATAAAAGATACCTGCCCTCCAGATGTTTATTTAGTCAGTTAACAAATATTTATCCAGTGTTTCTTACTAAACCCTAGGCTGGGCTTAGCAAAGGTAAAGAAAATAGATATGCCTTGCCCTTATACAGCAATAGATCACAGCCTAGGGTGGGATTCCTACAAGAAAGCTGGAATTACTGTACACTGTACTAAGTGCTGGATTTGAGAGTCTGGGGGGACTTCCAGGGGGACTAATAATTAAAGCTGCAGTGCGGAAGCAGGTAGCCTCTCGTTACAGGTGGCTACTGAAATCAAATGAAAAGTTCAGTTCCTCCATCTCTCTAGCCCCACCCAAGTGCTCAAAGTCGCAGAAGGCCAGTTGTGCCAAATTCTATTGAATATTGCTGAAGGAGAGCAGCGCTGCTCCAAGTCCAGGTGAGAAAACAACATACAGATGCCTAAAACAACAAGAAACAAATAAAGGCTAACAAACTAAGCCAGCCCATAACAGTACGGTTAATTACATATAATCAATAAGGGAACAGTAAGCCTAAAAGTAACCAGAAGTTTGTAGATTTAAACAAGGAGAAAGTATTAAGTTGATTCTGTAACATGATGATCACATGCATGTTTCCAAAAATTGGAGCAATTATAAGCAATAAAAGACACCATAAAGTAATCACATTTTTAAAAGGCCTTGCTGGTGGGAACTGTATCTGGTAATACAAAACATCTGAAAGAAATTCCACATATATTATTTGTGCCAAATCTTCCATAAAATAAAATAAACATACTCATTATATTTCAAGATCAAATCCATAACGAACGAAAGCATTTCAAAATGCACACTTATGTTAGCAAAATAAGGGAGAACCAGGAAGTTTTTGCAGCTATAGTAGTGAATGCAGAAAGCTAAACTTCTGCCCTTTTCCTTTCTTTTCTTTCCCACCATAGCCGCTGCAGGTCCTGCACCATGCGATCTGCCATTTAGACAACTTATGGTAAGTTGTGCAGAAGAACCCTGGCTGGTGTGGCCCAGTGGATTGAGTGCCCACCTGCAAACCAAAGGGTCCCTGGGTTGATGCCCAGTCAGGACGCACGCCAAGATTGAGAGCCAGCTCCCCAGCTGGGGGTGTGACAGAGACACCACACATTCATGTTTCTCTCCCTCCTTTCCCCACTCTCCAAAAATAAATAAATAAAATCTTTTTTAAAAAATAAACTGCGCAAAAGATTTCTAAATGGCAAATGTCAATGTCGAAATGAAGTATTTAGAATTAAAGGATTCCGGGGATGTTTCTAACGAACAGTGTTGACACATTTCACACGCACAACTTATGATATTGCTACAATATGAATGAAACACAGTCTAGCTATGAACATGGAGTAAGTTAATACCCCATGAGACTATCACCCTCTGATACATATCAAAACATTGTCTCCAACAGTTTAAACCCAAATTGCCTGTACAGTACCTGGATAAATGAACAACCCGACATCTAACTGAAAAGAGAGCGGATATCATAAACCCAGCAATCTAATCTACTAGGATGAGGTCTAAACCAAGTCTCTGTTTAAGGACAGGTCTTGGTGAAGTGTTTCCCCAAACGTCCCAATTCCCACGATTTAGAATTAAGTAATCTTGGGTTAGCCAAAGACTGGAAGCAAAGTCATCTGATTTCGTCTGGGAATTCCACTGGCAAAAGCATTCTGCACAAGCAAGGGGAGATCTGAAGAGCCCTTCGCAGAGAAAGACAAGGGCTGGGCGCAGCGCGCAGCACACCCACGTGCGCGGGGCCCGTCCTGGGGCGCGGGGTGGGCGAAGGCTGGCGCGCGGAGCTCCTTGGCTGGTTCCGGCCAGTCCCTCGCGCCGCAAAGCCTCTCTTTCTAAAGTTAAATCGGCAGCGAGGAAGGGAAACGAGAACCCACATCCCCGCCAACAGGCCCCGCCACCCCAGAGAGGCCTCGGGGAGCCGGTGACACCGACGCCCAACAGAGGCGGCCGCCAGGTTCGCGAGGCCCCCCAGCGCCGCCGCGCGCGCCACCCCACGGAACCGCCACCGGCCCCGCGGGCACCCGCGCCCCCGCCCCCGCGGCCTGGCGCCCCCGCGCGCTCCCGCCCCACCTGCCTCCTCGGGTCCTTTCAGGGCGGCAGGCTGGGGACGCGGAGACGCGGAGGAAAGGCCGAGGGGCGCGCTCCTCCGCCGGGCGCCCGTCTCCCGCGGCCACGCCGAGCCTCCCGCAGCTCGGCTCCCACCTCCGCGGCCCCTCCCGCCCCGCGCGCCCGAGGGCCCCGCGGGTGCGCGCGCGCAGTGCAGGCGCCCGAGCTCGCGTCCCGCCGCGCACGCGCCCGTGGGGGCTGCAAGGGCGGGGGCGCCCGCAACCACTGCCCGAGACCGAGCCCCCAGGCTCGCTGCACGCGGAAGGTTGGGCTTCAAGGTTGGGACCCTGGGCGGGAGGCAGGAGAACGGGAGGCGGCGGGCGGGGCTCGCTTCCCGGGTCACCTTGCAAGGAGGTGGTCCTGCTGCGACCCGCCACCGCAGCTCTCCGAGGACGCCGCCTGGCCCGGGGCTGTGAATGCGGGAAGCGGCCCTGGCTCGGTTCGCTGCGCTCTCCCACTGAGCCCTCAGCCCAAGGAATCTGATCTGCAGTCTAGGCCAGAAGCGCTCCTGCCACTTTCTTCAAGGCAGGGACCTTGTCTTTTCCATTTTGGGCTCCCCAGCGTCTGGCCCGTGCATAGCCCAGGGCAGAGCCAATGGTCAGTTACCTGTTTGCAGACCGTACTGTAAAAAGCCCCTCCATGCTATACACAATGTTGAATAATTACACCGTGGGTGTCAGTGTAGAGTAGTCATCATGCCCGAGTTTATTTCCCCTACTGCCTTGCACCCTTCTCACCCCTTCCCTCCTGCTTCCTTTCCACATCCCCCAAGAACCAGAAAGTGGAGAGATGGTGACAACTAACAGACTTGAATGCTGACATCCTGGTTCTCCATTATCCAGTGGAAGGAAAGGTGTTGGTCAACAATGAGTCCTCTTAATGAAGAGACTTAATGAGTCCATTGTTTCCCCAGGTCTGAGGTTTTCTCATCAGTAGTGTGGCACCACAACAACTCCGCAGCCTCTTTGTTCTGATACACACATCGCTACACTGTGCTCCCCTGCTCACCATGCCCAGTGCCGGGCAGTGCCTGATGCTGAATGAGTGTCCATCCAAGTCTCTGCACGAGCAGAGGGACTGCTCAGGTACAGCAGAGCATCTTTTCCTTGTAGAAGCATTGGTTTCCAGGACTAGAAAAGGCTAACCACCCCCTCCAGTTGCTTGAGCCTCCCTTACCACATCCTCCCACCCCAGGACCCCAAACCACCACAGCTGAACACCTCCAGTAACTAGAAACTCGCTTTCTTTGAAAGCAGCCATTTCACCTTTGATTTACTTGTGGTAAAGTTCTTCCTGCCTTGGGAGCTAAAGTCCATCTCCCTGAACCTCCTCCTCACTGTGTTCTGTTGCTACCCAAGCGAACTCCCAAATTGGGTCTGACACCCATTCAGCATACCCAGGACAAGCGTTCTCCATCCCTTAGGCTGCTCTTTATGTGACATGACTATGACCCCACTCACCCGCATGTTGAGGGGCTCTGGGGGTTGCATCGGCTTGTCTAGAGCTCAGGAAGGAGCTGGCGGTCCCGTTGGGTGCAGAGAGGAAACTGCCACCTCTCTCTACATCCTACACTTCTCTTAACATAGCTCAAAGTATCAAAATAGTTGTTTGCGGCAGTCACGTAAGGTTGTGGAATGGGGAAGGGCATACTGTCAACTAAAAGTATACAGCACTTGTGCAATATTGAAACACCGTGACCATCCCACAGTCCCTGGCCAGCGGCCATTTTCTCTGTCCCTGCAGGTTGAGCATCTTCCTGCTCTCTCAAGAATGATAACTTGAGCCAGAAGCTTCCTGGGCGGGGCGGGGAGGTGGGTGAGGCAGGGCTCCACCTCCCTCTTCCTGCTCTCTTCAGAGCCGGTTCTTGCCTGACCCCGCCCGCCTCTTTACTGATGAAAAGTAAGGCTACCTACCTTTAGCTGGCATTAAGCAACTATAAATGTTCCCCATTGTCAGCAAGCCACAGAAACTCATAAAGATCTATGTGTAACAGAAGGTGCTATATTGGTGAAGTTTCTACAGGTATACAGTTCACTTTCACAGCTGATTTAAATTACTCCCCTGAGATACTGCTTTTAGTAAATGGCAGGGTGTGGCTAGCTGAGTTGTTCTTAATGACAATAAAAGTCTCTGTTAGAACCAGCCAAGACACTGGCTTTTTCTGCTACACCCAAACACCATCTAGTACACGCAGGCAAATTCTCAGGCTACCAAACCATTAGAGTCTCCCATTCACCCCACTGCCTTCCCTCAAAACCAAAGTTACCCCCTAGACTATCGTCCAGAATGCAAGTGCTGCCCTGGCTGGTGTGGCTCAATGGATTGAGTGCTGTCCTGCAAACCGAGGTGTCATCAGTTCAATTCCTAGTCAGGGCACATGCCTGGGTTGTGGGCCAGGTTCCCAGTTAGGGGCATGTAAGAGACAACTGATTGATCAATGTATCTCTCACACATTGCTGTTTCCCTCCCTCTCTTTCTTCCTCCCTTCCTCTGTCTCTGAAAATCAATAAGTAAAATCTAAAAAAAAGGGAAAGAATGCAAGTGCCCATCAGAGTTTTACTCCCTGGAGCATTACATGGGTCATATAATCCTTAGAACCAAGTATTGCCAAGTTAACAAAAGTTGGTCTGGTCAGTGATGGGGGTCTAGAACTTGACCTTGAACCTTCTAAACCAGGGTCAGAAGGCACATGGGGATGTGGCCCAGCTGCAGCTGCTGAGATTGGATTGTGTCTGAAGGTACAAGATTCCTGGACAATGCAGCAATAAACCAGTCCCAGGAGGTGATCAGCATGGGTGGACAGCATCAATGTGGAGAAAGGGAACACTGACTGGCCACTGTATGGCCCTTTACCTGCCTTCACTTTACAAATGAACAGACTCCAGGAGACTGTATAGTTTGCTCCATGTAGCCTGGGACAGATCCCAGCATATTTTATATGATATAAAGGCCTATATTGATGCAGTGGTTTAAATTACCCACACAGGGTATCTTTGGCGGCACTCAGGACACAGAAATGCTGCAATGAGCAGCAAGGATCTTTCAGAAATTCAGGCTGACAGTCAGGAAGTCAGCATCAAGAAGGTCTGTCAGCCACTAATAGGACCCCAAACCATGAGAAAAGGGTTAGAGGAAACAGGCAAAAAAAAGATAGTGTCACTACTGTTACACAGACACAGACTGAGGTTTTGAGCAGGATCATTTAGAGGAGAGGAAGAAAAGAACTCTGTTTCCAGGAGTTGGTTGTACAAGGCATTAGGACAATAAGAAACACCCAGCTGTCAGAACTGGGGTGCCAGAGTGGAGACAAACTAGCAGAGGTAGTTAAATGCTAAGTATCAGAGCACTGGGTAGAGTCTCTAAAATATTTCTATTGGTAGGCGATGTAATCACTAGCATAGAAAACCCAACTTGATCAACTATTAGAAGTAATAAGTGAGTTCAACTAAGTGGCCAAGCACAAGATCAATTTCTAAAACTCAATAGTTTCTTCTCTGCGTCAGCAGTAAGCAACCAGGAAATATCATAGGTGTTAAGAGAACATTTAGAATAACAATTAAACGCTAAAGCATAATATCCAGGAATTATCTAACTACTTACAAGAACTTTATGGAGAAACGTTTTAAATTCTATTTCAGGACATACAAAAAACAATTGAATAAATAAAGATACACCATAGATAGGATGACTTTATAGTGTAAAAATGTCCTTTATCATCTCTGAACTTACTTTTATAATCACCAAAATTCCATCAGGAACTCAAAGTTTAAGGAAATTTGATAAACATAAAATATATAAGGAAAACTAAATTTTGAAATAGTTAAATCAATTTTGAAAATCAAGAGAGAAAAATTTGCCCTGCCAGATTACGACATCATTACTACATAGCGATAAAAGTGTATGATAATAGTACAACAACAAATAAACAGTGCAACAGAATATAGAACTCAGAAGCAGACCCATGGGACCACAATATTTGTAAAAGTGGAACCATAAATCAATGAGAAAAATATAAAGTATTTAGAAGATGGTATTGGGGAAACTGGCTTAGTTTGTGAAGGAAAAATGAAATTGGATTTCCCATATTCACCGTAAACAAAGATGAACTCCAGATGGATTAAAGACCTACATTTGAATAGTTGAAAATAAAATGTAGGAGAATATTTTTCGGCATGCAGAGTAAGGATTGACTTCATAAAACCAGACTGCAAAAGCATGAACCTTAAAACAAAAGACTGGGAGGTTTGACTACATTGCAATTTCAGTTTCTCTTCAATGAATACCATAGGAAAAAAAAAAAAAACAGTGACAAATTGGGGAGAATGTATACACGTTGTGTGCTCAAAAGTGACTAGAGAATAATATCTAAAATATATAAGGAACTTTTGCAGGTCAACAGAAAAAGTCAAAAATTCAATATAAACACGAGAACAGGATAGGAATAGGCAATTCATAGCAGGGAAAGCCAGATGGCAAGTGAGCTTGAGCATTTCACTAGCAGTGAGAGAATAGAAATATAAGCAGTATGATACACACTCTAAACATTGGTATTATTTAAACACCAGTTTGGGGATGGGAGAGTCCTGATGTATAGTGTTTGCTAGTGTCCATAGTGCAAATGCTCTCCCCCTGCCGATTTCAGGCTCCCAGTGTGAGGTCACTGATCAAGGAGTTGGGAAGAAATGCGTCCAAATTATTCTCACGAGACAGCTCCAACAGACACCACTGCTTTACCCACTCACTAGCTAGGCAAAAATAAAATGATAATCTCAAATATTGGCTTCTGTATTGAGAAATGAGAATCCTCGTGTACTGCTGATTGGAACTTAAACATTTTGTAGAGCAATCTGGCAGTATTCAGTGAAAAAACATTATCTACGTGGTTTATGACTTGGCAATCACCCTCCCAAATATGTGTCCTATAAGAACCTTCTTCATGTGGCCTCTAGGAAGCCAGTCTCTCATTTACTAGGTAATGCGATCTAGTCTATGGCTTTAATTACCATCTCTATTTTTATGATCGCAAAATTTCCATCTCCAACCATGAATTTCAGACATACATGCATCTGCCAACTCAACATCTAATTTATAGTGTAAAGTAAGCATCCCAAACATAACATATTTGAAATAGGATCTTTCCCCATAGCTTTCACATGTCAAAAATGACAATTTGATTCTTCTGTTCACTCACTGGAGTCATCCTTCCTTTCATTATTCTGGATTCCCCAAACCAAAGTTCTATTCCCCCTTTAAAATTCATGGCATCAACCTGGCTGTTACGGCTCAGTGGATAGGTGCTGGGGGGGTAAACCCAAATGTTGCTGGTTCGATTCCCAGTCAGGGCACATAACCAGGTTGCAAGCCAGGTCTCCAGCCAAGTCCTTAGCTGGAGGCAGGTGAAAGGCAACCATACGTTGATGCTTCTCTTCCTTTCTTCCTCCCTCCCTGCCCTTCTCTCTAAAGATGATGAATAAAGTCTTTAAAAAAATTGTTTTAATAAAATTTATGACATCATTGGTAAAGACCTTCGTTGATACCACTGAAATCCCTATAACTCAATCACCATTGGAGACCCCAGAAATTCCTTCTGCTGTCACTTGGGTTTGCTTTCCTCTGACCCATCGCCTTTGCTCTCCCAAGGCTTCCAAAGGAGTTGCCTGCTGTAGCGGACCACAGACCAAAGACCTCACTAGCCTTACATTCTGACTCTGTGGTTCCCACCCCTGGTTCAACATTGGACCTTCCCAGATGGCTTCCTCAAAGTAAACCCTGCAGACTCCCTCTAAAATCCTAACTTGTCTGATCTAATTTAGATTCATGTTATGCAATACACTTATTCTCTTTCTTTGGTCTACTTCTCAAGAAGACACTAACATGAATGTCCAAAACCAATTTGTTCTATGTGAGGAGCAGCTTCTGAATCCTCCAGTTGGTACCATTGTCAATACCACATGACACAACCACTTGTAAAAGTCTTCTTTATAGGCCAATATGAAGGAAGAAGGCGCAAAGGGAATATATCATGGTATCAGGATCAAAATTGCCACTGCTGTATGAGAATTAGGTTTTCACACTGGCCACCCAAATTTTTGACCACCAAAACACCTTCAGAAACATCTCTGGCACACAAAATGGTGTCAAGCCAGTGTCCACTACAATGTTGGTTAAGTATAGAGGACTGTCACAAACAACACCATGGAGATGCAGTCAGCCAAGTCAGGAACTACTACAGGGCAACTACTACAGGGCAAATAATCCAATTTCTATAACCCAAAAATAGCTAAAGGAAACTGGTGTAGATCTAAAGAGACATAAGAGCTCTGTCTGCAACCTATAATGGGTAGACCCTGTTTGGATCCGGTCTCAAAGAAAGATTAAAAAAAAAAATCTCGGAGTCCTGGCTGGTGGCTCAGTGTATAAAGCGCCAGCCTGTTAACCCAAAGGTCACTGGTTCGATTCCCCAGCCAAGACACATAACCAGGTTGCAAGCCAGGCCTCCAGCCATGTCTGTGGCTGGAGGCAGGTGAAAGGCAACCATACAATGATCTCTCTCTCCCTCTCTGCTTATCTCCCTTCCCCTGTTTCTAAAAATAATAAATAAAATCTTTTTAAAAATTTCTTGGGATAATTGAAGGAAATTAATGAAGAAATTTTTGTTAGTTTTATTAGGTATCATAATGACATTGGGATCATGTTACTGTTTTGTTTTTTTTTTAATAGTCCTTAGGTGATTGAGATTCCTACTGAAGTATTAATGATAAAATGTTCAACCTCTGGGATTTGCTTTAAAGTGCTGTATTCAAAATAAATGTGTGGCCCTGGCTGGTGTGGCTCAGTGGATTGGCACTGGCCTGCAAACCCAAGGTCGCTAGTTCCATTCCCCAGTCAGGGCACATAACCAGGTTGCAAGCCAGGTCTCCAGCCAGGTCCGTAGCTGAAGGCAGGTGAAAGGCAACCGTACATTGATGCTTTTCTCCCTTTCTTCCTCCCTCCCTGACCTTCTCTCTAAAAATAATGTTTAAAATCTTTTTTAAAAAATCATATAAAAATAAAAATAAATGTGTGATGGGAATGTAAGTTGGTCCATCCACTGTGGCAAACAATATGGCATTTCCTCAAAATCTTAAAATAGATGTACCATACAACCCAGCATTTCCACTGCTGGTCTATACTCAAGGAAACTAAAACAAGGTTCCAGGGAAAGGTGTGCCTTCTCATGTTTATCAAGCCTTATCCACAACAGCCAAGATGCGTAAACAATCCAAACACCCCTCGATGGGTGAATGGATAAAAAAGATGTGTTACTTGGACTGGCATACTTCATATTATTGTACTTCACAGATGTTGCTTTTTTTTTCTTTTTTGCAAATTGAAGGCAAGAACCTCTTCCAGCAAAAATATTATGACTTGCTTGATTGCTACACTCACTTTATTGTGGTGTCTGGCACGAAACCCACACTATCTCTGAGGTATGCCTGTACACAATGGATTATTATTCAGCATGAGAAAGAAGGATATTCTTCCATTTGCAACAACATTTTGCTAAATAAGAGAAGCCAGGGAAAGACAAATACTGTATAATGTCACTTATATATAGAATCTAAGAAAGTTAACCCTGTAAAAGAAAAAAAAAACCTCAGAGAATAAAATGGTACTTACCAGGGGATTGGTGGAGGTAAGGGATGGGGGCAGAATAAAAGTGATGGTATTTAAGGGTATAAACTTGAATGAGTATAAAATAGGCCATAGAATTCCAATGTGCAATATAGAAAATAACATTGTACTATAATTATGCAATGTCATAAATATCATTGCATCAGCAATCGTATTGCAATACATTTAGGAATTTTTCAAAGCAACATACTGTATACCTTAACTAAGACAATGTTACACGTCAAATTTATTTGATCAGAAAGTGTGTGTGCAGTAGGAGGGATGAAAAAGAATGATAAAATATTAATAGCTATTAGAGCTAAATGATGTGTATATTATCCTTTCTTCTTTTGCATAAATTTGGATTTTTTTCATAATGAAATGTTTTAAAAGAAAAGGCTAAAGAGGAAATTTAGTCTACGCCTGTCACTGCTGTATCCTTGGTATCTAGAACAGTATCTGGAGCATAGTACAAATTCGATAACTATTTGTTGGTCGAATAGGTTGATCCTTTAAGACGCCAGTCTCTAAAGAGAGACTATTACAGCCAAGGAACTTAGAAATCACAGAAGTTGCCTTTCGCATGTGCAGGCACACATGTGAAAATGGGAAGCGTTCATACATCCCCACAACTCTGCCAACTTGTCTTTCAGCAGCTGTGGGCAAAACCAATTCAGTTTCCTCCCTGTTCACTGTAGCCCATCAGTTGCTTTAATAACATCTTGATTCGGGGCTGAGAGAATGACAGACCCAGAGATCAGCTTGCATCATGCCACCAACAAATCAAATGGCTCATCTAACCAAGTAAGCCACTGACAGACCAATTAGCTCATCCTGAGTTGTGAGAAAGTCTCTTTTGTGACAAAACCAGCAGTGATAATAAGATCCGTTTTGATACATTTCATCTCACCAGGTGTGCACCAGCAGGGAAACAGTTCAGGTTAAAAATAAATGTTAATTTCTTTTGTCGATTCACATTGGGGTTCAACCCAAGGAGAATAAGTTATAGTCTCTCTTTTAATGGCCCATTGAACTCTATTACAAAATATCTTCATCATCATTAAGGTCATCGCAACTATAAGGTACTGAATGACACTTTGAAAGGCAACCGAATTGCACGTTGGTCCATCTAATCACCAGAAGCACACCGGGAGCCGACGAGCTGAAGGGCAGTGTTGTTACCGCAGGCCAGAAGCAAAGGGAGGCATGTCTCACCTGCTAACCCAGCATCCTGAGCCCGGTCCAATAATACTGCAGCTATTTCAGCATCACAAGAATCGTGATGTTACATGGGAAGAGGAAAGTCCTTGGAATTCTATGTGTCCTTTCCACTGTCTGGGAAGGAAAGACTTTGAAATTGTGTTTATATCCCAAGGCTCAAAAGGTGGGAAAGGGCCCATCTTGCCTAAAGGAAGAAACCCATTAACACCCTTAGATATCCATGCCCCAGTCCTGGAAAGCCAACACTACCTTTACCTGTCAATCAATATGTAAGTTTTTCACCCCCATCCAGCTAACTATGTAAGTCCTCAGAACAAAGGACTCGCTCTCTTGGTGTCCTTGGCCCTCTGGCCCCTGGGGCTCCCTGCCCCCAGCCTCTGGTCACACTAGGGCAAGCTTGTCACCCGGCTTTTGGCTACCCTTGTTTTTACTCTCCCATTCATTAATAAACCTTGTGTGCATGCTAATAGGCTTGCTGATCTGTAATTCTTTACTGCACTGGTGCAAAGAACCCAAGTTTCTCTGAAAACAGTATGGAGACTGGCACAGTGTAGGATTCATTCCTTGTTTCTGGTGGAAAAAAAAAGGTCGGGGGAGACTCAGGGCTATAATTGTGGGCAACCTGAGTTGGCATCTCAGAATCATCTCTCCCTAACTCTGTAACCCGGCCAAATCACTTATGCTCTCAGAGCCTTAGTTTGCTCCTTTGTAAAATGAGACAAAGAATATCTGCTTCCAAGTTTTGTCATGAGCTCTAGGTCTGTCTCAATAAACAGCTGGGTTAGAACTACAGTGTGTGGTCATGAGAAAAGAACATGAACCACCTGCCAAGGGGGTAGTGTCAGTACTAGGGATTTCCCAAGGGGCACATTCATTGCAGGATGGGCTAATCAAGGAAGGCTTCCAGGAAGAGACATTTTGAGCCAAGTGGAGAGGATAATGAGGTCCGGTTACATAAATGAAGAACTAGCATTTACTGAGTACTTTGGATGTGCTGTGTGCTGTGCTAAACATTTTCATGATTTATTTTACTCCTGATGAAGAAATATCATTTTAGTTTCATTTCCAGGAGGAGAAATCAAGGCACACAGTAGTTAGGTAACTTGTCCATAAGCACACAGTAGGCAGCAGAACCAAAACTTGGACCTAGCAGTCTAGTTCAAAGGATTAAACTCTTAATCATGACACTTTGCAAAAGGAATAAAGGCTTGGAGGCAAAATAAATAAATAACTAAAAAGCTAAATGTGTGTTGGGAAGAGAGTAAAGAGTCTAACTGGGGCAGAGTCTATGGGGCAGACTGGAACGTGGACCAGAAATGGCTTCACTTATCTTGTGGGGAAAAGACCCCACGAGTTTCTAAAGACGATAGAACTAAGGGATCTGTCAGTACTACTCAAAATGGAAACTCTTGACTAACTCTTGCCCCATACCTGTTATGCTCTCTTAAAAGCCTGAAACAAAAGCATATTTTAAAATTCAAGCATCTTAAAGAGAAAGTTAGCAACTAAAAAGATAGTCGCCTTGAAAGTCTTAGCCTTTATCAACTCGATTTAAACAAATATTTTTAAAATAGCGCTTGATTTTTCCAGAGACAGCTTAGTTTCTATATTTAGTGTGTGCTCAATAGTGACTCGCATTGGAAATGAAGTTGAGACAAATTACACAGATGCCCTTGGAGGATGGAAATCTATTGTTTCTGCCTTTCCCATCACACCTCAGTAACCACTCTCCAGCATAATTGTAATACCTAACGGTCCTCACATTAACCACTTGGTTATTCTATAACAATGTATTAATATAATAATCTTTTGGATATGTGCCCATTGCACAAAAAAGCACAGTGCCAGCAAAAGAGCACCAGCTACTCAGAGAGCTTCCTTGGCGCTGTCCATCCACAAGGTGCTGATGAGCTTGCTGCGGGCCCCCTGAGCTCCACGCCTCTTGTCACCATCATTTCTATGTCTCCAACCCTGCCCAGGCCCTAACTCAGAGCAGCAAGCAAAGTTCTGCTTGTCAAGTGGGGCACCACACACCTATGAAGAAGTTGCATTTTCACCAATGCAGAAGAGTTGTTGCCAATAACAATAGCCTGACATCTTTGCAAGCAATACCTAGTGACATCATGGACACTGGTCAAGGTTGGGTCTCAGGTGCATCTAAGAATGGCCACCCTTAGTGCTCTAGTCCACATAGTCCTCAGCTAGAAGAAGGAGGAGGAAGAGGAGGAGGAGGAGGAGAAGGAGGAGAAGGAGGAGGAGGAGGAATGGGGGGGAGGAGAAGGAGAAGAACTTAAATTGTTCTTTGGAAAAAGAGAGAAGAAAAAATATGCAAGGGAGAGGAAGAAACATGAGCAGCAGTGGACCAGAGACAGGAGTGACACATGCGGTGATCTCGTAGCCTTTTAGAGGGAACATCTTGAGATCCCAGCCAATGAGCCTAGATTTGATGCAGAGTGTGCAGGAGAGTGCGGGGTAAGGTGCTAAGGTCCTGAACTGAGTGGGGAATCAACAGGTGGAATGAATGAGAGATTTCTCAGAGGAAAAGAAAGCTTTGAGCCCAAGTCACTGTGAGAATCCAATGTTCTGAACCCAAGTCATTGTGAGACGGACCATACAGCCAAGGAGATGAAGTACATGGCTGTCCTTATAGTTGGGGGGTGGCCTGAACTCAAGGTGGTGGCTTTAGGATTGGGAAAGAGTTGCATGGAGAGATATTATGGAGAAGGCAATAACTGAAGTTCTGAAGGTGAATATGCCCTTTAACTATGAAACTTGAAAATTTCTGTAGTGTCAATCGGCGACCTGAAAAAGCCATTACAGGTACTCTAGAAAAGCTTCTTGATGTTAACTCAGACCAAGGGGGAAAACCTGTATTTAATGCACCCTTTGTTCTTCCATTAGCAATGAGTAAAGCAATGGAATTTGTATGCCCCTCCCCACCCCAACCCCCAGAGAGACTGCATAGGGTTCTCTTGCCCACAGGAAATGACAGAGCTCTTCAAAGAGAAGTTCAAAGCAGCCAGTCATGGAGGGGCCTGGGGAGGGGCTCAGGTCAGCTTCCCTTGAGGTCTGTGTTGCTATTTTGACCTCCCCTTAAGGTTTTCTTTTTCCTGGGGTGTGTACACAAAATTCCACTCTTGTAGCAAAAGAAAAAGGGGCACCTTATTTGGTAGCTTTTTCCCAGAAGGGCAGTTTTTCTCTTTAGAAACACCCCCTGGCATGAGCCTATAATTCTGCTTCAAAGAAGCAAATGGTTCAGAATATCTGTCTTGAGGTGTAAGTGAAACCCAACCCAATGGTCCTAAAAGAACCAGACCCAAATGATCTGCTTAGAAATTCAACTCAGCACTTTAGCAAGTTATGATTGCTTACTCTGACACTCTTCGAGATGTTTCCACCTCTGCCCATGTGATAAATAAAACCCTTCCTTTCACCACCATCCCCACCTCTGCAACCCTGGGCAGGCCATTCCTTCTACTCAGACTTTGCTTCTAATCTACTTTCACTTCCCCAATCCTACTTCTCTTCCAGAGCTTTCCTGTTTCTCCCCCTCTTGTTTGGAGATAACTCCCTAACTACTGCAAACCACATTAATTTCTCCCTTTCACTAAGAAAGGACACATTTAAAAACTCAAGTGTTTACTATACTGACCAGGGATAGAGGGGTTTATAGAAATTCTCCATACTGTCTACTCAGCTTAATGTGAACCTAAAACTGTTCTTATAAATAAAACAAATGAATTAACATAGGCATTTTGAAATGATGAAAGAAAACTTTGTATTACTATGATTTGAGAAGCTGACAGAAGGCAGTAACTAAATGGTGAATTATCTGGATGTGAAAGGAAAATTTAAAAATAAAAATAAATAAAAATAAAAATAAATAAAGTCACAAACATTAACTCAAAATGGATCATAAACATAAATGTAAAATACAAAACAATAAAATTTGTAGACGATAACCAAGGAGAAAATCTAGGTGACCTTGAATTTAGTAATGACTTTTAAATATAACACCAAATACATAATCCATGAAATAAAAAACCTAACAAATTGGATTTTATTAGAATTTTAAACTTCTGCTCTACAAAAAACCCTGTTAAGAGAATGAAAAGACAGATGGAGGACTTGGATCCAAACTATATGAGGTCTGTCCAGAAAGTATCAAGCCAGTATCAATATAATTAAACCAGTTTGCATGCTCAATATTTTTGGGCCAGACCTTGTAAAAAGAATGCCCAGAATTCAACAATAAGAAAATAACCCAACCAGGGAAATGGGCAAAAGATCTAAACAGATCTCACCAAAGAAGATACTGTTATAGATGGCAAGTAAGCATATGAAAAGATGCTCAACATTATATGCTATTAGCAAATGACAAATTTAAGCAACAATAAGATACCACTAAAGACCTATTGAAATGGCTCAAATCAGAAACATTAACAATTCCAAATTCTGGCAAGGATATGGAACAACAGAAACTTGTATATTGCTGGTATGAGAGGAATGAAAAATGGTACCAGCCACTTTGGAACAGAGTCTTACAAGTATAATCTTAGCAATCTTACTCCTAGGTATTTACCCAAGTAATTTTAAAACATATCCACACTAAAACCTGCACATGTATGTTTATAGCAACTTATTCATAATTCCCCAAAACTGAAAATAACCAAAATGTTTAATAAGTGAATAGATAAACCAATTGTGGTATATCTATGCACTGGAATATTATTCAGCAACGAAAAGTAATGATCTTTGAAGCCATGAAAAGACTTAGAGGAACCTTAAATATATATGTATTGTTAAGCAAAAGAAGTCAGTCTGAAAGCCTACATGATTTCCAACTATATGGCATTCTGGAAAAGGCAAAACTAGAGACAGTGAAAAGATCAGGAGTTGCCAGGGGCTTGAAGGGAGGGAGAGAAATAAATAGGTGGGGCACAGAGGATTTCTAGGGCAGTGAAAATACTATGTGTGTGACGTGGAGTTATGCATTTGTCAAAACCCATAGAATATTCAACACAAAGGTGAATCCTAATATAGACTATGGACTTCAATTAGTAATGTATCAATATCAGTTCATCAGTTGCAAAAAGAAAAAAGGTGACTTGTGAAGCATTTTTAACACTCCTTTCAGGTTTTTAACACTGAACTGATGTAAAATATGACTAAATTGCCTCAGGGTATGTATGTTCCATTACTAAAGTCCATGTTCACTGGTCTTAAATAATAATATGTTTTGTTTAGGATGCCCACCTGTCCCTTAGCAGGAATGAGGTCCCATCAGAGGCCTGGGTGGGCACAAAATTCAGTATGATAATGAAACTTACCCAAATCATGTCACTGTCTCCTCAGCATCACCCAGAACTTTTTCTTTTTCAGTTCCTCTTGGGTCTTCCAAGAGGAAGAACAAGAACACCAAGTGTTTAGAGTGTTGGCTGGGAGTGTAAGGAAATGGCTGTTTTCATAATGGGCTCCTTTGAGACCATAGGCAGATCTCAATTACAGAAAGCCAGGGTGGTGGGAGCAGGCTTTGACTTGCCTCCCGCTGTGGGTGGTGGAGTCTGTGCAGGCCCCAGCCAGCTTCCCTGCAGGCACCAACTACAAAATAATGACACTGCCTGCATTGCTATGGAAACCAGATTTAAAGGGCCAGCACCATTGGTTAAGACCCTTAACCAATCTTTCAGCACAGCCTGGTCCTGTACTTCCCAGCAAAGAAGAATCCCAGGGAGCTGAAGAGACTCTCCCAAAGGGAGGCCCGCTTCTCCCTCCCTCCAAGCTCCCACCCAGGGCTCTGAATGGCAGGATCTGCCCCCTGGGGCACTGAGGGAGATGGAGAGGTATGCAGGCTGGGTCTGGAGGGCCAAGCAGAAGTTACTCAACACAACCTGCAAGTCATACCTTGCCCCAATTGGTCATGAGGTTCTAATTCAGACTGGGCCTCCTCAGAAGTTAAAAAATGTGTTTGCTCCACCAACAAGTGTTGTTAGCTCTGCTTCCTGATAGAAAGAGAACATTTTGAAGAGAAATTTGAATGGATTTCATCACAACTTCTGATAAGACATTGTGTTGACCTTATGCACTGCAGCCACAGATCAGATAACTTGGAAGGCAGCGCATAATGACTTCGTGGTCAGTCTCAAGATTTTGCTGTCACCTGGCTGCCTGTAATTATTGGAGCCAGGACAAATTTCACAGTCACTGACTCAAGTGTGCAAAAACGTCATTTTCTCTATTCTCCCGTAATTGAGTGCAATTTCTGTCTTGGGCTTCCATTCTGCCTCAGAGCACAGAAAATTTAATCTAGTCACTCTCAGATAAACTCATCCAAATTTAGTCATAGTCAATTCAAGCGTATAATTCAGTCACAATTAAGGTTAAAACTCTCTCTTTTCTCCCTCTCTTTCTCTTCCCTGGAATTGAATCTTAGTTCTCACTCACCTGAGGACCCACTTCGTGGTCTTAATCTGTCCTGTCAATCTCTGAGCCTGATCTATGCTCCCTTGAAAGGTGACCTGGGTGATGTGTTGGTCCCAAGGGGGTTCTCACTGGTCCTCTCCATGGCGAGGGCAACTGCAGCCTCACCAGGTTCTCATGCCTCACCTGGGCTGACCCCTGGCTCTCTCTCTTTCTCTGCTAAATTGTATTCTCCATGGAAGCCTTTGGGCCATGGTGGTGGCCCTCTTCTGCCCTTCAGACCTGTGGGAAACTGGGGCAGACAACCTCTCATCCCTACGTACCTAGACATGCCACACCACCATTCTGAGTCTGCTACATCAGGGTGACATGAGGCATTTCTCCCCAAGGCTTGCTGGCTCGCTCTCTCCCCCGACTTAGAATATGACCCAGGAATGGGGGCACAAGCATGTCATCTCTCAGGATCCTCCAGGTGAAGTCTTGGGATCCAAGGTGGGGTACAGAGGGCCCCACGCTCTTACACAACCCTGTGGCTTCTCTTCAAACTCTGTCCCATTCCTGGCTCAGGGCATGTTTCTTAACTAGTGGGGAGGGGGCACAGGTGGGAGATTGTTCTGTTCTGTCTCCTCCAAGTCAGTTGAAGGACTGTCTGTCTTATAACCAGGTGGAGCCTTTGAATTAAGCAGCCAATGATCACTGACTTGCCCTCAGGTGTCTCCACTGCAGGGTGTTCCAGCATGGCTGAGAGGAAAGGGACTTGTAAGCGCTCCCGAAACCTGAGAGTGTGAGGGGACGGGAGGGCACAACCACTAGCATTCCATCTGGTGTCCCAGTCTGCCACATACAGGCTGGCCTACTTCCACTTGTTATTTTACCTGGACAAGTACAACTCATTTCACTTCATGACTGAAATTAGCTCAGAAGAAAATGCTAATGAGATTGTTCTAAAACTATTCTGGGGAAATAGTTACTTGTTGAAATCCCTGGTTATGACCACCCCCAACACCCCAGCACCCCAAGTCCCCATCTCCCTGTTCTGACTCTTCCCTTGAATATGTAAATTACTGAAGGATGGTGATTTACATCGTCTCTTTACTGAATAATCTCACTCCTTATCCTATGACCCTAAGGCTCATCTCTGACACATGCCCAAGTATTTTCAAGTCATCCCATTAGTTGGTGATCAGTGGCCCCAAAGAACCTAGTATTGCATGTCAGCCAGTTAACATTCATTTTGAGAATTCTTTAAAACTATAACCAGCCTCAGAGCCTCCTAAGAGAAGCCATGATTTCCAGTTGCCCTTCTTGACATGTGGCCACAACCAATTTCAGAGACAAAGCTCAAATGGGTCATGTTCCCCCATTTCATGGGGGCTCAACTTTTTTAAATGGTAACTTCCAGAAATAATAATAACTACATAAATATAATTTGTCCCAAAAGATCATAAACAAAATTCAAAGGCAAAAGGAAAACTTAAAAAAAAAAATATTGACCACGTAGCAATGTACATGACCAGTTAAAATGTTAATATCCTGAAAATTAACAAAACATAGATAAATGCCCCAATTTTAAAAACAAATGAAGAGGTACAAGTAAACCCTGAATGAAAATATGAAAATATGCAAATGCTCAATAAACAAAGAATATAATTTTTAAAGTAGGCAAACTTTTTAATAAATTTATGAATGCAAATTAAAATAAGATGCCATTTTTCCCTTTCAAAGCCAAAGATCTTCTCTAAAGAATATCCAATGCTGGCAAAATTGGCTCTAAAGGAGCTACATTTTCACAGGGCTGCTGGAAATGTAAACCGGTAGAGTCTTTCTGGAGAGTCATCTCACAATTTGTCCCAAAGCTTTAAAAATATTTATATTGCGAGGGAGCATAATTCCCAAGTGTGGTCACTCACAGAATGTGCAAAGAGCACAGAAGAGAAAGGTGGGCGAATAACCTCGCACTCAGCAACCTCACACACACACTACGTCAGCCACGTGATCAAGGTCAACCCCAATAGTCATAAATCAGGTCGATAGTATATGCTCTTAATAAAATGTAATAAAAATGCTACATTACCTCTGCGACCTTTCTCTCAAAAACCCATCACCCCAATCTAATCATAAGAAACATATCAGACAAATCCTATTTGAGGGGCAACCTACAATATGACCAGCAATTCTCAAAACTCTCAAGGTCATCAAAAACAAAGCCAGCCTGAGAAACTGTCATAGGCAAGAAGAGCCTAAAGTATCCTGATGACTAAATGTAATGCGTTGTTACAGGCTGGGTCCTGAAAGAGAAAAATATCAGGTAAAAATTAATGAAATCCGAATAAAGGGTGGACTTCAGTGAAATTATATATCAATATTGGTTCATTAATTATATCAAATACTAATGTTAAGATGTTAATAACAGGGGAAACTGGGTAGGGGATGAGCAATTCTGCATGGATTATTCTAAGGTATATGACAGTAACCAGCTTAATTTTTTTAATGAGGGTTAATGATTCCCCTCAGCAAAGCAGGGGAAGCCAGCTAGTGAAATGGTATCTGGAACACAATGCCTGGAACACAAACACTACCTCCCTCCTCCTGCCAGTTCACTGCAGTGGTGGCTTGCTTGTTGCCTGGTCACCCTGCATCTGGACCAGGGAATTGTGCTGCAAAGAGCATCCCCTAAGATCTGACCAGGGATGCCCTTGGCTTTGACTAGTGACAATTTTTTCTTAACTTTTATGGTTCAGGAGAGCTCACTGGTAAAGCTGATAGAATTTGAGAGACAAGTCCTTTGTTTCATGTTGCTTAAATGGCCTAGTTTGGGCTCAAAATTGATGCCCTATTAGAATCATCTTTAGCTGACCAGTTAGTTCAGGGCCACATCTAGAAAACAGGGGTGGGATTTATTTAACATGCTGAAAGGCATGACAAGCTCTTAGGAAATTAATGTTTACAAAGTTACGTTTTGGATGTCATGTTTTCGCCTAAGATATGTCCAGATCTTCTTTTTTTGTAGTGACCTTTTGAACATGGACCTTAATTGTTTTCTCCTTGACTATGAACTACATTACATAGAGACTAGCATCTAGAAGAACAGAATGTATAGAATAAGAAAGTATATAGCTTCTAAGATGAGGAGAGAGTGGGCTGCTCCTTGCTTACTCTTGACTTGCTCGCTCTGGAAGAAGTCAGCTGCCCTGTTAGCTGGACACACAAGTAGCCTCATGGGGAAGCCCAGGTGATGAGGCCTGAGGCCTCCAGCAACTCCCAGCAAAGCATCAAGGCCTCTGCCAATAGCCAGGAGAATGCTCTACCTTGGAAGCAAATCAACCAGCCCCAGTCAAGCCTTCAGGTGACTGTAGCCTCATGAAAGACTCTTAGCTACCACCACCTAGGGAGTCCCTCCCAGATTCATGACCCATAGAAACAGGTTTCATAATGAGATAATGTTTGCAGTTTTAATCAGCTAAACTTGGGAGTAAGTTGTAATGTAATAATAGACAACGAATACAGGGGCTCTCTTAGGCACAAAGTAAAGCATACAACACTGCATCTTAGTTAAGTGTATGAGTGTGTGTGTGTGTGTGTGTTCACATACACTCTTAGGTGTACAACTCAAGGACTTTTTCCTTTATATACCCATGTAACCACTACCCAGGTTAAGATATAGAACATTTTCATTATTCTAAGAAATTCCCTCATGCCCATATCCACTGAATAACTCTTCCCAGAGACAGCCACTTTTCTGAGTCCTATGACTAGACATTAGTTCTGTGTGTTCTTGAACTTCATATAAATGCAGTCATTCAGTATGTGTTATGTCTGCCTTTTATTCACTCCGCGTAATAAATTTTGAATTTATGTTGTCACATGTCTCAGTAGTTTCTTCCTTTTATTACTGGGAAGTAGTTTGTTGTACAATTATGCCAAATTTATTTCCCTGTTGACAGACATTTGAATTATTTCCAATTTGAGACTACTATCAATAACGCTGATATGAATATTGTCATCCCAGTCCCTTTTGTGGACTTACATATTCAATAGTCTTTGGGAAGTTCTTAGGAGCGGAACTGATGGGTCATAAAGTGGGTGTATGTTTAACTGTCAAACCATTTTCTGAAGCAGTTGGGTCATTTTACATCTCCATTCACAGTTATATTTTTTCCATTTGAAGTAGCCCTAGCTTGAAAAGAAAGAAAAACAAAAGTCAGTCTTAATGGAAAAATAAGTAGCAATGAATAAAGAGCTCCCTAACTTATTTGGAAGAGGCAAGAAACCCAGCCTACCAGGCATTGAATCATCTGACAGCTAAACCTACTGGCAAGTACTTTTATTTTGATCATTGGTTTGGAAATCATTTAAGCCACTAAGATCAAAGGTGTTCGCAAACATGATTGGAGCAGGGACCCAAATCCTGAGAGGAGAAGTATTTACATAAAGAACCCTCCTGTTACATGGAAGAGAAAAGAATCTTTCCTCCCCATGCTCTGGTTTACTGGGCCAGCCCAGCGTGCTGACAAATGAAACAACTTCTGGATGCCTAGCCCAGGCACTGAGTCAGTGACGGGTTTCTCCAAGTTCCGTTTGCAGTAAACAGATCGGAGAACTTGATTAGCAGTAACTCTGGGACACCGGGCTCCCGGGGCAGGCCCAGTTGCCCGTCTCTGGTGCACTCCCAGCAGGCAAGTAATTTCCAAGTCCTTTGTGGCTCTGAAACTGTCGGGAGACCCACAGGGTTCTTTTCTTCCATTATACAGAGCTCAGTAAGAGAAAAGGAAAACTATACAGCCAGAGTACCAACTCCAATCTCAGCGACTTCAGGAGGTGCTCCGTGAATTTTTTTTCTATTAGGAAACAAAGATTGCTGCAAGCTTAGGTCCAAAGTATGGGAAACGGTTACGTAAAAGCTCCTCTCCCTCCTGCGGTCAGTGGGAGTGTGGTTGAAAAGCAGAGGCGTGACCCCGTGAGGCCTGGGAAAATCCTCACCCGCAGCGTGCTGAGCAGACGGCCATTCTGCTCAGACACAGAACAGCAAAAGCCCTGGATCCCAGGGACCCAATCCCACCAGGAGGCAATTATTTCCAGACAACTCTGGAAAGACAGGGGCTTGGTCCTGGACAAACTAACAAATTTTCTTATGACTGTTATTATTCTAAGAGGCCTAGGAGCCAGGAGGAGAGGAATAAGAAATTCCTTTTTCTTTTTTTACCTGAGTACCTACCACTTGCCAGCACTTAATCATGGATCTACCTCATCCCCACAACAGCCCCATGAAGCAGGTATGTGGTCTCCACGGCAGAGACGCTCTGCCCCAAGGAAGTTAAAAATCTGGTGTGAGTTCCTCAACCAAAAGGAGGAGTGAGGATTTCAACCTGAGTCTCCCTGCTCCCCCTCCTTACGTTACTAACAGCCCATAAAGGTTCAAAGGAGTTTTTAAATGAGCAGCTGCTACCCTTAGCCACGGGGTGAAGGGTAGGGAAATACACCTGAAAAGGAAAATACACTTTTACCTGAAATTCTACTCTTGATGACCCAATGGCTCTCCGCTGCCCAGCCCTAGCTGGGAGAAAGTCTTAACAGAAAGCCTCAGTCTGTGAGTGCGATGCCTCTCACAGCCTCCATGGTCCACAGGGATGGGTGGTGAGCCCTACATGGTGGGAACTTTTTCTGCTCTCCCCTCCAAACAGGGAGAATGGCTTCCCTGCTATCCAACCCGCTTCTCTAGTGCCAAGGAAATGCCACCTTGCCTTCTTTATTCACCGTCTCATTTTGACACATTCTCCAGCCCTAGAGTCAGGGTGTTTTTCTAAGCCACCCCAACAGGCACCTGATTCAAAGCTCCACCTGCCATGACTTCCGTTACTGTCTAGTGTGGGGTTTGGGGTCTTCTTGATAATAGCAGCGGGGAGCACAGTAATCTGTTTTGCTCTTATTGAACTTCAGAGGTCACTTCTCTGCCAGGAATGTCACCCGGGAGCCCTTGCTTCTTTTCCACAAATGTATTTCTTCCACAGCCTTTTGCACTGACGGCTCATTTCTCTAGGTTTCACATGGTAGGCATCTGAACAGAATTAAAAGCGTAAGCACGTGCAAAAATAATCCACTTCCCAAGATAGTAAATGCTGAGAAGTTCTATATTAGAACTCACTGAGTGCTGACTGGCTGGGGCATGATTAACCTAATAGGATTAACGTTCCACTTGCCGTCCACATCTGTCAGGACAGGAGGGAAGCACAGGCCCCTAATCCATGAGCCTGGGGTCCTTTGCAATCGCCCTGCTGCTCACTAGCAGCAGAGGGTTCAAACTCAGAACAGCCTAGGACAGCGGGCACCCCTGCCACTACACGGTGGGACCAAGGGTGTAAGAAAGCTCATGCCACTCTGGGGACATGGTACCATGGACTTCAAAGGATTCTGGCCTGGAACTTGCCTGGATGAACTTGTAAGACTGCCTTTTAGCGCTATTTCAAACACGAGCCTGTGGAAATCGTAAAGGTTGTGGGTGGGAGATGACTACAGGCTGAAATCATGGGGTGTACACCTTCCCACAGTGGCATTGTTCACAGCGTGGCTAAGAGTAGCATCCAGTTTTTTAAAAAGCCCAAAGCGATTCTGACAGGAAATCAGGGGGACAGTGAAGGATGCTCCATCCCTTCCCTGGTTCAAAGCTCCACCTGCGATGACTCTGGGGTGAACTGGTCCCAGGGACAGAGACCAACAGAGGGGCAGCCAGGTCCCAGATGGACCCAAATCATGGCTGAAGGCAGAGATTCCCCTGCAGGCAAAAAGAAAGACCTGGAAGGACTGATCTCAGAAACTAAAACATCCCTATTCCAACTGAATAATTCACAAAGCCATATGGCTAAGGACGTTCCATTCAAGACACAGAGCTCCCAAGAGTCACAGGGAGCAGCCTTTTCCGGGGAAGAAATTGTGGAAAGTGTTACCCAAGAGACCTCCCTGTGGGAGAGGAAGCCAAAATGCCAGAGGTCACAGCAACAGGATCTTCGAGGCCAGACCACCCTTCTTGCTCATGGGTCTGAAGGCAAAGTGGACTTTCCTGAGCCCCTAGTGAAGGCCCACCAACATGCTTACACCTATCTGCACAGCTGCCTCTCCAAATATGAAGCCGTTCTGAGCCTGGCCCAGCAGGCTGCCCAGACCCAGGAGCTACTGCAGCCCATGGTGGGCTTCCTGTTGCTGCGCTTTGATGAGATCAACCAGCTCTTGGCGGAGATCTGCAAGGACGGAGAGGTGCTCCTCCAGGAAGCTAGGGGGGACCTGGCTTGGCCGCCGAGGAAAGGGGACCCCCAGGAGCAGCCAGATCTCCTGCAACAGCTGCTGCAGCACACGGCCAGCAGGCTGCAGGGGCTCGGTGGCACGGTGGCCTCCCTCACCTGCGGCCTCCTGGAGGGCTCCGGCAGGTCCCTGCACGCCAATGCTAGCCGCCTGGGAAACCAGCTGAGCTTGAAGCGGGGTTTGGATGAACGTCTCCTACGGGCTCTGGGGGAGCTGGGGAGCTTGGCGAGTGGCCACAGTGGCGCTGGGGCTCAGGGTCAACCCCTGTGCTCTGAAGACAGTGGCATTGGTGGGGACAATGAGTCTGTGCACCTGGCGGACAAGCTGGGCAGGCAAGCCAGCTGGGACGTCATTCTGGAGCCTGCGGAGAGGAAGCCAGGGGCTTCACCCCCAGCAGAGGCCAGGCTGCTGGGACACGCCTGGCAGGGCAGCCCAGTCCGGACGGGCCCGGACAGACCCCAGGGCTGCCTGCTCTCGAGGGCTCCAGTGACAAAGGGTCAGCCAGCGGCCCAGGGCAGGGCCAGCGCAGGCCCAGAAAACGCTGCCTCCCAGCCTCCAGGGTCGGGCAACGGCAATTCCTGTGACTCCCCCGGGGCTGGCGTCTCTGCGGAAGCCCACCTTTCCAAAGGCTCCAGGTTGATGGACACTCCATCCTTCAGTGAAGGCGGGGACAGGAGCACAGAGGAGGAGGAAGACAATTTCCGTCCAGGGCCGTGGCCTTCACCCGCTGGCCCACTTCAGGCATACCCCCGGAGGCTTAGGGGCCCGCAAGCCCAGGAAATGGTTCTGAAGGTGCAGAAGGCAATCAGTGAGAGGATCAAGTTTGTCCCTGCGTCCTCTGGGCACCAGGACTGGGCCGAGGAGGAGGAGAGGGCAGAGCTCCCACCAAGACCTAACACGGTCAGCAGCAGCTGGAGGACCCCAGAGAGACAGAGGAGGTCCCAGTCAGAGGGGTGTCTTAAGAGCCCGTTGGAGGAGCCCACCGTCCGGGAACTGCAGCAGGCCCAGAGAGAGCTCAGCCGGCGGCTGCAGGCGGCCAGCTCACGGGATGCCCCACGGCCGGGGCTGCGCCCGGAGCAGGTCCCGCCGCCCAGAGCAGCCTGTCTGAAGCCCCGCAGTGTGGCCCCTCGCAGCCCCATCAGCAAGCTGAAGGCATCGCTGACCAAGAACTTCAGCATTCTGCCAAGTCAGGACAAGAGCATCTTGCAGAAGTGCAGTCCCCACCCCGAGGGCGAGTGGCCCTGGCAGGGGGACGCTGAAAGGTTCCCAGATGCCATCCCATCAGGGAAGAGGGCCAGTGAGGCTCTCAGGGCTGACGGTTGGGATGTCAGGGGTCATCCCACCAGGACATCAGTCAAGAAGCTCATTGAAACGTTCAGTTCCTCCGGGAATCTGCAGCCACTGGGGGAGCCCAAGGACTCTGGCCCAAGCCCCAGCCTCAGGAAGTGGGGGGTCCCCATCATGCCCCCCAGATTTCCCATTTACAGGGGATTTTCCCCTTTGTACTCAAAGCTCCAAATTTCCCCAGCAGCACGCGGAGGATCTGTCACAGGGGACCCAAGCTGGAGGCCCTTAGCCCCTGTCTTTCCCCCTCTGCTGACAGCGTCCATGAGTGAGGACCTCCACGGTGACACAGAGGAGGAGGACCCAGGGCACCTCCCCCCGCCGCCTCTGGAAATCCTTTTGGACAAATCATTCACTTCTCTGGAGGCCCCTGAAAACAGCAAGCCAGCAGGGAGCTCTCCTGAAGGGACCCACCTGCCAGGCCTGGCAGAGACGGGCCCTGCCAGGAGGACATGGGTGTCCCCAAAGCGAAGGGCTTCCGTGAGCCCCACTGACCTGTTACCCACCAGGAGCACTGCCACCCCCACCTTGTCCTGCAGGGCAGGGCCAGGGAGCAGCAAGAGCGGCAGCAACCCTGCAAAGCCGGCCTTGGACCTCAACCACCCCTCGGCCATCAGCCGGAGCCCAGGGGTCGGGGGCAGTGGGACCCAGAATCATGCACGAGTGGACAGGCCTGAGAGCCTGTCCAGGCAGCCCTGGAAGGTAAGCCCCTCACACTACTCCAGCCACACGTTGGGGCAGCACAGGACCTCGGAGCCCAGCCTGCCCAGACCAACTCGGGGGTCACATTCTTCTGAGGCCCCAAGGAAGAGCCAAGAGAAAAGCACCCCACTGGTCAGGAAAGCCTCTCCTACGAGGGCACCCAGAGCAGCCAAGAAGCACCCAAGCCTGCCCTCCTCTCACAGGCCTGCTCAGCCAAGTGTCCCCTCTGTGCATGGGTCCTCCAGCCCCACAATCAGCCCTCTGACGAGCCCCAGGGCCCTAAGCCCCCCAATAGTAAGGAAAGGAACTTCCCCGCCACCCCAGCACAATCTGCCCAGCCCTCCCCCCGAGGACTCACTGGCTCAGCAAGGGACCTCCAATGCTCCTACCCAGTGCACAGAAGCAAGTTCCCCTGCCTCTGGCCCCTCCTCACCCCCTCCAGGGTCCCCAGAGCAGGGACACAAGGAAACAGGAGATTCTGAAGACAGTCAGGCAGCCACAGCCAAAGCATCTGGGAACTCATGTTCCATATTCTGCCCAGCCACCTCCTCTCTGTTTGAAGCTAAGGTGCCGTTCCCAACAGCCTACCCAGTCACCCCATTACTGCCACCTGAAACTGGGGGCCCTCGTGGGACCCCCACAGGATGCTGGAGGAGCAGCTCGGGGCCACGACTAAGAGGGGGCTCACAGCGGGCAACCACTCTGTGTGCCCTCAACCCTCAGCCCTTCGTCAGACGGACAGCATCTGACCGCCAGCTGGGTGTCTGCCTTCACCTGTCTGTCCCAGGTGCCGCCAGCAGTGCTTGTGAACTCCAGCGTGGCCAGAGCAGGTAAGGACAGTCCCTGGGGCCATAGCCTTCAGGTACTGGAGTAGAGCCAATGGGCCCTTAGGATCATATGGGTCAGTAGCTTTCAAATGGTGCTCCCAGAGGAGAGGCAATTGGAAAAAAAGGGTCTAGGAACATTCAGCCTCTCCCCAGCAGCCCCCCAAAACTGAGCGGCTGTGCTTTCATCTGTCACTCACTTCAGGTTCTTGAGATTTTAATTGAAAAGAGGTTCTGCTAGATTAAAAATAAAGTTTTAAACAATCAAGTTCGTTCGGCCACGCTCAGCGCTTTCTCTAACTGTTTAGGTGAAGGGACCTCCTGGTGGTGTCACTGTCACTCTGTCTAGAACCAGCTGCCTCATTTCTGTCATTTCTGTCCTTTGCATATAGGTGGGAGGTTCTCGCACTTGTTGGTCCCAGAACCCACTTAAAGATGATCAAGAACCTCAAAGAGCTTTAACGTATGTGGGTTGGGCCTGCCACTTTTTACTGTGTTAGGAGGTACAATTAAGAAATGTTGGAAACATTAATTTTTAAGAACAAACTTGACCCTATTATATGTTAACATGAATAACATATTCATATGAAAGTGAACTATATTTTCCACAACAAAAGAATTCGGTGACACGTAGCCCTGTCTTACATGTCTGCCAACCTCTTCAGTGCTTCACAGAGAAGACAGTCAGGGTCCAGGGTCTGTTTCTGCAGTCAATCTGCTGAGATGTCACTCATCACGCAGACAGGGAAATGCCACTCTATGCTCATGGGAAAACGAGTGAAAAAGGCAAATAATATCTTAGTAATGCTGTTAAAATAGTTTTGACCTCATAGACGCCCTCTCCAAGTGTCTCAAGGACACCCTGGGGACATGCCTTGAGAAGGGCGGGTCCCGGAGATATACACTGTATGATGTCTGTCCCGAAAGTATCGGCTGTGCAAACTATTTTAATTCTATTGATGCTGGCTTGATACTTTCCGGACAGACCTCATAAATGTTTATCTTCCTCACCCTCCAAGGACCTGCTCTCGCTTCTCTTCCAGTCCAGCCTCATCTCCCCCACTCCCCACCCCACTTCAGAAGTTTGGAGAGTAAAAACAAGACTTTATCCACATTGAATACCAGAACCCAAGCAAAAGGGTTACCATCCTTGCCCTGGGCAGACTGAGTTCTTTTTTTGTTTTTTGTATTTCCAATTGAATGATTTTGAGAGAGAGAGAGAGAGAGAGAGAGAGAGAGAGAGAGACATCAGTTTGCTGTTTCATTTATTTATGCATTCATTGGTTGATTCTTATATGCGCCCTGACCAGGGACCGAACCCTCAACCATGGTATAGTGGGTTAATGCTCTAACCAACTGAACTACCTGGCCAGGGCCTGGCGTGGGCCAGGAGTCAGATGTGGTCTGCCTAAGCACTGAACAGACATGTGTGCTCAAATGTCTGTTTTACAGACTCTACGGAGAAATGTGTCCTCTCCAGACTTGTGGCAGGGCGGGGTAAAATGTAAATCTCAGGCCTATGAGAGAGGAACCCCTCATACCAATGTGTCTTGATACTGGAGCAGACCAAGCTCAGCCAGCACCAGTCCGTGCTACCTTGGCATTACCCACGATTGTGTACATCTGCAGTTCATTTCTGCCAGAGCGAAACATGTTAGAGACTTCATAATCTGCCGAGGCATAAATGGTACTTTCTTTTCTTTCTTTTTTTTTTTTTACAAAGTACTCGGCAGTCAATTTTAAATAAAGATATTATCTTGGGAAACTTGTGCATTATTATAGTTCCATCAGCTTCCCCAGCCAGTTGAAGAAAGGAAGTATAGATTATTTTTGCAACAGTCTTAATGTAACACTGCTCTTTTCTTAAATCTAAAATGAGCTTTCTACAGCACGGCGCCTTTCATCTAAGAACCTCTGTAAATGTTAATCCATTATTCCTCACACTAGCTGCTTATGCAGTTATTACGTTTTTAAAACCATGCCCTTCAGGAGAAGAACTGGAAAAAAACAAGGACAATCAAATGGTATTAATTAAAGATACTAACATTGCCAAACACTAGGAGCAACAATAAAACAACATAAAATTGTTCAAGAAGAAAATAATGCCCTGCTCTCAGACTTTGCCTCAGGAAAGGGCAGTCTAAAAGGTTGTTTTGTGTCCCAAGTCTCAGTACTTGGGGACATTGGAGTGGGTTGGGGACAGTACTTGTAGCTTGAAAGAGAAAGGAGGATTCATACACAGGCACCTTCCCAAGGTCATGTGGAAGGTCACTTATTGACTCACACCCATTCTGTCTCCTGGGAAGACTGTACCTCTAAGCCATTCCCAGCCGTGAAGCTGCAAATGCAATGGGTATGTGGGAAAGTGCTCGTCCCCAACCTCCGGCCCCCACTCAACCTTGTAAAGTTGGCATTTGGGAGCAGAAGCAGGTCGACAATAAGAACACTGGGTGTTTTCCACTCCGTAGATGACAATCATTTTTTTTCTGCCCTCCTACCACACCACACCACACCAGGAAACCACACCAGAAAATAGATCCTGCAGCGAGCCAACAAACCTGCACCAGAGAGCCAAAAGCAGCTCAGAACTGGCTGGTTCCCCAGCAGGAACACACAGGGTCAGACACAACCGTACCTATGAGATCTTGCCACCCAGGCAGGCTCACAAGATGCACTGCCTCCAGCTGGTGTTGACCCACCTCAGGTCACCCCGTGCTAGGCACAAGCTCCTCTTATAGAAAAAAATATTTATATCTTCCTAATCTTGGGGCTCAGGGGATTGGGCGCAGTCCTTGGAGGCATACCCAGGAAGCTCACTTCAACTGTTATTTATGTGCTGAATCCCCTGGGGCAGGTGCTGCTCTCTAGGTCTCCGCGAGCTGGGGCACTGTGAGCATTCAAAAAGGGTCCAGGTGTTTTTTGTTTGTTTCCCCCCCCCTTAAATGCAGTGCTTTCAGTCTTTTTTGAGGACAGGGTCCCCAGTCAGGGTCTCTGCAGAACACCCCCCACCCCATTTCCTAGATCAAGCTACCTGCGCATAATAGAGCTCATAGCATAGTCAAGAACATGCTGTCACCAGCAGAGAGAAGGCTGTTGTACTCTGTGCATGTGGGCAGCTGGGTCTGATCTTGGCCCTAAGGCAACTAACTAACCAAGAGGCTCCGACCCTCAGGTGCCCACTGCAGTATGACAGCATGGTCCCAAGTACCCTTTCTAGGTGCGACTTCCTATTCACGCTATTAAGCAGCACCAGAGGGATGGCAGACCATTTATTGAGCACTCACCACATGCTAGTTAACATACTAAAAGCTTTCCACCATTCATGCATGCCTTTGAGTTCCCTATGAGATGGGCGCTACCATTATCTTCATTTTATGAAAAAGAGAATTGAAGAGATTAATGACCATGCTACTGGTCACACAGCTAGTGAGTGGAAGAGCCAGGACCTGAACACAGACAGCCAGACTCCAACCTCCATGCAGTAATTATAGGGCTAGTCGGCCAGCACACAGCTGGTGTGGCCTTCTGAGCAGGTACCCCTCTGGCCCAAGCTCCCTCCATGCCTGTGACTACCCTCCACTCTGCTCCCAGGGCACGCTGGGTGTCCTTCCTCATGCAAAGGTCCTCTCACCGTATCACTCAGCAGCCGGGAGGGTCTGTTCTAGCCACGTGCCAGTCCTGGGCCAAATGGTTTCCATTTCACTCCACTCAGGAAGATCATGGCAGCTGAGCAAAGCAGGGTGGATTTGGGGCAGAAGGCTGGCTGTTATTGTTGGTATGGTTTGTTGTTGTTGTTGTTATTGTTTTTATTCATTGATATTAGGGGGAGAAAGAGTGAGACGTAGAGTTGTTCCACTCATTTACCCACGCATTCATGGGTCGGTGTGCTAAGACCATGCTCCAACCAAGCTACCCAGCCAGGGCGTTGGTGTTGTTTTTAATGCAGCTAGCTGGGCCTAGCCCTTCATTAAATAAGAAGTGCTTCAAACAACAAAAACAAACTAGAGGCCCACTCCCGGAGCTCCTGAGGGAGCGGCTTTGCTCGGAGCTGCAGGATCCTGGGCATGAAAGGAAAAGCAGGACTCAACCTGTCAGTGGAGTTTGGCTTCCACACTGCCTGGCTCCAGTGGGCCAGTGTGAGGACAACACAGCCGGGATAGGCTGAGAGGGAAAGCAGAGGCCGGGCACCAGGGCCCACGAGGCCTGCAGGAGGGGCAGGCAGAGGAGAAGCAGAACGGAGAGGGGGCCAGGCGCCAGAGCAACAACAGAGGAGTGATTGATCAGCACTGTCCTTTTTCTTGGCAGCAGCAGTGGGGGGAGCCCCAAGAAGAACACAGAGCCATGGAGCAGCCCCTGTGCCCCAGAACTGAAGGGCAGCAGCAGGGCCGTATCGCCCCCAGGACTCTATGTGCTGGGCCATGGACTGCAACGGGAGACCAGTGCTGGTCACCCCCTGGACAAGCCCCAGCAGAAGGAAGTGGCCTGACACACAAAGGGTGACTGCCAAGCGTCAGCTGCCATGTAGGGGGCAGGCCAACCGACCTCCTCCTAACGGTCTTGCCCAGCAGGTCTGCTGAATTATAAACCATCGCTGTTCTGGGTCCCAGATCCTGGTTTGCCTTGGGGTCCACAAGTGAACTTCACTTTGGATCCCGCAATGACACGCTTAGTCCTTCAAGTACTGGCCTTAATTTAGAGAAAACATGAGTTTCCCGCATGCTTGATGGGCCAGGAGTTTTACCCCAGTCAGCTCCCTGAAATCATTTCATCCTCACAACAACCCCTAGAGCAGGTAGCATTCTCCTGGGTTTGCGGGAAAGAAAACCAAAGCACAGCCCCACCCAGGGACTTGCCTTAGGTCACACAGCAAAAATCTAAACGGGTGCAGGGGCCCAGGAGCCACTGTCTTCCATGTGTCTCATTGCTCCTGAGCATCCCATTCCTGCATTTGCCTAAAACGGACACCGATGTGCAAAAGGTGGGAAAGCTTTTTTGTTTTGTTTTCAAGGTTAAATACCAGCACAGCATTCAAGTCCCCGAGATGAGTGTTGGCTAGAGGCTGATGACTCCAGAGACGAGAGCCCCACTCACCGTCCTCCTTCCCCTCCTTCCCCAGCTCAGTACCAAAACCCAAAACAAAGTTCCCAGCCCACCCAAGCAGCCTTGTCACCGCTCAGGCTGAGTGTGTCTCAAATGCCCCACGTGCCCCTCAGACTGAGTGGGCGTGGGCAAGCTTTTCAAACAAGGCAGCCTATTCTCCAAGCGCCACAGGGGTGGGCGCTCAGGTGGGTGTGTTCCCCTGGACGTGTGCCATCTGCCCCGGAGGCTTCTCAGCCACCTTTATCTGGGTCACCTGCAGAACTTCTGCTGGAATTGAAACTGAAGTGAAGAATGGTTGTTTGTGCCAAAAAGTTGCTTCTGCCAACAAGCTAAATATTTGCTGCCGATCTTGGGATTCTTTCCATTGGAGGCTGTGGAGTGCTTTCTACTTAGGAAAGAATTTGCAGTAATTGGGTGATTCAACACTGGGTCCGTGGGTTGCCTCAAGACGAGAATTCTCACCCACGGGGGAGGGCTAAAAGAATCCTCCAGATCTGCGGCAAAGCTGAGTTTTTAAGTTTGGGAAAATTATAGACTTCAGGTCCTCGCTTGTTGAAATAGATCATGACTCAAGAACACGTTAAACTGGGTCCTGGGGACCAAGCCACCTCCTCGGGGTAGGCAGGAGTCCAAGTAAGTGAATCCCACCTCAATTTGTCCAGTTATTAAAATAGGGGTGACAGGGATCAATGCTTCAAAGGCACCCAAGGAACAGTGACTAAACCACCAAGAGGGGCCACAGAGGCCCCGGCTGGGAAATGCCTGCGCGCACCCACCCACCCGCAGGCTCACGCTTGCTTGTAGCCGGACTCATTGTCAGAGCAGCTGCAGGGCCGGTTCTGGGGCCCAGCCACACCCCTGAGCAAGTGGGTGGGCCCTGGGAGCTGCCGTGGCTGCAGGAAATGGGAGCAAGTCCAGCATCCCAGACCGGGCAGGGCCGAGGTAAATGTGTGAGAACATCTGGTTCAGGAAACCTGCCTGCTCTAGAGTTGGGGAGTCTATCCACGTTAGGCCTGCAGCGCAGGTTAGGTGGCCATGGGGGGCTGGGTTGGCTGGGCACATGGGCAGCAAGCAGTGTGGAGCTCGCCTTGGGCTAAAAAGACAGGATTCGCGGATGCCCGAGGAAACAACGCAGAACCCCAGCTGCAGGGAGACTGGACAAGGGCAGAGCTGATGAAACGGGGACACAACGCTGAGGCCTAACCACAGGGACAATAAAACCAGGACTAGAACCAGCAGAGAAGCAGGAGGCAGATCCACAGAAGGAAATGAGTCTCAGCGTCCGGCCCAGGCTCCTGCCCCAGGTCCCCCACCCAAGGGGGCCTTGCCTTGGAGGTTTGGGGCTGGTTTGAGGTGGGAACCAAGTGCGCCCAGCTGCAGCAACGGGTGCTATAGATGGACGGCTGGGAACCAGGCAACGTGGTCTATCACAGACGGGTCAGCATGAGAAAGAGCACCCAGAAGGGTCTGAAATGGACCACTGCTGGCCTGCATAAGTGTGCCTGGTGGGGGGCTCCCTGAGATGCAGAGCTACCCCTCCCCCAAGCTAGGCTGGTAGGCTTCAGCCAACACCCACCCCTCCTGACCTGCAGGCAGGATTCCTGCCATCGGCCGGGAAGCAGTTCATGCCCCTCACCCCTGTGCATTACTGATCACCTACCTACCAGTGCCAGGACAGTGATGGGCTCGCCAGGTATCCCCAGGCTCCTACAGAGCTGGCAGCGGTGGCCAAAGGACCCAAAGGCTTCAAGAACCCCAAATCTGCTCCCCGGGGGCAAAGAGGGAGGGGCTGAGGCACTGGGAGGCAGTAAAGGTCAAAGGTGAAGCAGGGCCAAGCCAGCACTGAAGCAGATGTCCTTTTTTGGCTACCATCCTAACCACCAGATCTAACCCAAGTTAATTGTGAATTAGGCTGTGATCAAAAGAAATTAAATTCACTGCAATGGACCACTTGTGTGGCATCAGCTCAATTGCTGGCCTCCTGGAGACCGAGCCTTTCTTTTGTCCAATGCTTGTCCTGTGTTCTACCCTGGAGAGCACACTGCCCGGTGGCCATGGGGACAGGCCCAGCTCCACAGCTTCTCAGGTGGGTCGCTCCTACCCTCCCCTCAGGAACCTCATCCTTGCTCGGCCCAGTCCACTTCTTGTGCTCAAGGGGGAAGGGAGGGCAGGGTCTTTGCTTTGCCTTTTTTAATCAATTAAGCCGCTGGTCCAACCCATGGGGGACTCAAGATCCTATGCTTTTTCTTCACAGTTAGAAACCAAAGAGGAATGTTGGGTAGAAAGACAAAAGGAGCCCACCAGAGGAGATCCATTTGAAGGGTACACAATTCACCCATATTTTATGTGGGCCAACTCCCTGGGAAGGTGGGAAGGGCTTACTGCCTTCTTCCTCCACACCCATGAGGACCCCCAACGGCAGAGCAGGTGGGGCCCAGCCAGCTCTTCCTCCCACATGTTAGCCACTTAGCAAAGAGTTCAGCCCCCGTGGGGGAACACAATTCCCCAGTTTCATCAAAAGGATTCATGAAGAAAAATAGCAAATGTGATATTTCGGCAGAACGGTGAGAGCTGTTTGCAAGTACAAATACCATCTTGAAGCTGAACTCTCGCTTCCCATCACAGCGTGGGTCTGAGCAGTTCTTTAACAGCATCTATTTTCCTTCCTCGCATTGTATACCCAGTTCAGGACCAAAAACAACCCATGTGGAGAGATCGTGCAGGGCAGGCAGACCAGAGACCTGACCTTCATTATGAAGAGCTTATGTTGGACAAGGTTCGCCTCATGAACCTACGATGTGAATGAAAGGGATTTTGAGAAATATATATATTTCTAAACTACACCAGTGCTTTGTGTGTATCAGGGAGCCAGTGCAGTGAACTGTGTCAGCATGATTGTCAACTGATCATCGGGTTGGTGGTGTCTGGGTGGCCAACACCCACCGCCACCCCTTCCAAAGGCAAGCTTTTCAAAGGTAATGTTTTCCAGCAGTCCCACAACAAAGCCCGAGTTCTGAGCCTATACTAACAGGACATGTTACACTGCGCTGTACTTTACTGCTGGTACCTACCTGGAATTGAAATAAAGCTTCATCAATCCATCCAGACGGTTTTATGAAATGTAATTAAAGATGTGTTACACACGCAGAGGAGCACCCAGTTAATTCACTCAGCGCTCTAATTCAATTTTATGAAGGACTCTGGACTTCAGAAAGTAACTTCACTGATGTCTGGGGGCCCCGAACCAGGTGATTATAGAATTTGACAAATCTAGCAGCCCAGGTTCTGAATGCTGTAATTCCAGCCACCTTGAAGTCTAGTGTGCATCAACAATGTGTTTTGGCTGGAATGATGGCCGCAGCAGGTCTCAGGTAATGCCCATGGACCTTTGGGCCTACATTGATGGGGGAAGAAAGAAACAGGAGGAGGAGAAAGGAGAGATGTGGGGAATGGGACAGTCACCCTTGGGAGCCAGAGTTGGAATGAGGACACCTTCAACACCCGGCTCTGGAACCTAGCTTCTTTCCTAAAATATGTTTTGAGTCACCATGGAGAACTGAACTCATAATCTCTCTGCCACTTTTGTTTTCAATGCTCACCTCTGCCATCCCTGCACTTTAAGAGCGTGACCGAGAAAAGAACTCAGTGGCCTTTTCCCCTCCATCTCAATCTGCATCGTGACCCTTGAAGAAACAGCTGTGAAACTCAGCTAGCATTGACTTCCATCCCTGAAGGATTATTCCATGTCTCTCAACGTGGAAAGACTTTAAAACGTTTTGCTTCCAATCACAACTACATTATATCAAGTATACCAAACAGGAGAAAAACAAATTAAGCTTAAGATCTCCCATACTGAGTCGTGGGTGATCTGTTAATCCGATGGTCAGAATAACCTTAGTGTCTTCAAAGAGCAGGTTTCCCTGGGATGAGGCTGGAGTTAATAGTTAATTATACCTTTGCTTGGTGGCAACACTACTTTTTCAAACTACACTTACCTACATTATTTTATTAGGTCATTTTAAAATCCTACACTGTGGGGTGGGGGGAGCGAGTATTTTCATTACCTTTTACCAATGACAAAAGTAAGGCCAGAAATGTCCAACGTCTTGCTCCAAAGGCGCATTGCCAGCTACTGGCAGAATGAGCCCTCCCCCGCACCCCCCCACTCACCCCCGCCCCAGCCAGCAGGGTGCTAACACCCTCTTTGGGCGGTGTTCAGTTACCCTCAGGGCTGGCCCACAGCCTTCTTTGGAAGAAACTCCTCGTTTTCTCCAACTCGTACAAATAGGATATCATTTGTCATATCCAGCCAAAGGCCAGCTGTAACGTTAGCCATTCCTATCAAACTAGTTTGCATGGAAACTCAAAACATAATATTCAAGAGAATTTTAAAAAACAGGAATTCCCTTTATACGCCTTAACACATTGCCTAGCCCTGTCGCTCACACGCATATAAAACTGCACACAGACAATGTTTTTAAGAACAAGAAGTAAAGTCTTTTCCAAAAATAGCTTTGCTTCCCATTGCCATGCACCGCCCGAAGTGGCTTCCAGGTGGAACCCCTGCAGGGGCAGGTGACACGGGGGACAGGGCTGACAGGGCTGACAGGGCTTTGCTGGGCCCCCAACGTGGTAAACCCCAGCGGATACAACAAAAGGGAGCTCAGACCCTGGGAGACAGATTGCCTTCACGAAAATCTTTTATCTATTTCATTTCATTTTATTTTACTTTTCCTCCTTTGGAAGGAAACAGGATTGCCTGGGCTTGTAAGACCTGGTGACTCTTGAAAGCTATTATTTAGTTGACGGCTCCTGACATCAGCCCAGGAGGTGGCGGATCACTCTCTGGATATGAAAACTCCCAAGGAGAACCCAAGGAGATGCTCGTAACAGCTGTCAGCCCACACAGAGGTAATTATAAAGCCATGATGAAAACAAAACAAAGCCTTCTGTCCTGAAACACCAGGTGACAGGATACAGAGAGGGGATAATGCCCCCAGAACAAGCCCCAGAAATGACGAGGGCCATACTCAACCCCTGAATGTCCCTGCCTCAGAAACACCCACCGCTGAGCCGCGCGTGTGCACAGAGGGGCAGCTCTGCCTGTGGGTCCAGCTGGGGCCAGGGTGCTGTTTCTCCACCCTGCCTCACCTCAGGAATAACCTGGCTGCTGGACGACTTGTTTCAGGGACAGATCAACAGCGAAGACTAGGAACCTGGATTTCTAACCCCCTATCCCAGTCTCCCTACCCCTGACCAGCAATTATTCTCATCAACCACATTAGGGAAATACTGGCTCAGGGACCCTGGCTCCCTAGGGTGGGCTGGCCTGGGGGCCTAACCTCCACTGGGTGCCTTGAGAATGTGGGGAATGTTCTTGACCCTGAGGGTGAGATGGCTGAGGGCTCTGATTTTCTGGGTCTGGAGTATGACCCAGAGCTGGGTTGCTATTGTTAACAGCGCCCTGTGCCGACCCGTTCCCATCCCAACAGCCTCCAGTCACAGCTTACCTGTGCCCTGTTCCCTCTTCTCCTCCCATAAAGCTTTTCTACCCCTCTACCTGCCCCTGGGCCTCTGTCAGTACACCAGTGCTCATGGCCGACTCCTCTGCCCTATACAGCAAGCTCTGATCAGAGTCTTGGCTTTCCCCATTTGGCTGGTCTTCATTTATTTCCACAAATCCTCTCTCGCCCAAGTGTCCACAGCCTGCCCTGGTGACCAGCGTAAACCAACCAAGCCGCCCCTTTTGCCCTCAGGGTTTCAGGGCAAAACTCTGGGGTGAGACTTACTTCAGGAGACCATGGGATTTCAACTGGTTCTCTCCAAGGGCTCACACTGACACTGTTTAGGGAGGAATGTATCCTGGAGCCACCTTGGAGTCAGACAGACCTACCTGAGCACAGAGCCAAGGTGCAGCCACTTCCTAGCTGTCTTAGGGCCTGGTCTCCATAATGTGGCCCCTGCCGGGCCACCAGCGCCAACATTGCCTGCGGCTTCTAGGAAATGCTGAAGTGTGGGCCCCACGCCAGGCCCTCTGAATCAAAGTCTGCACTTTCACAAGATGCCCAGATGTACCCTCGCCCTGGCCGAGGTCACCCACCCAGCATCTGAGGCCCAGCTCCTTTCCCGGGAAATGGGGGAGACCGTCTCTTCCTATGAGGGGTCCAAAAGCACAACAGACAGATCGTTGCACACACCCAGCTGAGAGGTGGGCCCCTTCTCTTGTCTTTCCTTCCTGGGGCTCTGTTTTCCTCCCTCCGTTACCAGAGCAGATCATCCTCTTTCCCCTCGTCATTTCTCCCTTTCTGTCCCAGAGCAGCGTTACAATAAAGGAAAGTGCTTTCAGCATGAAAGTGCTATTCGACCCTCCAAGCCATCCTGCGGCTGTGAGGGGCAGGACAAGTAAGGAGAGGAGAATGGCCGCTGAGAAATGACAAGCCCTGAAGGGTGAGAACAGCCCTAACTCAGCCAGCGGAGGACAAACATGCTCTGTCCTCTGCACGGAGCCCAGCACAGTGGGTCTCAGGTGCCGTGATGCCCCAGGCACATTCTCCTTCCAACTCCAAGGGCAGCAGAAAAACCTTGATCCTAGCTGCTCCTAAAGCTGCAGCCCCCCAAAACATAATGGCCAACATCCAGGGCTTCCCGGGCTCTTGGCCTTATGCTAAGTACTTTACAAGAATTATCTCATTAATCACCACAATAGTCTAGGGAAAATGGGCACTAGAGTCACCTCCCCATCCGCCCATCACACACGTGTGCACACACACATGTGCACACACAGAATTGATAAGGAAAGGTCAGAGGGGGTTGACAAGTGGGTCCAAGGCCACACACCGGCAAGCAACAGTGCCCGGACTTGAGTTCAGCCTCTCTGACCCCAGTGCCTGGCCTGACACTCTACCGCCAATCCCAGGACACCCCACAGCTGCCAGGCGAGCTGGCAGGACAGAAGCCTGGAGAGCCGAAGCCATTGCCATTTTCCTATAACTTGGATTTTACTGTGGTTTTAGAATTTGGCCAACCATTGGAATCATTTGAAGAGAACCATAATAATAATAATATATTATTATTATTATTTTAGAGAGATGGGGAAGAGAGGAGAAGAGAAGAGAAGAGAAGAGAAGAGAAGAGAAGAGAAGAGAAGAGAAGAGAAGAGAAGGAAAAAAGAAAACAAGACCAGACAGTAGTCTGGGCCCCACCCCAAACCAATTGAATCAAAATCCCCAGAGATGGGGCCCAGATATCAGTATTTTTTTTTTAATCTCACCAGATGATTCTGAAACACAAAAGACAGGAGATGAAGCAGAGAGGAGAAAACAAGAGGTAGACCTTAGGAAAACATTTCTAAATCTCAAAAATTCAGTTGATGAGAAAGAAAGACCTAAGCAGTGAGCTGTTCTCAAACAGGTCTTTTTGATCCTTGATATGAGAGAGAGATAAACAGAGAGAGAGAAAGAGAGAGAGAGACTGACTTCTGGAGGCTATATTCTCACCCCCAAGAGCCTCTTGGGTAATTAGAGTTTCTGGCCACACACACAACCAAGCAAAGAATAGGGGCTCAGCCCAAACCCACCCTGCTGCCGGGCCAGCCTTTAGTCCCCATGACTGGCCTCCCTCTCACTCAGCAGGCACTGCTAGTGCACTCGTGTGGCCAGGGCCCCCAACCTGTCACCCAGAGCTCAGGGTGCCTGGGGCCAGATTAAAATGTGAAATAGTGAAGGAAAACAGAATCTGGCATAGATTTATTCTTGGCTTTTTAGCTGTTTTCAGTTGTTTTAAACACCTTCACCATGCGGGTGAGTACAGAACACAGGGGACGGGAAACTTAGGTTTGAAAATATACTTGGAAGATAGGACAGGAATGCAAGGAGACAGGACAATGAATAACGTAAAGCTTAATTTCTGCCTTCAAAATCCCTGCCAAACTCTACATGCCTGGGCTCCTATCATCAAAAAAAAAAAAAACCTGAAATGTTCTGATAGGTTCTCAAATCTTTTTTTTTTTTTTTTTTAAGATTTAATTGTATTCATTATTTCCAGAGAGAGGGGAAGGGAGAGAGGCAGAGAGGGAGAGAAACATCAGTGTGTGGTTGCTTTTCACCTGCCTCCAGCTACAGACCTGCTGGAGACCTGGCTTGCAACCTGGCTACATTGCCCTGGCTGGGAATTGAACCAGCGACCTTTGGGTTCACAGGCTGGCACCTTAGCCACCAGCCAGGGCAGGTTCTTAAATCTTGACAAGTAGAAAATTCAATCTCCTGATGAAACCCCAAACGTATGCTCAGACTCGTAGCAAACAAAACCAATTAAATTGTGTAAAACTTAACAAACGTTTAAAACCAGCCTCTTGAGCACCTTGATGGCTCTGCGTCTATCAGGCCTTTAACCTGGTTCAGACAGAACCAACAAAAGGCAAGGGGCTAGAATCACCCAAAGTCACACCTAAGCTGCCCATTAAAACCCACATCCCAGAATGGCTGTGTAGTGCCCGCGCTCACCCCAGGGCATCGAGAGCAGAGGGCAGCTGGTCACACCTGGCAATGTGGGGACCATGGCCAAGTGGCCTGCTCTGCCAGGGACACCCAGGGGTTTGGGACAGAGGTGAGTCAATTTGGGGCCTCCTGGCCTGCTCTGGGCCTCACTCCCCAGAAGAGGCCAGGACAGAGATGCTCTGCTCTGAGGTGGTGGACAGTGGAGAGAGAACTTGCTGGTCTCGGTGGGGCTTCAGCGCTTTACCCTCTGGATCTGCCCCAAGAGCGTTGCTGTAGGTCTGGGCTCCTTGGCTGGAACTAAGATGCTACCCATGTGTTTGCAGTCATGACCTGACCTCTAGTTCTTCCTGGTCACACTACTGTCAAGGCTGAGCCCTGGTCGTCAGGCCAGGGCCACTCCTCCTGTGTTGGAGCCCAGGCCCCAGATGTCGCCCCTCTCACTTGCACCTTCTCTCAGCTTCCCCGTGTCCTGGCCCAAGTGTAGGAGCCTGTGTAAGTTCAGAGCGTCCATGAAACGTCTGCACACTGCATGGAGCTGCATGCTCCACCAAGTGCCTTCAGCCGCGGTGTTTCAAGTAGAAACACCATCTAGTCCTCCTCAGAGCCGGCCAGAATGTCAGCTTCCGGAGAAGACTTTGTGGCAGGCGTCTACAGAGACAAGAGCAGAGCAAGGACAATGGGCCAGGTAGGAAGGTCACCAGGGTGGAAAGCCCTGGGTGCCTAGCAATGGGCAAAACTAGGAAAACAAGGACCTCACCCCCAGGGTGACCTTTCCTTTCCTAGCATATCCCTGGTTGTGGGGCTCAGACCTTCCCCTGACCTTTCCTCCCAAAAGGATGACATTGAGGCCTCAGTTGTGCTTCAGCCCAGGCCCAGAAAAGCAGCAACCCTGGGTGGGTGACACCAGGACCAACTGCATCAGCTAATGATCCCCACCCCCACCCCACCCCACACAGACCAAGCAGCAGAGACCACAACCCTGAAAAAGCACACACTCAGAAAACTGATGATCATTCTGCTGAAACCCTCCTCTGAAACCTCCCTGAAGATTCCCACCTGCAAGAGAGAAATAAAAACCCTCAAGACAAGGATCCACAGCTCGCCCTCCCACTGGGGAGCCACCAGTGCCTTTCTCTTCCCCTCTTCTTCTCCAGCAGGGACACATCCCCTAAACCCTAAGGGTCCCCACAAGACTTGCAACCAGGGAAGCAAAGGACAGCAGCAGGTCACCCTGGGCTCACCCCCTGAACCTGTCTCCAGGTCCCTTTTCTCTGACTTCCCGGTGAGCCAAGGCAACCCCACCTCGACTCATCCCTTTCCTGTAATACTTCTGCAGAAGCAACGCAGCCCAGCCTGGACTCTGCTGTTGCTTCCTCTATGCTAAGCCTTCCCTTGTTTTGCTGTTTCCCGTTTTCATAAACCCTCATAGTCACCAGGGTTGTGTTGTGAAATCTTTCCCACACGAAGTCAAGAACCTACACACAGGGCAGACGGGCTCAGGGCCAGGTGCCCTATCCAGGAACGATTCGGTGATGCAGGTGTCAAATTCCCTTTGCCTGTTGATACACTGGGTAGACCTCATAACGAGATTTGCATAGGACCCATCAACACTGCACAGAAGGTTTTGTAAGGCAGAAACCCAATGCCCCCCACTCCAGTTGCACACTCACCTCATATCACACCAATGACAAATGGACTGGACAGGAATGACCAACTCAGGGTCCCTAGATTTGGGGGGGCAGGAGGTGCAGCTGCTCAAAGATGGGGAGCTTTACCAAAAAACGGCCTGCCACATGTATATAATAAATAGCCGGTGCTACGTGTGTTCTCCATAGGTCTCGGTCTCACTATTGTCTACAGCTGGTTTGGCTGAGGTTAAAAAAGTGGAAAAGAAGAAAACCTTAGAAAAATAAGTCACTCTTTTATTGCTACTTCCACATATACCGTAGACACCTGAAACTCTCAGGGACCGCAGACCTCATAAAAATAAAGTAAGATAAAGCACAACGACCGCCCATTTCAGATCCGTCTCTGATCCGGCTGAAAGGGGCGTGAGGTGCCAGGCGTCTTGCTGTCCGGTGCCGACCCTCCGCAGGGGCCGCCTCCCGGGCTCTCGGCGCCCAAGAGCTCCTGCAGCGCGCGGCGGGCCCGCGGCGGCTGCCCGGCCGCCAGGTCCAGCAGCCGCGGGCCCAGGTGCTCCCGCAGGCTCCCGCACAGCCGCCGCAGCGCCGCGCGCCCCGAGCCCCCGCAGCCCGCCAGCGCGCCGGTCCCCGTCGAGCTGTCCAGGAAGTACCAGAGGACCGGGAGGACGTGGCGCTCCACCGCCTGGGGCTTTCGGGGGTACGCCGAGGCCACCAGCTCTGTCGGGCAGAGAAGAAGAGGAAGAGTCCCTTGAACCAGGCATTGCCCTCCTCTCTCACCGCCCTCTCGCGGGACAACCGGCTCTGTCCTCCAAGCGGACGCACCTGGGCCTCGCAACATGGTAGGGGCCCAGGAACATGTGTTAATTTTTTTTTAAAGATTTTATGCATTATTTTCAGAGAGAAGGTCAGGGGCGGGGGGAGGAAGAAAGGGAGAAAAGCATCAGCATAAGGTTGCCTCTCACCGGCCTTCAGCTAAGGACCTGGCTGGAGACCTGGCTTGCAACCTGGCTATGAGCCCTGGCTGGGGAATCGAACCAGCGACCTTTGCAGGCCTGCGCCTTATCCACTGAGCCACCGGCCAGGGCTCTAATTTTTTTCTTTTAATCAGAAGAAGAAAATAGGAAGATAGCCAACCTGGTTTATATTTATGTTTATAGGAACCTATCACAGAAATACAATTTTTTATTTTATTTTATTTTTAATGGAGGAAGGGTTGGGCAAAGGCATCTGCTTGGGGCCCATGGCAGGTGCAAGAGGGAGGGGTTGTCATGGCTGGATCGAAGTCCTGCCTCTGCTATTTACTAGCTGTGGGAGCTTGGGAAAGCCACCCAACCTTTCTGAGCCTGTTCCCTAATCCATAAAGATCACAATCCTTGCAATTGTTAGAAATTAGGTGATAAATGTACATGAACTGCCTGAGTAGGTTGGCAGGTGACAAAAAGGGAGCTGGCGCTAGTATTGCTTAAATCCACGTTACCACCTGTGAGTCTTCACACAGAGACAGAGAAAACTTGTACTGGAGGAGAATGAAGTCAACACCATTTCAAAAGACATTTTGGGAAATAAAACAGCCAGCTGGAAGTCAGACCAGCATGGCCTTCCCACTGTCTGGAGGCCAAAACTCACATAAGACCAGCAGCGAACCAGGAGGCGTGGACCCCATTTGTCTTCACAGCATCCCAAGAAGTGGGCTGCTACTCCATCCGCAGGGATGGAAACCAAGACGCCAGGTACAGTGCTGGCCCAACACCACACAGCTCGTAAGGGCAGAGTGGAGGCTGGAGCCCAGATGTGCCTTGACCCCAAAGTTCAGGCTCTTCCCAAGCCTCTACAGGTTCTGCATTTCAGAGGCTGATCTGAAGTTTTATGCTCAATGACTGCCAATTTGTGCTTCTTTCCTCAGCTTAATGTCACCCTATCCCCCAGATTTTCTTCCAGAAGGATTAATGCCACCCTGAGGCATTAAGCAGTCCCACCCGCCTGAGTTCCACATCCGCACCCCTACAGGCAGGAGAAGGTCACCTGGCTGGTGGGTAGGTCTCCCCAGCCAGCAGAGACTGGCAGGGGCCCTTCTGGGCATCATCATGAGGAAGAAAACCCCATCAAGCTTAAAAAGCAGCTGAAGTACTTAGCCAAAGATTTACTTCTGTTAAGCTGGGCTATTATTAGTCTGTAACTTGTGTCAGTTGAAATTTTCCCCTGTGTTCCTGGGTGACTCCTAGTTAACAAAAGGGCTACGTAGAAACCCGTGCTTTTGGGCTCTCTTGGAAATAGATGGAAAATATATACAGTAAATAGATACACTATTTAAAGTGAGGTACCTGCCCACCTCTAGGCCCCATAAGTGACCTATACAAAGGCAGGTAGGCTTTCACCCAGGAAACACTGACTTTGAACAGCAGAAAGGGTTCCTTGTCTGGTACCCACAGTGGTCTCAGTTGTAGACTGACCATAGACTTTCCCACCCCAGGGCATGCACAGCCTGGCACTGTGGCTGCATCGTGCACCAGCCCTGCTTCACTCTCCTCATCTGCTTGGGGAAGGACTGGCACCTGGACGAGAGATAAGGGGCCACCCCAAGGGCCCGGTGGGGTGAGGCCCTGGCTGGGCCAGCACAGTGTGGGATGTGCTCATCAGAGGCACATAGAACCAGGCAGGAGGGCTGGGGAGGAGGAGGGTGGCAGAGGAAGTGATGCCAGAACCAAGTGGGCATTGCCCAGCGGAGGAGGGAGGGTGGAGAAGGGCTTTGCGCGTTGGAGCCACACCGGGCAGGCAGGGTGAGAGCGGGGAGCCCGCCTCCGGAAGGAGGGCGGTGTGCCGGCACCTGGGAGGCAAAGGCTGGGGCCATGGCAGGACAGGCAGCACAGCACTGAGGCTGAGGGCTTGGCTCTGCAGACACTGCTGGGTTACTTGCTCAGGGATCTTGGGCACTCAACCTTTCTGAGCTCCATGTTCCTTATGTCTACTAAAGGGGTAGTCATGGAGCCCACACCCTCCTTAAGGGGTTGGGAGGATTCATGATCCAGGACCTATAACTGGGGGACAGGGAAGGGGGTGGAGGGAAGAGACAGGCCTTGTGGGTCAATCCAGGGAAGCCTGGTCACCCTCCTAAAGACTGCTGGGGAGCCATGCAAAGCTTTAAGCAGGGGTGGCATGATCCATGTGCATTTTCGGGGGTCCTCCGGCATCCAGAGAACAGGCTGAGTTCTGCCTCCTTCCTAGTCGGGGATAGGAGGCTTTTGGCAAGCAATAAAGATGGTTAAACCAATTTAAGTAACCTGCCCTTAGGTCAGAGTTGGCAGGTGGCAAAGGGGCCTGTCCCCCCGAACCGCGTCCTTCCCAGCTGCCACTTCAAGGGCCACAGGAGAAGGTTTCAGCGCTGGAATGAAACCACTCAGGGCTAATGCTGCAAACTGGAAGCAGACAGAAGCCTGGAGCCAGTTTTCCTCGGCCGAGGCCTAAACAGGGTGGACAGATTCAGGCTGAGGGCCCGTCTGCCTATGACACAGTCCCGGGCACCTGGCCAAGGGCCCGAAAGAGGCTGAAATCCCGCCCAGGCTGCGCGGGTGCCGAAGAAGAGGCAGCTTGGTCAAACTCTCGCGCCAAGGCTGCCGCTGACCAAGCCGAGGACCCGCAGGCAGTGTCCGCCCAGGAGGGGCCAGCGGCAGAAGGGAAGAAAGGCATAGCCGTTCCTAAGAGCTAGCTTGGTTATTTACAACCTGCTTCATTTGGAACAAAGACAAAGATCATCTAAAACAAAGATCGTCTTCTGGCCACGTGGGGATCATCTCGGAAAACCGGATTATGGAAAGTTGTCAATGGTTGGAAACTATTTTTGGACACAGATAAAGTGGGTGCAAGCCCGGGTCGGGGGGAAGAACAGCGACTGGCGGGAGGTGGCGGGCAGGGAGGGCTGCTCACCTGACAGGCGGTCTGTGATGTGGAGGGCCGCCCAGCCACTCAGGAACCGCACCCGCCCCGCAAACACCGGCAGGAGGCAAAGGGTGTCTGAAAGAGACAGAGGGTGTCCGAGGCTGTCACACGGCCACCGAGCTATGGTGCCAGCTCAGTGCCAGGTACCCACAACACCTACGTGGGGAAGAGGCCCTTTGGGGAGCTGAGTCACGATGGGGTCACTTTAAAAAGTGAAGGTACATGGGTTATTTGGGGAAGAGTGAGTGGCCTGGTGTCATTAAAGTGGCCCCAAACAGGCTTCACTTCCCCCCACAGACCTCCTTCAGCTTGGCGGTGCGCCCTCAGAACTGCTGTGAGCTGGGGGGGTGGAAGGGGACAGAGGTGGAGGGAGAGGTAGATGACAGATAGGTAGATAAGATAAATAAATAAGATAGGTGATCATCGATGATGATAGGTAGATGGTTGATAGACTGACAACAGATAGATGATAAATAATTGATAGCGCTCATTCTGCTTCCTGTGCTGTCTTCCTGAGCTGTGCATTTACAGAAGTTCTGTCCGCAAGGCAAGAGCCTTTACAATAATTTGTGCTGGCAGATAGAAGAGACACTAGCGTCTAGAGTATTACAGTTTGCAAGAAGTGGTCTCCGTGTCTGAGTAAAGTTGTAATTATATAAAAATAGGTTTTTATATAATCACCTGCATTATTGTGTGCCGGTGCTTCTATTCTTCCCCTCGACCCTGTCCCCATCATCAGCCATGAGCACCCCTCTGAAGACAAGGGCTTCTCCCTCCCAGAGCAGAAAAGAAGTAAAGACTTGGGCAATACTTAAAAGTGTGCATCCAGCAGTCATCAATGCCACACCATGTTCCCACAGTGCCTGGCATACAACAGGTGCTCAATAAATGCTTGCAGAGTACAGGGCAATGTTACAGTAGGGACACCAAGTATGCCCTAGCACCATGGCCCCCAAGCAGCTGCCTCTCTTCCTCTGGCTGCTTCTTCAGTGAAGGGTGCTCACCTTCCCAGTCATACCCAGGTTCAGTGAAAGGCAGGAACGCCTAGAAGTTAAGGGTGTGAGCTCTGAGTTCCACCTGGGTTTGAATCCTGGCCCTTCCATGTTTCACTGTGTAATGTTGGACAAGTCACTTAGCCTCTCTGGGCCCCAGCTTGCCCATCTGTAAAATGGGGATAATACTAGTAATATCCTCACTGCGCTTCTGTGAGGATTAAGTGAGTTAACATACTGCTTAGGGCAGTGACTGCAGCATAACATTACTATGTAACAGCTATTGTTGTTACTACTATTATTACCCTAAAATGCTCCAAAAGCCCAGCAAACTTCATGGTGGAGAGATCAATTCAGGGGCTGGAATCTAACTTTTGAAACCTTCAAATCCATGCCCCATTAGCCTCACCCCGAGGGTTCAGAGACTTCTCTTCTGCACCACAAGGAAGCCAATGTCTGCACTTGGTGCTGCCCACACCAACAGACATGCAGAGCCACACAACCAACTGAAGGCACAGACATGGGCCGGCAGGCCCAGCAGCTGCCTTCCCCAGCCTCGCCTCCCTCTCTACAGTGGGGCGGAGTCCAGGGGCCTCCCACCTGCCCCTCCAGCCAATGGTTGGGGTCACAGGACCTCCACCAGCTCCTGGGAGACCTGAGTGGGGCTTGGAAGAAAGTGAAAATCCACAGTAGCATGTGAGCCCTGGCAGCAAACAAAACTGGAATCAAACTGGACTGCTGACCATAAGCTTAAGAGTTCTGATGTCACAATGCAATAAGCTTGATAAGTTATGATGTCACAGAAACCGAATCCTCTGCAGTCACCAAAACTAGGTCCGTTCATCTCAGGAAGAAACGGGATGATCCACAAAACCAGAAAACACGATCTATGATGTAGCAAGTGATACAAGTGCGTAACTATATGTAAATGCTCATGCTTTGCCTTTTTTAAAAAAAAATTAGGGTGCAAATTTGAATACATGACACAATCAAGCCATGTCTATAAACAGGCATGGAAAATATCAATAATGAAAACTGCCAAATGGTAATAATGTGTTATTTTTAGGCATTGGGACTATGAGCTTTTTCCCCTCCAGATGCTCTGTGTTTTTTTATTTTCTCAAGAATTAATAAGTTTACTTTTACAATGGTGGAAAGTACACGTTATATTTTTTAATGAACTAGAAAGACTGTATAATAGCGTGGGAGACTGGGTAATATTAAGTGAAAGATGCAAAGTCAAATCTGAATTTACAACAAGATTTTTAGCCAGGGGAATCGGTGTGCATGCAGAGAAGAAACAGACCATAAGAGAGGTGTTTTTAAACAGCTGGTATGTTAGAGGGGCACCATGGATGAATTCATAAATTCCATTAACAGTGTAAAGTTTGGCATATAATTTGTATAAGGGAATACGTTTAAAGTCCAAGAGAAAAATAGCCAACATAGATCTGAAGTCACCCATTTCTGAACGCATCTGCTACACTGGCCAGGGGTTGTAGTAAATAAAGGTCACTTTGGCACTCAGAAGCCTGGATGTGGAGGTCTGACCCGGGGCAGGTGAGCTGTCAGCAGTGGAGTTTCTTCCCACCGAGTCACGGAGCCCAGAGAACCAGCCAGTCAGCTCAGGAACTTCCCTGATACCTGGACAGATGCCCCTAAAATCAGAAAGTCTCAGTGCGGAGTATAGAAGGCGCCACCCCAGCCTCAGCCTGGGAGAAGCCCCGAGGCAGGCAGGGACAGAGGGCAGAGGGCAGGGAACAAGGTGCCCTACATGTCTCTTTCCTCACCTCCCCTCCCCCAGAGGGAACAGGGGCAGAAATCCCACCTGCTCTGTCAACCTCCACACCACCTATCCCTAAAAACCCCAAAACACTAGAAGAGATATGGTGGCTGATGAGCCGACTTTATCGCTGACTTCCAGGATGAAGAGAGATCTTAAGTTGGACTGCGCACCTGGACTTCATGCCAGAAGACGGTCTAGCCTGGCTATGCTCTTGATCCTGTTGGCCCCCTTCGAGCAGAAGACAAATGTAAAGGGTCCCCCAGGAACCACTAGGGCCACCATGGGGAGAAGATCCACACCGCTTCTCTTCTGTCCCACCTACCCCATCTCTGCTGTACCACCCAGTCCCCTGGGACAGCACCTTCCATTGCACGCTCTGCGGACCAGGCTCATACCACTCCAGACGTGAGAACCATTCTTGGAAAGAGTTGGCGTCTACCATTGGCACACTCGGGCAGTGACAAATTCTCCTTGTTGGCCACCTAAATCCCTTCCATCCTGACCTAGTGGGTATAGAAATTGGCTCACCACTTCGTAGCAAACACACTATCGACTGGTCACGAAAAAAGTTGTGTTTTCAAGTCCAAATGTTGTTGACCGGTAACAAGTTAACCCATGTTTGCACTTGGCCTTAGCTTATACAACTTTTAAAACTGTGAGGAACATCGGATTTTGTAAAAGTTTTCTTCATCATGTTCAATTGTGTTCATTATTTAAAAAATTATTTTTTAGATATTCTGGGTCTTATCACAGTTTAGATTGTTTCATTTTCACATTAAATTATGAAAAAACAGCCGGTGACATGGGATAGCTTTTGTATAAAATTGCCAGTCGACAATGTGTTAAGAGTGTCTCCAGGACCAATGTTGTTGGTGGGGCTAAGAGGCTATGCCCGCCTTTTTAAATGATGTGGAACCAAGACCCAGAGCTTCACCCTTTGGGCCCTACAGGAGCCTTTTCAGGGATTTCCTGGGCTCCTCCACCCCTCAGAGGCCACCCCCATCCCATTCCAGCCTAGTACTGAGCTAAGGAGTAGAGAGGAAGACAGCTCCCCTCATGCCTGCTGCCTTTCTCCCCGTGCCAAGGCCTCCTGCTAATGGACCAGAGCGGGTGTCATCAGCCAGATCTTAAGAACAGCCTGTCCTGGGAGGAAATGAGAACTCCAGAGCACAAAAGCAGGCCATCTCCACACCCCCTTTCCAGGGTGCTCAGCCGGGTGCATGTAGTAGGGCCCCAACTAGAGTGGACCTGAGCCTCATGACGGTGTGAGACACTGGCTTCTGCAGCCCAAAGCTTCAGGGCTCCTGGTGTGGCTGAGTAGACTGAGTGTCAGCCTGCACACCAAAGCGTTGCTGGTTCAAGCCCCAGTAAGGTCACACGGCTGGACTGCGGCCCAGCTGTCCAGTTGGGGCTGTGAGAGAGGCAACTGACTGATCTATCTCCCATGCATCAGTGTTTCTCTCCCTCTCTTTTCTCCCCCCTTCCCTTTCTATAAAAATAAATATGTAAATAAAATGTAAAAGAAGGACAAACCTGGCCCAATGGCTAAAACGGAGAGGAAAGTGCCTGGAAGGGAAGAGTTAAAGCTGCTCTCCCCAGACAAGGGTGCTTATCCTCTCTGCAAATAGCTAAAGCCTATTTTGCTTGGTGTAGGTTTTCCCAATAAATCCAGGTCCTGCGGTGATTTACCAAGAGCCTTGGTTATTGGCAACAGCAATCTCACTTACCCACAGCAGCACTAAGAACAAGCCATAATTTAGGGCTGGATTTATATTGTTTGTTCTACAGCAACAAACCCAGCAAATCATAAATTCCCCGGGAGATGAAGAGAGGAAATTGACAATATTTATGAACTCAAGAGGCGGAGGAGGACCCAGCCAGGCCTTTGATTTGTAACTGAAGCGTCTCCTGGGCTTCAGCCAAGGACATGGTGCTGTCCCAGCCCCAGAGCACTGGGCTCAGGCCAGAGGGTGGGGTGAGGTGCGGGGGGAGAGGTGCGTGTGTGTGTGTGTGTGTGTGTGTGTGTGTGCGCGTGTGCGGCGGGGTTCTGTTCTCACTGTGGGTGTGCTCTGTCGGGGCCAAAGACACGGCTCTGCGCTCACCAGGACGTACAGCAAGCCACAAAGCAAACAAAGACTGTTCTCAGATCATAAGCTTTTTGCATCAAGGCAAGGCCGGTTTGCAAAATCTCATGCTTCTACTAGTTGAGACGTAATTCTACTCATGAACTACATTCTCACATGTACCGGGGGTTGTGAACTTGCACTTCAGCCTGTGTGCTCGATACACTAAATATGATCCGAAAGAACCAAGATTGATACTGCAAAGCCTATAGGGAACGGCGGGGCTCCCCCTTCCCCAAAGTCTCTCCTATAGTTCCCCCCTCTTTTTCTTCTCGTTCCTCCCCCACCCTGACTCCAGTTTCACTCCCCACCCCTCACACCAAAGCCCTCCCACCCGAAGCGCTGGCCCCAATCTTCCTAAAAGGCAACTCTCATCCATTTTGCATTCTAAAAGCTATGGGACCCCAGCCTGGCTCCTGTGCCAGACAATCATGGTGGGGCCTCCACCCAGGCCCCCCTACCCATCAGCCTCGTCCTCTCCAGCAGGCTAGTCCTGCATCCCACCTGGTGCCCACACAAGCCACATTCACTGCTACCATCTCCACAACTAAGAAAACTGGAGACAACTCTTCCCAGTTCCTTCCTGGCAGTCCTGACCGGTTTTCCTTTGACACCCTGTTGGCTCACTCGCTATGTGCTGTGTGACCTTGGGTAAGTCATTTACATCACATGTCCTAAAGGAGACAAGACTACACCATCCCCACATCTCCCCTACTTCTCATCATCTAAGACACACAGATGTGACGTGGAAAAGCTGCCAACCGAGAACCTCAGAGGCCCCAGGCTGCCCACCCTCGCCCTACGCAGCCTCTGGGAAAACGTTGAGCCGGTACCTTTCACTGCTCTGCGGATGCCCAGGCAGGGAGGGTGGGTCCAGCCCAGGGTGGCTCTGGGAAGGCAGCCAGCCGCCCATCAGAGCCAGGCAGGGGCCACGGCAGGAGGCTCACCCAGACTCTCAATCATGGCATCCAACGCAGTCACTGCAGCAGCATGAATCCCTGAGTTCTTGGAGTTGAGGTTGTCTGCAACAGCCATGACGATGGAGAGCAGCACGGGCTGCAGGCGGTCTCTGAGGAGGGGGATCATCTTGGTGAGGGACTCCAGCGCCCACTGGTTCACTTTCTTGTTAGAATCCTGAAGCCTTGGGGTGAAAGCATCAAAGACCTATTGAGGGAACAGAAACCAAGAGCCCATGGGAAGCCAGGCTGGGCAGGAGTCCCACAGCCCCACCAACCACCCTCAGCAGGGATTCCTCCTGCATCCCTGACAGGGGCCATCCAGCCTATGCCGGCACATTCTCAACAGGAAAGAGTTCACCTCCGCAAAGGGAGATGGGAGGGTGCGAGGGGGAAGAACGACCGTGTGTTGAGCACCCATTGTGTTTGAGAGCCTCTTGCGGGGTTCTCTGCCCTCCCTCTTGTCTGGAATGATCTTAACCCACGAGGCAAGTGTTCTCATCCTCACTTTACCATGAAAAGCAAAACAAAACCTGAGGCTGGAAGAGGTTAAATCACTTGCCCAGATCACACAGCTCGTAAGACATGTGAATGGAAACCCAGGTCGGTCGATCCCATGCCTGCGTCTCACTGCTCGGCCCTGTGGCTTGCCGGTCAGCAGCCTAGCTACTGGAAGGAGGGTCTGTCCTATTTCCCAGCCTGCGAAAGGACTGAGCCGGCTCCCAGCCCAGGCTGCCCTGTCACCTGGCCAACTACGTGCTCTGCCCCCAAAACACCATGCACATACTAGACTAGTAGTGGTCCTTGGCCACTCCTGCTTCTGCCCTTCTTCCCACAGATCGTCAAGAGGGGCGGGACATGCCAGGACACCTCTGAGCAGCCCCAGGTGCCTGGATGGAGGCAGCACCCTCACCCCCTTCAGTCACTTCCCGGTAGTTGTAGAGCGTGACCAAGGCAACTAAATGGCAGATGCTTGCTGGGCCCCCTTTACAACTCTGATCAGAATTTTCCAAACTGAAGTCTTGCCCACGGGGAGAGGCAGGTGGCAGGGCAGGGCCGGGGCAGCGCTCACCTGGACCAGGTGGGCAGCGATGAGCTCTGGCTGGGCCCTACAGTGCCCAAGCAGCTGCCCCACGCCATCCATCCGGGACTGGTAGTCCTGGGCCCCCAGCAGCCACGTGAGCTCTCGCAGCGCCTCCTGCTCCGCGCCACTCCACGTGGAGGAGCGCAACCCCGCCAGCCTCGGGCTGCTGAAGCTGAGCCGAAGAGGAAGGAACATCTGACCTGGGCAGCCCCTGGGGAGGGACATCGGTCTTACCCCAGGCCCCCTCCCACAGACAGGTGGCATTGGGAAACTTCAGAAATCCCTTTTCCTTAGGGGGCAACAGGGCTTCCGGAACTTGGGGAGCCAGAACTTTCCTTCCCTGCCTCTCTTCTTCTTTTCACAAGTGAAAAACAGGGACAAAGCTTGGAGTAGGAGCTGGGAATCCACAGAAGAATACCTGGGGGCATTTCATCCAAGAGTGGGGAAAGGTCTTGCCGGGTGCCCGAATCCTGACCCCGAACCTAGGCCCTGCTCACCGTCCTCCATTAACTAGGGAAATGTGAAAAAGCCCTGGGCTGGGGCCGCCTGCCCACAGCAGCCCCTGGCCTGTTCTGCCGGCGGGAGAGCGGCTCCATTGGAACCCCTACCCCACCCAGCCCAGAGCCTGGCTCTTTGAGGTCATGCCCTGCACCCCAGTCCCACCCCACGGGGCCAACAGCCATCGCTCTAGCATCCCTTCCTACGATTCCCACGCTTCGCCTGCTGCGTGCCCGGACCTGCGCTGAGCACGGGCAACAAGAAGGTGAGAGACGGTCTTTTTGCCTGAAGAGCTCACGGATGGGACAGCCTAGTCAATGGGCTGGCGGAGGACTGAACAACGGGGATGACCTGTCCACCCAGAGGACAAGGCACAGAGTGTCAGAGAGAGCTTCTGGGGAGGTGGCAGGTGAGCTGAATCTCGTGGCACTTTGGGGAATAAACAGGCACGTTCTAGGTGCACATGGCCCAGCATATGGCAAAGAACCACCAGACGCAAAAACACAATTGGGAGAGATGGTGAAGGGGCTGGGCCCACGGACGGCTCTGGTCTGGCTGAGAGAACTGGAGTTACTCCTGAAGAGGTGGGCGCGGGCTTCCCTGGGGCCCCTGCTAAGGAGTTCAGACGTGGTCATCCAGGAGTGGGGTGTCTGTTTTAGATACAGGAGTGGCCTTTTGTTTCCTGCTTGGCTTCTGGCTCCTCCTAGTAGCCACCCTCCAGCACCTCAGCCCACCCCTTTGTCCCGACTCTGCCTCTGAACCAGGCCCCAGTTAATGGTTCAGCCGGTGAAAGGATCTGCTGCTCTCTGTGAACAGGGAAATGCTGGGTTCCCGCAGGTAGCCTGGCCAACCACACGTCCCACCAATAGTAGAAAACGGCACCTCTCGGCCACCCGTGCTGGAGCCCACTTCTACTGACAGAGGCTCCGGAGCCCAGGACGTGGCCTGCCCAGGGTTTGGGGGGCAGGGAACACATCCTATAAATTCTCCCACTAGCACTGCAGACCCAGCAAGGCCTCCGCCATAGCTCAGACCCACACTCCTTCCCAGGGCCTCTCCTGGACACCTTCCTCAGTAGAAGTGGAGCCCCAGAGAGACCAGAGTGGCCATACCCGTCCTCACCGCGCAGCCCGTTCCCACGTAACACCAGACTCCTCGACACTTGGCGGCCTTTGGCAGAGGGCAGTTCATCACTATCTTCTAGTCCCTTGAAAAATATAGATAAAATTTGAACCAGAAGAAGGAGCCTCTGGAGAACTGTCAGCCACTCTAGCTAGACCATAACCCTCCCACCTTGGGCCTCCACGGGCACCGGTGAGTCTTCCAGAATGCTGGAGTCAGTCAGGGGGGTCAAGATCCCCATTTCACAGATGAGGACGTGGAGGCTGGGGAGGCTCAGGGGACACAGGCAGTGGGAGGCAGAAGCAGGGTGAACAAAAGGCAAGAAATCACATCAACCACCCCCAGCAGGAATCATGGATGAAATACAAGCCTCTGAAGTACAGACCAGCATTAGGCTGCCAGCTCAGATCTGGTCCCCACCCATGACCTCCTCCTACCCACCAACTCACCCGCTGTTTAATGGCCGCCATGACCTTCTGCAAGTCATGGGACGGAAGGGACTGCTTCAGAAATATATCAAACTTCGTGTTCGACATCAAGGTATTCACCATCCTCCGGCCGTAAAACCTGCCACAGGAGGATGAGCGAGATGAAGGCACACAAAGAAATGTATCATAATGTGCTGCACAACTGCACATAATGTTCTAATTAAAGTAACAGAGTTTTGCATGCTTTTTCTAATTATGGTAAAAATCCTTACCCAGTTAAAAGCTACATCCATAAAACCATAAACTTCCGTTACCAAAAGAAAAATCATTATTACATTTTTATGTTTCCTTATAGTCTTTTTCCCATGTATATACACTTAGTTAAGATAAAAACGTATACACAATTTTTATCTAGCTCTTTTCATTTGATCATTAATCATCTTCCCATGTCACCCTTTTTAATGGGTATATAATATTCCATTGGATGGCTATACCAAAAATGTATGTAACTTTTTTTCTGTATGGGACACTTAGAAGTCTGAGAAAGGGTGCATTAGGGCAATATAGAAGGAACTGGTAAATTCTACGTGGTGAATGAATAGTGGTGGGTGGGGCAGAAATCAAGGAGGGCTTCATAGAAGAGGTGACCCTTGAGTTGGGACTCAAAAAGATGAGTAGGAGTTCACAAATGGGACAGGATTGGGGAGTAAATGGGAGGGAGACATTCCATAGCCCATATAACAACTTGACACATTGGCAGGTGTGCACTTGGAGAAAGGCAGGCAGGGATTGGACTCAGGGACAGAATAGGCTGGAGAAGGTAGGACCAGTTTAAAGAGCTAGAAAAGAGTTGGGCTTTAGCTTGCAGGCATTAGGAAGCTGAGAAAGAATCCAATTTGTGCTTCGATCAAAATGTTTCTGGCATACCCAAAGCAATCTTTAAATTTAACACAAGTTCTATTAAAATACCAATGGCATATTTCAAAGATCTAGAACAAATATTTCAAAAATTTAAATGGAACCCTAAAAGACCCTAAATAACCTCATCTATCTTGAGAAAAAAGAACAAAGTAGGAGGGGCCACAATACCTGATATCAAATTATACTACAAGGAGGTAATACAACAACAATAAAATTAAATTTTAAAATTATACTACAAGGCTACTGTAAACAAAACAGTTTGGTAATGGCAAAAGAACAGACATAAAGATCAATGGAACAGAATAGAGAGCCCAGAAATAAATCCATATCTCTACAGTCAATTAATATTTGACAAAGGCGGCATGAACAGACAATGGAGTACAAATAGCCTCTTCAATAAATGATGTTGGGAATACTGGATTGGTACATGCAAAAAAAAAAAAAAAAAAAAATGAAACTAGGCCAACAACTTATATCATACACCAGAATAAACTCAAAATAGATAAAAGACTTAAATATAAGTCATGACATCATAAAAGTCCTAGAGGAAAACATAGGAACTTCAGATATCACACGCAGCAATATTTCAGCCAATATATCTCCTAGGGCAGCAGAAATAAAGGAAAAAATAAACAAATGGGACTACATCAAACTAAAAAGCTGCATGGCTAAAGAAGCCATTATCAAAATTAAAAAGGAACCAACCATATAGGAGAACATATTTGCAAATGATACATCAGGCAAGGGCTTGATCTCCAAAATATATAAAGAACTCATACAACTCAACACCAAGAAGACAAACAATCCAATTTTAAAAATGGACAAAAGGCCTGAACAGACAATTCTCCAAGGAAGACATACAGATAGATGGCCAATAGACATACGAAAAGATGCTCAACATCACTAGCCATCAGAAAGATGCAAATTAAAACTACAATGAGCTATCACCTCACACCTGTCAGAATGGCCATCATTAACAAATCAACAAACAACAAATGCTGAAAAGGATGTGGAGAAAAGGGAACCCTGGTGCACTGTTGATTGGAATGCAGACTGGTGCAGCCACTGTGGAAAGAGTATAGAATTTCCTCAAAAAATGAAAAATGGAACTGTCTTTTGACCCAGCAATTCCACTGCTGGGAATATACCCTAAGAATCTTGAATCATCAATTCAAAAGGACCTATGCACCCCTATGTTCACAGCAGCACTATTTACAATAGCCAAGTACTGGTAAGAGCCCAAGTGCCCATCAGTAAATGATTGGATCAAAAAACTGTGGTACATTTACACAGTGGAACACTTCACAGCAGAAAGAAATAAGGAACTCCTACCTTTTGCAACAGCATGGCTGGAACTAGAGAATATTATGCTAAGTGAAATAAGGCAATTGGTGAAAGACAAATACCATGTGATCTCACCTGTAAGAGGAATCTGATAAACAAAATAAACTAATAAACAAAATGGAACCACAGGCATGGAAACATGGAACAGACTGAAAGTGACCAGCAGGGACTGGGGGAGGGGGATAATGGTGAAAAGAAGGGGAAGGGACTGGAGAAAGAACATGTATCAATGACCCACAGATATGGATGGACAACTGTGGGAGCGGGGGTTGGGATGGGTGGAGGAGGGCAAAGGGGGAATAACTGGGGCAACTATAATAGAATAAAAATAAAAATAATTAAGATATCTCTGCAGCAGTCTGGAGGATGGATCCTTGGGGATAAGGCTAGGACAATGTTCACTGCATTCAATGACATTCCCTCTGTGTGGAGACAACCTTTTCACCGACTATCTCAGAAACAGAAGGTGACATTACTTGTGGGTAGCGTTCTTCTCTAGCTGGGATAAGGAACTTGGTACTTGCTTTGCAAGAAAACGTGGAATTTTGGTCATCCCTTCAATGATGAATATTTGCATTAACATCTAATTTACACCCTATCACCCCATTTCTATGCCTTTCCTCATGTGCAATAACTTTTTATTTCAATGCTGAGTAATGGCGCAATATTTCTAAGACATTTTAAACAGCAATTAAGGTCAGCAATCCCTCACAAAGCATCCACAGTGACTAATTAAAATAAACATGAAAGGCTAACAAGCAAAGAAAGGCTCATAGTGTAGCTCTTCCAGTGCAAATTTTAATTCAAAGGTTTATACCATGAGCAACGATGACCAAGTTTGCAAATGTGCAGATAGTAAAACCCAAGTCATAATTGCTCCCTGGTCAATAACTGATTTGCCTCTGATTGTAAGATATTAAAATGTGGGAAGGAAATGTGTGTCTTAGAATCAATGAAGTATGAAATGCCCCATTCTGCTTCTTAGATGACTCAGTAAATAATAGTGACTTTTAACAATAAAGGGAACTCAGCCAAGGAAGCAGGCTTGGGGAGAAGGTCATGAGTTACTTTTGGGATACTTGACAATGAAGAAGACAGCTCAACATCCTGGTGATGGGTCCTATGGAGCATCAGAGATACGGGACTGAGAGGGTGTGGGCTGGAGTCACAGAAGTGATGACACAATTCAGGGAAAGTTGCAAGCGGGGGACAAGGACTAAAGACACTCCTGTGGCCTCCGGCATTCAGAGGACAGGTAGGGTAGAGAAAGGGCAACAGAAGGACAATGAGAACCAGGGACTCCGGTGCCATGGAAACAAGCAGCATATGGTTTCTAGGAAGGAACATGAAGTGCAGTCAACACCATCTGATGTAAAAGCAAGATCAGAAGGGAGAGGGGTACCAGGTCTGGAGAGATACCAGACTTTGGTTTCCATTCCCCACCGACAGTTAAAACCAACCAACCAACATGGTTCATTTCAGTAAGTGGTAACACCTTTCACCCAATTGTTCAGTTTACAGACCTAAACGTCATCTTTGCTTCCTATTTGAAGACATCACCACCCACTTCCTGTGGGCCCTGCCTTCGAAATCCACCTAAATCCACCTCTCTTCTCCCTGCAGCCGGCCTCCAGCCCCTGTTGCCTGGACGATGGGGTGGCCATCAACCAATTCTGGTGTCCCTCCTCCATCCTGTCCCCACCCACTGTCAAGCCTCCAATGAGCAGCCAGAGAGGTTTGTTTTTTGTTGTTGTTTTGGGTTGGTTCATTTTGTTTTTGTTTTTGTAAAAGCTAGAAAGCCTATGAAAAAAACACTCAAACTAGAAATTGGGGAAAGAAGAACCCCAAAACAACAAGCTGGCACATTTCCCCATTAGAGCAATAAAAACCAGAGACCCAGTTACCGCCCTGTTGTGAGGCCACAGACACACCCCAGGGACTGCAGAGAAAGCAGCCTGCAGTGCAGGGGGTGAGGGGGACATGGCTTGTTTCTTCCTCTATATCCTTTATCTGTGCCCAAAATTAGCATAATTATTTATCTGTTTATTATTCATCTACCCCAGTAGGAGGTGACCTTCAAGCCAGCAGAGGCCTGATTTTTCTTATTCACTGTCACATCCATAATAACGACAAGAGGGTTCATGAAATAGCTCCTGAAAAAATGAATAAACTCTGCCTTGACAGAGAATGGAGCTGAGTGGGACAGGATCAAGGGCAGGGTGGTGGCTGGAGAGGGGGGGGAAGTAAGGTCTGCTGACCATACCTGCACTGGTCTGGGACAGAAATAAGAAAATGACACAGTTCTGTCCTTCCCACTATCCATCCACGTGACGCGGAGCTGTGCGGGCCTCTGCTGGCTGGCTGCCTTATGCGCTCTGGGCTGGTCAGGTCAGCATTCCCCGGCCCCTGGGCCCGCATTACCTGGTGTCCTGGTTGGAGTCCTGGGCCAGTCTCACCAGGTGGCGCACCAGCATGTCCGTGCTGTCCCTGGAACCTGAGAGCAGCTTCTCGGCCCCTATCTGCTCCAGGACAGCCGAGAGGTGCTCAGCAGTGCACTTCCGAACGAGGGGGTTTCTGTGGCTGAAAGAAACAACAATCACAGCCAAGGACTCCGCCAAGGAACAGAACACGGGGGAACCCAGACTGGCACACGTGCACCTTAATAGTGCATCCCTCTTTCAAGGTGTGATGGGCTCCAGATTCTGTCCCCTGTGAGCCAAGGGTGATCTTTGGGGAGACAGCCGAGTCTTCCCAACAATGGAACTAAGGATGGCAACAGCCACAGGGGGACAAGGAAGAAGAAGGGAAGCCACCTGGTGTTCCCTGGATACACCTGCGCCCACTGCCCTCTGTGCCTTCCTGAGCTTGCAGTCTGCCTTTGCATACATGCAAATCCCCTTTCTCCACCTAGAAAGACCTCGCCTACCCTAGCCCCCCAGGCAGACCTGGATGCTCCCTGGGTTAGCACTGTCCCAGTCCCCTGCAAAGTGCAGGTGCAGCCCTGTGGCTCCACAGTGGGGCTGCAGCTCCCGGGCAGTGAACAATGAGTCTCCCTTGTCAGCTGAACCCCCAGCGCACGCTGATGCCTGGTGCAGGCCGACACATAGTGGGAGCTTACAGTTGAGCTGACCTGAGGCAGGAGGGAGGGATGGGAGGCTGGTGGGTGGTTTGGTAGTCTTAACAGCAAGAACCCGAGCTCCATCGGAATACCACCTCTTTCTTCTTCATCTTAATCAAGCAGGATGTCTGTGGCAACACTACCCCTTCCAGGGCCTTCCCAGCAGAACGCAAAGGAAAACTTCTGGGCCCTCACTAGTCAGTGGGCAAGGCACCAGCACCATCAGCCTCTGAATCAGAATCTGCATTTTTAGCAAGGTCCACAGGAATTCAAGGGCCCCCTGAGGGCAGTGACCCGGTCCTGCAACAGTGATCAATTATCTCAGACTAGAGAGGGCGCTCTCTGCGGTGTGTGCCCTACTGAGCCCCTTCAACCATGACCTCCTCCGCTCTGTTAGCCACTGGTACCCTCATCCTGCAGGCGAGGCAGCGGAGGTGACGGGAGCAGTCCAGGGAGAAGTGCAGTTCGTTTCTCCAGAGTTAACAGGAGCCACCGTAAGCATGCCATACGTTAGGTGAAGGGAGCTGGGCCCTGTTCTCTATGCCCTTTCATGAGTCAGCCTGTTTATTCCTCACAACAAATGTATTATTATTCCCATTTCACAGATGAGGGAATGGAGGCACAGGGAAGTTAAGTAACCAGGATGTGGACCCAGGCAGCATGGCTCCAGAGCCCCTCGCCCTTTGTACTGAGCTGTGGCCCGGGGGCCTGCTGGCTGTCCCCCACACCCCAGGGCTATCTGAGAAGCACCCCACAGACATGAGAAGTGTGGCAACTGGCTTGTGGTTGAAGGCTGTTTTGCTGTCTGGGAGAAAGGGCTTGAGAAATGCTTTCACTTTTGCTTTTTACAAATCTGGCCCCCGTGGTCATAAGCTCCTTCCTCCTCCCTGGATGGAGGCTGGGCGTGCCAGCTAAAGAATGACATGCTGGCCCTGGCTGGGGGCACAGTGGATAAGATGCCGGCCTGCAAACCCAAAGGTCGCTGGTTCGATTCCCAGCCAGGGCACATAACCATGTTGCAAGCCAGGTCTCCAGCCAGGTCTGTAGCTGGAGGCAGGTGAAAGGCAACCATACATGGATGTCTCTCTCCCTCTCTGCCTCTCTTCCTTTCCCTCTCTCTGGAAATAATAAAATCTTTTAAAAATAAAGAATGACATTCTGTGCCTTGCTCTCCTGGCGACCAGTTTCGTCAGAGACGTCCCTCCCCAGAGAGGCCCAGGCTGCCTCCGTAGGACGGTCTCTGGGCTGTTCCCACGGCCACATGAGCTCCTCCGTTTTGAACAGAACAAAGGACCTCCCCCTTCCCAGCCAGGACCCAGGACTTCCCTGAGCTCATCCCAGCACCTGGCTCAAGAGAGGTGGGACAGACGCCACCAGAAGCTCCCCCAGCTGAACGCGTGAAGCGCCTGCTCCATCTCCCCACCTCCTCTCCCATCTCAGGGCCACCTTCACCCCCCAGACACCTGTCTGCCACGTACTAGACTCCTGCCGAGGTGAGGGCCACCAGGGATCGGGCAGGGGTCACATGCTCCACCATGGCCCCCAGGGACCGGTTGGCCGCCCTCTGGATGAACTCGCTGGTGTTCGCCATTCTCTGCAGCAGACAGCGGGCGATCTCTTCCGCCTCCTGGTCCATAGTCTTCTTCAAGGCCCGGAAGAGGTGTCCCAAGGTGCTGATGGCCAAGCGGGACACCTTGGAGCGGAGGTTGGTGACCTTGGAGAGAGATGACAGAGGGACCCTCCAGCGCCACTCTCACCCCAGGCCTAGGCCTGGCCAGGCGGGAAACAAACACCCTGCGGCAGCTCTGGACAAAATTGCTCCATTTTTTTAAAAAAGATTATTACTGTTGGTATCGTAATAATGACTAATTCCATTATCTGAAACTTGTACAATAGTCTTCAAAGCACTTTTATAAATAATGTTCAATTTGATCTTCCCAAGGCGCCCCCCTGGAACAAGCTGCCCTCAGGAGCTGGGGACATGGCCTCCCCCTGTGCTGAGGTGCATGTCATGGCCCTTGGGGGCCCTGCCCCTCCCCCACCTCCTCTGGGAGAAAGGGCTTGGGGTGGCCCTGAAGTGGAGATCTGGCCCAGAACACGGCACCCCTCCTCTGGCAGTTCCAGTACAGAGGACAACGCCGGGCTGTGACAGAAGTAAGGGAACCCCAGGCCTCCATTTCCCAATGTGATAAATGAGGAGGGACGCTCCTGCGCCAAGGACCCGCGGGCTCCTCCAGGTGACCCACTTCGATCAGCAGCCGCAGGGAAAGGGACAGGCCGGGGGTGGGGGGCACAGCTCGCACACAGGGGCCTGGGAGGCCTCACCTCCCCAGTTACGGCCAAGGACACTTCGTGCAGCCTCCCTGCGAGGACCTCCGAGTGACAGGCTGCCAGGCGCTGGATGCCCCTCAGGCCCTTCTCCTTCGTGTGCCTGAGAAGCAAGTCCAGGCGCTGCCGCAGGCACAGGGGGCAGCAGGAGCCCCGCTCCCTCTGCAGACCAGGGCACCCACCCCGCCACCCTCTTCTCACAGAGCCTGTGGGACCCGACAGCCCCAAAGGCAGGCTTGCCTGGCATAAAACCCAGGCTGAAATCTTAAAGGTCCAGCAAAAGCCATTTTAGGGAGTCCCTGGCTCAGCCTCCCCCGAAAGAGAAGGCCGCCCCCAGGCCCTGGGAGCACACCTGCTGCAGGCCAGGCCGCTGGCACCTTCCAGAGAAGGTAGGAGAGCGTGAGGACTGAATGGAGCCCGGCCACGGCTCTGCTCTCCACTCAGACGGTGCACCCACCAGAGTGGTGGGAGGGGCACAGGGGGCAGGTTGAACTTGATATGGAGAAATAAAGCCGCGGGACAGGAGCAGTTGGGCAGCTCTGCCCTGGCCACAGCGCACGGAGGGGAAGGTGTCACCTCACCAGTCGCTGCTGCCCAGGCACTGGAGGGCATCCGTCAACCCCAGCTCCGGGTTCGAGAAAGGCCTCAACTGCTTAAAGGCCTGAAGCTCCATCTCCTCCTCCTCTTCTTCCCACTCAAGGGATCCCAAAGTTAGCACCGCAGGGAGTGAGTTGGCTGCACTCACAGGAAAGAAGAGGCACACAGGAGCCTTCACCAGGGGGACCTGGAGCCTGGCCCGAAGCGCTGGGCCCACCTTGGGGTGGGGGCTTGGGGGGAAGGGAGTGGGGAAGGCTAAGGAGCCTAGGCCGATTCTTCCGTTCCCACCTTTGCCAACCTGAATAGTATTGTATAATATAAGCAAACTACCTGTGATACACTACTGGATCCCAATGTGATTCAACACACCCAGGCAGCAATCCACCCCCAGCCCTGCCCTATGTGGGGTTGGGTGAGGACAGTAGGTCTGCCAAGGAAGACTCCCCTACTCGCCGGGGTGCCAACCTCGCATCCACCCAGGAGCCTGTGTTACCAGCACCACCACCCGCCCCTTCTGTAAAGCTGTCCAGGGCCAGGCAGGTGATCCAAGGCAGGAGGCCGGAGGAAAGGGGGGTGCACAATAAAAGCAACGAGACACCGGGGGTCACAATATGGCCACACTTGCAGGACTGCCAATCGGCAGGGAGTTGTTTAAAAATCAGAATGTGTTTTCTAGGTTTTCCTTCCTTGGAAACAGATACTAGAATCACAAAACCCTACATCGGAAAGGCAGTTCAATGGCCCTTTATCTTGTCCAATGTGCAAATCACATAGTTGAGGCATCAGAGAAGCAAGCTCCACCCTCATCCCTTTTCAACCACCCCATCCCCTGACGATGGTCCCCAAGCTCCTATAGCAGGGAGGTGTCCAAATCCAGAGCTCCCACACCACATCCCCCTTCATCCCCGGCGTGCTTTCCACGCCGCACGCCCAGGTGGTCCTGGGCAAGGGGTCCTGGGGCAGCTCTGAACTTAAAGCAGAACACAAAGACCTCCTTTCCTGCATTCTCTTCTCAGCTCTGCATTGCGCCAGAGTCATTAGCCAAAGTCCTAGTTCCTATGGGCCACCATCACCCTGAGTGGCCTTGGATGACCGTGAGCCTCTGAATCTCTGAATCAGTAGGGTGGCTTAGATAAATCAACATTTCCCAACTACCAACTATTCAGTTACCACTTTCATGCTTGTTTGGTTTTTTTGCCATATCTCTTAATTACCTGTATTTACATGATATTTTTCTTTAAATTAAACCACTTTTCAAATTCTACCTACGTTTATTTTTAAAGGGAAGTTTATGTTACTATCATAATTGGTAAACTAATACTATCTGACATAAAATACAGTAAATATTTGCAGCGAAAGTGAAAGAATGGCGTAAACTCTCGCTATAACATTGCAGCCAGCCCCTGAAGTCCCAAGCCCGAAGGAAGATCTCTGTTTAAAAAAGACTCCGAGGAGGAAAGGGGGAGGGGGGAGGGGGGAGGCAGAGGCAAAGAAGGGGAGCAGCTTAGACAAGAACCTAGTATAAAGGAACCATGGACATGGACAACAGGTGGGATTGACTTTGGGGGGAAAGGGTAGGTGGGGAGGGGGACAGAGGGGAGAAAAAAAGGGATGGATGTAATACAACAACAATAAAATTAAAAATAAAATAAAATAAAAAAGACTCCGTATTTGCAAGTCTGAAAGACATGCTCAAGCAAACCTGCTGAGGCACCCAGCTAGAATGAGAATGGAAAAGGAAGTGAGTCCGTATTATTTTTGGTACATAAATAAAAGATGCTCTGCTTTACTATCGATGAAACCCAACCAGGTTGGTGGTTTTCAATGTCCCCTAGTAGCAAAATCTCTTTCAGTGAAATCTCACGTGGATGCCCAGTATACAGAAAAGCAAGGCAAAACAGACATTCCTCTGGCAGCATGGGGACAGAGCCTGCCCTGTCCTGAACATCTCATAGAACCTTTGGGTCTTCAGATCCATAATGTAGCCAGCACTGTCCAGCCCTGACCTCTAATGAGGCCACATGCAGGAACCCAAGGTCCTTCCAGAACCCTCTCTCTTCTTCCTGGTGTTTCTGGCTACTTGTGGGTGCTATTTCCCAGCATCTGTGGTCCTGGTGCTGTGGCGGGTCCACCAGGACATGCCAGAAAGGCTGTGTATACCTGTCCCTCATCCACGGGCCCCCTGGTGATGCCCTGGCTCCCCAGCCTGGCCCACGGATGCTTCGACTCCCAGACTCTCTCTCTCTGGTGGGGGAGCCACCATCCCTCCTCTAACATGGGCAGAGCGGAGCAGCCAAGTTCCCTTCTGCCATGCCCGCAGTATTCAAAGACAGCCCAGTGAGAAGGGCACGTGTGCCCCACCGGCTGGGCGGAGCCCCACCTGATGCGTGGCGGGCAAAGCGGGGCTCCCGCTTGCTGACAGGGATGCTGGGCAGCGAGGCCCGGTCGGCTCGCCTCCTCGGGTTGACGCCGAAGTTTCTGACGCTGCTGATCCCTGTGGACGCGGGCAGGGGCCCCCTGCCCCGGAGCGGAAGAAGGCCTGTGGGAGCAGAGAGCCTAGGATGGAGCTGGTTCTGCCCATCCTGTGGCCCCAGTGTCTTCCTTTGGAAATGCACCCAAGGTTTCAAGGGAGCAGGTGTGGCTCCCTCTCTTTTGGCCACTGTGTCGGCCAGGAAGTCACTCTAGCCTGAGGGAACCCTGCCCCAGGTCCCCATACCTTCCTTCATCAAGGTTCTTTGGGTGCCCAGGCGCTGGGGCGTGAGCTCCATCTCTGTCTCCTTCATCTGCTTCATTTTCTCCTGGGCGGACTTGGAGATGGTGACCTGGATCTGGCACAAGGTCAAGGCAAACTTCATCACCCTCGGGGACCTGACTGTGCCTTCTGTACCTTCATTCATTTAATCACGTGCTGATCACTGTCCTGAGAATAAATAAAATGACCAAGTCCCTGCTCCCAATAACCTGCCATGGAGTGGAGAACCCAAGGGACAAAGAACAAACAGACCAGTCTCTAAGGACAGGCAATGCGTGCCAGCAGGAAGGCAAGGGACAGGAGGTGACAGGGCTTCTGTTTTAAGCAGGAGGGCCCAAGGGGACTAATGACGCATATGCAGAGACATAAGTAAAATGAGGCAGTGAGGCATGCAGATTTCTAGAAGCGTTCTCACAGAGGGGACAGAGACAGCGGACACCCAGGGCTGGAATATGCTGGGCATGCCAGGAGCAGTGAGGAGGACACTGGCTGGAGCACCCAAGGAAGAGGATGATGGGACACGGGCTGGAGGTGGCACGGTGGGGGCAGAGCAACCATGCGCTGGGCTTGGGGGTCCACGCCGAGGACTTGAGGTTTCCTCTGAAGGACAGCGAGTCCCTGGGGCTTCTGCGCAGAGGAGTGACACGATCTGACTTCCACTGGGGGAATGGGGTTCCAAGTGTTTTTTTGACTTATTTTGAAAGAATTTAAGGGTCACAAGAAGTTGTAGAAATAGGACCAAGAGTGCCCATGCAATGGAGTGACAGGCGTGTGTCGGGGTAGCTGGTGACAATGGGGATGGCAGACTGGCCCGTTACAGACGTTTGCAAAGAAGAGCCCTCTCTCTGCCCTTGCCGACTGTGAGGTATGTGATGAGAGGAAGAGGAGGCAAGGATGGGCCCAAGGCTTTTGGCCAGAGCAACTGACCAGCTGGGGTTGCCTCTTACTGCCACTCACTGAGACGGGACACTGAGAAAGACAGGTTTTGAGGGGGGCAGGTTTCAACAGTTGCGTTTTGGACAAGGCAAGTTTGAAAGATAATCAGATACCTAATCAGGGATGGTATATATACGCCCCCAGGCCAGGAACGTGAAGAGGACTAGCCAAGAAGGGCTGGGAAGGGGCGGCCTTCAATGCAGACAGAGAACCCAGATGGGGAATTCAAGTAGAATGAGCTAAAACCGCCGCTGGTGGGTCAGGTTAAAAGACGACTGTGAGGTGCCACCCCTGGGGAAGTGAGTCATCGGTGGCCTTGATGTGGGCAGTTTCAGTAGGGTGTTGGGGACGAGGCCTGTCTGCGATGGACTCAGGAGAGCATGGTTTTCCAGAGAGCTATTCCTTTGGTGCTGTTTTGGCAAGATGGAAGAAATAGCAGGGAGCTCAGCTGCTCATAGGAATCATCCGGTATCAAGGACACTATTGTCTTTGCGAAAGAAGGGACACAGCGCTGGAGTGGTAAGAGTGGATGGGGTGAGCTCACGCAGCAGGAGACAGTGGCGAGCAAGTGGGATGCTGGAATTTGAGGTGCCACCGGGGGTGGGGTTGTTTGCAGCGCCAAGGTCATGGGCGTGAGTGGCCAAGGTGATGGAGGATGGGATCATTTCACAGCACTGGGTCATTCTGCCTCTGTCTCCTGGTCTGCCACCCTGGCTGCAGGGGGAGGACTGAGGGCCTGGGCCTGATCACCATCATCACTGAATTGCAGTCCTAACAGAGTCCACGCACGGGGCAGGCCTTCAAGGTACATTTATTGTGCTTTTATGTCTCTGTTTCAAGGAAGGCGCGTGAATCCCCATCACGGCAACCCTCCCAGCTTCACTCAAGTCACTCAGACCTGCGAAGAGAAGCACTGGAACAAGGTGACCTTAGAAGTGCAAGCTATTCGTCAGCCTGTCAAGCACAGCCCTTGGCTCACATCTGTCTCTGTCAGCTGCCTCTCGGTTGCTATCTTGGGTGGTGGCTCAGGTTACTGGGCTTGGTTCACCTAAGCCCCTCTGTGCTATCCTCCGCATCCTGCTTCTTCCTGAACCACATGTGACCTCCTTGTGCCCTCCCTTCCCCCTCATCGCTGACATCAGCTCCCCTGCACCCTCCCCTTCACCGCGTCCCTTCGCCCCTTCTCCTCTCTTTTTCCTCTTCTGTTCCCAGCCTTCTCCCCAAGGCCACCTATAGGTCCTTGGTGCCCTGTCTCCGGGCTCTTCCTTGCTTTCCTCAAGCCGGACCCACACTCGTGTGTTTCAGAAACACACTGGCGTTCAGCCGGTGGTCCACTCCGACCCTGACTTCCTCCTCCTCTCCCTTCCAGAGACCTTGGTGCTGCTCTCCCTCTGGTCTTCTTCGGTGGCGTGGCTGGAGGAGAAGACTGTCAGTGTAGGAGCAGACCGAGAGGAAGGCAGGGCCGGCTTCTCAGAGATGGCAGGCCTGTCTTTGATGGGCTGGGCCCCAGGGTTTGGCCCTGAGGAGTCAAGAACAAGAAGGCAACTGAGGACGCCCAGCACCCTGAAGCAGCAGCTGTCCCTTTGGGCAGAGGCCTGTGACTCTCCACCCTCAATTCTGCTGCCTAACACTTGCCAGGTGGAGAAAGGCCCACGTTCAATTTACTGTACAGAGATGCCCTGGCAGGCGCAGCACAGGCTGTCCAAAGACCAACATCCCCCTCCCCCCCTTCATTCATTCATTCATTCATTTGTTCATTGCTTTGCTCAGCAACTACCGCACACCTTACTCTAATCCAGGGAAGGGTGGGGAGGAAGCTGGGCAAAAAACAGGGCCATCCGATATGTTACCTAAGTGGTTTAAGATATTTCCTGAGAATGTAAATCCATCTTGCCTGGGAGGTATGGGCCTCAGGGAAAAATAAAATGAGCCCACTGGCCATTTTATACCAGCGTGCACCTGCCTGAGACTAGGTATGGCACAGCGTGATGGGACCAGAGGACTGATGCTAACCCAGTCCTCTTATAGACGGGAAACCTGACATCCAGCAACCTTCAGGTGCTCCTGTGACACAAACTCATTTCCAAATGACATCAAATCCATAGGGATTCTTTGTCATTCCATGTTTTCCCAAGCCAATGATTTTAAAAGAACATTTCTTATTACAGAAGCAGGGCAAGGGTCGGTTCATTCGTTTTCTTTAAACGAAAGAAATGTTAACCAGTTCCTCCTGCTCGCAAAATTGGAAGCTCACTGCCCCGGGTGAACCTGCAGATCAGGGGTCCACTGGGGTGGGGACCACCACCTGGGGTCGCCTGAGGCTGGAAAGGATGCCCGGGTCGGGGGCCCCGCAGGGCTCCCGAGTCACCCTGCTCCCCTGCCGGGCCCATGCCTCCTGCAAAGGTCCCCTCTGCTCGGTGCATGGAGCACCCAATACCCTGGAGAAGGACCAGTGGCCACGGAGGAGGAGGGGCTGGCTAGGCTTCTTTCTGCTCAGAAGTAAGAGGGGAGGCAGAGGGCAAGGACTGCAGGGAGCCACGAGGTTTGGGAAGCCCTCAGCTCAGGCAGTACCACGTGAGGCCGTCTGTAAGGGGGCCATACAGGTATTGGGCTACATTAACTCCAGCTGCCAGCTGGGAGATCCGAGCCCTTTAGGGACTTTGCTATTTTTCACCCACCCTCCTCACCTACGTCTCCACCAGGTTCCCTAGGAAGCCTGACCAAGCGGCCTGCCACCACCCCCGGGCCCAGGGCAGCAGGTAGCCGGGCAGACAAGGGAGTGGCTGCAGACGGGGTCCCAGTCCCCGCACCAGCGTGCGCAGGGCCGGCTCTAAGGGCCACTCCAGGAGCCGGTGAGCCACACCTGACCTCCGGAGCTCACCCTGCTGCAGCCCGGCCTGGGGGCACGGGGATATGGCTGCCACAGAGGGTCGCGCTGCACATCCTGCCCCGGGGACCTCTTGGGCAGCAGCCTGCCTGGCCCTCGCCAGCCACCCGGGTGCTGAGCTGACTGCCACAGCTACCGGCCGAGAAGCTAGACTAGGAGGCCGCCCCTTTTGCTGGTGAGGCCGAGCTCAGGGTGGCCTGCCAAAGTCCCCTCACCTAACCTGCCCCAGGCTCAGCTTCCTGTCACCTCACTGGCCCCTCCAAAGATGGGTCATCAGGTTGGGGGGCTGCCTCTGCCCCATCTAACGCCTGCCTCCCCTGACACGGAAACCTTCCTTCCGGCTGACGGGTGTGTGGGATGCGGGCTAACTCCCGTCTCCGTCTGGGGAGGGATACTGTCCCCTCACAGCCCAGGGGCGGCCTTGCAGTGTGCGGGAGCGCCAGCGTTGGACCACACAGATCCGTGTGCAATGTGACAGGCTGGCTGCCCTGCGCACCCTGAGACCAGGACGAGTCTGGCTCCCTGAGCCTCAGTCATCCCTCCTTCAGCCGAACAGGGAGAGCGCCTCCTCTCTCAGCTGTGCCATTGTGACACTCCTTGAACTGGCGGCCATCGGCGTGCTGGCACAAACGGGACCACCGGTGTGGCGGGACAGCTGATATCAGTGGCCCCGTCCATGACATGAGGGGCACGTGTCCACCAGTTCCCAGGTCTCTTCTAGCCCTAATTCTGACCCCAGACCCAGCACAGGAACGAGAGGGTTGAACAAGTGGGGGTGCACATGGAGAGTACGTACCCAGAAACTTAGGGGTCTTCTCCTGAGGCCCACTCTCCCGAACCAATCTTAAAAGAATGGGGGAGAAAAAAGCACCATGAGTGACGGCCAGGGAAAGCTGAGGTTGTGGGGAGCCCTGGGTAGGTAGCTGGAGCACGGGTGGCGGCTGAGGTGGGGGACGCTGAAGAGGGGGTCCCTGTAGACAGTCTCTCGGCCAGAGGTTCAAAGCTCCTTCCGTAACTCAAGATCATGTTGGGTGTCCAGACCCCACTCTGAGCCCCTCCCCCAATTCCCTGGGGCACGGACCCTCGATTCCCTGGGAGGCCAGTCTTTTACATGGACGGAAACTGCTCAGTGTTAAAGGAAACCCCAGCCCCTCTGGGTCTGCATCAGCGGGTGGGTGGAAGCCCGGAGCCTGACTCCCGGGGAGGCCTCAGACCAGGAAGTCACCCAAGCCCACATGGTCTTCGAAGCCACCCCACAATGACATCCCAGGGAAGGGGACAGGGGGGACAGGGACAAATGTCAGAAGTGGCCACGTTTAAGAGATGGATGAGAGAGGGCACACAGGAGATGGCTCGCAAGGGCAAGAAGCAGGCATGGGGTGAGGACGGGGAGGAGGAGAGTTCAAGGGCGCCCGCAGCTCCGAGCAGTGGGACGGAAGGCAAGGCCGCTGGTCTGGAGCCTTGGTTTCATTCTGCCACCAGGCAGGGCTCTCAGAAGGGGCAGGTGCGAGAGCAGGAAAGGAGGAGGGGCGTCCGGTGGGGAGGAGGCCGAGGTGGTGCTGCCGACCACTGCGGATGCTCAGATCTGGCAGCAGGTCTGCGGACAGGCCCCCGCACCCCAGCAGGGCTGGGGACAGATGGGGACGCAGGACACACAGAAGGAAGGCAGCGTGCGAGACACAGGGAGCGAATAACGTGAGAGGAACCAAGAATTCAGGACATCAGGCCCCAGTGAAATGGGAGAGAATGAAGTCGCCGCGGGAAATTGACCATCAGTTATGCTGGGTGAGCCCGGCTGCGAGCCCGTCTCTGTCTGTCTGTCTGTCTGTCTCTCTTTGTCATCGTACACACACACACACTCTCCGAATTCGGTCTGGGCTAACCAAGCACTACCTGTCCCACTTACACCATAAACCCAAGCTCATTACAACTCAGGGGGCGCCCACCCCACTGGTTTCCGACCGTTCCTGGGTACGAAGACCCTTTCAACGTTTGGTGAACTACCCCCGGCCTGCAGCCTCCAACGCATGGAAATACTTGTATTCTTGGATCCATTTGTGAACAGAATACATATAACAAAGAGCTACCATGAATGCCATAGAACTTGCACATAATTCGTATTATATTCATCACACACACCAGGAAACTGGTGAGAGATGGAGGCTGTGGGAGTCAAGGGTCCGGGCAGGGTGACAACGCGGCAGCCTCCCCAGCTCATGGGTGTGGGACCCTGCCCTTCACATGCCCGGTACCCCAGAGCATGTCACCGAGGTGCAGCCATGGGGACCCCAAGTAGATTTTAGGGAGACAGAAGTTGAGAGAATTGCAAGGTGGTTTTGACTTAGGGCAGCTTACCGTGTGTGGGAGGCCCTCGGGCCCGTGAGGACGTCCTGGCCTGGAGGCAAGAGGCTGGGAAGGGAGCCAGGTGTGCAGGAGAAGGTCCCGGTGGGCACCCCGGCCTTTGGAATGGGTGGGACCACAATGCCCCCCAGTGACTTGTGCATCTTCTGATCACTGCAGTGCAGGTATTGCCGGGAGATCTGCACCTGGGAGCGGAGGCGGGAAAAGGCTCTGCTCCACAGAAAGAGTCCCCTCTGGACTCACCTTCTGGGGCCTTCACACAGGTGGTCGCTTCTATCAGGAGGCCCCAGGATGGCGGCACAGCCATGCAACCCCGGGACCCCCAGAAAGATCTTTGTTTCCTCACCACACCAGGTGACAAGACTGGTCAGGGGCCCCCTCACCCCTGCTCCAATCTCCTTCTCTGTTACTGTTTTTCTGTCCCTCTAAGTTTCTGAAAAATCCTAGAACATCAGAGCTGGAAGGAACCTTCAAAAGCATCTGGTCCAATCCCCCTCTTTTCATAGATGTGCAAAGTCGGGGGCCAGAAAGGGGCTGACTTGGCCAAGGTCACGTAGCCAGTAAAGAGCAAAGCAGACACCGGAGACGGAACTCCTGAGTCCTCTCCCAGTATTCTTCCCCGTCTGCTACGCTCCTGCGCCTGAACTGGAAAGGCTCGGGAGCACGAGGGATTCTGGAGCATTTAGACCAGAGAAGGCCTGGGGGCCACCAAGTGAAGGACAGATGGTCACACAGCCTCCGCCTGCACAGCGGGAGCACGGGCACTCAGGGGCAGCCGCCCAGGGACCCCAGGCCAGAGGATAATGGATTTGGATGTTGTGGAGAAGATGAGGTGAGGGCCCCTGGGTCCCTCCAGTGCATCCCCACGCCTGAGCCACCTCTGTAGATGCTCAGGAAGAGGGGTTGATAAAGTGTGGAAGGAAAGACAGAGGCACAGAGGCAAGACTCAGAATAGTCGAGTCTCCTTACCTCCTGGACGTCCGTTCTCCTCTCCGGGGGACCCTGGCTGCTCCCGGGCAGGTCCAGGCTCCTCTCCTTGGCTCCACTGACCTCGGGGGTGGTGGGGATGCTCTGGATGGGAGGCATTGGCCTGGGCACCCTCCGCAGCCTGTGAGAGGTGGCCCGGGGGACGGCACTCCTCAGGGGAGCTTCTCTGGGGCCTCCCCCAGGATCCAGAGAGGCTGCATGGGGTGGGGTGGGGAAGAGGTTAGTCCCAGGAGCTCAGAGAGTGGGGTTCATTCAAAGGCAGTGGGCAGGGCCCAAGGCTGACCTTGGGAAGAGCTGGCCATGCCCTCTGAGCGCTCTCTTTTCTTGAGCTTGTCCTTGATCTGGGTGGTGTCCCGTGCCACATCGCTGGCCTCTGACTCCAGCGGGGGGAGCGTTACCAGGGACGGGGGCCCCTGAGACAGGGCCCCGGGGTTCCCAGGGAGGCCATTCCTGGCCTGCCAGCCCCTCAGGGGAGCAGCCTGCCTGAGGCTGCCGGGGTCCCCATGCCCACTCAAGAGCTGTGATGGCTTCTCCAGCAGGACACTGGACGTTGGCTGGAGGGAAGCTGGGGAAACAGAGGAAAGTGTGTCTCGGCACACAGAGCCCAGAGCAGTGCAAGGCACCAGCAAACTCTTTGATGCTGCCTCCTTGGAACCATCAGGCAGTTACCCAATGAATCCATCACTCAATGCTCCAGCCGCTCCATGGGTCAACTCATTCATTCAACAGCATGTAGGAAGCCCATGAGCTGAGCAAGGCCTGTGTCATGAGGTCAGGAGAGGGTGAGAGTGGGAATCGACATGGAGCCTATCACAGCACAGGTGAGGGGCCATAAATATTTAGGGGAGACCTGCGGCCCAGGGACCACCCCCTCCAACCAACCTCCAGGATCCAGCCTGTCCATTCGGGATTTCCAAGTACTGGACAGATACCAGACACAGATGGAAAAGGGTCATTGGTGTGAATCAGAGCAAATCACATTTCCAAGCAGATGTCAGCTTATCCCATTACTATTTCAACAAGCACTCAATGGGCATCGAGAACACGCCCAGAATTGTCCAGGTGGCTGGAGACAGAGACGCGAAAGGCACACTTTCCTTTTTTTAAATGGAGGCTCTTCTCTTAATATGTCGCCTCAGAACAGATTATTTGAAAATAAGTTATGATATTACCATGAGAACACATAGAAAACATATATCAGAACCTTCGTGAGATTTTAAAATCTTCTGAATCCTTTTCGTTCTTCTGTAGTAAAACATTTTCAACAATATTGTTCTGAAAGGTATTCGCTACCTAGTAACTCCCCAGAGTTTGTTGTTATTTTTTTTTTCTTTAGGATCTTAGATTGCCTATTACCCCATTTTAAGATTCCATCTAGCATATCCCTTATGACAATTTATGTAGAAATAAAACGCAACGTAGAATTGCATCTGATTTATATTCCACTTGCATGAGCCACAGTGTTTATCACTAAAGGGTTTTCGATCTATTAGAGAAATAAGTGGCAGAGTGGATGGCAAGACGTGCCATAGAGAGGCAGCCACCAGATGCCTGGTGCCCACAGAGGAGGAGGATCTGCAGAGCCTTCATGAAGTGAAAAGTTGGAACGAGGCCTTGAAGGAGCCTGGACCCAAGGGTGGGTGGCGCTCACTAACAGATCTGCTTTCAGAACCTCTGCCACACCTGCAGCACTTCTTGGAGTCCCCTGAGGCAAGCCGTGAGACCTAGGTGCCCAGACCACCAGCACTGGCCTGGTGCTGGCACCAGGCCCAGGGAAAGCTGAACTTGGTGCCAGCTGCAGGCCTGTAAGGGGACTGGCCTGAAAGAGAGCAAGTCACCAGACCGCATTGTCCACCCAAACACTGGGACGGGGGCTCTGCAGAGAAAGTCGTCTGCAGCTGGAAGCAAAGATACTCCAGCAGCTGTCACCGTATCGGTGCCACTTCCTCATCGCCAGCCTGCAGGCCAGACACCTGCCCAGGCCCCGCAGCAGGGACAGTGAGGGGGCCTGTCTTCCTGGGGGCTCCTGGGGCTTCCCCTGGGTGTCTAGGGGAGCTAGGCCCATGCTGAGATGCCCACTTCCCTATTCTGAGGGTCCCCCTCTGTGCAGCTCACCCCCTGAGGCCCAGAATTGAAAGAGCCCACCTAAAATGGAAGGGCATTTTCAGCAAGGACCACAGAGAAAACCACCCTGCCAGCAGCTTGAGGCCACTGCCAGCACCTGTACACATGCCTCTCCTCCCTCCAGGTGAGCCCCGCACCTGCTCTATAGTCACCGGCCCTGACGGGCAGCTGCTGGGTGGAGTCCCCCTTCTCTGCCCAAAGGTCCCGGAGAGGCCACCCGGGGCACCTGAAAGCCACTTGGTGAGACACCAGGCCGAGTCCTCCAACCTCACCTTCCGCCTCAGCCTGCAGATTGGAGTCGAGGCTCCCACCTGGGCGTTCACGGGGCCCAGAGCTGGTCCGGGGGACACTGCCACAGTACACTGCCACCGGAGCCAGAACCTGGGCTGGGGACAGGACCGCAAGAAAAGTGGCATCTTAGAGCACCCTGAGACCAGCCCTGGGCAGAAGGCTGCCCTGAGCACGCTGCCCCCAGGACCCTGTGGCCCCTCCCCCAAAACCAGAGCCCGGCCCTCGGATGGGGGCTGCCCCCCCAGCCCAGCCAGCCAGGGCACCACGGCCCCCTCAAAGCCCATGACCCCACCGCACTCTTCCCCGCCTGTCTCCTGGCTGCTCCCTCTCCTCACAGCCTGTCTGCCTTCTCCATCCTTGCTTGGCTCCAAACCCACCACCACCGCACCCCTTCTCAGCCTCCGCGTGGGCTCCCTTCCCCCACTACTCTGTCCCCTGCACACGGCACAGCGGCCGCTCTCACTGACCCCCCCCCATTGTCATGTAGTCGCCCCTGAACCTGGGTCTTTGGCCCTGACCCCTGACCCTCAGTGGCAGAGCAGAGGGACCCATTCCCTACTCAGCTGCCCTCTCCTGGGAGGCCCAAGCCCCCCATCAGGGGTCCTACACTGACCCTTCATCTTCTCTCCTGAACTCCCTGGTCCGCAGGTGGCACCACGGGTCCTCAGGGCACAGGCTTTTTAAGAGCTTCTCTGTCAAGGACTCAGCCCCTCACTGTCCCTGGAGGCTCAGCCAGGAAGGCTGACTCGGTCCTCAGTGGGATCTGACATCTGGTGGGGGCAGATAAGTAACCAGCAATAATAGTGTAGGGGCCGTGAGCCCCAGTGGGGGTGGGGGCAGGCAGGGCTTCCTGGGGCGGGACCCCCGAGCTGACAGATAAACAGGAGGGACGATCCTCTGAGCGTTGGCTCCTTTAAGATGTCCCACATCTTCTCTGTGCTCCCACAGCACCCAGGCCACCTCCATCTGGTGTCCTTCCCTCCAGCCTCAACCCACCTGGACAGGGGCACCCTTACTCATCTTTGTGGCGCCTGAGCCCAGCGGGCACTGACATGTTTGCAAACTGAATGGCTGGCTCTGTCCCTTTGTGACTCAGCCCCTCCCACAGACACCATGGGACCACTTACGGGGCCTTCGCCTACCACCTGGAGAAGCCCCCGCAAAGGTGACAACCCAGCACACCTGCTCCCAAGGTGGAACGTCCCTAACCCAGGAGTGAGGAGTCTGGGCTCCCATCCTGCTTCTGTCCCCTGTGACCTTGGAGAAATGAGTTAACTCCTGTGAGTCTTGGTTGGGACCCATCAGTAAAACAAGAGCGTTGAACAAGACCACATCTTAATTCTATTTCTGGATTTCCAAAGTTTTCTGAAGGCTTCAGCACCTCCCACTTCCCTACAACCAACCAGTGCCCGGCAGGATCTGGTGAGTATTAAATTCCCTATCCTGTCAGTTGAGGAAATGAGGACGCACAGCCCTCCTGAGTCCCCAGCCCCACGTCCTCTGCCCCCTCATTCTGCCCCCACAGAAGGGGGAAGCCCCTCAGCCAGCCCCCAGCTCAGGAGGAGGCAGAGCTCTGGCCGTGTCTCCAGAACATTCCAAGCCCCCGCCAGGGAGGGAGCACCCGGACATCAAGCTGAGCCTGGGGGCCAGAGTTTACTTGGGGACAGCTGAGCGCAATGGGACATCCGCCCCCGCTGCACCGCCAGGCAGAGCCCAGTCCCAGGAGGGGCTGAGGAGAACCCTGCCCCCCGGCCTCCGTTGATGCGTCTTACTTGGGGGGACAGCGTCACGGTTGCCCATGCCCTGTGTGGACACGGTGCCTGCGAGGTTGTCCAAAGGCCGCAGCTACTTTCTGGCCGGGAGCACAGTTCTCAAGGGTCCAAGGGCCCCAAACATCCAAGGACCGCTGGTGGGGACAGAGAGAAGTCAGTGCACAGATAACAAAGGCTTTTTAAACACTTCCCAGAGCGGAGCTAAGTAAAGCTTCTATAGCAAAACCTGCCGCTGGACCAAAGGATAGTTCTTGTCTGACACTTGGCCTCTCTGAAGACTTCAAAGTTTCTAACCATCAGGCCGCATGCCTGCGGACAGACCTCTTTACGGAGAGTGTCAAGGGGACCCACAGGCCTGGCTTTGACATTGACGCCTTAGGACTCTGACCCTGTCTCTTCATCAGTTTCCATGTTCTGCAGAAACCGTTACTCTACCGGGTGTCCTGGGAGCTCACGCTGAGTGTCAGGCTCTGTGACCCTGATCATCTCTTGGGTACCTGGTGGCACCTTCCAGAACCCACTCTGCAGCTTTGCTTCAGGGTGGGCCTGTCTCCACCTGCCCCAGTCCTTGGCTCTTACTCTCACCGCACTGCCAAGACAAACCCTGACCCCCCAAGCCTCCTCCCAGCCCCCCTTAAACCTTGGGGGCCAGTCATCAGCCCTTCACCCTAACTTCACTTCTATGTCACTAGGGTCTCACCGCAGGCACTGTGACTTCACACCATTTTGTAAATGCTTTGCTGAGATTATGGTGGGCACCTTTCCCCTGGCAGGTGGCAGGGAGATGGGTGGGCAGAGCTGATCAGTGATAACGCCAGGGGTAAAGGCCACCAATTTCTACTCTAGGGTAGCTCCCTCAAGTGTTATCTGGGGACAGGGCAAGACGCAATGCCAGCTCCCTTTGGCTGAGCAGGAAGTCCCCACTCAGGACCTGAGAGCACCTGCCCTCCGTCTGGAAAGCAGCCGCCTCCGGCCCCAGTCAGGCCCGAGAGACAGGGCAGCTCCTGGCAACACTTCTGCCAAACGGGGCTGCCAGCCCAGCCCGAACCTGGTCTCACCGCTTCGGCCTTCAAGGCTTGTGGGTTCTCTGTCTGAAGCGCGTTTCCCTCACGCACAGGGGAGAAGGTAACTCCCTGTCTGCTGACTTCGGGGATAAGGATTTGGCCACAGGGTGGTGACAGCAGCCAGCATGTCCAGGAGACACAGCACTGCTCCCAAGCAAGGTGACTGAAGAGTCTCCTCTGCAGGTTCCAACCCCCCACCCCTCGTCCCAGTGAGCTGGGAAGAGACAAGAGATGGGTAGGGCGCCGGCTCCCAGCAGAGGCCAGGAGGAATGTTCCAGAAGAAGACAGACCTTCCACAGCTGAATTAAAGCCAACAAGCTGGAGTCCTGGCTCCGGGGACAGTGAGAGCTGCAGGCCCCACAGCTGCCCATTACCTACAACCAACAGGAGTGGTTTCCATGCAAATTATACGTGGACAAGTGATATTTCGCTACAGCTCTTGTTTACAACCTTGGCTGTAGTTCAGAGTCACCTGGGGACTGATTAAAACAACAAATTCCAAGGCCCTACCTCAGGCTTCTATTGAATGAGTCTTCCAGGGAGCAGACCACAGGGACCTGTTTGGATTTATTTTTTTCCATTAACTCCTGAGTGATTTTGACGTTTAAATAGGATTGAGAACCACTGGGTGATACAGTTCGGATTCAGTTTATTAAAAGAACCCACCCCTGTTTCTCACCTTCAGCTGTCAAAGTGGTTATTTCTGCCTCCGTTTCCCCAAAGTGATTCCTCTCCAGAAGGCTAAAGAAAAGAGTTGGCGCTGCCTGAGAGCACAGAGAGCACATACTTCAATGGCCACCTCTACGGCGAAGGGCCTTCCGAACAAGACTGCCCCCCACCCTGATCACCACAAACTTCTTGGCCGCCAGGATGGCCACCAGCCAAGAGCCCGCACTACCCCGTGCCCTGAGGGACACCGGCAGTACAGAAAGGAGACCTGGGTTCCCTCCACAGCCCGCCAAGGCAACCCAGCAAGCAGAGCCCCTTGGAGGCCGGCTCCCCCTCTGGATTTGTGCCTCTCAGACCCTCAAGGTCTGAAGTGCAGGACCTGCCAGGCACCTGCCCAAGGGGAGGTGACCGTAGCTGAGTACAGACAAACAACCATCTTTTACGTCTCATGTGAGACCGGTGGGCAGCACCTCCCTAGAGAATCACTTAGACTAGGACCTGGTAGGAACTTAAAGATCCATCTCTAACCTATAAAAACCGCAATCAGAAACTCCAGCCCAAATGTAGACAATGCTTTGGGGTTTAGTTGGGATGGCACTTAGCACCTGATCCCAAGACACAAATGCGGACCAAGCCCACGTTTCACCCAGCACACTGCTGGGTACCACAGAGTGGCTGCTCCCTACTGGAAGGGCCAGGCTCTGACCTAAAAGGCTAACAGCCGGGGGGTCTTGTCCTCACTCCTTGATGCTCTGGTTGCCTAAGCTGGGCCCCCCAACCCTTGGCCTCAGTTTTCCAGCTCAGGGAACTGGGTGGCCAGAGGTCCCTGAATGCCATCCACTCCTTCCACTAAAGCAGTGATGACAGAGGTTCCATGGTGACCAGCACCACAGGAATGAGGAACAGTGACAGAGGGGACTCAGGTTTCAAGCGGGAAGGAAAGAAATACTAGGCCTGGTCGGGTCAAGAATGTCAGCCCCAAGGACAAAATCCCCAACCACTCCTGTGCCTTGCACAGCCCACAAGGAGCAGGGCCTTGGTCCCCGTCCACCTGGCTTCCCAGGCAGCTGACAGACCCGTCCAGAGAGACCAGCCTTTGGACCGGGAGGCAAGGCCGGGCTCTGAGGAAGGAGAAGCATCAGGGCCCAAGGGCAGGAGGAGTGAGCCCCCGGGCCTGAGACTCAACCCCTCCACCCCCTCCCAGGGCTGCCACCCCAAAAGCTTTTCTTTGTGTAGGGGTGAAGCTGCCCATTTCTCCCAGAGAGACCTCTGAGATGTGGGATTCCATAAATCAGAGCTCTCCTCCCTCAGATGTGTCTGGTGGGCAGAGAAAAGAAGGAGGGGGAAAGTGAGCAGAACTAATAAACCTAGTTTTTGAACCCAAAAATGTGGCCCCCGCCACCGGAAATACCCTCTGAAGAGAGGCTCAGAGCTCAGCAGCCCTCCCATCCCACACGCCAGGGTCCAGGGTGCTCCTGAACGGCCCCCTTGGGGCCAGGCAGCTGGGCCAGAGACCTGCCCTTGCCCCTCTTATATTAACTTGGGAAATACTACATTCAATTCCTCTGAGCTTTCATCTGGAAAAATAGTCCTCATAAAGGGTATGGTTAGGATTAAGTATAGTCATGTATAAAAGTAATTTAAGCCCATTATTGGTACATAGCAGTTGCTCATTCATGTGAGCTCTTCATCCTCCATCCCCCAACACACGTGCTCACACACGCCTGGAAACCCAGTGCCCAGGTGGTGGGCCAACCCCGGGAGTCAACGCTGGCTGTGAGAAGGCCCAGCCATGAGAGACCACAGCCAGGACAGCCAGGTGCCAGGGAAGCCAAGAGAATAGTGTGACCAGCATTGGCTCAGCAGCCAGGCTGGGTGAGGTAAGGACTGGGAAGAGCCCATCAAATGTGACCATTAGAAGATCATCCAGAAGGTTGGTGAGTGCAATTTCTGTGCACGTGAGGACCGGAAGGCACAGAAAGTTGCTGTTGACAGTGTGAGGAAGGTGGAAGGGGACAGTGGGTGTAGACCACTCCAGAAGTGCCGGATGAGAAAGGAAGGAGAGAGGTTGGGTGGTAGCCAGAGAAGAATGAGGGTGAAGAAAGGGTCCAGGAGAAGGGAAAGGCTAAAGGTGTGGACGGAGAAAGGGGCACTGATGGAGCAGGATCCCAGCACTAATGGACAGGGCGGGGTGGGACAGGCACGTGGTGGCGGGGTGACCCAGCAGGGGCGGGCACCAGTCCTCGGGCACTGGAGAGGAGAGCAGCCTGGGGAGTCCAGAGAAATTGGGCAGGGAGGGGACAGAGGCCAGGTTGGAAGGCTGTGATACTGTCCATGACGTAGACAGTATGAGGTGCAGGCCGGCTTGCCAACCTGGGGAATTTAAAGAAATGCAGACCAAGTGCCAATACAGTACCTGCACGCGGCATACCTCAAAAAGTATAGCATGAATGAATGAAGAAATCAAAATTAAAACATCTCTCCAGACTGTCGTGGAGAAGAAACTAAGCGAAGGGAACTAATGTTCCTTAGTTCCATGGTGCCATGGGCCAGGCACTGAGCTAGGCGCTGCGAATCGCATACCATTTAACTTTTGAACTGGAGCAACAAGGCAGACGGTCTTATCCTCATTTAATGGATAAGGAGATTAAGGCTCAGAGAGGTTAAGGAATTAGATCAAGGCCGCAGGGCTACTAAGTGGAAGCCTCTTTCTTGGCTGATGCTCTGTTCTTGGCGGCGAAGCACACTACTTCAGAGCTTGTGCTCAGAAATCAACAGGCTCGGATCAAAGTCCATCTTTCTCCGAGTGCACAGCCCATTACTAAACTCTTCCAAGCCTTTATTTAACTGCAGAATGGAAATAACATCCATGCCACAAGGACATTGAGAGCATTCAATAACAATATGGACGCATTGAATACTGTGTCTATCCCCTAGCCAATACTCAACAAACAGTGGCTATTGGTACTACTGTTTGTCCAAGGAGAAGGAAAAGGTTCTTTTCAAAAGCATTTGGGGGCAAGAAGCTACTGCAGCCTGCCTGGGGGGTGGGGGGCAAACGGAGGTGCCACTCCCGGGAGCAGACTCTTTTTCATTGCTCAAGTTTTCTGGGATGAGCAGGAGTCGGGGGGCAGGCTGGGGCAAACACAGGAGCAGGCAAAGTACCACCTCACTGGGGAACACCCCGCGAGATCTCGCTTTGTCTTTAGACCTCTGTCTTATTACCGCTCGGGACAGAGCAGCTCCTCAGCTGTTTCTGCAGCCAGCATAGCTGAGGCCCGGGGCCTGGCGTTCACAATAGCTTGGTGTGTGTTTGCAGGGGGTGGGTGGGCTACAGGGAGGAAACGGGGAGCCACGCGTATGCTGAGGTCTGTGACTTTTGAAACAGCCACCTGCACTACCACCCAGAAATGTCGATACGTGATCCATTGGCTTAGAAGACATGGGGAAGCCTATGGGCGAGAGGAAAAGTGACTGGGGAGAAATAAGACATCTTTCCCCTCTGAGTCTCAGCAAAGGCGTTTGGACCATGCCTGGCATCAACACGTCTGTCACTTCCATAAGAGGGCTCTGGACAAAGAAAGGCCTCCTTGCAGGAATCTCAGATGACGCCAGACCCCAGGAGAAAGCCAACCGGCCTGGACCGAGAGCTGGAATTATTCGCTCGCGTGCCTCTCCAGGCCATGTGCCAGACTTTGCCTGAGAAGCTGCAATGGCTTCTATAGATACCGCTCCCCCACCCCAATTTTATGGAAGGGAAATCCTAGGCCCAGGAAGAGATGCGAGTTGAGCCAATTACCAGGGTCTGTGAAGCAGAGATAAAGAGGAAATCTCAGACTTCCAGACAGCGGCTCTGCAGCCCAGGCCTGTGCTCAAGGACCCATGACTGAGAAATGACATGGATAAGTGATTGGTGTCCCAAGGAGCAGAACGGTAGGGTAGGGACAGAGGGGCAGGGAGGCAGAGAGAAAAAGCATGGGGGCTGAGAAAGGAGACAGGGGAGAGGGGGCACCCAAAATCAAAGGAAAAAGGGGAGGGGGAAAGGCAAGCACAGGTACTTGACCTCCTGGTAATCAGGGACACACAAATTAACTAAGAATGAAATGCTACCGCTGGTCTTCGAAGGTTGGCCAAAGTTAACATTACGGCTGAGGCCAGGTGCCCATGACAGGCAGAGAGGATGGCTCTCACGCACAGCTGGGCAAGTGGGCAAGGCCACCAGGGAAAGCCGTCTGGCTTTATAATAAAATTAAAGATGTGTAAACCCTATGCCCAGTCATTACATTCCTAGGTAACTACCCAGAGAAAACCTTGCACACGTGAGCCACGACAGAAGTATGAGAACGTTCATTGCAGCTCTATTGATAACAGTCAAAAACTAAAAATAATCCCAACGCCCCAGAGGAAAAGGGAGAAATAAATCATGGTATACACATGCTGTGGAATATTCCACAGCCAAGAAAACAAAAACCACTGCTCTACCCAACACCATGCAAGACTCCACAGTGTAATGTTTAGTGAAAGAGGCCAGACACAAACGATTCCCTGAAGTGTGATTCTGTGTGTATAAAGCTCAAAGGAAAAACGAGGGCCTATTTCTAGACCTGGGTGGTTGTGACTACACATTCACCGCATAATCCCTCTTTAAACTGTTTTCGAGTTTTATGCGTCCTCCTGTCTGCAGGAAGTTGAGTCAAAAACAAATAATAAACTTGCAAGCATCCACGCTGGTGAGCAGGTCTGATGCCTTTGAGGTGGCCCTGGAGGAAACACCAGCCCTGAAGAAGGGGCTCACGAAGCCCTTGCTCCGGAAGCCTGAAGTCTGCCATGGGAAGAAATACTACTGCCTCCCCAATAATAATAACACGTCAACAAAAGTAGCTTCCGTTTGGCACGGGGGCTAACGCTGCGCTTGCCCCACTTCCCACCTCCACTCCTCCTGAGCCCCCCAAGGGAGAACTGCTTAGCCACCCCACCCCCACTTACAGGCCAGGAAACTGAGGCTCAGAATGACAAGAGCCTAAGTCCACACAGCCAGTAAGAGGTGGGGTTGGCATTCCCACCCAGCGCAGGGCCCCTCCAAGGCCTGCGCTTGACCTGGGCGCCCCCCGTGTTGGAGCACGGTCTTCCCCCCTGCACGGCCCACCCTGCCCGGCACGGGCTCCGTCACCCTCAGCACCTGCAGGCACCTGGGCTGATGGGCAGTGCTGCCTACAGTTTGCCCCCGAAACAGGGCGCTCTGACAGACAGCAGGCTAGCTGGGGACAGCGGGGGGCAGCCCCTCCTTCCTCAGCTCCCAGGCCAAGAGCAATGTTCCCACCTCCTGCTCCAGAGCTGACATGGGGAGACACAGAGAGAGGAAGGGGCCTCCCCACAGTCACACAGCCTCCATTTCATGGCTTGAGACCTTTCCTCCCAGGACACCCTTAGTCCTTGCTCCAGGGCAGGCCCCTGATGCCCCTTCAAGAACTTTAGCTCTAGCTGGTGGCTCAGCAGATAGGAGCCAGCCTGCAAACCCAAAGGTCACTGGTTCGATTCCCAGCCAGGGCACATAACGAGGTTGCAAGCCAGGTCTCCAGCCAGGTCCATAGCTGGAGGCAGGTAAAAGGCAACCATACACTGATGTCTCTCTCCCTCTCTGCCTCTCTCTCTCTTCCCCTTGATCTAAAAATAATAAATAAAATGTTTTTTTAAAAAAAAAAGAACTTCAGGTGTCCTGACCCACCTCCCATCCCCCTCCCCCTACAAACAGCTTGGCAGGCACATCACCTCCGACTGCTCCATCCACAGGCTAAACCCCTGTCATCGGAGGAACCCAGGATCCATGGTCTCTCCGCAGATGCTGCTGCTGGTGGGCCCCGGGAGGCAAGGACAGGGCGGCCCACGCCTGGCCTGGGGCCTCCCGTCCGGCCGGGTGCTGGGGCAGCCACTGGCTGGCCCTGTGGCTGGCGTGCTCCTGCTCTGCCGGCTCTCCTTGAATAAACAAGGCTGCGTAGCAACCACTGCTCTGAAGGAGCCCACAGCTCCCTGCACCAGGGAGAGAGGGAGCCAGGAAACGGTTCCCCTTGGCTCATTTCCTCTGGGGCTCACCCAGCGCTGGGGACTCCCAAAGGGGCCAGCCTGTCCTGCGGGGCCCCTGGGGCGGGGGCAGAGCTGGGCCCCACTGCGTGCTGACCGAAGCAAGGGTATGTGGCGGGCTTGGGGCAGGCTTGGGGCAGGCTGGCCACCGGCGTTAACCCCCAGCTCTGCTGCAGTCGGCCTCCAGGCCCAATGCTGGGATGGGGCTCCAGCCGCCTCCAAAGTCCAATGGACAAACAGTGCAAGCAGGCAGAGCTGGATTCGAACCCTGATCCATTTTCTTCCGGCTTTGTGCCCTTTAACTAGTACTTAACCTTTCTCAGCCTCTGTTTCCTCACCTATCATCCCGACTTGATGGGACTACTCGAAGGATTAAATAGGGCTTGTGACAGGTGTAGCCCACAGTAGGCCCTCATCGCTGATAGCACCTCCCTCAGAGCTACTTGAAAGGCTGAAAGCCTGTGATCTCCTCCACAACCAGATTCCACAGCCCCACCTCCTGGAAAATGTGAACCTGGTGGCCCATAGGTGCTTTCTCAGGGAGCCCAGGGCCCTAGACAGATATACCTGGGCTGGCATGCCCCCCTCAAATGATAACTGTTCCCACTCCCAACCCTACCCCCATTCTGTGCCCCACGGGGCACAGGGGGAGCCAGGAACCTCACCTGGCTTTATGCAGCTTTGCAAAGAGCCACTTTCCCAAAGACACTACAAAGTTTTCCGGGCAGATCCCCCATGTTCTTTGCACAGCAACTGGCAGATGCACGAACCACAGAGCAGGGAGAGCTGGTGGGAGGCTATTCACACACCAGGAGGCCTGGTTGACTGCGTCACCTGTGCCCAGGGCTCGCTGGCTGAACCCAGGGCTTTCCCAGTCCTTTCCTGGGGTTCTTTCCTTTCCCCTGAGGCCCGGGAAGAAGCAGCTTTCGTTAACCGACTCCAGGAGGGGCCAAGGAGGCAGCCAACGAGCAGTGAGAACAAGCTCCCAGGGTGGGCACTGGCCCGGAGCCAGACCCACAGGCACACTGGGCTCCACTCCTCCGTTCCTTGGGCTGGGGAGGCAGTGGGGGGTGGGGGCAAGCCGGCAAGTTGAACCAAACTAATGGACTCCCTCCAACAGGAAGGAGGTGCTTCTACCAAACCAGGAGCCAGAAGAGACTCCTTGTGTTTTGCATTGAGCCCCTCATGAGGTAGGCATGAAGATACCAGGGAGTCAGAGCTTCTGAAATTCATATCTGATGGTCACTCCCCAGCTAGACATCCCTCGTGGCTCCCAGTGTCCTTGGGCTAATGGCCCATACTCAGCACTTTGGCCAAGACGCCCCTCCAAAGTGGCCCTTGCTCCATCCTTCAGTGGTGTTTCTCCTCACTCCCCTCACTGCCACTGTGGCCCTGCTGTGCTGTCAGCTGTGAAGCTGCCTGTGCCAGGTGCTCCAGGTACAGAGAGGCCACTGTCTGCTCTCAGGAGCTGAATGATGGAGAGAAACTCCAACATTGGTGCTTCCTGCACTACCTGTAATAAGGGAAGTGCACTTTGCACCATCCTTGAGAGTCCACCCAGCAGCGTCCTGTGGGGAGTGGAGCTCCCAGCCCACCCACCAGCAGTGAGGCAGGGCATAACACTGTGGGGCTTTTGCTGGGAGGTGTCAGTGGGACCCAGTGAGGAGCTGAACAACCATCTCCATGTAAACAGAGAACACCCATCTCCATGAATGCCTGTCAAAACGGTTACATAGGATCTACAGTCACAACATAACACCCAACATCAGGACACAACTGAGAATCACTTATCCTGTCAAGAACAAGGAAAAACTTTATCTTAAATGAAAAAATACTATCAATGATGAAACATCAGGGTGACACAGATATTGGGATTATCTAAAAGGGATTTTATAAAATGCGTTGATGAGCAATTATGTACATGCTTGAAATTCACACACACACACACAAAATAGAAAGTCTCAGCAAAGAAATAGAAGGTATAAAGAACCAACAGAAATTTTAAAACTGAAAAGTACAACTGAAATAACTCAATGTGAATATGATTATGACAGAGGAAAGAATAGTAAACTTGGAGACAGAGCAATAGAAATTAGTCACTATAAGCAACGGAGAGAAAACAGACTGACTAGAAATTAAGAGAGCCTCAGGAAGCAGTGGAACTATATCCAAAGGTCTAACATTTGTAATATTGAAGCGGAAAGGAGAAAAAAATGTGGAGCTGAAAAAACATTCAGAAAAATCATGGCTGAAAACTTACCAAATTTAATGAAAGACATGTATCTACAGAGCCAAGAGGCTCAGCAAATACCAAATGAAATAAACCCAAAGAAACTGAGATGGGACGTATCATAATCCAAGCTCAGAGAACTAAAGATAAAGAGGAAAAATCTTGAAAGAAGAAAGCCCCGTCAACTCAGTATCCTGTACCCAGCAAAAATATCCTGCAGGAATGAAGCAGCAATCAAGGCGTCTTTAGGTGAAGAAAACTATGAGAACTCATTGTCATCAGACCTATCCTAAATGAATGGCTTCAGGTAGTACGTCAAAAAGGAAGAAAATGGTAAAAGGAAGAAGCTCGAAACATCAGGAATAGAGAAAGACAGAAAAGAGGAAATAATTTCTTTCCTCCCAGGAGCAGGGAAGGCACATAAGGTGGGAGAGTGTTCCGAAAGTGTGGACATCCCCAGGCACAACTTACACAATTGGGCACCATAGAGGGATGGAGAGAAGGAGCATATCTGAGGCACTCTGAATGCAGCTACCCTGAAACTCTACTGCTGAATGCAGAGCTGGTGCACTTATGAAGGTTCTTGATGGTTTAAGACATTGTGAGAAGGGTTTTCTATCTTCTATCACTTGGAGATGACAGCTTCCCAACTGACTAGGCAACTTATTGAGACTTTCTATCCAGTGCTAAGAAGACTAAACTGGGAGGCCTTGACAAATCTTTCTTATTAGGGTACTATCTGATGCAACCATGTGAATACGAAACTCATTCTTGGCATGGACAACAAATCAAAGAAACTTTCCCCAACACAAGAGTTGCTTCCCTAGGAAAAAGGCAAGCAGATGAGGACAGACCTGACCCTTCTGGACCAGAGACTGGGGTAGGTGCTGCTCTGGGCTCTGAAGGGAAATGCTCAGTTTTTTCATACCTGCTTCTCCTCACTGCATTGCAGGAAAGACATCAGCAAATGGCACCCATCCAGAAGAAAGAGAACGTGATAATGGAGAGCTTTAGGCCACATCATGTAAACAACAGTGAAGCATTGGGGAGAAAGGGCTCAGAAGGCAATGTGAGGGGTCCGTTGAGCCTCTGTAGGGGTAACAAGCCACAGTGGACTGGACCAGGCCACACAGCTCCAGAGGCCAGGACACTAGTTAACGGGTGTATGGGGGATGAACTTCCTAACACTCTAACCCATGGCTTCCCCAGGAGGCCATGAACTCTCCATTCTTAGAGATGTTCAAGAAGCCAGACAGCAACCTTCCAGGATGTTTAACAGGGATCTAGGCTCCCCTCACTCACCTCTCACTCCCTAACCCCACCAAGATCCTTTATAGCTCAATGATTCTAGAATATTGGAGAAATGGGATATTCAGTCCACTTCACTTCAGGTAGATCCCATATTTCATTCAAACTATATTCTGGAATCATGCTATTGGCCAGACCTACTCCCCAGGACCAGTGGGAATCTCCAGACCAGCCATTCCCCACTTCTGTTTCGTGGAACGAATGTGAATGAAAAAAAAAAAAAAAAAAAAAAAAAAGGAAAGAAAGAAAATTGTTTAAAGAGAGATGGGAAAAATGAGCTTAAATAACACTGAACTAATTTCTTAATGGTGCCATGTCTCAGGGCCTTGAATACATGACAGGGTAAAAGTAGCTTTACAGTTGTATGTGAAACACAGAGTTTACTCATGTAATAATTTATTAATCATTGCATTATTTTCTGTATAAACAACTGTAAACCTACTTATGCCTACCTTGTATGTTCCATGCATTGTCATGTGCCTATAAGTGTTAGAGCATGAAGCAATTTCCAACCTGTAGGACCATGGACCCCTTTGTTCATGAAGCATTTCTTAGGACCAGAGTTTTCAGGGACACACGATACAAAACAATGCTCTGATCCATCTCCAAGTTTCCAAGACCATTAGCTCAGCACTTGAACCCAACCAAATAACAAATTTAGAGTTCAATTCAAATCACATTCTACCTCTTTGGGACCATCAAGACCATCAGATCTCAAGAAAGATGCCCAGATGAGTCAGGGTGTCTATTCCCTCTGCAGCTGGTGCCAGAATATCATTACTTCCCTCCAGAAAAGTCCAACAGAAGAAAATCTATCAGAGAAAAAATACCCTGAGGAGATATAAAAGCAGCTTACAGGGTGAGAGGGAGGGAAGGCATCTTTCCACCTTCAGGAATTTGATCGTGGGTCCCCCATCACGGCTACTAATCTTTTCTCCAGAAACCATGAACTACCACCCGACACAAGCTTCCCTGAGCCACTGCGGGGCCCCTCCGGGATGTGGCTGGCTAACACTTTCTGAGTCTTTCACCTGCTACCTGAGAAGCCCGCATTGAGGGAGTTTCCCAAGGTGAGAAGTCCCAGCCCTGGCTCTGCAGTCCCCAGGACAGTAGGACTCCGGCACCTCCAGAGCTCCCTGGGAGAGAGAAAGGGGGAGAAGAAGACACTCACATCCTTGCAGAAGAGACAAGCCAAGGTCAGGAAGGAGAGCCAGGCCTGATGGTCTCTGGGCACTGGCTCTGCTTGATGTGGATGGAAAGGAAAGACTCTTGTTTCTCACCGTTCCCCTGGGTGACAGTTGCCATGGATATAAGTCAATTTTTGGTGCCCATCAGTCACCTGTTAACTATGAAGAGGGAGCTCTTCCTGAGCAATGATCGTTCGGAGACACACACAGGAGACAGAGACTGACATCAAGCTCCAGTCTGCCGAGGGAGTGAACTTTTATCATCCCACTTTACAGATGAGGAGCCTGAGGGTCAGAGAGGCCACCCAGCTAGCAGTGGTGGGCCAGGTTAACACACAGCTTGTCTAGTTCCACGGTTCTCCTATGCCGTCAGCATTTCTGGGGTCCACACCCAGCCCAGTTCCTGTGCCCGCACACAAATTATTAAATGCCTCTGTTCACAGTTTCTTCTCCCTCAAAGGGGAATAAAAACATTTCCCTGTTTATGGTCTAGGACTGCTATAAGAATCATGTCAAAGGTAATCCAAAGTTAGGAAAAAAGAAAATGAAAGGAAATGAACATGCATTAATCACCTACTCCGTCCCAGAGCAGTTACAGCACTGTTTACAACGGCTTATCTCTAATTCTGCAAGAAAGAGAAGGAGCCTAAGGGGACAGCCGATGTCCAAGACCTCCTGGTCAGGAAGCTCGGGAGTCTGGGTTTGAGCAGAGATTTAGCCGGTTCCAAGATTTTTGCTTTTTATGCTTTTTGTTTGTTTTTGTATACCATGATGTCATGGGCCAAAAAGAACCCATTAGCCTTAATAACCCCAACCTCCTACAGACTTGAATTTCCTGGAATTCCCATGTGCTACCCGTGGGTGAGCATGTCCTGTCTCACAGGCCTCTGAGAGGTTACGGGGCCTGGGGCTCACTGAAGCCAGCTGCTGCTTGTTTGAGAAGATCTAGAAAGTTGTGAGCATGAGCCAAGAACAGTCATCCACGTGCAAAATCGGCTTGGGTGGGACAGAGCCTCTCAATCCCCACGGCAGGGTTGATGGAGTCTCAGATATGGCACCAGCCGAATGGCTTGGTGGCTCAATGGCTCTGTGGCTCTGTGGGGGAAGAGTTCAGAAAAGGGACATTGGCTTCTGCCTACCTTTCTGTCTGGGAGAAAGCTGTCTCCCAGCTCTCACCTTGATGCCAGACACTTCAGTTCCTCCCTGTGAGCGCCTGGTGCCTTTCAAGGTGCTACCCCAGTGCTGGAGCCCAGAGGGAGTGCGTCTGAGTAAGTCCATGGGTGGGTTCTCTAAGAGGAACTGCTTGGGGCTCCAGAAGTTTCTTCCAACTCAATCCCTGCTGTTTTTCGCAGCCAAAAGTTGTGGGGAGTTATCTTCCTGGCATTAAAACCCTGGACTGGGGGACCTGGTGTGGGGCTGGGTCTCCCCACTCCTGAGATATCCCTCCCACGCTTTTATCCACCGCATATGTGTGGGAGACCAGCCCATTCCACATCTCCACCCCACCTACCGGTCTGAATAGGTGTGGTTTAATGCCATAGGGGTTGAACTTCCTTTCGACTCGATTTCTGATGGTTCCGAGTGATGGTTGTTCTATACTTCAGGTGTAATTTCGATGTGTTTGTGAGGGGAGGTGAGCCGTGTTTGGCTATGCTGCCGCCTTGACCACAAGATTTTTTGTTTCTTTTTTAACTTTAAAAGATCCAAAGCAGTAAACAGTACAGACTTGAATAAATTTCTTATAATCTGACAAGCCATAAAAATAAAATCTGCCTACGTCCAATAAATACATTTGATGAACAAGCCTATTTGGGGCTGAAAAATGCAATGTCAAATCTGCTTCTCTCTCTCTCTCTCTCTCTCTCTCTCTCTCTCTCTCCTCTCTCTCTCCTCTCTCTCGAAAATTTTTGCAATTGCAGACTTTAAAAAATAATGATTTTTGCCCAGGCTGGGTACCTCAGTTGGTTACATCATTATCCTGATGTGCCAAGGTTGTGAGTTCAGTCCCTAATCGGGGCACATACAAGAAGCAACCAATGAACGCATAAGTAAGTGGAACAACAAATCGATGTTTCTCTCTCTCTCTCTCTCTCTCTCTTTCTCTCTCTCTGTGAAGTCAATTTTTAAAAGTTTTAAGATTTTATTTATTTATTGTTAGAGAGAGGGGAAAGGAGGGAGAGGAACCTCAATGTGTGGTTGCCTTTCACACTCCCCCAACCGAAGACCTGGCCTGCAACCTAGGCACATGCCCTGACTGGGAATGGAACTGGCGACCCTCTGGTTTTCAGGCCAGTGCTCAATCCACTGAGCCCCACCAGCCAGAGCTAAAAAAAAAAAAATTTTTTTAAATAATGGTTTTCTATTACACATGGAATTTCTCAAGTCCAGGGTCCTGCAAATATTTCTGAAATGCAGCAGGCTTGTCCTGTGAAACTCATGAGCTGTCACAATGCGGAGGAAAAATGGGTGCCATTTGTCCTGTGTTCTTGGGAACAGGCAGCTGTTATAAACCATCGTTGTGGTGGGGAGAAGCTGGTCTTATTTTTCTATTTATAGATACATACGCCCACAAAAGTCAGGGAGGATATATGCTAAAGCATTACTTCTGTTTACTTCAGGATGGAAGGGATTATAGATGCTTTTTACTTCAGTTGGCTTTTCAAGGTTTCCTACTTGAACACAGATTATTTGTGTGCCTCTTAAATTACTATAATAAAGACTACGTGGGCACATAAAAATATCAATAATCAAAAGTTAAATGAGACTTCTCCTTCTGACATGAGGAAATGACATAGGCCAAACTTACCCTCCCACAATAAGCAATTAGAAAACCAGACAAAATATATGAAACAATTATTTTCAGACATCGGACAACAGGCAGCACTGTGAAACCAAGGTGGAAGAAAAATAAAAGAAAGAAACATGAAGTGAAGCCCGTATGAGCCCTAGCCTTCTGCTTGGAGACACATTCCATGTAGTGGGGAAGGGGATCGGTCCCCAATGCAGCTGTGTTGAGGGGACAGAGAATGGGGTTCACAGCAGCTGTGGCAGCTAGAAGTTTCAGAACAGAGTTTTGGCCAAGAGAGGAGTAGATTTTTCGAAAAACAGCTCCAAAAACAAACCTGCCCAGGAGTGTGTCCTGAGTCTCTAATGAGCATCAGCATGATCTCGGGAAGGGAGGCTCCCAGGAAGTCAGACAAGAGCTACCAAGAAACGGAGCCAGACAGCTCCCTGCTGGTACCGCATTTCACTCCCAGCCCGCCAGGAAGGGAGCCCTGACTGATGATCAGGCACTTGCGAGGTGATGCCTGCCTCAAACCCCAGAGCCACCACTAAAGAAATCAAGTAGAACAACTAAGGCAATAGTGAGGATTAAGTAGAATTGTTTAAATATTCAACCTCAAGTGACAAAAAGAGGGAGAGAGGGGGACCCAAGAACAGATAAGACAAATAGAAAACAAATAGCAAAACGGCACACTTAATCCCAATCATACTGACAACTACATTAAATATAAATAGCATCAACATTTAAATTAAAAGGTAGAGGGAGCCAGACTGGGTAAAAGTAAGACCCAATTATGTGCTGCTTACAAGAAATACAATTTAAAATTTAAAACACAGGCTAGCCCTAGCTGGTAACACAGTGGATAAGGTGCCAGCCTGCGAACCCAAAGGTCGCAGGTTCGATTCCCCAGCCAGGGCACATAACCAGGTTGCAAGCCGGGTCTCCAGCCATGTCTGTAGCTGGAGGCAGGTGAAAGGCAACCATACATTGATGTCTCTCTCCCTCTCCGCCTCTCTCCCTTCCCCTCTTTCTAAAAAAAATGAAATAAAAAAAATCTTTAAAAATAAATAAAATCTTTTAAAAAAATTAATTTAATTTTTTTAATTAAAAAAAATAAAAACACAGGCTAAAACGGTGAAAAAAGATAAATCATACAAACAATAAGCATAAGAAAACTGGAGTGGCTACATTAATATCAGATGAAGAAGGCATTAGGACAAGAGCTACTACCAGGTATAAAGAGAGGCATTTCACTGTGACAAAGAGATCAATTCATCCCAAAGATAAAACAATCTTAATTGTGTATGTACTCAATAACAAAACTTAATATACATGCTGCAAAAATACTAGCAGAACTGAAGAAAAAACAGATAAATCCACATACAGTTGAATACCTCAATAAACCTCTTTTGATTATTGATAGGACAAGTATCCAAAAGCAGAAGTACCAAAAAAAATGCCTAAATGATATTTATAGAACACTCCACCCAACAATAGCAGATCCATATTTTTTTCAAATTCATCCAGATATATCAGACACAAGGCCATAAAAAATGTAAAGAATCAAGTCTTATAGAGAGTGTTCTCTTACCGCAACAGAATTAAATTAGAAATTAATAACAGAAAGGTCTTTGGAAAATTCCCAAATATTTTAAATCCCAAAATTAAAAATCACAGTTCTAAGCCCTGGCTGGGGGCACAGTGGATAAGGCGCCAGCCTGCAAACCCAAAGGTAGCTGGTTCGATTCCCCAGCCAGGGCACACAACCAGGTTGCCAGCCAGGTCTCCAGCCAGGTCTGTAGCTGGAGACAGGTGAAAGGCAACCATACATTGATGTCTCTCTCCCTCTCTCCTTTCCCCTCTCTCTAAAAATAATAAAATAAGATAAATATTAAAAATCACACTTCTAAATAACCCATGATTCAAAGAAGAACTCACAAAAGGAATAAAATAAAGACTGTTCCGTACTGAATGAAAATGAAAGCACAGCCTATAAAATTTGTGGGGTGCAGCAAAAACCATGCTCAGAGGAAAAGCTTAGCTTTCAACACTATGCTGGAAACAACCCCAATCTCCATGAACAGAGGGGTACACAAGTGGCAGCACCTCCATATAATGGAACACCACTTGGCAATAAAAAAAAGCAAACTGTAGATACATGCAACAACATCGGTGAATCTCTCAAACAGTCTGTTGAGTATCCTTTACTGGAAACTCAGAATCAAAAGTGTATACTCAGGTGATTTTATGTATGTGAAACTCTTGAAAAGATATCCATTCCATAGAGACAGGAAGCATCTCAGTGGCTGCCACCAACTTGTGGGAAGGGTGGATATTGGGGACTACCTGGGAAGATGCACTGGGGAATGCTTTGGGGTGATGGCAATTGCCTATCCTTGCATGATGTCATAGTGATACAGACGTAAACACTTGTTGAAACCCACTGAGCTATATTTTAAAAATGTATGTTCTTATTGATTATAAATTATACCTCAGTAAAGGCTTTTGTTTTTTTCTTTAATAGCATCACAGTGGGACAATGTATCATTATCTTGCCTCCTGATGTGTTGTAGTATGAAGTACAGTGGTACCCTCAGTACTCGTTGTTAATTTTTTCTGGAATTTGTGTCAAGTGCCGAAACTGATGAGTAGCAAATGATGAAGCGCCTTCTCTTGCAGGGCAGTGTGATGATTCAGACAAGTTCTAGCCAGTGCGCCGAGTCCAGAGCAAGTGCCAAATGCTGGAACATATTTTTCTTGTCAAAATGGGACAAGGGCAGCGAGTGACGAGTTCTGAAGCAGATGAGGTAGGAGTGTACATGCATCATGACCTCTGATGTCAAAACTATTAAACCCAAATCTAATCAAGCCTTCAGATCTGTGCTGTTCCGTACATAACCCAGCCGCTTATCTACATGAGGCTACTTTATGTAAGTTAGTGAATGAGAATGAAATAAAATTTTAAATTCATTCATTCAGCTCCACCTGCTACATTTTAGGGTCTCAATGCCCACAGGTGGCTAGTGACTACCATACTGGGCATCATGGAGAACACTTTCATCATCATAGAATGTTCTGTTGGATAGTACTGATGTAACATCCAGATCATAGAAAATACAGAGGATAAAGCAATGAGTTAAACCTACAGTAGGGAAACAATGAAAGCCAATCCGTGCTCCACAGGACATGGTCACAACTAGTGGCTGTTCCTCAAGACGCCTGGCGGGTGATTAAGAAATTTGCACAGAGCAAAGCTGCCCCCTAGTGGTTATTTTTATATTGTTCTTCTGACGGGAAAGTAACCAAGGCAATCTGGACAGGCCCGGTGAGGGAGAGAGAAAACGTAAGGAGAGCACCCTGGTTCTAATTGTGCACCCACTGAATTCAGCAAATCAGATCAAGAGCAGTGGGCGACACACAGGTGCACTCTGACCCCACACACAGGGTGTCTGGTGAAGGAGAGAATTTGGGGATACCTGAGAAAAATTTGCCATTTGGCCTCTGCTCATCAAAACTTACTTTGGGGTCTTAGAACTAGATAGTCTCCCACACTGAACTGAAGCAAGGACCCCAGTCCTAAGCTTTCTGAGTTGCAAGTTTCTAGAACACACCTATCAGCCACTCACTTTAATCAGTCTTGCTTCCTCCAAGGCCTGGTCAACGTACTCACATCCTCAAATCTTCTGATTTCTGGAGGGGAACGGACTGATCTCTCCTTTCTCATGGCTTCCATGGCTCTCCACTTGTGAAATTAAGTGGCATTCACTTCATTCCACCTCCATTCTAATCAGCTGCTTGACTTTATCTCCCTCCTCCTTTCCATCCCTATATGTAAATGCCATCATCCCGTCCCAGGGACACTGCTGTGTGTCAAATGCAGTCAACAGTGTGCACAGCACTAAGGACCCACCTGTGAGGAAGGCCAAGAACTCCTTCCCATCGAAGAGACCCCCACCTATGCACCCCCAGTCCTTCCTTATCTTACTGAACTGGAGCCCTAAATTAACACACAAAACCATTCATTCGTGAGGTAAGAGCTTATTAAATACCACGTGTCTTCCCTACCTGCAATGCCTGAGTGGTGATGTTTAACTGCACACTCTTGAAGGAGCAACTGGTTCACTACTTCCAATGCAACTGCCCCAGCCTGAGAAGACAAAAGAGCCAACATTTTCCAATTAAAAAAAAAACATCACCATATTATATTTCTATTAAAGGAGAAAAGTAAGTGTGAATGTTATACTGTTCCATGGTGAAATCAATTCTCTTCATCTTTTGCTTTATCTCAAGCTCAATCAAAATTCCCATTGGAGGTACTTTTACCTTGAGGGGGTCTCCCCAGCATGTGTGTCAGTCGGGGTGCAGCCCACCCCTCTGCACCCTAACCCGGCCTCCAACTGACCCCGATGCCTCTTAAAATGAGGCACTTCTATGTTACTAACTTGAAAAGTCCTCCAAGATACAGTGGGTGATAAAACAGCTCGAGTCCTGGAGTCCTACATGTGGTATGACACGACTCCTGTGAGGAAAGAAGGAACGACTTATTTCCTAGGAGCACATCTGTAGACATGCAAGCACACCGGAAAATGTACAGAAACCCAAATTCTCAGTAACAGCGGCTCCCTCTGCAGGTAGGAACCCCTCCAGGCAGGGACGGGGGATGGTCAGAGGTGGTGGACAACGTGAGCTCAGCCCAACAGTAATGTGTTCATTCTTTCGTGCAAGAACGCATTTCTATATTTAGTTGTCTAATTTAAAAAATTTTTATGAGGTACCTAGAGTAATCAAATTCACAGACAGACGGGAGAGTGGTGGTTACCAGGGACTGAGGGGGGAGCGGGCAGTGGGATGAGCATTTAATGGGCACAGAGCTCCAGTCTGAAAGGGAAAAGGACATGGTGGTGATGGCTGCACCCCAATGCCCCAATGTGACTATACTGAATACCCCTGAACTGGAAAACGTTTAAAAAGGGTTGATATGGTAAGTTTTTATTATGTCTATTTTACCACAATTTTTTTAAAAATGTAAAAACCCATTTTAAAGTGTATAAGCTGTGAAGTCAACACCAGCTCAGCTCACAAGGAACCTGCTTCGGGCAGGAAGGCTGCCCTCCTCACGGCGGCACACTCACCAGCGCGGGGCCCGCTGCCCTGTCCGTGGGTGATCACACATGGTGAGCGCCTGGACCAACATGCAGCCAGTCTCTCCCAGCAGCGGACAGGTTGACCTGGCTCAGGCTCCCGGCAGATGAGAGAGGACACGGGTGGTCAAGGCACCTGCAGAGTTTCACAGAATTCTCCCAAAGGTGGAGGTAGCATTCAGGAAACCAGCAGGGAAGGGTGAAGGGCACCTAGGGCAGGTGAGAACGAAAAGCAACCTTTAAAATGAAGTCACAAGCGCTGGATGGGTAGCCCAGTGGTTAGAGTGCCGTCCCAACATGCCAAGGTTGCAGGTTCAATCCCTCCCCCGTCAGAGCACAGACAGGAAGCAACCCATGAATGCATGGGTAAGTGGAACAACTTGATGCCACTCTCTCTCCCTCTCCCTTTCCTTCTGTTGTGCAAATTGATAAATACAATTTTAAAATTAAGTAAACTAGAGCCACAAAAGAAAAATAGATAAAAATGTCAAAATAAACTGGAGCCAAAGAGAGCAAAGGTCTCTGGCTGGAGTCAAGGTGCCGATGGAGACTCACAGAGGTCACCAGGGCAATCACCTCCAGGCTCTTGCCAGGACCACCCATTCACGGGCCGATCCCAACCAGAAACCAGGCATTGAGGCTGCGCCCGGCTGACACTAGCGCAGGGACCAGTGGAGAAGCAGGGAGACTGGGTCAGAGAGACGGAGAATACCCAGCCTTCCCACCAGCCAGCAAATGGCGGGTTACAGGGCTGGAAGGCAGACGAAAGACCAGCAGGACCAAGAGGCAACAGAGGACAGCAGATCAGGGGCCACACAAAGGCCCTAATGGTTCCTTCCCCACCTGCAGGTGGCCCCTTCCCGAGGCCCGGCTGTTTCCTTCTGAACGGGGTAAATAATAATATATCCAAAATTATAATACACTTATTTTGCTTATGCTGCCTCTAGTGAGTTTCTGTTTCTGACCACCAAAGAAGCTTTACTTCCTATGGAAGAATAAGGAGGCAAAACATATTTAGGAAAACACGGGGAAGAGGTACAGACAGCAACAGCAAGTTTGGACGAAGGCCACTCGCGCACAGGAGGAGCGGCCACTGAGAACAGCCGCACCTACCGTGATACCAGCAAGCCCAGGGCTGCTGACGGGGGAGGGACTGAACCTGCAACCTTGGCATGTTGGGACGGCACCCTACTGACACTAGAAGAGGGTGTCTTTGCCCCTGTGGCCGCTCCAACCAATTACCAGACCGGGACAACGAGCGTTTATTTTTCCCAGTTCTGAAGGCTGAGAAGCCAAAACTCAAGGTGGCGGCAGACCCAGGACCAGGGGGAGAAGCTGCTTCGGTGTTGGCGGACTGGGGTCTTCTCTTGCGCCCTCAGGGTGCAGAGCAGGAACAAGCCACCCTCTCCTTCCAACGCAGAAATCCCAGCTGGAGGGCTTGCTCCCATCACCTCCCAAAGGCCCCGTCTTCAAACACCATCGCGTGGGGGGGCAGGATTTCAACATAAGAATTTGAGGGCAGGACGCACATTCCGTCTTAGCAAACTATTCAACATGTGTGGGGTGGGCGGGGGGACCTAGGTTAGAGTCTCATCACCCCACATGGATCAGAGCAACCGCTTCCCAATGTGCCCCCACAGGAACACCTCTTACACTGCACCCTCACACCCCTCTAAAAGAATTACCCTTAACTGCAGGCAATGCACTCGTATCTCCCATATTAATTACTTTTTCTACTTGGAACATAGTGGTTGAAGGGCCCCTGGACATGGACAACAGGGTGGGGATTGAGCTGGCTGTGGGCAGGGGAGGGGGAGGGGAAAGCAAGAGGTAAAAACAGGGGCAGTTGTAACGCAACAATAAAAAAGCAAATATAAGGGTGACATAGGAAGTCTCACCACTGCCAAGAAAAAACGAGGGAGAGGCAAAAAGATGAACAAAGCGTTAGTAATTGTACAGACTGAGCAATGAGGTTCCTTGTGACATTCCTTTGTAAAACTTTTTATTACTTACTTTTAGAGAGAGGGGTGGAGAGGCAGAGATGGAGAGAAACATCAACACGTGGTTGCCTCTCATGAGCCCCCAGTTGGGGACCCGGCCCGTAACCCAGGTATGTGCCCTGACTGGAAACAGGACCAGAAACCCACTGGTTCTCAGGCTGGGGCTCAATCCACTGAGCCACACCAGCCACGGCACATTATTCTTTGTGTATATTTGAAATTATTCATGATAAAGTGTTTTCAAAAAAAAATTTTAAAGAAAAATATAAAATGTAAGAATGTGCATGCAGCGTTAGTGCAACAAATTATAATAGAATATTTCAACTGTAACGAGGGTTGGATAATACTAATAGCCACAGCATCATTATTTCCAAGGGTATATGAATAACTATATATTATGTGACAAAGGATAAAACATGATTCCAATGTCATAAGAAAAACGTGCGTGCACTCATGCAGAGAGAAAGATTAAAAGGAGACACACCAAAACATTACGAATGGTTATCTTTGTTAATATAATTTTTATGTTTCTTCTTTATGCTTTCTGGTATTTTCCAAAATTTACTCAATGAATGTCTTTACTTTTAAAACAATATTGAAAAAACAAATACATGAAAGGAGAAAGATTTATGTTTTTCACCTGTGGAAAAAAGACTTTATCTGGAAAGTTCTATTTCAATTTCTTAAAAGTGCCAGAGGTAAAAGGAGTTTGTTTCTCTTAGAACTTGGGCCCCATCCTCTCTTCCCATATTGGAAAAATGTCTAAGAATTATTGGTTCTATAAACAATCCCTTTGGCAGGTGCTACACTTTGGTGTTAAGAATCCCAGACATTTGTCCCACTTGATTTTCACAGCATCCTTGTGGCACACATCACTGCCATTATTCTCCTGTTCCAGACAAAAAGGAGAGGAAGAGGAAGAGGAAGAGGAAGGGAAAGGAGAAGATACTAAGTAGCTTTATCACTGCTGTGCTGCAGCCTGGACCAGGAATTGGAGCTTCTGACCCAAAATGTGGCCTTTCCACCAGACTGACTATATTCATGTTCACCCTCTCACTTCCTGGACCTGATCGTGCCACAAAAACCACCAAATAAGAGACCTCTGCCAGCCCTGGCTGGTGTGGCTCAGTGGATTGAGCACTGGCCTACGAACTGGGGGTCGCAGGTTCGTTTCCCATCCAGGGAACTGGGTTATGAGCCAGGTCCCCAGTTGGGGGCATGTGAGAGGCAACCACACATTAAAATAAAAAAAGAGAGACCAGTTGCACAACCATGTAAATGGACTGAATGCCACAGAACTGTACACTTAAACATGGTTAAAAGGGTCTAGTTTATAGTTTACCGTAATTTTTAAAAAGTGGAGGCAGATTTTGCTAGGTTAAGAATAGTTTAACAAGATCCAAATTTGTCTGAACATAGCAAGTTTGTTTCCTAGTGGTAACCCGGGGTACCCGTGGCAAACTGCCCCCTAACCAGCAGTCCTGGTGGGTGCCTGAGGAGACCCCAAACACCGGCATCCCAACCATGGTGACTGTCCTGTGAGGAGAAGGGTCGGTGTAAAGTGGAAGGACCTGGGAAGCTAAGAATATCAGCGCCTTCACTACAGACAGGTGACTGTGCCACTCTGGGCTATGAAGGCCAGCCAATTCATTGTTCTTATTCCAATTTCACCCTCTCATTCAAAGATGATCTTCCAATTATGAAATGGGCTGATTGGGTAACTTTCCAGTGCAGGGAGACACGTCACCACCCAAGATGAACCCTGATCCACCTGAGAGGTGTATTTCCCATTAAAAATAAAGAGACCGTTTAAATACCAATTTCTCTCGGAAGCCTGGTTCCTAATTCCACTCTATAAAAATTGCATCAACTCCAGAGGCAAGGACAACATTAAGTTCCGGAACCCATGACGTTCCAGCTGTTTCGCAACGCTGATGAAGCAGCTGCCGAGGGGTCTCCTGACTTTAGTGACAGCTTTTGTCAGGCAAACCGCACCCCTTCCCTTCTTCCAAATTAGAAAAATTCAACCTGCGACAGGGCCAAGGGCAAGTCTACAATGAATTGTTTCCACACCTACTTCCATTAGAACTTCTGTAGGACTTCGGCATCCATAGGCCAGGTTTTTTAAGTGTTGATTTTTCAGCTTTTGGATTTTTCCCTTGTAGTCCTCATCTTACCCTGTTCTTCTCAGAACTATTTGCATATTAAAATCACACACACACGTGGAAACCCATTATAGCAACGAAGAGCAGTCGCGTTTCCTCACACCTGTCCGGCCGCCCACCCGTGCTTTCTCCCAGGTTCCTGTCCGAGTGAGGCCTCTAACCCACTTCACGCTGCCGCAGGGGCCTCTCCTTCAGCCGGGTTGTGACCCAGCAGTTCACAGTTCAGGAGGGACAGTGATGAGGTGCCACAAACATGAACGCTGCACGGGACTAAAAGAAAAACCAATTTTATGTTTGACTTGCCTTCCAAGGACCCTATGAAGGGCGCTACAAATACCAGTGGAGCCTGGGGGGGATTTGCATCAGTGACAGCTGAAGGAAAACCCAGCTGAGGGACGAGTTCAGATTCACTTCCTTTGACCTCGCGGTCGCGTCCCCTGGGGTTTCTCTGCTGTCACGCCGGGGCTGCAGCGCTGGGCGCGGGTGCCCTTCCTCTGCACACACGCTCCCCTGGGAGTGCCCAGGGCAGTACCAACCTCCACCTTCCTCTGCAAATCGCCCCCGAGCCGGTGGGCAGGTGCCTGAATTCTGAATAGGCGATAAATGTGTTACATAAATGAATGTACAATGTTGAGACTTAACTTCCACAGTAGTTGGAACAGCCTCACATATGGCACCAATGTAGCCAATGTTCTACCGAGATCCCATATCCTGCTGCTCGCACATCTGCATTAAGGCTTCAAACATCCCAAACCTGAAGTCGCAACGCCTACTTACATCAAAATACGCTAATAATTTGTTTGTACAAATTAAACTCCAATACAACCATCTATTTCGTATTCCTGCCAAAAATATTTAAACCAGAATCAATAAGGAAAATTACCAAGTCCAGACTGTAAGACATTCTTCAACACAGCTTCACGTACGTTGACTTAAATTTCAAAATGACAAAACACATATGGGAATTATTCTGAATTAACAGAGCAATGACAACTAAATACTATGTGTGATTCTTGGTTCGGTCATGAATGGTTAGTTTCTCAAATTTCAAAAGCTGGAAAGAGCCTTGGCTGGTGGGGCTCAGTGGACTGAGCTCCGGCCTGTGAACTAAAGGGTGGCTGATTCCATTCCCAGCCAGAGTATGGCTGGGTTGCAAGCCAGAATCCCACCAGCTGGGGGCATATGAGAGGCAACCACACATTGATGTTTCTCCCTGCTTTCCCCTCTAAAAGTAAAAAAAAACACTTTAAGTTAGAAATACTTATCTCATAAAAGAGACCACCACACGTATTTATTTTTAAGTCAATCGTTGTGTTTAAAGATTTTATTATTTTCAGAGAGAGGGGAAGGGAGAGTGACAGAGAGGCAAAGAGGGAGCGAGGGAGAGAGACATCAGTGTATGGTTGCCTTTCACCTGCCTCCAGCTACAGACCTGGCTGGAGACCTGGCTCGCAACCTGGTTATGTGCCCTGGCTGGGAATCGAACCAGCAACCTTTGGGTTCACAGGCTGGCACCTTATCCACTGTGCCACCAGCCAGGGCTCACACATACAACTTTTGTCATCTACTTTAGAAGTGGAACGACATACTTTATAACAAACCTAGTTTGACCCTGGATTTTTCTAAACCAAAGAACAGTAAGCAATCACTAAAGTTACAGTCCTTAACTTCCTCAGGAGCAGGGAAATTTGCCTCACGACCACCAAACAGGAACTTAGAGAGCATGTGCAACCCGGTCAGGCCACTGCGGCCTTGGGCTGGGCAGTGTGCGTGACCTGGAAAAGTGGGGATGCAGCTGGCAAGGACCACGAAGTTACAGCCAAGTTCTTGGTGCAATAAGCACTGAAAGCATTTACCTGTGAACGCTAACGGAGTAGACTGCTTTTACATACCTAACCTTCCCACCAGAAGCCCAAACATGTGGCCGCTTCTCTACATACATCACAAGACAAGCAATCGGTAAAGAGGAATATTTATTCACTTTACAAAGAGAAAGGTATTAAATTCCCATAAACAGCTCCGTTTATAGACAAATATAACTGTACATTATAACAACAGCCGGCTCAACAGTCCTTTCCCAAGATGCTTGCGTAGCTCCAACTCTCACTTGAACACGGCGTCTCTGCTCTGCCACTGACGGTGGAAAGTCCCTCAGAGATAATGGTTTGTGTTTTACAGCCACAGGTGGGAAAAATACAACCATCTCCCCAGCCCTTCCTAAGAGAGGAGTTTCCAACTGCACGTTCCCTTAAAGAGCACTAAACAAATACTGGTGTGTTCTTTAAAACAATAAAAAAAAATTACTGGTAATTTGAAAAGGCTTTTGTAACACATCAAAATATTCATACATACATAAAAAATCTGAGTCAGATTTATTATTTTAAAGGTAAACAGATACCCTAACACTGCCAACAGTGGGTAATGAAAAGGAAGAAAAACATTAAATTACTGAATTATAAAAATATTTTCTTTGGGAAAAAACTCCAATAAGGTTACCATTAATATCTAAAACCAAAAAGAAAAAATAAACAATTGTTCTTTGATCCATTAGAATTTAAATAAAAATGAAAATCTCTTCAAAAGCAGCTGTAACAGAATTCTTTAAGTGGCAGGTAATGAGCACTTCTAAATCTAGTCTCTAATAATTCTTTATAGGCAACTTGCAGTCAAGAAAAATCCTTAATATGGCTACCTCTTTATATTTTCTTTAATTACCATAATTTCTGTATTTTTAAAAAATATTTCACATGACAGCTTAAAAAATAAGTGGTTGTCTGTCTTAGGGAAGCACTCCAATGACCCAACCTGACTCAAATCAGATTACCACAGTTCACAGACAAGCTAGGGGCACTGGTGATTTCATTATTTAGTCACAATCGTTTTTACGCAGTTTTGCTTTACCTTCATAGTTTATGACAATGTACCAAATTGTAATTTTCACTAGTGCTGCATCTGGATTGATGAAAGGTACCAACCTGAGATAAGAGCTGACTCCTTCACAAAAGTCCAGTTCTTGAACCCCCTACCTGGGAAATGTCTTTATCTTCACTGATGTCAATTCTTGGTATAACCAAGTCATACTAGGATAATTATATTATAAAAATATACCATATATTGGACACTCATGTCAGTACATTGCAGAAAATGTGTCTATTTACTGTGTAAAGTTTATTAACATTTGAATGAAACACGCTCTTATTTACACAGTTAGGTATTCAGGACAGTGAGGCGGCACAGGCCGCCATCAGGAATTTGGAAATGTGCAACGGTCCCCGGCATCCGTCAGGACAACCCTCCCCAGAGGAGCTTGCAGCACTGGGTAAGCGGAGCCAGTTTATCCAGTTCCATCGGCTGGTTCTTCTGTCTTCACTCTTCTTCACTCTCATTTTCGGGATCTAAATCAGAATCTCCATTTAATTCTTTTTCACTCGCCACATCTCTGTCCTCACCATTCTCTTCATCTTTTCCTTCTGAATCCTCATCTAGCTCTTCATTCTCTTCATCAACATCCTCATCTTTCTCACTCTCTTTCTCTTCCTCATCTTCATCCCAATTATCCTGGTAGAAATATTAAGCAAGGAAAGCATTCATGAAGTCCTGTTCTTACAGTACAAGGTTATAAAAGAAGATTTATGTACCAAGAAACAAATTACTCACATCAGAATCTTTATCTATTTCATCATCAGACTCTTCTTCAGAAGATTCTGTAAGAGGAAAAAAAATTCAGCCTTAATGTTGTGATCAAAGCAAAGGGCAAAGCCCTAAAAACTAAACAGAATCAAATAACTGACTATACTTTCAGAAATATTATATTCAACTAGGATCCATCTAAAAAAACCAACATTACTATTTTTCTCTGCCTAAGAACACATTATATTATTCCTTCAAGATTTCATTAAGCAAGATGAAGTGCCAAAACCCTAATAAAATCCCATCTTGAAAAAATAAAGTGGCGCCCCAACTGGTGTGGCTCAGTTGGCTGGGCACCATCCCACAAAGCGCCAAGTCGCCAGTTCATTCCAGTCAGGGCACACGCCTGGGTTGCAGGTTCAGCCCCCAGAGGGCCACAGAGAAGAGGCAGCCAATCAATGCTTCTCTCCTCTCTTTCTCCCTGCCTTGCCCTCTCTAAAAATAACAAAAAGCCAAGGATATGGATAAAATGGAACCTGTACACTGTTCCCATTTGCATGGGAATGCAAATTGGTGTAGCCACTATAGAAAATAGTACAGAACCTTGGCTGGTGTGGCTCAGTGTATTGGTGCCGGCCGCAAACCCAGAGGTTGCTGGTTCGATTCCCCAGTCAGGACACATAACCAGGATGCAAACCAGGTCTCCAGCCAAGTCCTTAGCTGAAGGCAGGCGAAAGGCAACCAAAAACAGATGCTTCTCTCTCTTTCTCCCTGCCTCCCTGCCCTTTTCTCTGAAAACAATGAATAAAATCTTAAAAGCAAAACCAAAAAAACCAGTATAGAGGTTCATCAAGAAATTAAAAAATAGAGATCCCATATGATACAGCAATTCTAATGCAGAGTATATACTAAAGGAAATGAAATCAGAATCTACATGCCATGTTCATGCCAGCATTTTTTATGACAGTCAAGATATGAGTAAGAAAATGTGATGCACACACGCACACACATATGGAACGGCCATTTTAAAAAAAAGGGAAAAATGAAATCCTGCCATTTGTGACAACATGGATGGACCCTGGGGGCACTATGCTACCTGAAAAAGCTAAACACTGTATGATCTCACTTACATGTGAAATCTAAAATAACCGACTTCACAGATACAGAGAACAGACTAGCAGTTGCCAGAAGTAGAGTGGAAGAACTGGGTGAAGGTCAAAAGGCACAAACTTTCAATTATAATTAAATCCTGCATATGCACAGCATGGTATGTTTTTGTCCTCCACTTACATCTTATAACTCACAACAGTTTTATTTCACTTTTTAGATGTATTTCTAGGTACTTCATAGTTTTTTGGTAGCTCTGAATGAGATCTTCCTTCCTCATGCATTTTCTGAATAGGACATACATTAGTACACATATTACTGGGATACAATAATGCTCCAGATTCCATTTTTGCAGATCTTGGTGTCCAGTAAGCCTATTTACATATTGCATTAATAACAATGTATCTGTAGGCTCTGTATTTTCTATGTGGAAAAAGATAATTGCTAAATTCAGTATTCCAGAATTTTTCTTTCATACAATGCTAGGCAGGACTCCCAGAAGCAATAAAAGGTACATGTATTGTTCTTGTTCCTGACTTTCTGAAAATGCTTCCAAACTTTGATACAGATTAAGGAAATCCCCTCAAATTCTTAGGTTGCTTTACATTAGTAAATAATGAGATACATTTGATTTTACCGAGTTTGTTCTATTAAAATAATATATAGTGTTCCCTATTAATCTAATATGGTAACTACATTAATAATTTTTCTTAAAGATTTTATTATTTTCAGAGATAAGGGCAGGGAGGGAGGAAAAAAGGGAGAGAAAGAGAAACATCAGTGTACGGTTGCCTTTCACCTGCCTCCAGCCACGGACCTGGCTTGCAACCCGTTTATGTGCCCTGGCTGGGGAATCAAACCAACGACCTTTGGGTTCACAGGCCAGCACAGATCCACTGAGCCACACCAGCCAGGGTGGAGATTTCTTGATGCTAAATCATCTCACAATCTTTAAATTCTACTTGGTAATGAGTTATTTACTTAAGTGCTTCTATAAAAATTCACACACAAAACCTCTGTATCTGGCAGTAATTAAATTACTTTTAAAGCTTATTGGCTTATTCGAGGTTTCTATTATTTTAAATCAATTTTGTCTTTTGATGTTTCCTAACAAACTACCTATATTATCAGCTTTTAACATACTGGCAAAAAGTTCATTCAGTATTCCTCTATTCAAATGTCTCCCAAACCTAGTGTCTTTTTTTATTACTGTTACCACACCCATGTTTTTTCTTACCTAATCATATTTTTGTCTAATTTTATTACGGAAGGTGTGCCAAACCATGATCTTACTCACATTGATATTTTTTACACTAAAGCAACAGACCCAAGTGCATGTGAAAACAATCTGCCCCACACTCCTGGCCTTTACCTTCTTCATACACCAACTTTGCCTTCTGTTCAGGACAAGGCGTTTCTCTTGTTTTTTCTGAAGCTGTAACCTGAAAGATAATAAAATGCTGTTATGTAGTAGAGTGTAAGTTTATTTCAAGTATCATAGCTTAACCTTCTCCAACAGTAAACTCACCCTCAACTACCATAACGGACGACCTCAACACAATGTAGATCAAATATGGAACAAAAACAAAACTCATCAAATACATTAAAAGACTGTGTAACAACTGAAAACCTTTTTAAAAGGCTGTCAAAGTCTCTTCCTATGCCAAAATATTTCATCTCCTTACCCTGTAACTTTTTGCTCGCATTAGCACAATCACCTGAACTGTGAACAACTGAAGCACAACGAGAACATCTGAGTAAAAGCTAAAAAAAAGGCATAACTACATTTACTGTCAACTACACATCACTTCCAAGTTAAAGATTTGGTCCTGATTCACCAGTTTCTTGCTGAAGCAGGGAACTTCCAACGTTCAGGTAAATGATCCTCATTCCTCTCTCCATCCCCATCACATTCAAAAGTTTTAGCACAAAACACTAATTTACTTACTTGTGTGATTAGAAGGATAAGCTTTCCATGAAGGTGGGAGAGTTTCTGGAAAGTTTTTACTCTGCTTTCCATTAACTGGTATAGTGTCCCCAGCTGGGGTACCAGGTCAGGCAACTAAAGAAAAAAAATTTTTTGATACTATTATGGCATAATATAGATACATGTTACGCTCCCTCCCTTCCATTTACACAGGTAACCAAAAGCTGAGCGCAGCCTCAGCAAAATGCCATGGGTTGAATGTTTAATCTGTCATTTTAATAACAAGCGACCTTTCACCTTCCTGGGACAAGGCAGGGCAGACATGTTAGCATATATACAAAACTTCTAAAATCTACTAAGTTTGTAAAAAGGAAGAGGAAAGACACATACAATATAATTTTGCTGAATAGGTTATGGATATAGGAAAACATCGGAAAGCTAATATGTCATATATATCTTTCTCCAAGTTCTCTATAAATGTCATTTTTAATCCAGGAGACAAAAAGACCTATTTATAAAAGACAACAATGGTGACGTTATGACACTGCACATGGGGAAAAACAAAACTCAAGAAGCAGCAGCTGATGGCTGAAGGACAGATGGAGAGAGGGCGGCTTGCGTAAGCCATGAGTTCATGATCCTTATCAAAGCCGAACTATTCAGACTGTAGCTGAAAAGACTTACTGTGGATAGGTACGATGCATGGACTGTTAACACACATTTTAGCCACTGAACCATTAAAACAGCACTGCAAAAAAGGGAAAAAGTCCAAGTAAACTAATGTACACTAATTCAACATTAAATACAAGTGGGTTATAAAATTAGGAAGGGAAAATAAGATGGACTGGGAAACAGGACAAAAGCCCCTTCCTCAAAAATAATGGAAGAATGACACTCAAGCTTTACTTCCTAGTTAACTGCCATCAGGCACTAACCTGGGCTCTACCGACTTCGAATTATGTTGATACTTGAGCCCATCCTCTACTCATCATCAGGTATAAACAGCAAAATTCCTGCACCCCAACATTAAAAGAAATATAGACCAAAATGTGTGAGTGGGGCAGGCCTAACTAATAAACTCTTGAGCTTTCCTGAAATGTGAAACCTATTAGGAAACAACTTAAAGAAAAAATGCCTATTGTAGACACTGTTATCACTATACTAAAGCTCAGGATCTCTGAAATAGCAACTTCCTATTTAAGTATTTAATTATCAGATTAACCATGAAGACTCACAAAATTCAATCTTCTATAGCATATTGCCTTACGCTGTCTTAGCAGCTACCAAAATTGGGCAAGTCCTACAAATGGCAATTTTACACCAAATCACTAAGACTAATTCATTAAATGACCTAATTATAGAACTATAAAGCCTACACAGTTTTCTAAAGGAAGGGGGGAAAAAAAAGTAAGATTTTAGGAATAAAGAATCTTTCAACTTAAAATGCGGGGAACGCAATATTTGACATTTAAAGGGTTTTTTAGTCAGAACGTGGGGCATGTCATTTCATGCTGTCAGACGCTGCTTTTTTAAACAATCACGTCTACAATATTTATAAGAGCAAAACCATTTAAGTCCCCTGAACATCTTACCTATTAGGATGGCCTTGCAACCGCTTCGTAAGCTGCGGGGAGAAACACAGTGTAAGCGCCAGCACTGCAGGGACAGCCCAGCTGCATCAATTCCCATGACGCACACAGACACAAAGGAACTTAGTGACCGTATCAGGAGATCATTATTCCTGCATATCCTAACACCTAAATGTTCAATCAATACAGCAGAATCTGGAAATCCCACAGTAACAGTAATTACCTGATAAAATCTAGGCTAGGCTTTATACAAAAGAATGTCCACAACGGGCAAATCCACAGGGACAGAAAACAGGTTTCAGGGGGAAATGGGGTAAGGAGAATCAGGAGTGACCAATGGGTGGATACATGACTTCTTCTTGGTCTGACACTGTACAACCTGTGAATACACTAAAAAATACTAACTATATAGTTTTAAAGGGTGACGTTTATGGGTTGTGAATTATGTATCAATTAAAAAATACATAGAGCCCTGGCTGATAGCACAGTGGGTAAGGTGCTGGCCTGCTTACACACTGCAAATCTGTTTCTGTAAACACTGGGTTAGTTCTAACTCTCACACGAGAATCTAAAATGAACAGAGCGCTCAGTTACCTCTTGCAGCAGTGGGATAACAGCATGCAGGGGCATCCTTAACACCGTCCTCCTTATTAGGTTTAAATTCCTAGTTTGAAGTACTTTCTGTGAGAAAATAAAAAGCAGCGTAAGCATACTCAGAAGTTAAGAACACTACAGAAAAAAGTAATTTTAAAAAACAAGCAATGAATTACCAACTTAATTTTAGCAAAAAAAGGTTGGAGAAACTGAATGAAAAATGTTCTGTTTCGTCTTATGACTAACACAGAAGTACAGTCTTTGGTTATTAGGACATTTACTTCAATAAACAGGGTCCTTCGGTAAAAACTGGCAATTACAGAATAGTAATGGGGTAAGTAAGGTACAGCATAGGGAATGGAGTAGACAAAAAACCAACAGGCAAGACCCATGGACATGGACACAGTGTGGGGGTTGCCTGAGGGAGGGGAGGGGACTGGACTGTGGGGGTCAAAAGGGGGAAAAACTTGGGACAACGTTAATAGCATAAACGATAAACTGTAACTTAAAAAAATAAAACAGGTTTCTTCTCAAATTCTAAATCGTCATGAACTAATTTTTCATATGAAACAGAGAAGAACACCTCTGAACATTTAAAATACACACCACTTTGGAAAACTTTCCAACCTTCATTTTATGAAATTAGAGATGTATCCACACAAGAGTGAGCAAAATATATAGGATATGCATGATAATGTGGCAATAATTTTGCATCTTATTTCATGTGCTTATTAATTTTTAAAAACTGTTTCTAAGGTTATGGTTATCATTGTTTAAGATATATTTATATCTTATATATTTATATTAAGATACATATTTATATCTTAACATTTATATTAAATGCTGAGAGCAACCATTATGTCAAAGGAATGCGATGTTAGAGCAACCATCATTTCTGAACTGTGCAGGGCCCACTGCTAAGGGAACTGCAGACTTCAGTAACATCCTTTCACACATTGTACAGTTGACAACGTGACGAAGGTGTATGATGCTGATCCTGATGTCACCTCATCAGTAAGAAAATGCATAAGGTACGCAAGGATCACACAAGTCCAGAGATTGTACACAGAATCCAGGAGACCATCAATGAAGATCCAGGAAAGTCAATGTGCTCCACAGCAAGAGAAGTATAGATGTCGGATGCAATGGGTCTCACGATTATTGCTGAAGATATCAGATACAGATTGTACATTCTTAGAAGAGGCCAGTTATGACACAGTAAAGGAAAGGAACTTTGAAAAAGCAAGGACACTACTAACAAAATTGAAAAATCCCTAAGAAAAAGCCCTCTGATTTTCTTCTCCAATGAAAACAATCTTCAGCAGGACCAAACAGTCAACAGAACAAACAGGTGGCTCTGTGAGAGTCTTAATGAAGCCCCAATTGTCATGAAAATGAAATTTCCTGCTACAGTGACGGTGTTAGCTATTATCAGCAATGAAGGAAATATCATGACTCCAAATCCAAATCTGTTTTCATAAGGCTTGAAGGTGACTGCTGATATTTACCTTGATGTTTTGAGAGTAGTTATATCATGGATGAAGCAAGTCACACATGGATGTCATTTTCTCTTCCAACAATAGGGTGCACCAGCACATAATGCCAAAAAGGTGCAAGAACTTCTCAGTGTCAATTTCCTGAATTATGATAAAAGGATATCTGGCCACCTAGTTTACCAGATGTAAATCCTTTGGACTATTACATATGAAACATTTGTGAGAGAGAAGTTAATAAACAACCTCATTCCAATAAGGAGGCTGTTAAAGCTAAGATGGAAAACATTATGGTGTCCATGGACAAAGAAGTTAATTAAAGCATGTTCAAGATTCCAAAGTCAAATCGAGTCTATTATTGCAGCAAATGGAGACTGTTTTGAACTTTAAAAATAACTGTTTATATATTTACATGTAAGGATAAATTTATTTCAAAATACTTTTGTGGTATGTTGTTTATTTTACTAAAATTTTGCCACTTTATTGCACACACCCTGTACTAAAATCACACATGAAAATCAACACTTTAAAGTAATTGTCAACTTCTTCACATGAATAGACCCTCATCATGAGAGTTTAAGGGTGCTCCAACAAGAGACACCCGGTGTCCACCACAGGGCACAGAAAAGGAGACAGAACACACTGGTCCTAATCCTGGTAGGCCTTTCAAGTGCTCCAAACTCCAGATGTCTCATTTCTAAGACAGGGTGAAAGGTAAGAATTTTCTCAGGTCTCAAAATCCTGATTTCCCCTTCCTCTTGAATACTTTAAATACTTATTTTTTCAAAAGGGTTTACTCCTAGAGGAGTTTTCTGTAGTAGCTGATACAGCTATGTTTTGGTGGTAGCTGTTGACCTAAAGGTCACACTCAGGAACTAAATAGCACAACTACTGAAGGACAAGATACAGAAGGTTATCCTTGCAGAATTCCCTGTGGCTTTTATTTGCTTGTAATAATATCTTTATAACAAGCCCATCAAATACTATTTAAAAGCTATCACTGGCAATAATTACATGGCTTCCTATGCAAAAGAAATAACTTTTTGTACAGTCACTGGGAAACTGATAGATGGACTGTCCTGATGTAATTGTCCCATTTAACCTACTATTTTCACTTTCTTAGTCGGAATACAAGACTCGAAGCAAAGTATGATGATCAGAACTTCAATAATTCAGAAGGTGTTTGATGATACTAAACATACCTGAAGTTACCTCTTTAAAGTTATGACAAAAGTGTAATAATGTACAAGTTAAGGGAACATTCTGTCTGAATGAAGAGTCTACTAATGATTTTTCAAGCTACAACATGTTTTTGTTGAGGTGCTCAGTTTTCATCGGATGTTCACCAAACCACCCGGCCTCGCTGTCTTACGTGGCTGCTCAGGGCAGGAGCACTTCGGGCCAAAAACTACGCTCTTGAACCTGTTGCTGCACATGATACCACATGCTTGGTTCAACAACGATTTACGAACGAAGGTTTGAAAAATAACTTCGTAAAATCTGCTCGTGCTCTAAATGTAAAGTGATCAATCATGCAATTTGTCTTCCAAACTGGGACACTTCTGAAAATGAGTTACTATAAATAATTACATCAAAGAAAGAGGTGGAAACCACAATTGTCACAGGCAAGTAAGACCATTCTCTGTGGCCTGGCTAGAAGTTTTTCCAAACTGGGGCAAAAGAATTTTTAACAAGCTCTCAGACATTTCTCATACCCACTGAAGACAGAGGTTCTGTAACAAATTTTACAATGAAAGTAAGTACAATGCAGTATGCAGACAATGTATTACAGAGTTGCACACGTGAAACCTGAACAGACATTAATACACGCATCCTGTCACCCTCAGTTCTCCTCAGGCCCCGTGACATTCTGTCCCACCTTCCACCTACACCCCTGGTAACATTAACTATAAACTGGTCTGTATTTACTATAATTCTTATGTAAATGAAGTCATACAATAATATGTACTCTTTGTCTGGTTTCTTTCTCTGCAACCTAAGTTTGAGATTCATCCATACTGATGTAGGAGTAATATATTATTTACATTGCCAAAGAAACAATTTGTTTATCCATTCATATGTTGAAGGACATACGGGTTCTTTCCAGTTTTGGGATATTACAAATAAAGTTGTTATGACCATTCACATACAATCCATTGTATGAACATGTATTTTCGATATTCTTGGTAAAGACCTAAAAGTAGAATGGCTAGTTCTTATGGTAGATGTGTCCTTAACTTTTAAGAAACTGTCCACCTGTTTTCCGTAATAGTTGTATCATACTACATTCCCACCAGCAAGACAGGAGTTCCAGGTTTCCATTTGTTCTACATCCTACATAACAGCTGGTATGGTTCTAAAATTTTAATCAATCTATAATTGATTATATAGTTTTATCTCACTGTGACTTTGCTATCTCACAGTGATTTTAATTTGCATTTGTGATTGAGTAATGATGCATAACAGCTTCACATGCATTTATTAGCCTTATGATGTCTTTTGTGAAGTATTTGTTCAAACCTTTACCAACTGTATTTTTTAATTTGAGTCTGAGTGAAGAGTTCTCTCTCTATATAGATATAGATATAAAATTGAAAAATATAAATATATCTATATATATGGATATAAATTCTCAGATACATGAGTCACATATTTTCCCAGCCTGCTACTTGCCTTTTCATCCTCTTAAGAATATCAGCTCAAGAATGAGTATCATTTCAAGAATATTTAATTTTCATTCAAAATTTCATTTCAAAATTTTTCCTTTAGCATTTCACACCTTTTATGATGTATCTAAGAAGTCTCCCTCCACTCAAATTTGCACAAATCTTCCCCTAGAAGTTTTACAGCTTTTAGTTTTCCATTTCTACCTATGATCTATTCTGTGATGACTTTTGCGTAAGGTGTGAAGTAAAAATTGAGATGCATTTTTTTCTGTGGGTATTCAGTTGGTTCAGCACTAGTTACTGGAAAAGACTCCTTCCGTTGACTCAATTTAGTAGCTCTTTTGAAAACCACCTGTATATGCTATGTTAAAGTATAATCTACTTTCCAAAATATATATAATCACAAACTGTTTAAAAAGTAATTTTAACTTTTTAGACATGCTGGTTTCCCATCTCATTTCCCAATATCACCTTAGACAAATATAAGATATTCCATTCCCATTTAGATCAAAATGTGAATCAAAAGAAACTATTCGTAAGTTATAGATTAAAGTCACACCTTTACTAAATGGCACTGTAATATTGCTGAGTCGCTGAAAATAAATGCACTTAGTCAGTGTAAATTGCTATTAGCTGACCAGGCAGTGCTAATACAGTTTTTTACACTTAACAAAGTTTTCTACTGACCACTGTCAAACTCTGGAATTAAGAACTTAATTAAGTAACTTCATACAAGCAGTCACCAACTTACAAACACAGCAATCATAAATGCCTCCCTTTATACAAAATTTCCAGTACTTTTACTTTTACCTCTAAATACTTTACAACATAACCCCCAACCCTCTTGATTTTTTCCCCAAACCTCCTACCCATTGCCAAGGTTCCACCTCACCGCCCCCTCTCACGGCCAGGGGGAAATAAGTTTCTGGAATCCAGAGTAAAAACTCAGGAACGCATTTTCCTACAGAAAAAAATATAAAGTGTGATCTAGAATGCTGAGTATCGTAATTCGGGTACACTACTTTTATAAAGGCTTTTGTGAACTAAAGCCTAAGAACCTAATAACAATTCTGAACAGTATTTCTATGAGAAAATGCATTCCAGGTTCAAAATAATTTAATACAATCCCTTTGTAGGTTAGTGACTGTCTGTATGCTGCCACCAAATGATATATATTTGACTCAATTTACAAAATATTAAATTAATAATGGCTATAACATGACTATTCACTCTAAATGTGCTATGTCAATCATTTCTAAGAAAAATTAATAACCTTAATTCACTTAAAAACTGCTATAATACTTACATTTAGCATTTCAAGATCATTACTTTCTAAACCCTGTGCCAGAAGAACTGGAAAGCTATTTGTCTGTGGAAGGTCATTCTTTCCTTTTTTTGATTCGATATCCAGTGCTCCCAGGCGTTCTTCAATGCTAGCCTATAGAAGAGAGGTGACCAGTTACTGTTGACGCAGACAAGGCCTATGGTAGTTTGGTCAATTACCGAGTCACACCTCAACCCCAAGAAACACAAGTGTGTTCTCTCTCCTTCTGATAGAATCTCATTACCACAAAGCCAATGCTGGAGACAAGTGTAGTGGCTATAATTCAAGTGTCCAGGCTGGTGAAAAAACCAACTGCCCAAGAAGCCATGATTTAGAAATGTAATTCATAATGAAGATCCAAAATAGGCAAGGATCTGGTATCTGATTACTAAAGCACAAGACCTCTTTTGCAGAAGCACCACCCCCCTTCCATGACTATTCCTTGCCATCACCCTCAGATTTGCAAAAGACAATGAGTTGCGTTAAATGAGCACAAAGACAATTATGTTTCCAAAACAATTTTTAAATTGTCTTCCTATTTTCTCTTTAGCAGTCCAGTGATCTATTTTCTATAAGATGCTATACTAGAACCACATTTCCTTGATAAATATCTAAAATAAAGTGAAAATAAGCATGATGAAATAAGCCATACAAAAACTTAAGTGTACAGAATTGACCCCTTACAAAACCAAGTCTCTAACTAAATCAAAGATAATGTTCTATGACTACCAAGGCAAAAAGAGATGCCTTGATAAAAAACCTCCTGTTTGGGTTATCTTAACCTATGAAAAACATTAAGCAAGGCAGGAGGAAATTAAAGGATTGTATCTAAGCCAAGCTAAAGAAAGTTAGCACGTTTTAAAAAAAATACAGATATCAAGTTATTGATAAACAGTTTTTATGAACAGCCACGTTATCCCCAACTCCCCCATACCAAGACATTTAAAATCAGGTAGAGAAACAATTTTCTCTGATATAACACGTAAAATACTAGATTACTTAGACAACAATGACACGCGTGAATGGAAAATGAAAACAAAGACTCTACATACGCAAGTACAGTAACCAGAAAAGGGTTTGGGGAGCCAAGAAAAATTACTTTATAGCCATTGTCAGGAGTCACTTTTAAAGACCATCTGGCACTAAGCCAGCCAGGGGTGCTCAGACAGCCAAGAGAAGAGGCATCACAGGAGCTCAGCAACATGCGAAACCCCATGAAAATCATCACAGCAGTCCTGGCTTAATGTGTTCAACTCCATTATCTAGCTAACTAACTACTGTTGACCAAAACACCACTCTCTTATAAGAGTGCTATTGGCCCTGGCTGGTGGCTCACTGGATAGGCGCCAGCCTGGGAACCCAAAGGTCGCTGGTTCAATTCCCAGCCAGGGCACATAACCAGGTTGCAAGCCAGGTCTCCAGCCAGGTCCATAGCTGGAGGCAGGTGAAAGGCAACTATATACTGATGTCTCTCTCCCTCCTCTCCCTTCCCCTCTATCTAAAAATAACGAAATGTGTTTTTTTTTTTTTTAATTAAAAAAAATTTAAACAGTGCTATCTTCTCCATTAACAGTGGCTTTGCGAATAAGCCACATACTAACTTTGTGAGTATTAACAAAGGTCACAACCTGGAATTTCACAACCTACATTGCTGGGGATGAGGGAGAGTGACAGCAGCAAGTAAAAGTTTCTCAAGTTTCAACTCCCAAGTGACCTTAAATTTCGAACTCAGAAATGGCCAGGGGATTGGATGTATTACCTCATTTTCCCCTAATTTCCTCTTGCTCTCTACTTCCTTAGTTTGCAGAGGGACGGGCTTGATGGCTGCATGATGGCCAGGTATCCCAGGTACCAGGACTTTTGCTTCAGAATTCATCACTGGTGTTCTCACCTGTTAACCAGGAATAGCAGAGATGTGACAGGAAAATATGCCTTGATCCCAATGAGAAAACACAAACGGCTTTTAAGAGGTTTTTCTACTAGAACACTTAATATACCTAACTTACCATGATAAGGAATCATACATTTTAGATGACTGTTGGCAAATTTGTAATTATAATCTGAAAGGTCATAGTTTGAAAAGCATTCATAACCACTTCAGAGTAAAACCCAGGAAAAACAAAATCTACAGGTTACACAAGAACAGGCTGACTTTCCGTGTTAAAAGAGTAAAGCCGTAAGTCCGACAGCCATTGCCAACAATTAAACCGTTGCCAGAAATGCTCAGACAGCCAAGAGAAAGGTGTCATCTCTGAAACTCAGCCAGAAGCGAAACCATATGGGTGTCATCACAGCATGTCGTGGCTTTCCTTTCCCGGTTCAACTGCCAAACCTGATACCTACATGTAGATGCCCCATTAAGTTCAAAATAAAGCATCATGATGATGCTCTTAAATATGGTATTCAATCCTAGGCCCCTCATGGTTTTAGGTCTAATTCCATCCTGAAATACAGCATTTCTCTCAATCAAGTTATGCTCCTTTACGTACTGAGATTGAAAAAATAATATTTAAATAAATCTGACACATATCTATTCAAGGATCAGGCATAGGGTGCAGGAAGAACTAAATTCAAGTACTTCAACTTGTAGTCATCTATTCACTCATTCATTCAACAAGTCAAGAGCACAGAAATGAGTATTTTATAATATTGCTATCTAAAACCTAATCCCACAAAATATGTCAAGATGATAACGTATTACATAACATTACATAACAATTCACCCAAAACTTTTTCTTAATTTCTGTATGTAATGCACTCACCTTTGTTATAGCTGTTTCTACTTTTGGAGCCCAGCAGTTGGAAATATCTCTTACTAAACACATATGAGATTCTTTGGAATTCAAAGCCTGAAAATATAATTTTAAAGGGGGAGGAGAGAGTGTCAAACAAAGCAATTGGGAGTAAGAATAAAAACAAATGCCTACCTGTACATTTTATAAAAATACTGAACAGTATGAAAGGATTCCACACAAAACTGTGAGCCATTCAGATTGCTGGCACTTAGAAAATGGGTCAACTCTGATAGTATAAGACTTCATGTTTACCTTCTTCAGTTACGAACTAGTCAGATTTTTCACATGTATGGTTTTAATAAAAGATCATCAGATTTTTTTTTTAACCAGACAGACTTTAAAGAAAACATCAGTTCATCACCCTTGCAAAGAGCCACTCTGAAAAATGAATGGTCCTGCCCAAAATTTCCTACTGTGAACCTTTCCGTAACTGAGTCGGAGAACACTGCCGATTAACAGAATGCTCTGAGGTGGTTCTCTGGATATGGTGCTAAACAAGGGAAAGCCAAATGCAGCCAAGTCCATGTGTCCCCATAAAGCTTGAAGGTCATACGTAATTCTCTATGCCCGTATAATCAACCAGTATCTGGAAGGACACGTAACGGGAAACAATGGCTGCATCTAGAAAGGGGCTTAGCAGGCAAGGAGACTTATTTTTATAACTTAACAATTTTCTCTTATTAGGCCAAATCTATTTACTAAATTAATTTTTTATTTTAATATGTTGAGTTTAGAGAGAAATAAACATCAATATGACGGCTGCCTTCCACACACACCCTGACCAATTGCCATATACAAGCAACATGGATCTTTTGTCCGAGCAAACTAGGCTAGGTACATGCACTGACAGGAAACCAAACCCCCAACCTTGGGTGTACAGGACAAAGTTCCAACCAACTGAGCTACACCAGGCTTTTAAACATATATTTAAATAAACAGCAAGAGCTGTTTGTTGCCAGAAAGTCTATTCACTGCATCACCCATTTTTTTCCACTTAGAAAATTCAATGAATTCTAACCCTAACAGCTCTTTTTTTAAGGTTTACCTTTTGGGTAGTTGGGTAAAATTCACCGTATCTGTGCTGATAATGGCAGCCGCCAGGTGTGTGCCCACATGCAGCTAGCTACTGAGCACTTTATACATGGCTAGTCCAAACGGAGATGGAAACCTGTACACCAGATTTCAGTCACAATATACCAAACAGAGGAGCAGGAACCAAACACCTCAAACAATGTTTCATATTGTTAAGTATAAAAATATTTTGGATATGCTAGTTTAAGTAAATGTACAGAGTTCTCACAATTAAAATAAACCACCCAGTGAAAGATTCTTCAGGGAAAATACGTGATTTCTTTTTAAGTATTCCAATAAGTAGACCAATTTATCATTTTAAAATCATTCTTTTCCACCTGGCTGGTGGCTCAGTGGATAGGCCCGAAGGTCGCTGGTTCAATTCCCAGCCAGGGCACATAACCAGGTTGCAAGCCAGGTCTCCAGCCAGGTCTCCAGCCAGGTCCACAGCTGGAGGCAAGTGAAAGGTAACTATACATTGATGTTTCTCCCCCTTTCCTCCGCCCTCCCCGCCCTTTTCTCTAACAATAAAATATTTTTAAAAATAAAACAAAATCATTATTTTCCATGGATATATTGATACTGCTTTACTCCAAAATAACATCTACGTACCACTCGCTCAATGGTGGGCTGAAACCAATTGCCATATACAAGCAACAAGGACATTTTGTCTGAGCAAAAACCAGCTGCTAGGATAGGGATGGGTTTTGGTGTTGATTTCTTGCCTTTCCCGGGTGTCGATATCTGAATTGTGCAATTTGAAGTCAAAGGCTTTTTGCAGTATCTAGAGGTAAAAAAATTAAAAATTAAAATATAAGAATATTTAAAGTAGCAACATCTCGTAATAATTATATGAAGCTGGCATGAGATGTCACACTACCATCAGAAGTGACCATGGTCCCAGAACACTAGTGTCCCTGTCAGGACCTCATCTATCCCCACCCCTGCCAACACTCAAGACCTGATCACCAGAACCTTCCTTCACCCAATCTGCTCCTCTCCCCAACCTCGCCCACCCCCACAGGAGGCCCCTTGCTCCCAAGGGCTCTTGTGAGCAAGAGCCACCCCAAACTTCCACTCCAAATGGCTTGGTACATGCCTGACTCAGCCCCAAATCTAAAAGCTCACCATCACTGAAGGCCTCACCATGACTTCAGCAACAAAGCTCAAGAACAAAATTATCAGCAAAACATAATCAACACCATCACGTCCCCATGCAGGGTCTCATCTAAGCGCACTCTTCCCCTTGATATCCAACCGCCTGCTGCACCCACCGCCCTTTCAAGTTGCAGCTGTTTGTCCCAAAACCCTTAGTGCCAGGGGCCTAGGATATGACTTAACACACTCCTTGTCCTTTTATTCCTCCAAGACAAATAGTCTCTCTCCCTCCTTTACCTCTAAAACTCTGAAACTTGTCACTGGATACCAGCTACCTCCCTCTCTGCTGTCATCCAATGACCTCTGGGTCACTCCCCAACATTTCCTGAAACATTTTAATGGTTCGCTGTCATTCTGTCCAATACTCTCTGAGGAATTCCTGTCTTGGTGGTTTCCGTTTCGAGCATCCAGTTGGTGATCCTTCTGACCCCCGTCCTCTCAGTTCCCTTCCCTTCCTTCCTCCAACAACTATGTCCTTCACTGTACCTCAGCCACTCACAATTCACACCACAGACATCCTACCACCAATAAATGCACACCATCATTAACCTCAATCATAAGCACTCCACTATCTATCTTGCCAATTCACCCCTCCTAGTACTGGCCTCTGTTTTGGCTTTTGTCTCTCTGTAGTCTCTTCTCAATAATGAGACAGAATGACTTAAAACTTAATGACTTAAAACTTGGGTCGGACCCCATCCATCCTCTGCTTAAAACCCATCAATGGCCTACTTACTACTGACCAAGGACAAATGCCCATATCCTCATCATGGCCCACCAACTTAAGGGCCCTCAATTCTATGTTCCACGTACAAATGACTATGTAACTAAAGGCATCAAGTTATTAACAGTTACCTAGGAGTAAAACACAATAGGACACTTTGTTTTTAATTATCTATGTATCTGAATATTTGAAAATACGTGTATATTGCTTTCTAAATGCGTATATTTAAATAAGTTACTACAGGATTGTAAAAAGATACCAATTGACAATAAAAAGTTGAAACTATTTTAAAGTTTCACATATTTATACACATGACCAAGTCTCAGACCAAGTTTATAGTATATGGCAAGGGTTGGCAAAGTTTCTATAAAGAACCAGATAGTAAACATTTTGGCAAGCTTTCTATAAAGAACCGGATAGTAAATATTTTAGTTTTGAGAGGCCACATATGGTCTCTTTTAGGTTGGCCTCCAGCCCGTAATTCATTGGCTTTTTCCCTTTGACTACTATCCATCCTACCAGCAGTGCTCCCTTCTGTCCACAAAAATGCTAGCATCACCACGCTCACTGATCCACGTGTGACCAGGGGAAGCACTACCTGAGTTAGAGATCAAGGCTTCAACAAAAGTTCACAAGCAAAACTCTCCAACTAAACCCTTTTCTTTAAAATGTATCATTAGAACTACTAACATTTACTAAGTGTGAATCATAAAAAGCCATTCTCCTAACCTCCAACATGAAGAAATAATCCATGAGCCAAAAAGTTAAGTTCTCACTGGGACTGTACAGTATATAGTCATATGGATAAAGAACTGAGAATGCTTTCAAAACAACCTCACACTGAGCCCTGGCTGGTGGCACAGTGGATAAGGCGCTGGTCTGTGAACCCAAAGGTCGCTGGTTCAATTCCCCAGCCAGGGCACATAACCAGGTTGCAAGCCAGGTCTCCAGCCAGATCAGTAGCTAGAGGCAGGTGAAAGGCAACCATACATGGATGTCTCTCTCCCTTCCCCTCTTTCTGAAAACAATAAAATCTTAAAACAACAACAACAACAAAAACCTAAAAAATATAAAGCAAAAAATACTGAGGTGAAAGCATAGTTTTAAGTTAGGGAAGTAAATTTCTAGCCTGAGAGTTCTTACCCATTTAATATGTGTTCAAAAAGGTGAACTTGGCCATCTCTGCAAACAACAGCTAACTTGACAGGCTAAAAAAAAAAAAAAGTAACTGATTAATGGGTAACACATTTCAGTCTATTCTAACAGATAATTATGTCATAATATACTTATGAAATTTCAACTCTCCTCCTGACTACTCCTTTAAATAACTAGAGAGAGAAGAAAATAAAGAAACAGTAAGAATGCTCAGTTGTGGCACTTAAAAAAAATGACTGTCTTCAAAATAACAATTCGAGTTGTTGTCAAGTTTATAAATAAAAGTTTTTAGGCCAAAAAGATAACACAGAGACTGACTGCAGCTTGGAAGTTAGATGACAGAAGTTACTACCAAGTGCACAGGCTGACAACAGGAAACTGGTGGGCCTTCATGTAAGAGCAGTCAGGACTGATGAAAATGCGCTCTGCCCCTACCCCTCAGGAGAGCTGACCACAGTGACGTTAATGGTTACTGCAAACAGTCTAAGAGGTTTTTGTTTTACTTCCTTCTTCCCCCATATTCCCTCTGTCTAAAATCATTAAATCACCAAAACCCAGTTTTAAAAATATTAATGAAATCCAAAAACAAATTCTCAAAATTTAGCCATTTACCTCTTCTTTGTTTTCTGATAATGTCAAGTCAATATAGACAGGTTCATCTGTAACTGTGAAAGACATCACTGCATTCTTTTCTTTGTTTTCTGACCGGACCTGCCTAGAAAACAAAACCAATAATTAGACAATAAAAGAGACTTTTCTTAAAAAGCAAGCACCTAAAAGGAGTCACAGCAATAGGTTCCCAGTAGTTTTTTATTTTTTGAAAGCTAGTAAGGTGACTAAAGATCAAAATAAGGAAGCATTTGTATCACCAATATTATAACACGGTTGTACAGGAAAATAGAAATCATTTAATGCATTTCTGGCAGATAAAACAAAGAGAAAAATTCTCTATTCTTTTCCATTCATCTATATGTCTATTTTGATGGTTGTCAATATCATGCTGTTTTCATTACTGCAGCTTGACAAATTCCGAAACCAGGCAATGAGGCCTCCAACATTCTTCTTCTTTTTCAGATTCATTTTGGCTATCTATGTCCTTTGCATTTCCATTTGAATGTTAAAATTAAATTGTCCATTTCTGCAAGTCTGCTGGGATTTTGACTAGGTTTGCATTAAATCTACAAGTTAATTTGAGAATTAACATCACAAAATGCGCGCACACACACACAAATGATACCTATTATTTGTTGATTCCTTATCTCCGAATTCACCTACTTGCTAAAATTCATTTGTAAACTCAAGATCAACATTTGTTGAGCTTTCATGGTCTGTAATAGGTATGTACCTCATAGGCATTGAAAAATATGAGTTGCCCAACACTCACAAGGTTAAACAAGGCTACGCTCTGCCTTTTCATTTCAGCTCTCGTACTACACGTTTTTAGGAGTCTCGTACTATACATTTTTAAAAGATATTATTTACTCATTTCCAGAGAAAGGGGAAGAGGGAGAAAGGAAAAGAAACATCCACGTGTGAGAGAAACATCAATTGGTTGCCTCTTGCACACCCTATACCCCACAACAGGGCACCTGGCCGGCAACCCAGGCACGTGCCCTGACTGAATCAAACCAGCGAACTTATGGTTTGTAGGCCAGTCAGTGTTCAACATGTTGACAGCCACACCAGCCAGGGCTATAAGTATTCTTCTTGTGGTCTATTTAGTGGTCTACTTTCTCTTTTTGTGCTTTTTGGAGACTTTATTGTTTGTAATGGCTCAAGTGTAGTACTGAAGGGTTGTCTAATGTTCCTAAGAGCAAAAAAGCTGTGAAATGCATTACGGAGAAAACGTCTGCGTTCGACTCTATTCTGACATGAGTCAATCAACACAGGCATCTCTCTGACACTGCATGTTCGGTTCCAGACCATCCCAACAAAGCAAACACTACAATACCATGAGTTGTAATCAATCTCAGCATCTGAGAAGCCCAATGAAGTGAAGCACAATAAAGATGCCTCTCTATGTTATGTGTGTAAAAGATATTTTTAAACAGACACATAAAACAAGCTATATTGATTAGATGACTAAAATGTTGCAACCAGAGGCTTACAGAAACCTAAACCTGTATTTCCCCGAGGAATAATTGTTCAGTATCCCTCAAATCAGTGCTCATGAGAACTTTATACAACACAATTAAAGTAACAAGAATTGACTGCATGTGTATATATGTGTATATAGACAAAATCAACTCAATGGAGACAGTCTTTTCAACAAGTGCTACTGGGAACACCAGATATCCATAAAGCAAAAAACTGAACATCAATCCAGTCCTCATATCACATATACATACTAACTCAAAACAGATCACAAAACCAGATATAAGACCCAAAACTATAAAACTGCCAGGAGAAAACCTTTGTGACCTTGGGATAAACAAAGATTTCTAAACATGATCTTAACTTCCTCAAAATTAAAAACCTCTTCGAAAAAACAGATCACGGACTGGAAGAAATATTTGCAAAACATATGCCTGATAATGGGTTTATAGTTAGCATATACGCAAACTCTCAAAACTCAAGTTTGGCTGGTGTGGCTCTGCTGGCTGAAGATCATCCATTGAACTGAAAGGCTGTAGGTTTAATTCCCAGCCAGGGCACATGACTGGGTTGCCATTTTGGTCCCTGGTTGAGTCACATGCATGAGGCAGGCAAACCCATCCATGTTTCCCTCTCTATCTCCTTTCCTTCCCCTCTCTCTTAAAAGAAAAAAGAAAAAAAAAAAAAAAAAAAAAGAAAAAAGAGAAGGGGAAAAAAAAAAAACCTCAATAAGAAAACTACTTAATAATATATAGCCCTGGCTGATGTGGCCCAGTGGACAGAGTGCTGGCCTGCAAACCAAAGGGTCGCCAGTTCAATCCCTGGTCAGGACACATGCCTGGGTTGCAGGTCAGGTCCCTGGTTGGAAGTGTGTGAGGGGTAACCACACATCGATATTTCTCTCCCTCTCTTTCCCCCTCCCAATAAATAAATAAATAGATAAGATCGATAAAGATAGAAAAAATATTTTAAACAAAGAAAACCACCCAACCATAGGCCTAAGTATTTAAACATTTAATTAAAGAATATATCCAGACTATCTTTCAATATTTCTGTCCAGAAAAAAATTTAAGGAAGTTGATTAGACAAATTCACATACAAGTTCTTAATAAAACAAGATTCATTATAACCTGGTCATTCATACTATACATATCAAAATCACTGCCAACAGACCAGTATATGCAGAAAAAATTGCCATCTTAGCCCACCTATTGTCTCCTTATAGTAATATAAAAGGTTTTTTTAAATCTTCACTCAGCAGCAAAGAGCCTCCAAATGTTTATTCCTTACAAAAATTAGTCTTTCAATGGTAATTATCAGGGAACCTTAGGCCAGATCATCTACCAAAATACAAACCACCAGTACCTTAAGGCAACAGAAGTGACCTTTTCTTTCACAGAGAAAGTTTTGCAGCCAGAGATCCCTAGGCCTAGGGAGCCACAGGTAAAGCATTTAAGATTAAAGTACCTTCATAATGTCAGAAGGCTTCAATGGCAGATTTTAACTTTTTGGCATTACTAATTTCTCATGTGTTATACCCTCTAGAACTAAAATAAATCATCCCAACAGGCATTCCTCAAATATCAGACACAGTACAGAAACCCAATGTAATCTGACTGACTTAATTAGGAACTACAGCTTAGCTGATGGTTTGAAGGTGAACAGAGTGACCCATGAACCTTTCCCTCACAATTACCTTAAGGAATACATATTCTGATGAGTCCAATTATATCTGAGAATTATTTTGTGTAAATTCATAGTAACTTTATATGGTCAAAAAAATGTTCAAGTAATTAATTGCTAGATTAATTTTTTTTTTTTTTAAATCTCTACTATTTTGCTCATGAACATCAAGTTTTTAAAAAAGTTAGCCCCGGCTGGTGGCATAGTGGATAAGGCACTGGCCTGTGAACCCAAAGTTGCTGGTTCAATTCCCAGCCAGGGCACATAACCAGGTTGCAAGCCAGGTCTCCAGCCAGGTCGGTAGCTGGAGGCAGGTGAAAAGCAACATTGATGTCTCTCTCCCTCTCTCCCTTCCCCTCTCTCTAAAACTAATGAAGAAAATCTTAAAAAAAAATAATAATAATAATTAAAAAGTTAACCTCACCATAAGATAATGTCATAAAATCCCAATAAATTTCTTATATTTAAGTTTAAAAAGTTTTTGATTGTCCTTTAATACAAAATTATTTTTACTTTTAAAAGTAGCTTCAGAGCCCTGGCTGGTGGCATAATGGTTGAGGCGCCAGCCTGCGAGCCAGGAAATCTCTGGTTCGATTCCCAACCAGGGCACACATGACCAGGTTGCAGGCCAGGTCTGCAGCCAAGGTCTGTGGCTGGAGGCAGGTGAAAGGCAATCATACATTGATGTCTCTCTCCCTCTCTCCCTTCCCGTCTCTCTAAAAACAATAATTTTTTTTATAAACTAATTTAAAAAAATAGTAGTTACAGCCTTGGCTAGTGTGTGTGGCTCGGTGGATTGAGTTCCTGCCTGTGAACCAAAAGGTCACTGATTCAATTTCCTGTAAGGGCATGCGTGTGGTTTGTAGGCCAGGTTCCCAGTTGGAGGTATGCATGAGAAAAATGAATCAATGTATCTTTCCAGCATCAATGTTTCTCTCCCTCTCTTTCTCTTTCCCTTCCCTTCTCTAAAAATAAGTAAAATCTTTTTTAAAAAAGCAATTTCAAAAACAGGGCCAAGGAATTTAACGTCATCAGTAAATACGCATCAATGTATTGACCCAATAACCATTTTTTTCAACAAAATCAAAGGTTTCCCTGAAATTTAAAAAAACTGCCCAGCCATAAAATATTCAGCCCACACCTCTAATGGAGGAGGCTCTATTATGCAGTGTTCTGAAATTTTTCTGATCTAGATCTGTTTAAGGCAGGCTCAATTCCTCATTACAAGTCAAGATAAATGTAACAATAAATACAATGAAGTCTCATATTCAGCATTTATATTAACCATGTAAGCTGTGACAGTCTTTCAAGACAAAATTATCCCCAAAATCCAAAAGATTACATACCAGACATTAAGTAACCGGTCATGTACTGCTCCAGATAAAAAATAAAGACCTGTAATTCCATCAAAGGGCTGGCTTTCCTTAGGAGGTCTGACAGTGGTGAACTTAAGTGATGAAACTGGCGTTGCATGTCCAGTGAAGTGCTAAAAAAAAAAAAAAAAAAAAAAAAAAAAAAGTTACATCACATTAGGAGAGGATGAATACAAAATAGTACAAACAGTCCATATGTATCATAAGATACATATCTTAAGTCTGAAATCAGAGCTTCGGACTAAAGGTGACAAATTCTAAACAACCAAGGTTATTTGTGATATATTCCTCTTGCTTCAAATTCCATCTGCTAATAAATATAAAGAATTAACTCCGGTGATTGTGCCCCACAATCTTTCTTCCATTTTTGAGTTAAGCTTTACTTAACTCTATCCGTTTCTGAAGGGCTGACAGGGTGCTCAGACACAGCCAAGGAATTGTAGGTCTTCATTTTACTCTCAGTGAGTCGAAACCACAATTTTAAGGCATCATCACAGCACCAAAACTTTTGTAACCCCTGAGTGCACTCAAATTGAATACTAAACTTACAGTTAAATGTTATAAAGTGGACCAAATGCTAGATGCAACCTAGAAATCAAAATCACTAAAAACATTGCATAGTACAATAAAAGATTTTTCAAATTCCACATATTTGGTCTATTCATTTCACCAACGCATGTGAAGTGGACATGTATAACCTATTTAATATTTAACATCAACAAACCAGATTTGGAGGCTAACTTTTACCTATTAATTTTACTATTCAATGTGTTTGAAAATAAAGAATCTGTATTCTTAAAATAATACTCTACAGCTCAGATCCCTATTTATTTCTCCATGCTTACTCTAGATGACTATTATGCTTACAACTCATTTGAGTCACTCACTCTGTAGACTTCTTTGGTCTCCAAAACCCATAGTTTGATTGTTCGACCAGCTGAAAGCAACATTTTTCCATCTGGGCTGATACACAGGGAACTGACGCTGCTATTGTCACCTTTCCATTTGCTATATTGAGAAGAGAAACAAAGATATCTGAATAGGGACAAAACTTTATTCATAACACAACTATGAAAGGTTCTATGCCCAACTGCATTCCCTAAAAGCTTGAGTCAGTTAACTAACCTATTGCTAAGGCAAAGCATCCCAGACAGAGAGGTTCCAAGAGAAGATGAAACATCTAAACCAGTGGCGCCCAACCTTTCTGGCACCAGGGACTAATTTCATGGAAGACAAATTTTCCATGGACTGATACCGTTCCATGGCTCAGGAGTTGGGGACCCCTGATATAAACAACAGTGAGTACTAGACAAAGGTTTTAAAAAGTAGAGGATGAACATAGTACAAGAAAAATGAACACAAATTTCCAAGATAAATGGTTCCTTCCAATGTCAATATAATTCAATGGAAAAAAAAAACAAACCTCAGGATGTATTAGAGTACTAAGGATAACACTGACAGCTATAAAACCTTCAAAATCCTAAGAAAAAATTACTTCCAACCTGAAATTATATATCCTCAAGTTACGAATCAACCTTGAGGCTAGAATAGACTCTAGGGGACAATTTACCTTCCATGCACCCTTTCTAAGAAAGCTACCAATGCGTGTGCTTCACCCAAAGAAGGAGCAAACCAACAATATAAATATAATTTAGGAAACTGAGGATGTATCTAACAAAAGAATTTTCAAGATAACGGATAAAGGAAATCCCAGGACAACTGCTTGTTCAGCAAACCCTGGAAGAAGACAGGAGTCCTCCAAGAAATAAATGTGACAGGAGGAAAGCATCCAAGAAATAGTAAAACTGCTGTGTCTAAAAATAACAAAATTACACTACTATAGAGGTGAGAATGAAATGATAGGTATACACAAAACTGAGCAAATGAAGATTAACTCCTTTGAATTAGCTCCTTCCCATATACTCCAGACATTGCTGACATTACTTCTTTCCAAAGCATTATTTTGATTACTTTATTTCCAAGACACTGCCCTTCACTGGTGCTTTCCTACTTACCAGATAGTTGTCTGCAGCTTTTATCTATGACACTTAAGGCCACCAGGCTCTTAAAATACTTGCCCATATCACCTACCAACATGATCTTCTAGTATGCACCTCCTCTACATTATACAGTTCTAGGTAATCTTTCTTTTCCCTTTCTCCTGGCCTTTGTCATTTCCACACCTTTCTTTCCCCACTATCTGCTATCCAAATCCTACTTATCCTGGAAGGCCCAGCAGAAATCCCTTCTCTCCACCCCACCTTCCCAATGCTCCTTCCCCATTGGGCCAGTAATCACATGCTGCCCTACAACATCTCTTGTGCAGTTATCTCTTGTACCATTAGTCAACTTTTATATACTAAAATCTTACATGATTTAAAAGTTCCCTGAAAACAGTCCACATGGCCTCCTTAGTGTCAATATTCCCCATTCTGTCCAGTATCAAATTTTACTTATAGTAAGACTCATTTTGATTTGTCAAATTCAAATGCATTTCCAAGCAGTAATCAAGTCACCCCCTAATACCACAGAAACAATTTACTTACCACTTTACTTTGCATGTCTGTGTATTCCATTCCACAATATGTTTATCATCTGAACAACTATACAAACAGCCATTGTCTTGATGCCACTGTATGCAATTGACTTTGTTGTCATGTCCACCACTCTGTAAATTAAAAAAATAAATAAAAAGACTTAAAGGACCCTGGCTGGGTAGCACAGTGGATAAAGCGTGCTGGCCTGCAAACCCAAAGGTTGCTGGTTCAATTCCCTAGCCAGGGCACATAACATTGTTGCAAACCAGGTTTCCAGTCAGGTCTGTGGCCGGAGGCAGGTTAAAGGCAACCAACCATTCATTGATGTCTCTTTCCGTCTCTGCCTCCGTCCCTTCCCCTCTTTCTAAAAATAATGAAATAAAGTCTTTAAAAAAAAAAAAAAGACTACTTAAAGGCTATTTGGTTTTGACAGGAATGCTAGCACAGAGCATAATATACTTCATATCCAGTGACAAAAAGTTTGTGGCATTTGAGTAAACTAGTCAAGTCGAATCCTAAAGAGTTTAAAGTCAACATTTAAGATAAAAATCAAGGCCAATTAAAACTATTATTGAAAATCTTTTTAAAAAGAATTTAGTTATTTTTAGACACAGAGGAAGCATGGGAGAAAAAGGAGAGAAACACTGATGTGTGAACATAGATCGGCTGCCTTGCTCACCTCACTGGGGACCTGGCCCACACCCCAGGCATGTGCCCTGATGGGGAACAGAACCATCAACCTTTCCATTCACAAGCCTGCACTCAATCCACTGAGCCACACCAGCCGGGGTAGAGTCTATTTTTAAAAGTGCCAAAAGTGTCTCTCAATAAATGTTTCTTTGGAAAAACACTACGTGCCTTCTTGTGTTAGATCATACTGTATTAATGATAAACATTCTAGCATTCCAAAATGCTCCCTCACGCGAGACACAAAATTAAAAATCAAGATAAAAAAATTCCCTTTATCAAATTAGCTGTTTTTGTAGTTGTGTTTGTTATTCCTGTTTTTTAATTTTATTGTTGTTGTATTACATCCCCTTTTTGCTCCCCTGTCCCCCTCCCCACCCACCCACCCATTCCCCACAAAGTCAATCCCACCTGTTGTCCATGTCCATGGTTCCTTTACACTAGGTTCTTGTCTAAACTGCTCCCCTTCCTTGCCTCTGCCTCCCCCCATCCCCCAACCCCCTTCCCCCTGACCACTAAAGGCCTATTCACTGTATTTTTATTATCTGGTTCTATTTTGCTTGTTGTTAGTTTTGCTTATTATTGTCCTGTAATGGGTAAGATCATATGGTATTTGTCTTTCACTGACTGGCTTATTTCACTAAGCATAATACTCTCCAGTTCCATCCATGTTGTTGCAAAGGGTACAAGTTCCTTTTTTCTTTCTGCTATATAGAATTCCATTGTGTATATGTACCAAAGTTTTTTGATCCAATCATCCACTGATGGGCACTTAGGCTGTTTCCAGCACTTGGCTATTGTAAATAGTGCTGCTATGAACATAGGTGTACATAGGTCCTTATGAATTGGTGTTTCAGGATTCTTTGGATATAGTCCAAGTAGTGGAATTGCTGGATCAAAAGGCAGTTCCATTTTTAGTTTTTCAAGGAAACCCCATACTGTTTTCCACAGTGGCTGCACCAGCCTACATTCCCACCAACAGTGCAAGAGGGTTCCCATTGCCCCACATCCTCGCCAACACTTATTGTTTGCTGATTTGTTGATGACTGCCATTCTGGCAAGGGTGAGGTGGTATCTTATTGTGGTTTTAATTTGCATCTCTCTGATGACTAGTGATGTTGAGCATTCTTTCATATGCCTCTGGGCCCTCTGTATATCTTCTTCAGTGAGTGTTATTCCTGTTTTAATAGGAATATTCAATGGTGGCATTAACATTATTGAAATACATATACCATCCTTCCATTGCTGATCCAAGTACACATTAGGAAAACTCTTTCAGAAAGTATTTTTATACTATGTAGAAAATGCCTTAATGCTCAAAACCACTGTCTCATTAATTACCAGAATCAAAAGGGGAGAACATTGGGACAACTTTAACAGCATGATCAATAAAGTAATACTTTAAAAACTTTAGGACTTGGACCCTTGCTGGTGGCACAGTGGATAAGGTGCTGGCCTGCAAACCCAAAGGTTGCTGGGTTCAATTCCCCAGTCAGGGCACATAACCAAGTTGCAAGCCAGGCCTCCAGCCAGGTCTGTAGCTGGAGGCAGGTGGAAGGCAACCATACACTGATGTCTCTCTCCCTTCCCCTCTCTCTAAAAAAACAATAAATAGAATCTTTAAAAAAAAAAAAAAATTATGAGTCATGTAAGAAATGTATAACCACAAAATAAAAATCAGAGACCACCCAAATGGTAATAAACTATCCAATTTAATGGTATTTTAGGAAGTCATGTAAGACGTTTATAACTAGTTAACAAATATGAAAACTGTTTATGCGGTAACGTAATGGAAAATACCAGGATACAACAGATGGACAGAACCCAATGTACTTTTTAAATACATGCATAAGTAAGCAAAGAAATACACAATCTATTAAATGATTGTTTAATGATATTCAAGCATAATTTTTTTCTCTTTTTTACATTATCTAGTTCTAAAGTACCTATAGAAAGAAACAACATTGTATTTGGTATCAAATGGAAAGCATCCCTATACACAGACAGTTTAGTTAAATAGATACTGTCTGAAACAAATTGTGTCAGTTAAGTTACCATCTTGCAGAGCCAAACCCTAACTCTGTGCTCTGCAATGCTGGGGCTAGGATTCTGCAAACCACATTTCCGCTTTGCCAGCTGGATGGCCAGTAGGCTCCACCAATAAAGGGGCCAGGGGGAGACAGCCTGAAGGAGGAACAAGGGACCCCTTCCTTCCTGTCTCCCAGTCTTCCCTCCAGCAGTGGCAATGTTTCATAGCAACAACTGAATGGAGCGGTTCCTGCACTTAAGAGAACCGGTTTCATCACCTCCCTTCAGAGACATCAGCAGTCAGCCAGAGCCCCTCCTCAGTTCTGGACCCTGGGCCTACGGGGCCAACTCCTGCTCAAGAGACAGCAGCGCAGAGGTGCAACATCTGCTCCTCAAAGGTCTTAGAGTCAGCGACAATGCCAACCACCTCCTTCACTCCATAGCCCTAGGTTCCTTCCTGCAGTTACCTGTGATACTTAAAAGAGTTCTTTTACCCTTTTTTTTTTTTTATTGTTGATTACATCCATCCCCTTTTTGCTCCCCTCTGTCCCCTTCCCCACCCACCCACCCACTCCCCCCACAAAGTCAATCCCACATGTTGTCCATGTCCATGGGTCTTTCATACCAGGTTCTTATCTAAACTGCTCCCCTTCTTCGCCTCTTCCCCCTGACCACTGAAGGCCTATTCACTGTATTCACATTATCTGGTTCTGTTTTGCTTGTTTGTTTTGTTCATTATTGTCCTGTAATGGATGAGTTGATATGATACCTGTCCTTCACTGACTGGCTTATTTCACTAAGCATAATACTTTCTAGTTCCATCCATGTTGTTGCAAAGGGTAGGAGTTCTTTCTTTCTGCTGTATAGTATTCCATTGTATAAATGTATCAAAGTTTTTTGATCCAATCATCCACTGTTGGGCACTTAGGCTGTTTCCAGCACTTGGCTATTGTAAATAGCGCTGCTATGAGCATAGGGGTACATAAGTTCTTATGAATTGGTGTTTCAGGATTCTTTGGGTATAGCCCTAGTAGTGGAATTGCTGGGTCAAAAGGCAATTCCATTTTTAGTTTTTTAAGGAAACTCCATACTGTTTTCCATAGCGGCTGTACCAACCTACATTCCCACCAACAGTGCACCAGGGTTCCCTTTGCCCCGCATCCTCACCAACACTTGTTTGTTGCCAACTGCCATTCTAACAGGGGCGAGGTGGTATCTTAATGTGTATCTTATTAATTTGCATCTCTCTGATGACTAGTGATGTCGAGCATTCTTTCATATGCCTCTGGGCCCTTTGTATGTCTTCCTCAGTGAGTTGTCTGTTCAGGTCTTTTGCCCATTTTTTAATTGGGCTGTCTGTCTCCCTGGTGTTAAGTCACATTAGTTCTTTATATATTTTGGAGATCAAACCCTTGTCTCAGGTATCATTGGCAATTATGTTTTCCCATACAGTTGGTTCCCTTTGAATTTTGCTGGTGTTTTCTTTAGCTGAACAGAAACTTTTCAATTTGATATAGTCCCACATTTGTTGATTTGTTCTATTATTTCCTTTGCCCTTGGTGAAGTATCAGTAAACATATTTCTGCATAGAATATCTAAAAATTTTACTGCCTATATTTTTCTCCAGGACCTTTATGGTGGCACTGCTTATGTTTAAGTCCTTTATCCATCTTGAGTTTATTCTGGTGTATGGTGTAAGTTGGTGGTTTAGTTTTATCTTTTTGCATGTTGCTGTGCAGTTGTCCCAACACCACTTGTTGAAGAGACTGTTTTTACTCCATTTTGTGTTCCTTCCCCCTTTGTCAAATATTAATTGACCATAGAGTCCTGGGTTTATTTCTGGGCTCTCTACTCTGTTCCATTGATCTATACGTCTATTCTTATGCCAGTACCAGACAGTTTTGATGACAGTAGCCTTATAGCATTGTTTGAAGTCCGGTCTTGTGATTCCTCTTACCTTGTTCTTCTTTCTCAAGACTGCTGTGGCTATTCGTAGGCATTTTGGCTTCATATAAATTTTTGAAACATTTTTTCTATTTCTATAAAGTCTGTTAGTGGTATTTTAATTGGGATTGCATTGAATCTATAGGTTGCTTTAGGTAGTATGGACATTTTAATGATGAAACATCAGAAATAAAAGCAGAAAACAAATCCCATTTACCAGAGCAACAAGAAAAATAAAGTACCTCGGAATAACTAAGGAGATAAAAGACCTATACTCAGAAAACTACAGAACACTGAAGAAATTAAGGAAGATACAAATAAACGGAAGCATATGCCATGTTCATGGATGGGAAGAATTAACATCATTAAAATGTCCATATTTTCAATCTAGTCAATTTTTCACATTCTGATCTCTAAGAACTGCTACCTATCATAGCTTTATCAATTATTATTATTCAGAATTTTAAATGTAGAAGAGGCAGAAAAATACCCCCATAATACATATCCTATAGTATATCTTAAAACAATTTTGTTTTTATTTAATAAACTTCTAATGTACCAGTTTCCCTGTCAATATATCTTTCATATAAAATACACACATACTTACTATTAATTTACTGTGTAATTCTCCTTTTACTGTACTGTATAATAAAATACTACCAACTGCTGTACCAAGAGCCAACAAGTCAGTCTGGTTACTTGTTTCTATAGGTTCTGATTTCCTTTTTTTCCTCTGAGGACTTTCCTAAAAATAAAAGGAAAAAAAAAAGTTTATTGTTTTATTTCAAAGACTAAAACATCACCAATGCATAAATGCAAATGCCCAAAAGCCCACAAATTAACTGACTGCTACTAAGGGACACTTACTTTAGAAAAAAAATGGAAGTAGGATTTTCTTTCTCACTACTTAGAGAAGAATACCCACTCCAGTAGAAGGGCTCATAATCCTCAATCACCGATCCCCTACCTCTGGAAGGAAGGTGCCAAATAGGGTAGCTTGGTATATATGCTCTTGGCATTCTCTTAACAGGTCCAATGCTCCACTCTGAGCCATGCACTTCCCTTCTCCCTCATCTTTTCTTTCATTCTACCTTTGTTCTTAGGAAAAGGGACACAAATGTTTTTATATTTATAATTTGCTTTTACTTCATTTTGAGTCAAAAAATAGCTATACCTAACAGAACACATACTAGACAAGTTGCTCCAGTATCTGATTGCTAGTCTGAAAGTTCCATGTTGTCTTAGTGATTCCAATGACTGATGAGGCACAAGTTCAAATCTAATGTTAAATGCCACAAAATTGATTTATTTCCAAAGTGGTAATAGCAGCTCTTATCTGTCAATCAAAATGACTACAATCCTAACTTCAGAGTACTACATCCGTTTATAATTCTGAAAAAGTATAATTTAAGAACGTATCTTCCATGTTTATCATTTTTTAAAGCTTGCCAACCTGTATTTTAATATAAAGAAGCTCCCAGAAACCTGTTCTATTAGTGTAAAGTAAATCAATACTATAGGAAAAGGAACACTTTATCAATAGTGCAAGAGTTTTGCTCTACAGTACAAAAAAAGCAGCCCAGGATACGTAAAAATCTGCTCAATCCAAAACTCACCAATGAAAACTATGTTCTTTTTTTTTTTTTAATTTTATTGTTGTTGTATTACATCCATCCCCTTTTTGCTCCCCTCCCCACCCACCCATTCCCCCCAAAGTCAATCCCACCTGTTGTCCATATCCATGGTTCCTTTATACTAGGTTCTTGTCTAAACTGCTCCCCTTCCTTAAATCTATGTTCTTGATAAAGAATATCAGGAAGAAGATTTAGAAAACATTATCCTTTTTCTTCCCCCTTTAAATTATCTTATGGAGAGGGTATGTTTGAGAAACTTGATTCACTGGACAGTGACAATAAATTTTTTTAAAAAATAGGGTAACTTTCTACATACAGAAAAATAACGCATACTTTGCAAGTTCTGAAAAATGTATCTTCATTCACAAACCCAAAAAGTTGTTATAATTAAAAGCCTTAATATGAAACAATCTGATAATCTCAACATTTAATTTGCCTGAAGCACTGAAACTTTAGTACAAGTCTTGCCCTAAATCCCAGCTTCAGTGAAATGAAGTTCTAAAGCCACCTCTAAGTGATCCCATAAAACAAATGTTTTTTGCAAAAGGTTATGAACACAAACACCTATTTTATTTTAGGCAGGACAACAGGGAAAAGCATACCAACCCATTACTGCCTCAGCAGGAAACTCCAAGATTCTACTAATATTTCTTCTGGTTTTGGTTTCCCCAAATCAAATTACAATTTTCTACATTGAGGTTTCTAACATGTGAAACACAGGCTGGTCCAAATAGGTACAGCATGTTTTTCTGCAATTTTAATTTAAAAGCAAAGAAATTTTAGAAATTAGGTGCTGGCTGGTAGCACAGTGGATAAGGTGCCAGCCTGTGAACCCAAGGGTCCCAGGTTCGATTCCCAGCCAGGGCAACATAACTAGGTTGCAAGCCAGGTCTCCAGTCAGGTCTGTGGCTGGAGGCAGGTGAAAAGCAACCATATATTGATGTCTCCCTCCCTCTCTGCCTCTCTCTCTTCCCCTATTTCTAAAAATAATAAAATTTAAAAAATAAATAAGAAATTTTAGAAATTAACAAGTAACATATTCAAATCCCTAGTTCCCCTATCAGCAAAATCTCTGTATTTTGAGGAAGAGCAGGCAGAGTAAGTAGGAGCATCCACAGAATCTATGTCAAATTTTGGGGGTTACAAGTCTAAATCTAAATAGTAACCCAATTAATTAATCTCAAAGAACTACTGACTCATATGTTTTCTCAGAGTTGAATGATCTTTTTTTAAAAAAACTTCCCATTCAGCAGGATAAACATGTCCAAACATGTAACATATCAACACCAGATAATAAGTTTAAATAACCAATGTGCATTTTAGTCAACTCAAATACTTTTAAGTATTACCCCACTACAAAATATTTCTGAAACCAAGAGTTAAGTACTACTGATGCAGAAAGATTATGATAGGCCTTCGTTGGCATCTTCTATCTGAACCCGTTCATCCTGTGATTGAAACCTCAATGACTCCCCAGAGAAGAGTAAATCAACGTAATCTTCTGGCATCCAAAAGCATCTACAATTCGCCTCCAACCCATCTTGCCCAGCCTTATTTTCAATTCCATCCTTACGTTACACAACCTAATCATAGAACTTTTCCGTTTTGCCTTTGCTTTTCATTGCAGTTGGAGGGGCCTTTTCCTACTCACCTCAATTTTCATTTGGTTAAAAAAACCTATCCATGCTTCAAGATCGATCTCAAAAATCATTTCTCCACAAAAACTTCTTTCTCTTAAGGCAAAAGTCATACTCTGCCCTATATCTGAACTGTCTTTATTGCTTTGTAGTCTTACTATTTTGTTTCCTCTAACGTGCCAGCACATGATATGCACATAAATGGTACATGTAATTAATTATATAAAGCAATGGAAAAGACAGACTAAAAATTTAGTTTCTGTATGTACTTGTGATAGGAAAATCTGAGTTCCTGAAAGTACCAGGAGTAAGACCATATCAAGATGATTTTTTAGACTAGGGTCTTTCTCAATATGAAGGTGTGACTGAGCTAAGCAATAAGTACCAATACCAGTCTGAAAAAGTTTTAGCAGCAACTAATCCAGAAGATAGTGAAAAGGCTGAGTGAGAGCCTGAATGACACATGGGCATAATTTATAAAAGCAAAGCATAGTAAAGATGTGAAGACAGAGAGAAAGAAGACATCCAGGTAATGAGAAGTCTGAATTTGATTAATCAATGACCATTTAGACCAAGATCCTAGATTAAGTGTTTACACAGACAGTACATACTCATTTAAGAACATACGTATATATAACTGAAAGAAGTTTTACCCAAAAACCCTTTACCATGCAAAATATACTGATATTGTCTTATGCCATCACAACCTACTGTTTCACAATCCACTAACAAATCAAAATCTATTTTTGAAAAAGACTAAATTCTAGTCACTGGAAATGATAGTTTCAATTTTCATTCCTATGCCATTTCTTGGTCTTAGTCACTTATTCTGGCAAATGTTTCATGGATAACAATGAACAAAATGCATGCATTTTTATATATAACTACATGTGTTTATATCAAAAACAACTAAATTCTAATACACTAGAACATCTATTTCTGCCAATGGGATCTAATCTGCAAGATTTACCTTCTTTTGAAGTTTAAACTGAAGACACCTTAAGGCAGAGCATTACACAGAACTATGGCAAACACAACTGGATTGTGCTACATCTCTAACAAACAGAAGTGAGGATACTCAACTCAGATTTTTCCCAGAAGCATCCTTAACACAACTATGCTTGCCCTGCCCAGTGCCTGAAATGCCATCTTCTTTAGTCAACAAGCACTAACTAAGCTGTGTGGATGAGTTCTGCAGTGACAGCAAAGAGCATAAATACATTTACAGCAGTTAGGGAAGGAAAAGGAGAAAGTCTGAGAGATACAAGGCAGGAAAGTGGCTCAGCCACTTACTGTGTAGCTTTGGCATATCATAAAACATCCCAGCCTCAGTTTATACACATCAACCTGAGGAACTCAAACAACAGCATCCATCCAGTCCATCAATCTGTCTCCCTGTACTTTTGTCATCATTAGAGGGCCCCTTCACCCAGGCTCCATCAACCAAGTGGAAATGCTCAGCTATACGATATGTACAAAAACCCTCCAAACCCAGTGTGGCCTAGATGCCAAGTATTACAACCATTCTGTGACTGAAAAGCAGCAGCAGCCACCTAATTTTTCTGAACCTTTCTATAAAATGTTTTAACTCCTGTTACCCAAGACAAACAGCACCCACTCATTTTTTCCTCCACTAATAACATCACCAAACTTTGTCCTTTGGTGGTGAATTGCCAATTACTAAAACTGATAGTCTTATAAACTGATTTACATTGAGGAACGTAGCAGTAAATGACAAATGAGCCCATATGGAGCACTTGTTGATTCCTTCAATAACCACCACCATGTATTAAGCACTCACTATACCTGCCAGGCCAGGCTACACCAGTCCTAGCTCAACTCCAGCGGGCACAGCAACTTCGCTGGTTATTCAGTCTTTAGCGAAGTCATTTAAACTTCCTTAGTTTTGATTCTCAGTTTTTCTAAATTTAATCATTTCAGGGCATTTCACAGAGTTGTGTGGCTAAAATAAGGGAGAGAATACAGGCAAAGGGTCGAAAACCTATAAAAACTTTTTAATGTGTAGCCCAGCTCATTTTTCAATGAGCACCTCCCCCCAAATTAAAGTGACTTGCTCACTGTGACAAAAGCAAGTTTGAATTGAGTCCTAGTTACAAAACCAAATCCAGATACTTTTCTATTATGTCAGTGTTATACTTAATACAAAACTCCGACTTTGAACAGGATATTTAAGACTAGACAGATGTTTTATTCCTGAGGCATACAATGTGATTCTATAAGTCAACAGAAACTAGAGTGGGCAAAAAACTTTTGCCAACATAATATTAACTATTTGTTGCAGACAGCAGAGAACCGAGTTCTAAACACCTGAGATCTAGTCCAGGTTCCGTTTTTGGCTTTTGGCAAATTACTTAATTTTCCAGAGCCTCAGTTTCTTCTTCCCAAGCAAAGCAAAAGTTAACTCTTTATCTTTCAGGGCTATGAGATGTTAATAACAACAAAATCTTGAAGCACACACCAAGAGCTGTTCTAAATGCTTTACGCATTATTAAATATGGTAACCTTCACAGCCACCCTATGATGTGGGTGGGCACTACGATCCCCATTTTACAAATGAGAAACCAGAGCCTGGATTCAAATCTAGGCCACGGACTTCACCGCAGGTCCCACGTGCGTGTGTTAGAACGCGCAGCCGGAGCGAGGCCACAGGGACCCGCATCTGACCGGCGACGGGTCTCCCAGTGAAAAGCCTCCCCAATCCCGCGGTATCCCATCTCAGGTAAACTTCACCTGGACTCCTACTTACGTGAAAAGACTTCACTTTACCTCCACGTACCCTAACGCAAACCTCAGGGGGGGAGGGGGCCGTAATTAAGGAAAGTCGAGCGGATGATTAAAAATTAAAAAGTAACAAGGTTCAAACGGCTGAGGCTGGGAAGGAACCGGGGCGAGTCCAGAGTGAGAGCCCCACGTCTTGGCCGTGAAACACTACACGTGGTGCGCGGGCACCCCAAGAGTGGCAATGCAAGGAAGCAGGAAAACAGACTTGTTGATTCCAACCACCGAGGGCAAACGCGATGAGAGGGGAACGGCGGGGTCTGGAGTTCAGTCCAGAGCCGGGGCTCAGCGATCGCATTTTGCTGAGCGAGGCCCGGCAGGCCCCCTCCATCGGGGAGTTGGGGCGGGTGGGGGGGAGTCTGGCCGTCAGCGAACATGGCGGCCCCGGCCGCAGCGGGGCGCGGGGCGAAGTCCGCCGGGAGCCCACTGGGAGGGCTCCGGTCCACTGCCCGGCGGATCGGGCCGAGCCCTCCGCCACCGCCTCCGGACAGGCCGCGCGCGGACCTGGCGCCGTGGGCCCACTACGCGCCGCCGCACTCCGTGCCTCTTCGTCCCGGGCCTCCGAGGACCACGCGGGATGCAGCGCCACGCGCCATCGGGCCGGGAGACGCGGGGCCCGAGCCCCGGCGGGCCCCCACCTCCCGCTGTCCCGCTCGCTTTACCTTGGCCTGCAACCGCGCTGGCGCCCAGGCCAGGCAGGTGCAGGTACCGCTGAGGTGCGCGGAAGGCACGTACTCTTGGTGCAACCGGTTGTTGGCTGTCTCCCACACTCGCAGGTGACCGTCGGCAGACGCCAGAGCAAAGTAGGCCTGACTCTGCGGGGAAAAGGCGCAGGGAACCCCCGCGGGAGCCAGGGGGTCGGCTACTACACAGCCTCCCGCCGCCATTGCTGCTCCGGCTCCCGGCAGCCACGTGTTCGCCCGCGCGCAGGCGCACCACGCCGGGGCGGGGCCTGGAGGGAGGAAGTGGGTGGAGGGGCTGCGAAGAGCCGGGGGAGCAGTGGCGCGGCGGGGGAACGTGGGGCGGGCCGGGCCAGTGGACCGTGGCCGCCGGACTCGAGGGGAACTTGCGTTAGGGAGCGTGGGCCGGTGGAGCCTGTGGTGCAGGACAGGCCATTCTTTAGAGAGCAAAGAAGAAAAAGGTTTGGGTTTGTTTTTGAGCCTGGAAGAACAGCTTAGGGCTTTTCCCACGTTCTCTTCAAATATATGATGTGGGTGCCACCACTTTTCCGTTTTTAGATGTACTATTGCGTTTGGAAGTCAAAGCTGATATCACCCAAGTGAGTTCCTGCTGCAAGGAATTTGAGGACATGCTCCTGCATGTGCGGGACATTGAGGTCTCTGGGTACCCAGACGCTTTCAGTTACGTGGGAACCAAGAACACAGTACGGGCCCCTCTCAGAGTAACACGGACAGCTATTTCCTTTTTAATAACGTGATTGAACAAATGTTTAAAAGAAATACTTATAACTGCATGATAACAATTTTCTTTTTTGCCTAGCCACTTAAGTATAATTATGCATACATAATTATACATAAATAATTGTATTTTTGTATATATAAATACGATAACCATGTATTTAACTATAGCAATGTAAAAGTAATGGCTGAAGTGCCTAAACTGCCTTACGACATCAAGATTTATTCCATGTTACTACAACAAATAGAAAAATTTTAATGTTTCTGTAATATTTCACCAAATCTATGCTTTCTGATTCAAGAAATGTCAAGCACCGTTGAGCTCACACAAAGCTTATCGACTCCCAGGAAAGATAATATGATACCACCCTCAAGGCTATGGGGAGGATGACGCTTTACAGCTAGGAAGTGCCATGATGACAAGACACAGCCCTCTTAACAATCTTATCCTCTAACCTGGGAAATGGTAAATAGTGACTTCCACAAAATATGACAGGGGCTATGGATGGGTCTAAAGACAGGACACACTAGGAGCACAGAGAAGAGGCATTTCTCCTAGTCTTGTAAGTCACTATTCTAGTGACAATGTGAGGTTGATACCTGACCGATATCAATGTTATACATAACAGAGGGAAGAAACATGTGCAGAGTTATGGGAGAAGATCTGTGGAACTGGAAATAGTGATATAGTTTGACTGGAGATTTAAAAGTGTTGGCCATCAGCTGCAGTATCCTTTGACAGCTATTTGGTATTTAAAGTGATCGCCTGACTTCATGCCACTACATGACAGTGTCTTTCTGGCCTTATATCAATGAAAACAGATGAGTTAATAATGCCTCATATTTCTATAGAATAGTTTCTGAGACAGGTTGGCAGTTTTATAGGAAAGACAGAAGGAAAGAAGTATAGGCAAGAATAGAAAGACACACAAAAGCTCTCTTTTGAGAGCTTAAATGCTCTAAAAGATCATGACTAAATAATGAATATTTCTCAAAATGTGTTAATGTGGTTAACATACCTTTAAAATAAGCCATAGCCACTCTCAAGAGAGCACATAGTCTTGGTAACTACCCTGTAATTTAACCCTTGCCTTACTTTTTTCCACTTCCCTTCAGTCTTCCTTACTTCCCCATCATACATTCAAATGAATAAAAGAAGCTGTAAAACTGTTACTCTTTAGAGCATTTGAAATCTTGTTCCCTGGCATATGTCATCAGTTTGGCTCAAATAAACTCATAAATTTTTTTTTAAATGTGTTAATGTGTGTAGGACAAGATACATATATCTTTGTGTCTGTTATTCAAACAATAGAAGGAAAGGAATACCACTTACTGTTCACAGTTTATCTCAGAACTCAGAGACATTTATTTCCCATATTTTTCAATATACCTTCTTTCCAATTCGTACTTCTTCTGAAATAACAGTAAAATATCGTTTAGTAGTATCCAAGAGGTAATAAAGTAGGAATGATACAAATTATTGTAAGGCTTAAGATTCAAAAGGTTCCAACTCAGGCTCATAATTGGCAATGATAATAAAAAGATTGGTCATAAGAACTTTAAAAAAATTAAAACCAAAAGTAAGATGTACATTTGGGGTTGGGGGAAGGCAGTTTCTTTATTCATTTTTAGGATTAAAAGAAAGAAATCTGGTGATAGAGTTTATGGTGGCTTATATTTTAGAAAGCACAGATTAGAAAAGTATCAAGTCTTTGAAAGCAGTAACAAGATCTATTTTATTGAATTTAAAGTAAATTTGCAGCCCTTTTAACATATTTTGACTTTAACTCTGAATTCAATTGTACTGTTGACAGGTTTTTGAGAAGGGGTATTACAGTACAAAGAGAATGGACTGCTGAACCAGACTGATCTAGATAAGAAACCCTGCCAGGCTACCTGTCAGTTATTTAATGTTGCCCAAATTACTGAATCTCCCTGGGTCAGTTTTCTTAGGTGTAAAACAGGAAAACCTATTTCTTTTTTTTTTTTTAAGATTTTATTTATTATTTCCAGAGGGAGAGGAAGGGAGAGAGGCAGAGAGAGAGAGAGAGAGAGGGACATAAGTGTATGGCTGCCTTTCACCTGCCTCCAGCTACCAACCTGGCAGGAGACCTGGCTTGCAACCTGATTATGTGCCCTGGCTGGGAATCGAACCAGCGACCTTTGGGTTCACAGGCCAGTGCCTATCCATTAAGCCACCAGCCAGGACGAAATTAAGCTTTTAAAATGCCATGCCATTCATTTTAACAATGGCCTTTTTACCCTACCAAGATACTTCCAGTTTGAGGGAGGGTAAAATACTTAGTTAACTGTTATATTTTAATTATTAAAACAATTATGTTAAATAAGCACAAAGTGAATACTGGGCTGAGTATGCAGGTGTTCAGAGAGAGTCAAAGAGACTGGGTAGGGCTAGGGAAATAGTGTGGGTCAGCAGGTGGCCGGTCCAACCGCCATCTGTCAAATGCAGCAACTCAGGGCTTGTTTTACTTACACATCTTAGGGATGACCAAGAGATGTTCATGGTCCTGGTTACTAGAGAACTAACCCTAACATAGGACTTCGGTTTACACAAAGCTTTTAAAACCCGAAGGCCAGTGTTTGTGTTGCCTGTCAGGGATTGAATCTTTATGGGCACTTTACGTAGATCAGGAGTGTCAAACTAATTTTCACAGGGGGCCACATCAGCCTCATAGTTGCCTTCAAAGGGTCAAATGTAATTTTAGGACTGTATAAATGTAACTACTCCTTAACAGTTAAGTGAGCCAGGTAGAAACAAGGTGCCAGGCAGGATAAAATAGGATGGAAGGCCAGCCGGCAGGCCTTCTGTTTGCCACTTGTGATATAGATGGATGGTCAGTGATCTGAGAAGATGGTGGGTTTGTACTATCTATCTATTTATTTATGGTTAGCAAAAAAGAGAGAAAAAGAAAAAAAAAAAAGCATGTGGGTGTCTCTCTTGTGCCCCCCAATGGGGACCTTGTCCACAACCCAGGTGTGTGCCTTGACTGGCAAGCTTAACCCACACCAGCCAGGGATAAACAGACCCTTTTTATAAGGAGAAGAAAAATGTGGGTAAGCAGTTTGGCATTCAGGGAAAACGTTAATCAGACAAAACCTGCAGTATTCTTTCATCTGTGCCCTGGATGGGCGGTGGTTAGTGGTGGCTCACTCTAGAGTATAATGGCTCAGATACCATCTTTAAAACAAAGATTTTATTTTTAGAGAAAGGAGAAGGGAGAAAGAAAGAGAAGGCGAGAAATAGCAATGTGTAGTTGCTTCTTGTACACCCCTAACTGGGGACCCGGCCCACAACCCAGGCATGTGCCCCGACTGGCAATCAAACAGCCCCTTGGTTTGCAGGCTGGTGCCCAATCCAGGGAGCCACTCCAGCCAGGGCTCTGGAACCATCTTGATTGCCTGCAGTCCTCCTGGAGCACAAAGGTATGAAGCCAAGGTGGGTCATACCTTCAGTTCCTAAAACAATAGATTTTACATTCATTAATTACTAAACTTATTAGCTATTACCTGAAACTAAAAAAATTTTCCAGCATTTGAGCCCCCCATCAGTTTCGCAGGTTTTGCCTCTTAGGCTTCCTGTCCTCAGGCGATGCTGGTGGAGGCTTGTCAACAGTCAACCGTTTGTCCATCCACATTCCGAAGAAAACTAGGGGGTGTGACAACCCTGGAGCAAGGACATCCCTGCTCTGCCCAATGGATGCAGGTGATGCGGGTGCAACCTGGGATCACTTTTCCTAAAGAAGCTGTAGAGCCGAAGACGCCGCAGGCGACGTCAGCCAGCCAGAGGCGGGGCCTCGAGCGGCCTTGCGTCACTCGCCTGCGCCGCGCCGGTCAGCATGCTGCCCGCCGGCCCGTGCGGCCCCGTGTTGCCGCAGCTGCGGCGTCTCAGCCGGCGGCCGGTGCTCGCGACCTGTCCATGCCCGAGGGGCCTTGGACGAGAGCTCTTCCGGAGAGGCCGATCACTGTGTCGCAAGCCCTCTCAAACAGACGTGGGCGATGAAGAGGGAGAGCAAAAGGCGACCCCGAAGCAAGTCCCAGGCGCAGAGTCGCCTCCGCCTCCCCCTCCGAGCGTCCCGAGCGTCCGGGGGTTTGGGACCAGTCGTCTTGCGCCTCTGGAAAGGCCCGGACTGCCGCCGACACCTCCAGGGGAGTCACCCCCTGCAGGGCGCGGGGACTCGGATGGAGACCAGGGCCAGTGCAATCCCTCACTGCCCGCCCTGGTCAAAGAACTTCACATCCCCCCTTCCTGGTCTGCTCCCAGAGAGGAGCCCTTTAGGGCTGGAGAGCTGGTTTTAGCTGAGATCGGGAAGAGAGAAACACTGTTTAGAAAATTATTTAAGTTGAACAACGCTGGACATTTAAATAGTAACTGGGGGGCGGTCCCATTCAGCGATATCGTGGGGAAGTGCCCTGGCCAGATACTGAGGAGTTCCTCTGGTAAGCACTTCACGATGAAAAGGCCAGCGCTGGAAGACTACGTGTTACTGATGAAAAGAGGTCCTGCCATAACATATCCCAAGGTAACGCCGTGAGAGTTGGGTGCGCACTGGTTCCCGATAAAGCTAAACGGATGCTCTCCTGCCGACCTGATTCATGCACTTACAGCACGTCTCATAATAAGTTTCGGGTTTTTCTTGTTCTCAGCCTTTGGCATAAAGTCAATGGATTTGGCTTTTACGCTAATCTTAGGACACAGCCAGATTTTAATTTTGATTTGGGAATCTCAATTCTCTGGTCTGTGAAGAGTATATCGACTACTATATGGAGTGGTTTGGACTCACTAGGGACATAATAAGTACTTGTATTTGTTCCCCATAACTCTTAAGGTTACAAGTTCAGCCCTCAAGAGCATGTTAAACTTTTGGGGGCACAATTTTTAGTACCCTTATGGTCGTATTTTAATCATGTTTAATTTAATAAGGCATGTTATTAGAGGTATGTTATCAACAATGGATATATTACAATGCTTTCCCTTTAAACAGTTTTACATTAAAACAAAGACTAAACATAAAAGGAATATCTTTTTAAAATATTTACTTTTAGAGGGAAGGGAAAGAGAAAGAAACATCAGTGTGAGAGGGACCATTTGATTAGTTGCCTCTGCCTGACTGGGGACCAAACCCACAACCCAGGCACGTGCACCGACTGGGAATTCAGCCAGCGACCTTTTGCTTTGTAGGGAAAAGACCAATCAACTGAGCCACACCAGCCAGGGCCCTGTCAGATTAATTTCCATGAAAAGCCATTTATATTACCTCAATGACATATACCAGTTACTTTCCAGGCCAAGTTTAAATATTTTAGCCTTGCATTTAAGCCTCTTATCTGTCCTCCTGAGATGGGCAAGTTGTCTTTACCTCTATTTTTTTTTTTTAAGACTTTATTTCATTATTTTTAGAAGGAGGGGAAGGGAGAGAGGCAGAGAGGGAGAGAGACATCAATGTATGGTTGCTTTTTCACCTGCCTCCAGCCACAGACCTGACTGGAGACCTGGTTTGCAACCTTGTTATGTGCCCTGGCTGGGAAATCGAACCTGCGACCTTTGGGTTCGGAGGCCGGCACTTTATCCACTGTGCTACCAGCCAGGGCTCTTTACCTCTATTTTGTTCAAAGCTGTTTCTGCCTTGGGATTGTTTCCTTAAATTCACCGTTCTGTCTTTAAACTAGGACAATCTGCTGATTTCTCCTTTCTCTGAGCTCCTGTTGTACTCATCTGTAATTATTATACTGCTTTATTTGCTAATAGATTCTTGAATCTCTTATTTCATCAAGTTAAATATAAGCTCTTGCTAGACCCCAAGTTTTAATTCTTTGTTTTCACTTTCTTCTTCTCCAAATCCAACATAGTATTTAGTAAGAGTGGGTACTTAGTACACATTTACTGGTTACTGTGTTTAAATCATAGGATGCAAATATGATGCTGTTGATGATGAATATTCACCCCGGTGACACTGTTTTGGAAGCTGGCTCCGGTTCTGGTGGAATGAGTCTATTTTTATCCAAAGCAGGTAAGAGATCTGGATAAATGAGCCGAATTTAGATAACAAAGAAAACATTAAAGCTGTTCATAGGAACAGAAAATTAAATAAGGATGTTTCAGAAAATATTCCATAACTTTGTGATATAGAAAATTCTCTTTTAGCCCTGGCTGGTAGTGCAGTGGATAAGGTGCCAGCCTGCGAACCCATAGGTCACTGGTTCAATTCCCCAGTCAGGGCACATAACCAGGTTGCAAGCCAGGTCTCCAGTCAGGTCCGTGGCTGGAGGCAGGTGAAAGGCAACAATACATTGATGTTTCTCTCCCTCTTTGCCTCTCTCCCTTCCTCTCTCTCTGGAAATAATAAATAATAAAAAAAAATCTTAGGAAAAAAAAGAAAATTCTCTTTTAAACTAAATGTAAGCAAGTAAGTTTCCATTTTATACATTTTTCTAGTCACTCTCTTTCTAAACCTTGTTTTCTTTGATTTCTCTTGCTCTTGTTATGCTTTTTAATGCTGCTTCCTTTTTTTTTTTTTCTTTTTAATTTATTATTTTGGAGAGAGGGGAAGGGAGAGAGGCAGATAGGGAAAGAGACATCAATGTACGGTTGCCTTTCACCTGCCCCCAGCCATGGACCTGGCTGGAGACCTGGCTTGCAACCTGGTTATGTGCCCTGGCTGGGAATTGAACCAGCTCGAAGGCAGGCACTTAATCCACTGTGCCACCCACCAGGGCTTTGCTTCTTCCTTTTTTAAATTGAAAAAAAAAAAAAAATACACAAAATTTTTTTTTAAAAAAAACTAAACATTTTTGGAGCATAACATAGCAGCAGAAGAGTACCCAGGTTGTAAGCGTATATATCTCAATGAATTTTTCAAAAGATTTTATTTATTTTTAGAGAGAGGGGAAGGGAGGGAGAAAGAGGGAAAGAAACATCCATGGGTTATCTCTTATCTGCCCCCCTGGAGAACTTAGCCTGCAACCCAGGAATGTGCCCTAACTGGGAATTGAACTGGTGACCTTTTACTTTGCGGGATGACACTCAACTGAGCCACACTGGTCAGGGCTTAATAAATTTTTATGAGGTCTGTCCCAAAAGTATTGACTGTGCAAACTTTTAATTATATTGACATTGGCTCAATACTATTGGGACAGACCTCCTGTGTAGTGACCACTTTCATGTAGTTATTACCTAAATCAATATAGGGAATGCTACTGCACCACAGAAGACGCCCATGTTTCCTCTCAGTCCTTATCCCCCCAGAGGTAACCTCTATTCTGACTTTTATCTTCATTGGTTAGTTTTGCCAGTTTTAAACCTCAGATAAAAGGAATCACACAGTATGTACTCTTTTGAATCTGGATACTTTCATTCAACACTCTGAGATTCAGCCATTATATGTAGCAGCAGTCCTTTCCTTCTAGTTGCTATATAGTTCCTCCATTATAAATAAATCACTATGTATCCATTCTACTCTTGATGGGCACTTGCGATGAATATTATGAAAGTGCTGCCCTGGACATTCTTGGACTTGTCTTTTGGTACAGATATGTATATATTTTTATTAATAACAGTGCCAGATGAATTCTCAGTATGAAGGCACAGAAGAACGGCTATCAGCTGCTGGGCTGACATGCTATCACAGGTGAAGAATTATTATTGGTGTTCATAAATAGAGTAATCATAATATAGAACTAAATTAGAGCATGAAGAATGTTCCTATCTTTAAGAAAATTTATATGAATTGTCAGTTGGCAAAAGTACTGCTTGATGGGAATCTCTGATCAAAATAAGAGGTATATAGTAACATAAATATCTGTCCATGTCCTCACCGCCTGATACCTGGTTACTGTATTCCTAGTTGATTATTGTTCCCTATGACCACTTAATTCCTCCGAGTGTCGGGGTTGCTTTCTGGCTGCCGGTGCAGTGTTCCCTTTCTCACCTAATAATAGACTCCTGAACAGTGACAGCATTCTATTTGGGTAGTTTTTAATTTTATTTTTAATTTTTTAAAGATTATTAATGTATTTAGAGAGAATGGAAGAGAGGGAGAGAAACACCAATATGTGAGAGATACATCAGTTGGTTGCCCCTTGCACACCACCAGCTGGGGCCAGGCCCGCAACCCAGGCATGTGCTCTGACTGGGAATTAAACTGACAACCTTTCGGTTCATAGGCTGCATTCAGTCCACTGAGCCATACCAGCTGGAGCTGGGTAGTTTTTATTAAAAGAAATCAGTTATGTTATTCTTTATTAACACATTTTATTTATTATTATTTTTAAAATTATTTCTTTTTAGAGAGAGGAAGGGAGGGAGAGAGGGAAAGATACATCAATGTATGGTTGCCTCTCATGCACCCACAACTAGGAACCAGGCTTACAAGCCAGACATGTGCCCTGACTGGGAATTGAACCAGCGACCCTTTGGTTCTCCGGCCGGTGCTCAACCCTCTAAACCACACCAGCCAGAGCTTTTTTTTATTTTTTTTTTAACTGATAAACTGTTAGAGCAGTTGTAGGTGTATGTGGGTCAACTTTATAAGGATTACAAATAGACATATGCTACATTATACTTAAACCTTTTGTTCTTTGACCTAATGCCATCACATACAAACAAACCTCAAGTTATACTAGGTTAGGAAATTTATTCTAGCTCCTCAAATCTTTTTTGTTTTGTTTTTTTTTTAATTTTTTATTTAAGATTTTATTTCATTATTTCTAGAAAGAGGGGAAGGGAGAGAGGCAGAGAGGGAGAGAGACATCAATGTATGGTTGCCTTTCACCTGCCTCCAGCCACAGACCTGACTGGAGACCTGGTTTGCAACCTGGTTATGTGCCCTGGCTGGGGAATCGAACCTGTGACCTTTGGGTTCACAGGTCGGCGCCTTACCCACTGTGCTACCAGCCAGGGCTCAAATCTTTTGTTTGAATATTTGTACATAATTAAAGACAGTTGTTCACAATCTGCATTTGACAAGGTAAATTTATAAAAGTTTGTGACACAGGAGGAGTACCTGGATTTCTGATATCTATAGTGTTGGTGGAGTGGTATGGCATGAATAATTGCAAATGATGAGTGATCATTTAAGATAGATGATTTTCTTTCATAATTTTATTTTCCAGTTGTTTATTTTATGCTACTGTTAACATTGACTTTTATCACTTGAAAACATGATGACTTGCAGATAGACTTACATTTCAAAAGACATTTGGGGCCCTAGCTGATGTGGCTCAGTGGGCTGAGGACTAGTCTGGCCTCCAAACCAAAAGGTCACAGGTTCAATTCTCTGTCACAGCACAGGCCTGGGTTGCAGGCTATGTCCCCAGTTGGGGGCGTGCTGAGAGGTAACCAATTGATCTCACACATCAGTGTTTCTCTCCCTCTCGGTCTCCCTTCCTCACTCTCTAAAAATAAATAAATAAAATCTTTATTTAAAAAAAAAGACATCTGAGAATTTAAACTTTTCATTAGTGAACTACAGGCTGATTGATCTGGGGCAGCCTCCAAATGATAGCAAATCAACTCAGAGTTGGGTGGAAAAGTAATTGCTTGGAACTTCTTCAGACACTCACAAAATACAAAGATTCTTAGATATATGAAAGGTATAGCTTCATCCATAACAAAAGAAATGCAAATTAAAACTACAGTGATACCTGGCTGGTAGCACAGCGGATAAGGTGCCGGCCTGCGAACCCAAAGGTTGCTGGTTCGATTCCCCAGCCAGGGCACATAACCAGATTGCAAGCCAGGTCTCCAGCTAGATCCAGGGTTGGAGGCAGGTGAAAGGCAACCATACATTGATGTTTCTCTGTTTCTCTCCCTCTCTGCATCTCTCCCTCTCTTTCTGGAAATAAGAAATAAAGTCTTAAGAAAAAATAAAAGAGTAAGAAACTTTAAAATAAATAAATAAATAAATAAATAAATAGCCCTGGCTGGTGGAACAGTGGATAAGGCACCGGCCTGCAAACACAGGGGTTGCTGGTTCGATTCCTAGCCAGGGCACATAACCAGGTTGCAAGCGAGGTCTCCAGCCAGATCCATAGCTGGAGGCAGGTGAAAGGCAACCACACATTGACGTCTCTCTCCCTTTCTGCCTCTCTCCCTTCCACTCTCTCTAAAGATAATCGATAAAATATTAAAAATAAATAAATAAATAAGTAAATAAAACTACAGTGATAAACTACATTCAGTTTTTAGATTGATAGATAAAAATTTTTGAGAGTATGGAGAAATACACAACACGTTGGTAGAGCATAAATTGATACCACATTTTTTGGAAAATGATTTGACATTTTCAAAATAAAAATATTCACATACCTCTTGAGCTAGCAATTCCATTTTTAGGATTTCGTTTTATAGATATATTGGTTCATGGGTACATAAACTTGGGCATAATAATTTTCATTGCAATATCATGTAGTAGTGTAAGAAACAAACTAAATGTTTATCAGTAGGTGATTGCTTAAATAAACTGGCATAGCCATACGATGAAATATAATAGCTGTTAAAAAGAATGCAGTAGATTGTTAATCACTGAAATGGTACTCATAGGTAAAAAGGAAGATAGAGACATAAGACATCACAATGTGTGTTAAAAACAGATAAAGAGGTATTTGCACACTTGTATAAACATCAACTATCTTGGAAAGGTTAAATAGCTATTAATACTGTTATCACTGAAGAAGAAGATTGGGTACTATTTGTTTTTTCAGAAATATACTTTGTTGATTATGCTCTTACAGTTGTCCCAATTTTTTCTCCCATTTCCCCGCTCTGCCTGGTACCCTCTTCCCTCCAGCAGCACCTCCACTTTTCTTCATGTCCATGGGTCGTATACATAAGTTATTTGGCTTCTCCATTCCCTATACTATACTTGACATCCCCCTATTTTGAACCTACCAATTTTGCTTCTCAATCCCTGCATCTTTTCCCTCTTTCTCCCTCTTCTCCCTCCCAACTGATAACCCTCCAAATGATCGTCATGTCTTTGATCCTGTTCCTGTTCTGGTTGTTTGCTTAGCTTGTTTTTTAGATTCAGATGTTGATAGCTGTGAGTTTGTTGTCATTTTAATATTTAGTTTTGATCTTTTTCTTAAATAAGTTCCTTTAGCATTTCATAGAATAATGACTTGTACCCCTGGCTGGTAGCACAGGATAAGGTGCAGGCCTGCAAACCCAAAGGTCGCTGGTTCAATTCCCAGCCAGGGCACATAATCAGGTTGCAAGCCAGGTCTCCAGCCAGGTCTGTAGCTGGAGGCAGGTGAAAGGCAACCATACATTGATACTTCTGTCCCTTTCTTCCTTCTGCCTTACCCTCCTCTCTTAAAAGGTAATGAATAAAAAAAAGTTTTTAAATAATAATAATGGCTTGGTTAGGTTGCAAGTCAGGTCTCTAGCCAGGTACATAGCTAGAGGCAGGTGAAAGGCATGGATGTTTCTCTCCCTCTCTTCCTTCCCCTTTCTCTGAAAAATAATAAATAAAATTTTTTTAAAAAGTGTTTTTTAAATGGCTTGGTGATGATGAGCTCCTTTACTTTTACCTTGTCTGAGAAGCACTTTTATCTGCCCTTCCATTCTAAATAATAGTTTTGCTGGATAGAGTAATCTAGGTTGTAGGTCCTTGCTTTTTATCACTTTTAAGTATTTCTTGATGGTCCCTTCTTGCTTGCCAAGTTTCTTTTGAGAAATCAGCTGAAAGTCTTATGGGAACTCCTTTGTAGGTAACTCTCTGCTTTTCTCTTGCAGTCTTATGGGAACTCCTTTGTAGGTAACTCTCTGCTTTTCTCTTGCTGCTTTTAAGATTCTTTATCTTTAACTTCTGGCATTTTAATTATAATATGTCTTGGTGTGGTCCTCTTTGGAACTTTTTGTGCTTCCTGGACTTGTATGCCTGTTTCCTTCACAAAGTTAGGGAAGTTTTCTCTCATTATTTTTTCAAGTAAGTTTTCAACTTCTTGTTCTTCCTCTTCTCCTTCTGGCACCCCTATGATTCAGATGTTGGTATGTTTAAAGTTGTCCCAGAGATTCCTAAGCTGTCCTCATTTTTTTAAGTTCTTTTTCCTTCCTGCTGTCCTGATTGAATGCTTTTTCCTTCCTTGTATTCCAAATCATTGATTCTCAGCATCATTCTCTCCACTGTTGGTTCCCTGTAATTTTTCTTTATTTCACTTAGTGTAAGCTTCATTTCTTCCCTTATTTTTCTGCCATACTCAATGAGTTCTTTGAGCATCCTTGTCACCAGTGTTTTGAATGGTGACCTAATAGGTTGGTTACCTCCATTTTCTTTAGTTCTTTTTCTGGGGTTTTGGTCTGTTATTTTATTTGGGCCATATTTGTCTCCTTAATTTGGCAGCTTCCCTGTGTTTGCTTCTGTATTAGGTAGAGCTTTTTTGACTCCCTGTCTTATAAAAGACACCTGTCTGGATAAACGTGGCTTCTTTAAATCTTTGGTTATCAGACTTTCATACATCTTGATTTTCTGACAGTTCTGGTTATTATTTGTATTGAGATATAATTGTAATTCTCAAAGTGTGTCCACCTATGCCTCTGTCTTAACCATAAGTCCTTAAACTATTTGAATATTTTTCAAATCCATATACCTTTTGACAGTAAATTTTTATATTCTTTCATGAACTGATTAATAGTATGGTATCTCTTATTTTGTTTAAATTAAGTTGGATCACAAGGCCGAGTCATAAGTTTTGAAATACGAAAAGACTACCATGAACTGGCTAAGAAGAATTACAAACACTGGCGTGATTCATGGAAAATTAGTCATGTGGAAGAGTGGCCAGACAATGTGGAATTTATTCATAAAGATATTTCAGGAGCAACTGAAGATCTAAAATCCTTAACATTTGATGCGGTAAGTTTTCAAAAATGGTTCCTATGATATTATCTTTTGCTGAGTACAAAGAAAAAAAGGATCACGCTCTTTTGTATGGGAGAGCATCTTCATTATTTGCCTCACTTCTATATCTGGCATGAGAGGAATATTTTCCTTGAATATTATGGTGGGATTTTAGAACATAGAGACTTATTGAGTCAATTGCCAGAGTTGTTAATAAATATAGGGTAGTGACCAAAGAGAAGTTGAGCATCTTAAACCTCAGTATTTCTAGGATAAAGGGATAATAATTTGGAAGCAGCGTTAGGAGCATACTGAGGCTGGCACTGGAACTCCTATCATGATATTTAGGGGAATAAATAGTCTCCATTTGTGGAGAACAGGCCAAGGGCAACTTTAGACAATTAAAGTCATGATGTAGAGGAATATTCATTAATGATGTTGAGGATAGAAGCATTTATCATGAACAAATTTTCAGAAAATAGAGTATAGGAATTTGTGATGAAGGGGACCAGTGGGAGATTGAATTGGGAAGGAGTGGCAGGGTAGCATGAAGATAAAAGAATATGACCAGAAGATAACATTTTAAGCTGTGACCAGTGATGGAGGAGATACGGGATAGGGAGGTGTTAGTTGGCTTCAAAGTTTAGGAATTCTAGTATAAGTTGCCTTATCCTTGATCATGCCATTATCAATTCATAGTTTGACACTTTGGCCTGAGGTCTAGGTAAGGAATCTTCATTTTTCTTAATTGGCTGTTGGAAGGTTCGATTATTTTAGAATTCTTATAAGGAAACTTAGGTGGGAAATAAAATAAAGTTCAAAGAAAAGAGTAATAATTTTCAACAGGACTGGTTCTTTATCAAAGCCTATTGTTTTAGTAGCACAGCTTCCTGGACGTAAAGACCACAGTTCTTTTACCTCATCCTTGTTTGGCTTGCATGTAATAGTTTGTAAGGACAATAAAAAAAATGATATTGATTTACCTTGGCCACCCATAGGAATGTCACATCACAGAGACCTGGGAAGTTATTTGGTCATCAGAATTTTGCTTGAGAAGCATGAAACATAACAAAGGGTTTTAACATCATGGAAGCTTTGTAGGTACCTGCTCAACCATTCAGAGCTAAAGGAAAGAATACTCCTCACTACAGTTACTCAGTTGAATCTCTCTTAAATAATAGTGCCAGAAGAATACTCAATATGAGAGAATATAAAAGGAGGAAAACTATCAGCTGCTAGGAAGATCTTATATACTATTTAGGGTAAAGAATTATAGTTGATGTTCATAAATAAATATACCGTAATACAGAGCAATTAGGTTAAAACTAGATCGTGAAGAATTTTTCTTTCATTAAGAAAGTCTCACATGCAAAGACATGGAAGCTAAATAACGTTATTAAACAATGAATGGATCAACAATGAGATCAAGAAAGAAATCAAATGATACCTTGTAACAAATGAAAATGAGGACACAGCAATTCAAATTCTGTGGAACACTGGAAAAGCAACCCTAAGAGGGAAATTCAGAGCATTACAGGCCTATCTCAAAAAAAAAAAAAAAGAAAAAAGAAAAAGTTCAAATAAACGATCTAACTTCACACTTAAAAGAACTTGAAAAAGAATAACAAACAAAGCCCAAAGTGAGTAGAAAGAAGGAAATAATAAAGATCAGAGCAGAAATAAATGAAATAGAGTCTAAAAAAAATGATACAAAATATCAATGAATCTAAGAGCTGGTCCTTAGAAAAGATAAAAAGATTGACACACCTTTTTGATACTCATCAAGTATAAAAGAAAGAGCCCACATAAAATCAGAAATGAAAGAGGAGAAATAACAACTGACATTTACAAAGGATAGTAAGAAATTATTGTGAAAAATGAATGTGCCAACAAACTGGACAACCTGGCCAAAATAGAAAATTCCTAGAAACATACAATCTTCCAAAAATAAATTAGGAAGAATTGGAGACTCTTCCTGAATAGGTGTAACCTGGAGAATAGACAGGTTACACCTAATGAAATTGAAGCAATAATAACAAAAAAAAAAACGAACAAACAAGTACCTGGGACCAGATGGCTTCACAAGTAGAATACTACTGTACACAGAAAATCCCAAAGATTCCACCAGGAAACTACTAGAAGTGATAAATGAATTCAGCAAAATAGCAGGATACAAAATTAACATCCAGAAATCAGTTGTATTTTTATATGGCAATAACGAACTAACAGAAAAGGAAATTAAGAAAATAGCCCCACTCACAAATGCTTCAAAAAAAATAAAATAGCCCTGGCTGATGGCACAGTGGATAAGGTGCTGGCCTGCGAACCCAAAGGTTGCTGGTTCAATTCCCAGCTAGGGCACATAACCAGGTTGTAAGCCAGGTCTCCAGGCAGGTTGGTAGTTGGAGGCAGGTGAAAGGCAACCATATATTGATGTCTCTTTCCCTCTCTGCCTCTCTCCCTTCCCCTCTCTCTAAAAATAATAAATAAACTCTTTAAAAATATAAAATAAAACACTTAGGAATAAACCTAACCAAGGATGTAAAAAACCTGTACATAGACAATTAGAAGACACTAAAAAAAGAAATTAAAGAAGATACTAATAGAAGCACATACCATGTTCATGGATGGAAAAATTAACACCAATAAAATGTCCATACTACCCAAAGCAATCTATTCAATGCAATTCCTATCAAGATTCCAATGATGTATTTCACAGAACTTCAAAAATTTATATGGAACCACAAAATGCCCCAAATTAGCAACAGCAATCCTGAGAAAAAACAAAGTTTAAGGAATCACATTACCTAACACTAAACTATACTACAAGGCCATAGTAATCAAAACAGCCTGGTACTGGCATTAAAATAGACACATAGATCAATAGAACAGAAAGACAGCCCAGAAATAAACCCATATCTTTATAGTCAATTAATATTTGATAGAGGAAGGAAACCCATACAAACAGGCCAAAGATAGTTCATTCAATATATGGTGTTGAGGAAATGGGACAAATAGGTGCAGAAACATGAAACATGAAACTGTAGACCACCTTCTACACCATGCACAATAATAAATTCAAAATGGGTCAAAGATTTAAATGGTTAGACCTGAAACCATAAAAATCCTAGAAGAAAACATAGGTAGCAAAGCCTCACATACTACTCATAAAAATTTATCAAATGTATCTCTACAGGCAAGGGAAACAAAAGAAAAATGGAGCCCTGGCTGGTGGCACAGTGAATAAGGCGCCGGCCTGTGAACCCAAAGTCACTGGTTCAATTCTCCAGCCAAGGCGCATACCAGGTTGCAAGCCAGGTCTCCAGCCAGGTCCGTAGCTGGAGGCAGGTGAAAGGCAACCATACATTGATGTCTCTCTCTCTCTCTGGAAATAATAAATAAAATCTTAAAAAACAAACAAACAAACAAATGGGACTAAAACTAAAAAGTTTTTGCACAGCAAAGGAAATTATTAACAAAATAAAAAGACATCCCACAGAATGGGAGAACATACTCACTGATACATCTGATAAATGGTTAATAATCAAAATGTATAAACTACTTAACAAAACTCAACACCAAAAAGACAACCCAATTAAAAAATGGGCAAAGGACCTTAATACACACTTCTCCAAAGTGGACAGATATATGGCCACTAGATACATGAAAAATTGCTCAACATCACTAACCATCAGGGAAATGCAAATTAAAACCATGATGAGATACCACCTCACACCTATCAGAGTAGCTACCATCAATAAACAAGTGCTGGCAAGGATGTGGAGAAAGGGGAACCATTTTGTCCTATTGGTGGGAAATCAGACTGGGTGCAGCCACTGGAAAGCAATAGGGAGATACTTCAAAAAATTAAAAATGGATCTACTTTTTGACTCAGGGATCCCATTTCTGGGACTATACCTGAAAGAACCCAAAACACTAATTTGAAAGGATGTAGCATTTCCTTTGTTACAGAGTTATTTACAATTGCCAAAATATGGAAGCAGCCCAAGTGTCCATCAATAGATTGATGGATGAAACAACTATGGTACATTTACACAATGGAATTTTACCATAAAAATGTGGTCCATATGGTACATTTACACAATGGAATTTGGCTATAAAAATTTTATCCTTTGTGATAGTATGGATGGACCTGGAGAACATAATGCTAAGTGAAATAAGCCAGTCAGAGAAATACAAATTCCATATGATTTCATTTATTCATATGTGGAATCTAATGAACAAACTGAACTAACAAGCAAAATAGAGACATTCAAAAATGGAGAGCAGATGACAGCTAGTAGGGGGATGGTGGTCAGGGGTAGAGGGATTGGGCAAAAAGGAAAAAGGACTCATGGACATGGACAACAGTGTGGTGATTGCTGGGGCAGGGGGATATAAAGGGACTAAAACAACAATAACAATAAAGAAAGTCTAATCCTGCCTGGTGTGCTCAGTTGGTTAGACACTGTCTGTGCAACAAAAGGTCCCAGTCAGGACATAGGCCTGGATTGTAGGTTCCACCCCTTGTTGGGCCACAGACGAGGCAACCAACAGATGTTTCTTTCTCACACTAATGTTTCTCTTCATCTCTTTCTCCCTCCCTTTGAAAAAATCATTATTTAGATAAATGAACCTCTAGTAATTGTCAGTTGGTAAAATACTGCTTTACGGTAGCACTTCACCAAAAATCAAGAGGTGTAGATTAAACGTAAATCTCTGTTCATGTTCTCGCCACTTGATTTCAGGTTACTAAGTATTGTTCTAATTGGTAGTGCCCCCTTTGACTGACTAGCTGCCACCTCACCTCCTGGGCCTTCACACTTGCAATCCATCATCTTCATCTCTAGGTTAATATACTTCTGGTGCTGTCACTCTCCTGTTGAGAAACCAATTAGGGACTTTTCATTAAAAGACTTAAAAGTGTCATTCAGAATCTGATCTCAACCTTCTCTATCCTTTTACATAATCTGTCTATATTCCTGCCTTCCAAAATGATTGTAAATGAATGAAAAATGAGTTAAACCACAAAAACAAAGAGAACAGAAAAAGAGAAAACGGCTAACAAAAAGTTGTTAATAAATTTTGGAAATACTCTCACCATCAGAAGAGGAATAGACACAATGGAATATACTAACAATAGTAATTTTTAACATTGTGAATTAACTGTACTATATTACATCTATAAATCTCAAAGACATGAATGCTAGTAAAAAAAAAAAAAAAAAAGGTATGGAATGGCCACATATTGGTATATGTAAAAATTTAAACTACACAAAATATGTATCAATAGTTACATACATATATTATAAAAGTATAAAATTATTTGGGAATGTTAACTTCAGGACAATGATTATCTTTGAGGAGAGAAAGTGGGAGGCACAATAAGGAAAACTAGTTTTGAAGTACATTCAGCCAGACTCATTCTTGGGCACCATAATAGCCAGTATGATCTGGGTAAGTTACTTCATCTTTCTGCACTTCAATCACCTCATGTACTAAACAGAAACACTAATGTTAATTATAATAGTACCTATTTCATAGAGTTGTTGATTAAATGAGGTCATTCATGTGAAGTACATAGAATAGTACCTAGTATAAACATTAAAGTAAATATTAGCCATAATTTTCATCATTATTTCTTGTCTGTTTAAATTTTACTTTTTCTTTAAAATCTCCTCCATGGAGTGTACTTTAAAAATATTATCATCTTCCTCTGAATTATTGAACCACTTTTGTGTTTTTCTTTTGTTTTTTGTTTTTTTTTAAAGATTTTATTATTTTTAGAGAGAAGGGGAGGGAGAGAGGCAGAGATGGAGAATCAATGTATGGCTTTCTTTCACCTGCCTCCAGCTACGGACCTGGCTGGAGACCTGGCTTGCAATCTGGTTATGTGCTCTGGCTGGGAATCGAATCAAACAGGTGACCTTTGGGTTCTCAGGCCAGCACCTTATCCACTGTGCCACCAGCCAGGGCCCACTTTTGTTTCTTGAGTCAACAAGGATTTATTAAAGATCTGCTATGTGCCATGCACTATAGTAAGACAAAAATAAATTATACATTTAAAGGAGCTTTTAGCCTAGAAGAAATAGACATAATAACTATTAGACTAAAAAGCATGAAACACCATGGGTGTAGAATTGGGTATAATGAGATGAAGATGTGGATGCAGTCATAAGGGGTTAAATAATGAACACATGTATATCAAGCTAGGGGATATGGACATTATCTTGCAGATTATGGGAAACTATTGATAACTATTTAAGTAGGGGAATAGAATGTCCAGATTCCTGATTTAGAATAATTCTGGTGTTAGAAGGGAGGCTGTGTCTATATTGAAAGCTGTATGATAATGGGTTTCAACAAGATAGGAAGTCCTAAACTAAAGCATTAGAAGTAGGTGACTTGGTGAAATACTTAAAAGGTAGATTTGTGGGACTGGGTAATTTTAACCCAAACAAAAACATAAAATACCACAGATAATCAAAACAGAGTTCAAGATAAAATGATGACTCTTCCAGTTTCAGTGACTGGATGAATGATTACCATTAACAGAGAATAGAGCACAAAAGAAGGTTAGCAGGTTTCTTGGCTGATTTTTGGTCCTTAGAGCTATCATGTTGATCTTTTGATCCAGTCATTGAGATACTTACATGGCTATCTAATAGAAAACATGAACTCATGTTCAAACCTGAATTTTGGTTAATTCTCTCCAAATTTGCTCCTCCCATAGTTTTCATCATTTTCCTTATTAGTAAGTGGCATCTCCATTCTTTCCGTGGTTTAGGCTAAAAACACTGGATTCGTGCTTAGCCCTGTGCTTCTCTTCTATCTCACAGCCAATCCCATTTGGCTCTTACCCTTTCATTTATTTATACTCTTCCTCATCACATCCACTGCTATTTGTTATCGCAAGCCATTATCATCCTTCCTTGCCCTCTCCCAGTATTGTCTACATACAGTTTTAAAAAGTCATAATATGGCCCTGGCTGGTAGCACAATGGATAAGGGCTGGCCTGCGAACCCAAAGGTCGCTGGTTCAATTCCCCAGCCAGGACACATAACCAGATTGCAAGCCAGGTCTCCAGCCAGGTCTCCAGCCAGGTCCGTAGCTGGAGGCAGGTGAAAGGCAACCATATATTGATGTCTCTCTCCCTGTCTGCCTCCCTCCTTCCCCTCTCTCTGGAAATAATAAAAATATATATATATATATATTAAAAAATAATAAGTCATAATGCATATAATGCTACTAAATTATACTCTTTAAAATGGCAAGTTTTATGTTTACCATTGAAAGAAAGTTTTTGAAAAGTCAGGTTATATCATTTTTTAAAACTTTACAATGGCTTTTTCTTTTCCTAAGTTCATGAAATTCTACATAATCTGTCCCTCTCCCACTCCCATCACCTCCCTACCATTTTAGAGCTCTTACCATTTTCCTCCTTTCGTCTCCGCTGCAGCGACAGCGGCCTTCTCAGACTCATCAGGGATCCTACATATTCCGAGCATTTGTATTTGCTGCTCTCTCCTAGAGCACACCTTCCCCTTCAGTTCCCACAGGGCAAGCGTCATCATTTCTTCAGGTTCTTCACAGACCAGCCTAAGTATAAAATAGCACCTTCCCTGCCCTGTCACACACTATCCCTCATATTCTGCTTTATCATTCATCACCCTCTGATTTAGGTATTCATTGGATATTTGTTTAATGTCTGTCCCTTTATTAGAATACAAGTTCCCATGAAACCAAATGGTATTTAAGCTCTCATTATAGTCTTACCACTTAGCAAAATGCTTGGCACATGGAAGGCACTCAAATACTTACTGAATTAATAATGATGTTCCTTGACGCATTACACCATTAAAAAAATAGAATAACAGTAAATATATTGATGTGCCAACTACTCTTAGCTGTCTGGAATTATCTTTCAATAATAGTCACTTTATTTCCTATTTTGACCATATTTTTGTTTTAAAAGAAAATTTTGTTCATTGTATTCATTTGAAACCTTTTGTGAGTATAGCCCTGTATTCTGCAATTGAATGAAGAATAAGGAAAAATAAGGGCATGCTCATAAACCTACCTTTGCCCCACCCTGTAGTAGGTATACGTATGTGTATAAAATACAGCTAAAGAAGGGTTCCTGTGTTGCCAGTGTTGCGCTGGGCAAGACTTGCCATTACAATTTGTATGTAAGTAAGTATAGAAGTGTATAATAATAAATCTTTTGGGGAGCAGTAAAATGACTTACTAGTACTATATACTGAAAAGTAAAATAGTTTAACTGGGTATTAATTTACCATGATAAAGAAAGAAGACCTCTGCTTTATTTGAACAGAACTCAATCTGACTCTCTTTTCCCCCCAACAGGTAGCTTTGGATATGCTGAATCCTCAAGTCGCTTTGCCTGTTCTATACCCAAATCTTAAACAGGGTGGTATATGTGCTGTATACCTAGCAAAGTGAGTGATGTGGCTATTATTTGTAATGTGATTTTAAACGTGTGTTCATTTTATAACTGAGTGAGATGTGTAAGTTGCTTTGCCTGTTCTATACCCAAATCTTAAGCAGGGTGGGATATGTGCTGTATATCTAGCAAAGTGATTGATGTGGCTATTACTTGTAATACGTTATCTTGTAAAACTTAAGAAATGCCCCAAATCATTTACATTGCTGTTTAAATCATCCTTTACATAAATGGTAAGATGGATATTTTTCTGGCAACTTAGAAGTTTTAAAAGTGTACTGTGAACAATAATGTTAAATTATGTTCTACTTTTTACTTAATGTTCTGTGAAATTGCTTATTATGTGCCTTAACTTGCATTTTGATGTTTTCCCTTCATTTAACAATAGCATTTACATTTGGGTAAAAGATATATATAGTAAACTTAATATGAAGTTGTTGTATTAGATATATAAATACATTTTTTACTTTTCTGAAAGCATCACACAGGTTATTGAACTTTTAGATGGAATTCGCATCTGTGAACTTGCTCTCTCATGTGAAAAGATAAGTGAAGTCATTGTCAGAGATTGGTTGGTTTGCCTTGCAAAACAGAAAAATGGGATTTTAGTTAAAAAAGTAGAACCTAAAATTGACATGGATTTACAATTACAATCTCAAAAGAAATGTGGAATTGAAGGTGAAATGTTTCAAGAGGATGACCATGGTAAGCTTCAATATTATTTTATACAGGGACTTACAATAATAAGCGAAGACCAGTTTCCTAGTGTACTGACCAATAAATTATAAAAATATTTCTCAGGGATTTTTTTGTATCTAATTTAGCATGTGGTATTTATGCTTTTAAATTAAAATCTGCATGGGACAGAATAATGACTTTGCTTGCCTTTTATGCAAAGTTCTGATACCTTTGAAGAACTTAGCTTCTTACAATTCATGTTTTACTATGACAAGGAGGTTGGCTTGTGAAATATTGTATTGATATACTAAAGATTTTTAAACATTTAAAGCAGTGATTATTACTGAAGGGAAAGAATTTCATAGGATGTAGGGTGCAAATAACTAATATTTGCTATTAATGCTGATAGGATTCTCTAAATTTAGCTCCTTGTATGTACAGATTACTTAGGCTATGAACAAATTTTCAAGTATCCCTTGATTTATGATAAGAGTTTATCTATTTGGTTATAAAACCATATATAAGTTTTATTATGTAGTGCTTGACAAGTTATTTCTGTAAGACAACTGGTACAGTAGCTCCAAAACAAATACTAAAATATTATGTGAAAGAAAAACTTACAATAAAGGGACATTAATCTGTATTTTAACAGTTTTGATGTATTTGAACAAGTTATGAAATAATTTATGTAGCTTACAATATATATTTTGTTCTACAACAGAAGAATCACATTCTGATTTTCCATACGGATCATCTCCCTACATTGCCAGACCTATACACTGGCAAACTGGCCATACAGGTGAGCAGTGTTTGTAGGCCATATTGAATGGTGTTTTCTTCAAATTATTATAATGACCTCACTTTTTTTTCCCCCTTAAATTAGCTTTTCTTGTCAAGTTGAGGAAGTTCAAACCACAACAACTGAAAACTTCAGATGACAGCAACTGACTTGAAGACAGCAAAGAATCAAAATACAACTTTATATTGCAAATCATTACTTTCATAGGTTGGTATTTTTAGCCATTATTATGATTTGTGTAACTTTTACATATAATTTTGGGAAAAAAACAAAACAAAAGCTAAAGAAAGATGTGTAACATTTCAAAACTACTTAAATGTCCCATTTTGTCACTGTTTTATAATTAGATATCTTGTAGTTAATGATTCCAAGTGGTTTAGTTGAACCATCTCATTCTTCACTTCCTGTAAACCACTCCATAGATTTGTCTTTCTTCATGAAATTAGTTTTCTTTTCTTTATTTGATTGGTGGTCACTGGCTACTGAAATAAAATATGCATTTTCAGATAAATTTTATGTATCTGTATTTTTAAATACATATTTTAATGGCTTGTATATATTTTTAATAAATGACAAATCTAGGTTATTGTAAATAATAGGGGGAACTGATAAATAATATCATCACCTTAAACTTATAAAAAGAAAGATGTAACAATTTTGCATCACTTTTATCTTTCTTAGAATCATTTTAACCAGCTTGAAAGAACATTAGAATTATTCTGTTATTACATAAACAAATGCTTGGAGAAATATACTTTATAAATATGAATTAATTAGGACTAATTATTATTCATAGGCAGCAGTTATTTAGCATTTACCATGTGCCTTACATTGTTTTAAGAACTTTATCTTGAAGTTTTTTCTTTCAGTATGTGTAGCTTATCTTTAAGGTTATCCATATTTTACAGGCAAAGGTTTAGTGGTTAGGTTGTTATTTAAGCATAGTTGGTTTCTGAGTTTTATAGTTGTAATGCCTGGGAGGATAAATTTCATACCTAAATTAATTCTTTACGCTAGAACTATTTAAAATAATATATACACTTTAAATAACATTTTATATAATTTCCATTATGTAGAAAAGTTTAACCTAAAATCTTTACCCTTATAGACTTTATAGCCTATGGTAGAGCTAGACATTAATCACATAACTATAAAAGTAAAACTGTTATATATGCTCCAAAGTACAGGGTACTGTAATAGAGGTTTGCTCTGGATAGGTCATTACCTGTGAAGTGACAACTGAGCTGAGACCTGAATGGTAACTAGGAGTTACCCACAGCAGGAAAAATGAACAAAAAGCCCAATGAGGCTGGGGTTGAGTAAAACAGACTAGGAAGACAGGAAAAGGTCAGGCCATACAGGATCTTACAGACCTCTGAAGGAGTTTGCCTATCCTAAGAATAGTGAGGTACCAATGAAGAATTTAATGAAGTAAGGGATAATATCCTTAGAACTGTGTTTTGAAAAAAATCACTCTGGCTGAATTTGGATGACTCATTGAATCATCAGTAGTGTGTGTGTTCTGGTGCCATATTTCTGTATGGTACATATCTTAACTCGCAAACAATAATAATGGCTTTATAGTTTTCATAACATTTCCAGATACATAGAAGCGCTGAAGTACATTTTAACATTCCATGATAGAATACTCCCTTTTCTTCTGCCCTTCTATTTAACAATGGAATTCTGTCTTTATTTTAAATGCAGGCTTTAATTGTACTACTTGGAGAAGGGTCTGGCTTTAAGAGCAAGGAAAAGTTGTGCCTTCTACTCCTATTTCGTACAAAAATAGTTTCTATTCAGTACACTGTGCTCAGTTTATGTTGAATCAACAGTGTCCACTTTAAATTCAGTTGAAAATCAAACTACATAACCATATAAGCATTTCTTTGTGTAGTTAATCAAAGTCCAGCTCAAGCGCTTTCTCTATCTCTCTATGTAACACTAAGCATGTTTACAGTCTGACTTATGGGACAGATACCTTCTTCTAAAGTTAGCTTTCAGTGTTCATGTATCTCATTCACCATACTGCGAACTCCTAGAGATTTGTGATTGACTCACATTCTTCGCAGTGCCTTCTAGAGGCCCTGCCTTTTCCACCCAGAAAATGGTCAGTAAAAGCTTGCTGATGGTCTTAAGCCTACACTGGATCATGTGCTGTTTCATCTGTTGCCTGGGCTGTTCTAGGTGAAATTTTATGTGTATAGCTCTTAGATTGTGGAAGACTTTAAATTTGAACTTTATATACTTCAGAATTAACAGAGAACTTCCCTAAAGGTTTCATTTAAAAGGAGATAATTTTTAACAGTTAGTGGTATCTATGAGTATTTAAAGGAAGCAAAAAACTATTAAATTAGAGATTTCATAGGAACATAGTGTATACAACTATGAGGTGGTTGGGAGTAATAAACAATAATAAGGTGAGGAAAAGGGGCATATGTGAAAAAACATTGTGAAGGAAGAACCAGATAAGCGGCTGGTTACATCATTGGATGTAATGGGGGAAAAGCTATATATTTTCAAATTTTCATCCTCTCTTCAGAGCCATCTCCCTTACTTCTCTGGGCAAAATTGGACTCAGTCAATGGCCAGCTCCTACACTTCCTCTGAAAAGTTCTCACCAAATCTCTCACCTCCCAGAATTCTGGAATCTTTTGTGCTCCTAAATGTTGACCATATAATTAGCATTGCCCCTATCACATAATTAACTTATGAGCCTTGATTATTACCTTCATTAAGTATAAAGATTTTACATCTGGATGATTAGAATAGTAGTGACAAAAATAAGAAAGTTCAGAGAATGACATTTTTGAGGAAAAATTATTTGGTTTTAGATTATATAACAATGTCCCATGCCTACCTACATGACTCAAGACTAAGGTTTATATGCTGCTTTTTTTCCCTTGGCTTCATTCTCAAATCTGAGGAGTCCTTGGGTAATACATAATAATACATATGCATGTTTCAGATGGACTAGCCTAGGTGTCATAGATCTTAAGAGAGCATAAAGTAAAGAGAAATACTGTACATTTGACTCTTTCTTGAACAATGTGGGGGTTAAGGGCAACAATCTCCCCATGAAGTTGAAAATTTGTGTATAACTTTTGATTTCCCAAAAACTCAACTACAGTTGGCTGTTTGTATCCACAGGTTTCATATCCACAATTCAACTGTAATTCATTCCTGGGTTAGGAATCAGTGGATGCAGAGAACCAACTGTACTGTTTACTATTGACTGGAAGCCTTACCGATAACAAACAGTCAATTAACATATTTTATATAATACCTATATTATATAGTACTGTATTATTAAACTAGAGAGAATAATATATCAAGAAAATTGTAAAGAAAACATATTTACTGTATTTATTGAAAGGAAAAGCCACATATAAGTAGACCTGTGCAGTTCAAATCCATGTTGTTTAAGGGTCTAGTTTAGTTAGTATAAAAATGTACTGCCCTGGCCAGTGTGGCTCAGGTGGTTGGAGCATCGTTCAATCCCCCAGCCAGAGCACGTACCTAGGTGTGGCTACAATCCCTGTGCCTGTAGGCACATTCTGGAGGCAACCAATCGAGGCTTCTCTCCCCCAACAATGTTTCTCTCCCTTCCCCTCTCCTTTCCTCTCCCTCTAAAGGCAATGAAAAAGCATTCTCTGGTGAAGATTTAAAATAAAAACTGCAGTGTATTCAGATAGAACTGGGCTCCCATCTTGCTGCTTTTGTTATTGCTGTTATACCTTGCAGCTGTGACTTTTCTGAATGTCCCTTCATCAGTAAAATGAGTACGGATGCTACTTAAAGGTTTAGGAGGGGGTAGGTCTGCTGTTAAATGAGGCTACCTATATATATCTAGCACATGACTGGTGACTGTGATGTATCTAAATTTGTAAAGAATGCCTCATCTATCCCCTATTCCAACCCCCCTGCACCTGAAACGTGTCCAGACCAGGAATTGTACCCATGACCTAGGTATGTGCTCTGACTGGGAAATTGAACGATGCTCCAACCATCTGAGCCAAACTGGCCAGGGCAGTACATTTGGATATTAACTAAACTAGGCCCTTAAACAACATGGATTTGAACTGCACAGATCCACTTGTCAAAATGAAAAATACTTTGTTCTTAATAAATGTCATAGCCCTGGCCAGGTAGCTCAGATAGTTAGAGCATCATCCTGTAGGCCAAGGTTGCAGATTCAATTTACTGGGCGCATACAAGAAGCAACCAATGAATGCACAAATAAGTGAAACAACAGGCCCTGGCTGGTGGCACAGTGGTCATGGCCCTGGCCTGTGAATCCAAAGGTTGCAGGTTCGATTCCCCAGCCAGGGCACATAACCAGGTTGCAGTCCTGGTCTCCAGCCAGGTCCTTAGCTGGAGGCAGGTGAAAGGCAACCATACGTTGATGTCTGTCTCCCTCTCTGCCTCTCTCCCTTCCCCTCTCTCTGGAAATAATAAGTAAAATCTATATATATATAAAAAAAAGAACAACAAATCCATAGATCTCTTTTTTTCCTCTCTCTGCCCGCCCCTAAAAATCAACCAATTAAAAAATAAATGTCATAAACATGTTTATGTAAAACTTGTTTGAACATTCTGTTTTGAGGAAAAAAATTTAAAAGTAGAAAAACATGCTTTACCTGAAAAGTGAGAAGTTACTTGCTTGTGTTTGAAAGAAAGATGGAAGCATTGGTAACCACCTATTGTTAAGTTTTAGCATAAAAGCCTGGAGGAGAGCATCAGTTCTTTGTGTCTCTCCTGGAGCATGCTGAATTGACTTTTCTGTAACCAAAAACTGTTAGTTGACTCCAACCACCCTCATGTGGATGGAAGGAAGAAAATTTTGCTAGCAGAGGTCACTAGAGTCACTGAAGCAGTGAGACTGGCACTGCCCCTGATACATTGTGTTGCCCTTAAGGCCCTCCCCTCTCCTTCCCCCCCAATAACTCACTCCCTTGTTAGACCTATTGAGGGAATGTGAATGGAAACGTTTAGGTATGGAAGTTGATTTCATTGTATTTCCTATCCTCCGTCATCCTGAAACAAAAGGTCTTATATTTATTCTTGAGTTAAACAGTTGACAAATAAACACTCGTTCCTTCCTGTATAGTAGCGGTCCAAACCTTTTTGTCACCAGGGGTCGTCTTTTTTGGAAGACAGTTTTTCCACGGACAAGGTGGGGGTGGTGTGGGGATGGGGGGAATAGTTTGGGGATGATTCAAGCGCATTACATTCAAGCTCACCTCCTGCTATGCACCCAGGTCCTAACAGGCCAGGTCCTGGGTTGGGGTGGGAGGGGGGCGTGGGCATAATGGCAGATCTGTATATCCTAAACCAGGGCTTCAGGACTTTCATCGAGGGACAGGGTGAAAGCACAGTTTTATTTACAACTACACTAAATTAAGTGCTACACTTTCCATCCAAAATCCCTCAAACCTGCTTTTGCTCCCACCCCTCCCAAAGCAAGCTGACTGGCATTGCCCTGTTCCTGGTGAAATTCCTGATTTCCTATTGAGGTATCAAAGCTTCAAATATAGTGTTACTACTCTTGATATCTGCAGGAGCTAGTTTGAATAAATTATAGTGCTTCTGATCTGTTTCTTTTTTTTTTTTTTTTTTTTTCATTATTTTTAGAAAGAGGGAATGGGAGAGAGGCAGAAAGGGAGATAGACATCAGTGTACGGTTGCATTTCACCTGCCTCCAGCCACAGACCTAACTGGAGACCTGGTTTGCAACCTGGTTATGTGCCCTGGCTGGGGAACTGTTCTGTTTCTTGTTAAGTATTTGTTCAAATTGTGATTGGCATTCTCTCATAATTCACTCCATATAATCTTTCATCAGGGACTTTGTTCTTAATGTTTTCACCACTTCTTAGTCATTAGTAGTCTGCTGGAAGACTTGTGTGGCAGCTTATTTTTACCACAAAAGCAGGATTTTATGAAAGGGGGCAGTAAAGCATAGCAATTAGGAATTCAGGCTCTAGTCTCGAGTCACACCTGGATTCAAATGTCTCTCCACCACCTTGGACAAATTGTTTAACCTCTCTCAGCCTCAGTTTCTTTATCTGCAAAGTGGAGATAATAGTATTTACCTTAGGGTTGGCTGTGAATATTAAATGACATTATGATATAAAATGCATAACACATTGCCTGGAACATTTTAAACATCTAGTAAATCTTACCTATTAAAAGGATTAAAGAGTAGATAAAAGGAGTTAAGAGGGGGAGGGATGGTAAAAAGAAATTCTTATTTATCCTGTGGTAGACCCTATTTATCTTCATATATGAGTGAACCAATAAGAATTATACTTGGAGGTGTTCAATGGGAATAGACTACATATTCCACCAAATTTGCGTAGTGATTACTATGGCCAGGAAATAGGACAATGACTGAAGCATGACCCATACCTTTTCTTCAAGAGTCTTTTAAAGAATCTACTTTCTCTTTAAACTTCAGTGGCCACTGTTAATTTCATAAGGATGTAGTAAAATTATGAAATAATGTGGGTCTCATAGAGTTAGAACCATAAGAAATCTGTCAGTCTTCAGATGAGTGGAAATTTAGAAGAAGGGCTTTATAAGAAAGAAAAAGGATCACTGCTAGTAAAATATTCTGGTTCTGTTTCAAATTGAAAACTATCAGAAATATTATACCTTTATAAATATAATTTAAATAAAAATTGTGATGTGATTGACAAAGTATTTCTAGTTTATATGATTATTTTCTAATATAAACTATTCTTCAAAGCCACTTAAATCCCAACAAAAATGAATTGTGCAAATAATATGGTACTTGTACCATATCATGATTTAAAATCAGGTTTTCAAAAACTAATAACATGGGGAAATGCTTTATGATAAGTGAAAAATAAAGCAGGCCTTGATATGGTATGGCTCTAATTATTTTTAAATAAGAAGAAAAAGTGTGTAGTATTTCAAAGCTATAGTAATCAAAATGGTATTGTACTGACATAAAAACAGACACAGAGATCAGTGGAACAGAATAGAGAGCCCAGAAATAAACCAACATATCTATGGTATATGGTCAATTAATTTACAACAAAGGAGCCAAGAATTTGTGTACAATTGGGAAAAGATAATGGTGTTGGAAACACTGCAAAAGAATGAAACTGGACCACTATCCTATACCATGCACAAAAACCTGCTAGCAAGAGACTTAAATGTAAGATCTAAATAAAACTCAAAGGAAATGGGAGGTAAGTTCCTTGACATAGGTCTTGGCAATGGTTTTCTTGTAATTGATATCAAAAGCAAACAAGCAAAAACAAAAACAAAAATAAGCACTGAGATATCAAACTAAACAGCTTACGGCAAAGGAAATGTTCAACAAGTGAAAAGGCAACCTATGGAATGGGAAAAAATACTTGCAAATTATATCTCGGATAAAGAGTTAATATTCAAAATATATAAAGAACTCCTACAACTCAATAGAAAAAACTCCACGCCAATTTAAAAATGGGCAGAGGATAGCCCTGGCTGGTGGCTCAGAGGATAGTTGCCAGCCTGAGAACCCAAAGGTCGCTAGTTCGATTCCCAGCCAGGGCACATAACCAGGTTGCAAGCCAGGTCTCCAGCCAGTTTGGTAGATGGAAGCAGGTGAAAGGCACCCATACACTGATGTTTCTCTCCCTCTCTCCCTCTTTCCTTTCTCCTCTCTCTGGAAATAATAAATAAAATCTTAAAAAATGGGCAAAGGAGATGAACATTTTGAAAAGAAGAAATGCCAGTGACCAACAGGTACTTGAAAAGGTGCTCATTCACATTCTTCCCTGGCTTAAAAAAAAGGTGCTCATCACTAATTATCAGGAAAATGCAAATCAAAACCACAGTGAGATATCTCACACCTGTTAGAATTGCTATTATCAAAAAGAGAAGAAATAAGTGTTGGTGAGGATGTGGAGAAAAGGTAACCCTTGTATGCTGTTGGTAGTAATGTAAATTGGCACAGCCAACATGGAAAACAATACAGAGACTCCTCAAAAAATTAAAAATAGAACTACCATATGATTCAGAAATATCATATCTGGGTACTTATGTGAAGGAAATAAAATCACTATCTTAAAAAGATGTTTGCACCCTCACGATTACTGCCACATTATTTACAATATTCAAGCCATAGAGACAATCTAACTATCCATCAATAGATGAATGGATAAAGTGTGGCATTTGTATACAATGGAATTATCATTTAGGAAAAAAAAAGAAATCCTGCCACTTTCAACAACATGATGGACCTTGAGGACATGAAGCTAAGTGAAATAAATTAGAGGAATATAAATACTGTGTGATCTCACTTATATGTGGAATTAAAAAAAAAAAACAAAAACCTGAACTCATAGTTACAAAGTACTACCTATTGGTGGTTTTCAGAGGTGGGGGTTAGGGGAGCAGCCAAAATGGATGAAGGTGGTCAAAAGTTACAAACTTCTAGTTATAAGATAAATAAGTCCTGGGAATATAATGTGCAGCATGGTGACTACAGTCAACAATACTGTATTGGATAATTTGAGGCTGCTAAGAGAATAGATCTTCAAAGTTCTTATCACAAGAAAAGAACTGGTGATGAATGTTAACTTACTGTGGTAATCATTTTGCAATATATACACACATCAAATCATGTTGTACACCTAAAACTAAAACAAGGTTATATTTCAATTATATCTCAATTTTTAAAAGTATGTAGAAAAAGAAAAAAAAAAAGGGTAAGACAAAGGACTTCTGTGTTTCATTTTCAACCTTATAGCATAGTACTATTAAACTTTAAAAAGTATAGAAAGAAGCAATCACTGATAAAACTAGATGATGTAATTACAAGTAAATTTATTTCTTTTGAATAAAATAAATACCTCATCCCTGGCTGGGTGGCTCAGTTAGTTAGAGCATCATCCTGATACACCTGGTTGCAGGTTTGATCCTATCAGGGCACATGCAACTATCAACCAAAAAATGCATAAAAATGCATAAATGGAAAAACAAATCTCTTTCATAAATAAATATTAAACATTTCGGTTGCTCTTAAAATATTTAATACCTAAAATACTGGAGACCCATGGTGATTAGGTCTCACTTTAACATAAATCACGTTAAAAGTCTTTTAGTTTAAGTAAGCTACCAACAAAAACAGTAATATGACAAAAAGTAACTGAAAGGGGGAAGACTTTCAATACTGATTTAACTCACGCTGTTATAGCACATGTTACTATGTTTCCAACTGTTAAGGACTGACTATAGGTTAATAACTAACTTGGATTTATTAATAACTTGCATAAATCTAATTCTAACATATTACTAAATCATACCTTGAGAATAGCTATAAGCTTGAGAAGGATCAACTACTATGCCCACTGAGTTGTGTGATTCCTGAGAATGTTTTTCCATCACCTCTACTATATCACTGGATGAAGATGATGATGAAGACAATCCCAGTCGAACATATCTTCCTTTTTTACCACAAAGTGAGCAATCCACCGGTGTGGCACTGGGTCCCCGAGGCAGATGAACTTCATCTCTGTTGTAGTTTCTAACAGCTCCACTGTGGTGCACAGAACGTTCTCGTTGCCATATATAATGGGTGGGAGCAATGGCCATCACCTAGAGTGGAAAGCTCTCTTTTAGAGTTTTAATGTTTTTAAATTTTAGTAAAATTAAGTACAAAAATTATAACAAGAATAGCTATCTCTAAAACTAGATTTAAGCCCTGGTTGGTGGCACAATGGATAAGACGCCAGCCTGCAAATCCAAAGGTCGCTGATTCAATTCCCCAGCCAGGGCACATAACTGGGTTGCAAACCAGGTCTCCAGCCAGGTTCATAGCTGGAGGCAGGTGAAAGGCAACCATGCACTGATGTTTCTCTCCCCCTCTGCCTCTCTTTCTTCTCCTTTCTCTGGAAATAATAAATAAAATCTTCAAAAAAAAAACTAAGTTACTGATGTTGAAAAAAGAAAGCATCTCCAGAAATGGCACTATTTACCTATAAGGTGATTCATTGCTTGCATTCTTAAGACAATATTTGAAAGTATTTGAATTATTGCAAATAATTCAATAGGAAGTAGGACTGAAGCAACTTTCTTAGGTTTTTAAATTCTTAAGTTTTAAGTTTATAGAAGACAATACAGTTATCCCAAAACAATTATTAAATTCCTGGATAAATGGCATAGAGACTGTTAGCTATGCTAATTTTTTAAAGTATATTTTAGAAATGAATTTCATAACCCACTTCTTTTAAATCCCTCAAAAGTTTTCAACCAAATACATGTAATAAGGTTCCACATATTTCAAAAGGTAGAAGGAAATAAAGGTGTTAACTTTGCAAGCATATTTTTAACAATATAAAACTATACTCAGAGCTACCTAAGTAGAATACCAGAATTTCTTATTCCTTCTATATTTATCTATTTTTCCTCAACACTTCAACGTCTTTACTTTCTATTTCTCTATTTAAAAAAAAAATTTAATTTTATTGTTGCTGTATTGCATCCATCTCCTTTTTACTTCCCTGTCCCCATCCCCACCCACCCACTCCCCCCAAGTCAATCCCACTTGTTGTCCATGTCCATGGTTCTTCCACGCTAGTTCCTTGACTAAACTGCTCCCCTTCTTTGCCTCCTCCTTCCCTTTACCCTCTCCCTACTTTCCATTTCTGAAATGTCATTTCCCTTTATCTTAGTGTTCCCTTTCCCTCAATGCTCAGCATAAGTCCCACCTATCTAAAACTCCAGCTTGCAGATTGCCTTGTTTTATTGTTTTTGCTGTATTAGGACTTTCAGCATATAAGTGTCTACTACTCAGATATATCTTTTTATGCATGTAATCTATTCTCCTGAAAGTCCCCTTTGTCAGGAATAGCCTCTCATATACCTCTGTCAAATGCCCTCCACGTATCATGCAGTCATTAAATATTTCTAGTGACAGGTAAAAATTAAGGACTAGAGGCCACTGATATTATGAACTTTCAATAACATGATTTTTACAGGAATTACATAGTGAGTCTCATGAGAAGAGCAGAGAGAAATATTAAGAAAAGGGTATAAAATACGTTTGATGAATAGTTCTTTCTACAATAATCTAGTCATCATCATCTCTCCACATGCTAACCCAGCTAGAAAAATGCATGCACACACTTGTTCACTCCTAAATATATACTATGTTATAATATATACATATTTTATGCACAATTAGAATTTTAATTGTGATAACAACAGTGGATTAAAAATAAAACTGTACCAGGGTCAACAGAGCAGGACTTTTATCTTAGTTCTATTAGCTCTATGACCTTAGGCAAATTACATAACTTTCTGGGCCATAGGTGTCTTTTATATATCAGAAAACAGATCACTTAACAGTCATCAAATTATATGCTTCTATGAAAGTGACCATTCTGAAGCATTGGTATTTAACCTATTAGATACATTATCCTAGTTTTTACTTTATCTTACTCTAATGTAATTTTTAGCGATTTTCATTGGTGCCTTTGGTGGATGTTTCTAAAATACAATATGTGGCCTTCCGGGGTATTTTCCCCCTATGTATAGCTACCTCTCTGTAACCTCAAGCTCAAGAGGTAGTATAGTATAAGTCAATAGCACTGGAATCAGACTGCCTGGGTTTGAATACTGGTATGCTGCTTTACTGCTTGTGTGACCTTGGCGAAGTCATAGAGCCTCTCTATGTTTCAACTTCCTCACTTGGGATTACCTAGCCTGCTGTAGAATTGTGAGTTAATACATATGTAGTACAGTACCTGGCAAGTGCTCAAACGTGTTAATATTACTATCACCTTGGATCTCTTCTCTACCAAGCTTTAAACATCACTTCAATGTTATGACTCATTTTACTCATACCAGTTGACAATTCACTTTATTATCTAATTATCTCCTTAAATTCGTATGTCTAAAACCAAATTCCTTATCTTCCCCGTAAACCAATTTGCATTATGGAGCCCATCACTTTGTTATGTAGGCTTAAAACTCTTGACAGCTTACTCTCCCATATGCCCTATAACCAATTGGTCACCAAAGGATGATTATATAATTCTGTAACTCCTTTTGCCACCTGGCTTATTTCACTAAGCATACTACTTTCCAGTTCCATCCCTGCTGTGGCAAAAGGTAGGAATTCTTTTTTTTTCTGTTGCATAGTATTCCACTGTTTTTTTGATCCATTCATCCACTGATGGGTAGTTAGGCTGTTTCCAGCACTCGGCTATTGTAAATAGTGCTGCTATGAACATAGGGGTGCATAGGTTCTTCTGAATTGCTGTTTCAAGATTCTTCAGATATAACCCTAGTAGTGGAACCACTGGATCAAAAAGCAGTTCCATTTTTAGTTTTTTGAGGAAATTCCATACTGTTTCCCATAGTGGCTGCACCAATCTGCATTCCCACCAACAATGCACTAGGGTTCCCTTTTCTTCACATCCTCCGTCCTCACCAGCACTTGTTTTTTGTTGATTTGTTAATGATGGCCATTTTGACAGGTGTGAGGTGGTTTTAATTAATTTAATTAATCTCTCTGATGGTTAGTGATGTTGAGCATTCTTGCATATGCCTATGGGCCCTGTGTATGTCCTCCTTAGAGAAGTCCTTTTTTTAAAATGGATATTAGCACAAATTTAATACATAAGACCAAATATATGCACATTATGTACTTATGTAATATATATAAAGCTTTGTTTTTTTACCAATTCACCTTTTAATTCACAGGAAGTTTCTAATAAAAGAAGATAATTATAGTTCGTTATAGTTTGTTGTTTGCTTTTAGCATATGGAAAATTGATACTAGCCGAAGTCAACCCTGGTTAGATTTTGTTTAGGAGTAAAACTAATTTTCATCAATTAAAACATTGAACCCATATTTTTTACGACAGGAAAGTTACAGGAATACACCAGCAGATGCATTTGGATGCTAAATGTTCAGGTCCTTTGCCCATTTTTTAATAGGATTGTCTGTATTCTCGGTTGAATCGCTTAAGTTCTTTATATATTTTGTCCAAGGTATCATTGGCAAATATCTTTTCCCATATGGTTGGTTCTCATTTCATTTTGCTGATGTTTTCTTTAGTTGAGCAGAAACTTTTCAGTTCAATGTAGTCTCACTTGTTTATTCTTTCCTTTATTTCTCTTGCCCTGAGATATATCAGCAAAAATAATGCTATGTGGGATATCTGAAATTTTTCTGTTTTCCTCTCTGACCTTCATGGTGTCATGGTTTACATCATACGGAACTTTATGTTTAGCTTTTTGAAGAACTGCCAAGCTGTTTTACAAAGCAACTACACCATTTTACATTCCCAACAGAAATGTATACGGGTTCAAATTTCTCCACATCCTTACCAACACTTTTAATTATGTGCCTTTTTATGATAGTCTTTTTATGGATGTAAAGTGATATCCTCTTGTGGTTTTCATTTTGCATTTCTATGATTGCTAATGGTGTTGAGAATTTGTTCATGTATTTTTTTGCCCATTTTGGAGAAATACCTATTTAGATCCTTCACACATTGTAAAAGTGGGGTTTCTCTTTATTGAGTTGTAAGAGCTCTTTTTTTCTTCTTTTTTTTTTTTAAAAAAACTATTTAGTATTTTAGAGAGAGGGGAAGAGAGAGAGGCAGAGAGGGAAAAGGACATCAATGTATGGTTGCCTTTCACCTGCCTCTAGCCATGGACCTGGTTGGAGACCTGGCTCACAACCTGGTCATATGTGCCCTGGCTGGGAATTGAACCAGAGACCTCTGGGTTCGTAGGCCAGCACCCCATCAACTGTGCCACCAGCCAGGGTAAGAGCTCTTTATGTTCTAGGCACAAGTCCCTTATCAGACAGATGATTTGCAAAAACTTTCTCTCATTTATGGATTGTCTTCACTTTCTTGATAGTGTCCTTTGAAGGATGTTTTAAATTTAAATGATGTCCACTTTGCCTGTATTTTCTTGTGTTGCTTGTGCTTTAGGTATCATATCTAAGAAACCTAACCCAAAGTCATGAATAATTACCCCTGAGTTTTAAGTGTTTTTAGTTCTTACCTTTACATCTTTAACCCATTTTGAGTTAGTTTTTATATATGATATAAAGTAGGGGTCCAAGTGCATTCTTCTGCATGTGGATATCTAGTTGTCCCAGGACCATTTGTGAAAAAGACTACTCTTTCCCTATTGATTTTCTTGGTACCCCTGTCAAATTCAATCAAACATAAATGTGAGGGCTTATTTTTGGGCTTTCTATGTATTCCATTGAGATATGTTCAATAGATAGGGTAGTAAGGAGGTAATATTTAAGCGGAGTCCTGAATGAAGTGGGGAAGCAAAACATACTGGTATCTGGGGGGAAAACATTCCAGGGAATGGGAATGACAAATACAAAGACCCTGAAGTGGGAGTGCCCTTGGTATGTCTGAGAAACAGTAAGGAGACCACTGTGGCTGGAGTCAAGTGAGCAAGAATGGGAGATGAAGTCAAAGAGATGAGGAGAGTGGCAGACCCTGAAGAGTCACAATAAGGACTTTGCCTCTTTTTCTGTGTGAGATGGGAGGCCTCAAGGCTTTTAAGTAGAGATGTCATAATTTGACTTGCCTTCTAAAAGATTGTAAAAGGTTTACTCTGGCTGCTGTATAAAGAATAGACTCTAAGGAAAAAAGATTGTAAGGAGGACTACCATTTCAAAGGTTATGTCAATAATTGAAGCAAGAGGAGGTAAGAAATGGCAAGAGGCTAGATATGTACTTTTTAAATTTAATTGACTTATTTTTAGAGAAAGGGGAAGGGAAGGAAAAAGAGAGATAGAGATCACTGTTCTAAGAGAAACACTGATGGGTTGCTTCTCACACTTACCTCATCCCAGGCATGTGCCCTGACTGGTCATCTAATGGGGGACCTTTTGTCTTGAGGGATTAAGCTCAACCAACTAATCCACACTGGTCAGGGTAGAGGTTGGGTATTTTAAAAAATATATTGATGCAAGAAAGAGAAAAGTCTAGGGTGACAGCTTTTTGGCTTGCACAACTAGAAGGATGAAGTTACCATTTATTAGATGTAGAATACTGCAGGAGGAGCAGGTTTGGAAGTCTATGTGGGGAAATCAAAATTCAATTTTTGGCATCTTAAGTTTGAGGTATCTACTAGATAATGAAATATGAATAGGAAATTTGATATGTAGACCTGAAATTAGTAGAGAGATCTGTTAGTTCTCCACGTTGAATCCTTGAGAGACTAAACTTTTCTGTAAATCTGATCACACAACTGAGTTTACAACTCTGAAACTTTTAGTCTTTTACACATACACCATTAAGCCACTCCGTTCTCTGGCTCCTTTAATGGTCTGATGCCAGCAACTGTGGTAATTCCAGCTCCAATAATGTAAGTTAAAGTTGTAGCAACTTCAAAAATACTAGTCATTATGTCTTAAGAGTAGGCAGGCAACCTGCCCTGAAGTGAGTATTGTATTGCCACGTGGCCTCTTGCTTCTAGTGCCCCGCTCTGTGTTCTTAACTGAGTGTTCCATGGGGCTTGAAGTGCTTACAATGAATACAATCAGAGTGTTCAAATAAGGCCTTGCTTGGACCATCACATCTAAGGATGGCAACAGGTGTACAAATTCCCCCCTTGACATGGAGAGGTAGTGACAAAAAACAACAACAACAACAAAACCCCCCCACAGAACTCTTTCAATGTCCTGTAATTGGAGTAGGTTATATAGAGCCTTAATTAATGAGGATCCTTAAGTTATGGGGGCCTTATACACCCCATTTTCACAGTTTTCTATCGAATTTAATCTTGTAAAGATTTAGCTTGCTGTACAGTTTTCTAAGTTTATCTCTGAATCCTTGCCTTATTCCCAACATTCAACAATCCTCTTAATTTAATCTACAAATATGCATACTTGCTATATATTTACCTCATTTAATAAATATAATTAACATGATTAGTTCTGGGCAAAGTTTTGTGCCACACCCCTAAAGTTCTTCCTCAGGTTTGACATTAATTCATTGTCTCTTTTGGTTTATAGTCCATTTAACTGTATATGGTTTCATTTAATTCTACCATTATCTGGTTCACATTTACCAAACTTTTCTGAACTAGTACTGGTTTACAGTGATCACTACCTTCATTTAATTTTCCACTCTATTATCTTTCTTTAGTTTAAAACATTAATTAAAAACCAGAGCATTAGATAAAATAACCAATTTTTAATTTTTAGGATATTTCTGCTTTATCTGAACAAAACCTAGTCAAGGAAACTTTATATATTCTATGTGAAAAAAGTATGGTTTTTAAACATATTTAAATATAAATTTTATATCATAAAATTCATATTTCAATCTTGAGGACATGAAATTTCATTATTTTATTTAATGAAAATTATTACTCAACTCCAGTGATATTTTGAAATGTGCACACTATCCTTTTCCAATATACTGGTGATCTTTTAGACAAGAGAAACACACTAAAATAAAAATACTACATAAGTAGATGCTCTGAAAAACACAAATGGCAATTTTAAATTCTTGTGGTATAAAATTAAAACATCAACATTGTAATACACAAGTTGCATTCATGGTAACTATCAAGTTAATGCTCTACTCTTATATATAAAAAAATTAAAATGTTAGCACATTAAAAAAATGAGACAAGGAAAATTATATGAACAGAAGATTAAGATTACATATATATTTTTAAATCTTACCTCCTCACAGCATCGCCTGCTTACAATAGCCCTATAGTCAATTCTATCCCAGAGTTGGTCCCTTAACTTTAAGAAATTAGGGAACAATTTTCTCCAGTTTTTCCCTAAAGCCCATGGAAATATTTCATATTTGGATTCTTCTTCATCTTCTTCTACTGTATTAGCCAGGTACCTAACAAAAAAGACCAACAACTCAAAAGAAAAGAAATAGGTAAAGGACAAGAATTGGCAGTTTACAAAAAAATGCAAATCACTATAAACACATTAAAAGACAGATAAAAAATGAAGATACAGTGAATTTTCCTTAATGAGTTCTGAATATTTGTGTATTCCTATAAATCTTGAGCTTTGTTCTAGGATATAGTTACTTAGAAACAGTCTGATCCTGTCAGGTCTTGCTTTTATAATTTGGTAGGTAGATCTGGAACAATATTCAGTCTGGGGCTAATTATTCCCTACTAGTAAGGCAAGGCCTTCCTAAATACTCAATATCCTGTGAATTATGAGATTTTTCAATCTGGCTGGGAAAGACACTATTTCCAGCCCTGGGTAAATGTTAGGCACTATTCCCTCTAATCCTTTCTTATGATCTTTTGCCACAATAAGGTAATGTCCTTATACACCAATGTAAATGAGTATTCTGTCAAATGCTTGAGAGAGATCAGACATACACAGGAGCAGAAAGCACAACCCATAATAAATAGAATTAATCAATCACAATTGACATACATGGTAGAAGTAACAGATAAGAACATTAAAACAGTTATAACTATTCGAGATGTTCAAAAAGGTAAGACGACACACTTATAGAGATGAAAACTACGTGTACAATGAAAAACACACGGAGTGGAATTAATAGAAGACTAATATTGCAGAAGAAAAGACTTACGCATTTAAGACATACCAGTATAAACTATCCAAAATCGAACATTCAAAGAAAAATAAAAATAATAACAGAATTTAATGAGCCATGAAACAACTTCAAGTAGCCTAAGAAGGGTGAAATTGGAGTACATAAAAAGGGACGGTGAACAGAAAAACAATCCGAAGAAAAAATGGCTAAATTTTTGTTTTAATTTGATGAAAATCACAAACCCTCAAAGAAGCTCCTTGAAGCCCAAAGCACCAAGGTACATCATAATCAAATTGCTTAAAACCAGTGACCAAGATAAAATATTAAAAGCAGTCAGAGAAAAAAAGGTAAGTTGGGTAACATAGGAAAAGGGTAAGGATGGAGCAGATTTCCCATTGGAAATACTACAAGCCCCCCTCGATGACTTTCCAAGAAAAATGGACAATTTACAATAAAAAAAAAAATGACAAAACATTTAAAGCATCATAAGAAGAAACAGACCCTGAAATTTGAGGATATTGGAATTTATAAACACCAAAGAGGTCTTAAAAGCAGTCAGAAAAGAAGGTAAATGATCCTAAGAGGAAGGTTTGAGATACAAGAAGGAGTAGGAAGCAAAGATAAAAATATGTGGGTGAATATAAACAAATGCTGAATGTATAAAACAATACTTCCTAGGCATCAGAGAGAACTACAGAATTGCAAAACAAGAAAATACAAGTTGGGGAAAGGGATAATTGGAATTAAAATGGTTGTACGATTATAAATAGCAATTAGAGTAATTGCTAAAAGAACACATGTAGACTGCATAATTTTTAAAAAAGATTTTCTTTATTATTTTTAGAGAGGCAGAGAGGGAAAGAAACATCCATGTATGATTGCCTTTCACCTGCCTCCAGCTACAGACCTGGCTTGCAACCTGATTATGTGCCCTGGCTGCGAATAGAACCAGCAACCTTTGGGCTCACAGGCTGGTGCCTATACACTGTGCCACCAGCCAGGGCTGACTTATTCCTTTTTGTTCTTAATTTATTGTTGTCTTATTACAGTAGTCCTCATGTTCTCCCATTGCTCCCCCCTGCCCTGCCCACCCCATCCCCTCTCCCAGAGTCAATCCCCACCCTGTTATGTCCATGGGTCATTTATAGTAGTTCCCTGACTAGGCCCTCCCCTTATTCCCCCACTTTTCCCCCTCCCCACTCCCCTCTGGTCACAGACTGTTCCTTGTTTCCAGCCACTGGTTCTATTTTGCTTAAGATTTACTCTGAATTGCATATCCTCTTATGTACTTTTTAAAACCATGTGCATATTCATGTTTAGTTACATTAATTATAAAACAAGTATCTACAAATTATTTATCCCTCCTTAAAATAACTGCATATTTTAATGTTGCCTTATTATAAAGAAACTCACTGCTAAACCCATTTATTTATATGAGTTGAATCCTGTCCTTGGTAAAATTACCTAAAGTAATTTCTTACTTTTAGTATCCCTGATAGTTCTTAATAAAGGGTAGAGCAGGAGATTTGTCCCTTTCATGCTTACGAAATGAGACATGGAGAATCTATAATGTACTATGATATCCAGACATCATGACTTTACTTGAGATTAACAATATTTCAGGCTCAGTGTGATGAAGTATCTGCATCATACACACGTACGTTCCCTTCTAGTTTCAAATAGTTTAAGATTTCCTTGGTGCAGAGTCCTTCTTTTTTTGCACAAAAGTTAATTATGTTTATTCAAATAAAGAATAAGGAACCTCTTGTATGTGAGCAATACAAAAAGGGCAAGGATGAAAAAGAGGTAAGATACATGTCCCTTGTCCTTCAAGAGCCTACAGTCAAGTCAAAAGGGCAACTGAGTATGAAAAAATAACTGTAAAAGAGGTAAGAATGATAAATGAAGTTCAATGTTATAAGAACATACAGAAAGGAAAAGAACTTGAGTTAGAACTATGGATAATTGAGAAAATATGAAGAACTATTGAGTCAAGCTATACAAAAAGTATGATTATATATAAAATGAAAATTATAATTCAGGTCATTTTTAATGTGAAGCTTATAAAACAACATGCAATGCAACTTCACAGACTACCTCATAGTGTAAGTTGACATACTGCTTTACTGATAATAACTTCTAAAAAATGTCAAACAAATCCAATTTCAAGCATCTAGTAAAGACTTAAAGTTTGTTTTGGTTTGTTGTTAATTTTCAGATGAGAAAAAAACTACAAAATAATATTGCATCAACATACAAATATAATACAATATTAAGAGACATGTAAACAGTGTTATAGCTAGTAGTCAGTGACTGAATTTGCCCTATAGCAAGTCACACATGAATTTGTGGCCCAGCTCTGATGCTTACTAACTTGTGGTCTTGGAAAGTACTTAATCCATATCAATTTCCTTATCTGTAAAATAGGGATAATTAAAAATTATGTATTTCATAGGGAAGATTAAATGAGCTTATAAAACTTTTTGTGGTGCCATCAATTCTAGCAGAATTTTTACCTATACATTGAAAAGCCATGTCATTAAAGACTATTTACCAGATCACAAAGCTACTATAAACTGTCTAATACAAATTCAGTGGAAGAACGAGAAAACAATGTGCCTTGGTCAAAATACAGTGTATTAAATGGAACAATGAGAGGACACTGTAGGTATCAGATATGAATAACTCGTATGTTATGGACAGAAATCCACAATGAGTATGTCCAGAGCATTTTCTGCAAGTTGTTCAATGTAAAAGAATAATGATGATAATTATTTTTATTATATATTAACTGGAAATTTCAAAGAAAATATCCTGGCTTAAGAAAAAACTAAGCCCAAAAGAGGAAAATTTGGGATAATTTATATAAAATACTCTTAAAAAACTAAAAGGTATACTCAAATTCAAGTGGAATATGTAATAATAAATCATAGGCATAAAGCAGAACAAGGTCAGTGAAAAGAACATAAAATATCCTATTAAAATAAAAAAATATATACCTTTTATACAGGAAGGTGTAATTAAAGATACATATATGAGGTTATAAATGGCCTGTTTTAAATAAACTATCATATATATATTATAAACTAAAATCACTTAGAAAGCATACTTACAGAGCAATGAAGAAATTTATCCTGGTATGCTCATTTACAGTAAATTTAGCCCTCTTGAAATAAACAAAGGTCATAGCTAAAAGATACTATAGGGAAAAATTAAAAGTTAACATTAATATTAATGTTTTGCTTTCATAAGTAAAACTGCTTTAAAATAGTTACCTTTAAAATTAAAAATAAGCTAAAATATAAAGCATTATTATTACAGAATTACCTATTTGAGTTCTTATTTGTTTGGCTTCTTGTAATCCATGTGAACATTGAGAAATAGTTCTTGGTCATTTATCATGATTAAGTTTATAACTGGAATGAACTCCTCAAGTTAATTGCCAAGGTTTTTAAAACTAAAACCCAATTTTTTCTACCTTAAATTTCAAATCAAGAGAGAAGTTGAAATAATCATAAAATGAATAAACACACATCCTTCATCTTAAAACTAAAACCCAATTTTTTCTATCTTAAATTTCAAATCAAGAGAGAAGTTGAAATAATCATAAAATGAATAAACACACATCCTTCATCTGGATTCACAACTGTTAATATGTTACCACATTGGTTTGATGTGTGTACAGTATATATTTTTCTCCTGAATCCTTTTAGATGCAGATATCCATATTCACTTTTCACATAATCTTTGAAAAATAATTCCTAACAAAAAATTAGAATAATATGCTTTTATTTTCATTGAAAAAAAGTGTTTTAAAGTTATTATTAAAAAGACATATCTAGCCTGGTTTTAGGACTCTACGCCAGCTTCTGGCTGTTAACTTAAAAACCACCTATAATTCTGATATATTAGATTCCCTCTCATAAAATGCCTAATCATCTTACCTTACAGGATTAGCTATAAAGAAGCTTTGAAGTTTTCAATGCAATTTTCAGTGGAGGACACTAGGGATAGTGTTGAAATATAGTGCTTCTGGTTAGTTACTGTAAAAGCACTGCCCCCTGCTGTCCAACAACTTTCATTACTGTAATGCCTTAAAATCATCACGTATAAAACAATGCCACATGAATTGGATATGATATAGTCAGTGCCATTAATTTGTATGTTAGTGACATTACGATTATGTTTAAAAAGATATCATCACCCTGGCTGGTGTGGCTCAGTGGATTGAGCGCCAGCCTGCAAACCAAAGGTGTTGCAGGTTGGATGCCCAGTCACAGCACATGTGTCAGGCCAGGCTAGGTCCCCAGTTGGGGGCATGTGAGAGGCAACCACACATTGATATTTCCCTCTTTCTCCCTCCCTTCCCAACTCTCTAAAAAAAATTAAATCTTTTTTACAAATCATATTTTATAGATAAATCTTGAAACAGTTAGGGATGAACTATTAGGATGCCTAGGATTTGCTTTTGGGGAAAGAAGTTGGAAGAAACAATGGCGAACAGACCCTGGCCTGGTGGGTCAGTTGTTAAGAGCTTTATCGTGAAGACAAAAGGGTTGTGGGTTCGATTCCAGATCAAGGCACATTACCTATGCTGGGGTTTTGTGGTTTTTTGGTTGTGTTTTTTTTTTTAAGATTTTATTTTTTTATTATTTTTAGAGAGAGGGGAAGGGAGAGAGACAGAGAGCGAGAGAGACATCAATGTATGGTTGCCTTTCACCTGCCTCCAGCCATGGTCCTGGCTTGCAACCTGGTTATGTGCCCTGGCTGGGAATTGAACCAGCGACCTTTGAGTTTGCAGGCTGACACTTATCCACTGTGCCACCATCTACGCTGGGGTTTTAATCCCTGGTTGGGGCCTGCACAGGAGACAAGCAATTGATGTTTATGTCTGTCTGTCTCCCTCTCTCCCCCTCCCCTTACTTCTCTCTCTAAAATCTGTAAACATATCCTCCAGTAAGGACTTAAAAACATAATAATTGTCAATAGTTGCTTATTATAGCAGGATAGGCACATGGAGAGTCTTTGTTCTAATCTCTACCCAAAATTATGTATGATTAAAATTTTACAAACTTAAAAGTAAATTTTCCAATTTTATCTTTTATCTTAAACCTGAAATTTAAAAAATTCATACCAGTATTAACTTAGTAGGTATTTAATCATATGCTAATCTTCCATTTATTCCCTTTTATATCAGCTGGCATATTAAATGTGATGTGAAGTCATGTTGAATTTTCTTTTTTTGAATTTTCTGATATGATTATTTGGTCTAAGACGGCATTTACAAAGTTGAAATCCTAACTGTTCAGCTAAATCTTTAGAGCATAGAAACATCAAAGTCCCTAGTATGCAAGTTAGCATGCTGTGGTGATTTTTCAATGAAACACTGATTCCTAGGTAAAGAACATGGTAAATTAATTTTGCTGTACAAGATTTTGGGGACTTGTTTTATCTAAATTACCCACAAAATATTAAAATGTATAACAGGCTGCCCTAGTGGAATGCATCTCAGAATATCCTTTCTCTACAGCCTGAAAAAACATAATAATTCTGATCAAAGTATATTGTCTATACTGATTCTTGTTTTTAAACAGATAATAGTCTTAAGGTTTTAAAATCTAATCAATATTCTACAATACCTCAAAATATTGAATGAATCCATAGTACATGCTAATTTCAAAAAATTAACAAGTATGGATTCCACTCTGAAGGAGCAACGTAGGCTAGTTCTTTTCCTAAACTTAATAAGATAGTAAATTCTTATAAGGTTTTCTTTAAAGTTCTGATTATCTAGTAATATAATAATATTGGTTAGTGATTATATTGTTACTAAATTTACCTTATCTGCAATTTTACAGCAGCAGTCCATCCACAAGAAATCTTGAATTAAATCATCATCTACAACAAAAGATAGCTATGACTCGTCTTTTAAAAAAAGAATGTTTCCTTATGAAGAATTTCTACATAAGGAGATTAAATACAATGCTTAGAAACAAACAAACATAGCTGGACCAGTGTTTTCTGAGGTGTAGTTTTCAGTCCTTTGGTTTATTAACCCATTGCAAGCACTATACAAAAAATCACTGCATTATTCTTTGGTTTAAGCATCTGGCTTTCCTTAACATGGTATAGCTCAGACTGGATCGAGAATGGTAGAAGTATTTGATTTAATGAATATCCCAACAGCTCTTTGAGAAATATGTCTTGGGTAGCTCTATTAGTTTCCAAAATCAATCTTTAACAGGTGGAAATGGAATCTGACAGAGAGCTTAGTCTTTAAGAAATCATGACTTAATGAATACTTTGTTCTTTAAAATGTTTTATTTTTTCTAAATGTTTAATCCTTCCTCCTTTTAGGACTCACAGTATTCTTTGGTTTGGATTCTTCTTTCTTCCTATTTATCTCTGTCCAATTATATATTATCCAATACACATGAAAATGTCTTTATAAAGAATATTCATAATTCATTACTTATAATTAACATCTAATTTTGGAGAAACTGAGTATTATGACAAAAATCTTAACAAAGAAAACTGCTGTTTAAAAAGAATAACATCTAAAATGGTTAAAAATTTAGTTTATTTTTATAATCCCAAAATATGTGGGTAGTTGTAGAATATAATCTGAGAAAATCTGCTTTTTTTCCGTTTCCTCCTTTAATTTTAAGTAACAAAGCATAACTTCTTTATATTTTTACATCCTAGAGATATTGATATAGTCAAATACATGAAAAATTCCAAGAATAACTACTGATTTTCTGAGAATAATTAATTTCGGCCTTGTTAGTTCTACTTCTATTTCTTAAATTGCCTAAAATGGTATAGGCAGGTATTTTCTCTTATTTCTGATAATTAGTTATCAATAATAAAAAAAAGGTTGTGGGCAATAACTTTGGCCTACTTTTAATAGAGAGGACAATTTATAACAGCATTACAGATCCTGATGAGGAATATCCTTATAAGTTCATTTTTCTACTTATGTTTTAAGTGTTTTCTACTTACTTTTTCTTCTTACCTCATTTTGCTTTTCTTGACATTGTTACCAGCTTGCTCTCATTGTTTTAAAATGTTTTTGTATACTCTAAGCAAGGCAAGGACTCTCACACCAATCTGCCTTTCTCTATAAACAAGGAAGCTTGTTATCTGGATCCACGGACTGTGGTATCTATTTGATTTCATTACCACAGATACTTACCTGAATCTACCTTACCCTTTGTTCTGTCTACCCTGCTACCATGTCTCAAAAAACAGAACACCCTTTTTTTTTTTTCTTGGCCAGTAGAAGTGTTGTTAAGAAGTTTCTTTTTGGTGATTAAAAAGAAATTTTATTATCAAAGTAGGACTCAATAACTCATAGTCTGAATAAATTCAAACTGATTTTCAATCAGTTTGAATTTGAGCATGATAATAAAATACAGTTAATGTTAAACAATATTTCCCAGATATGATACTGAAACTTCTCTAGGTTGACTAACTTTCCCAGTTTGCTCAGTTATAGCACTGAAAGTCTTGGTAAACCCTCAAACTGGGTCAGTAGGCTTGGCTGAGAGTTTATGTAGTATTTTACTTTAGGTCAAGGAAAGCTCAGGTTAGGAATCTGAATTGCTCAGAATTTACATTTGACACTTGAATTTAAGCAGTCTAGAAGTGAGATGAGTCTTATTTTCTAATCCAAAGGAATCAAAACAAACAAAATCCAACATTAAAAAAAGACGCTAAGAAAAACAAAAATAGATTTGGTTGGAAATGAGAAATCTGATAGAAAATAACAGCACCCTCTTTGATATTATGAAAGTACTAATTACTACTATTTCAATTTTTTAAACCTACCAAATAATTTAAAGAAAGCAGTCATTTCCTGACGTTGTATGACCAGACAGGGTCCTTTGGGGCGTTTAGACTTGTTGCTATTCTGCGCATTTTTTTCAGATGCAGGCCAACTATCTTTAAAAATAGGACGCTTCAGATTAATAGGTTTTTTAGGCTGATGTGATCTATTTGACCCAGATTTTACATGAACAGTAACAGTAGGTGGTGTCTCACAACATAGCTGATTATGCCTCATTTTGGTTTCCCAAGATTCCTGTAAAAGTGAAACATACAATTATTTATCACGCTCTTAATCATTTTTTATATAAAAACTAATTGAATGGCACAACCAGAGGCAGTCATGTTATTGAACTTGCTACTAAAATGTTGTGAAAGTGACTTACATGAGAAAGTGCTTTTAGAATTAAGTGCCAAGAAATGCTATGCTTTCTTTGGGCAGCTGATATACCTCCTTTTCCCAAGAAATAAGATCCTATACATCATTTTGCTTTAAGGAATTCAAAACTAAATTTGAAAGTTAATTATAGAAGCTATGCTGACCCCTGTCTAATGTGGCTCAGTGGACTGAGTGCTGGCCTGTGAACCAAAGAATCGCCAGTTCAATTCCCAGTTGGAGCACATGCCTAGGTTGCAGGCCAGGTCCCTGGTTGGGGGTATATGAGAGACAACCACATGTTGATGTCTCTCTCCCTCTCTCTCTCCATCCCTTCCCCTCTCTCTAAAAATAAATAAAATCTTTAAATAAATTTAGGAGAAAAAGCTATGCTGAGTTTATAATCTATTTGTAGTAGTATTTTCCCTGATGTTTTATTCTGCTTATATTGACGTAATTTTATCATATTGTTGTTATATGCCACCTCAAGTTCTTTTTATGGAGCAAGGCAAATGATTTCCAAAGCTTAATTATAATCAATTTCAAGTATTATATTAAAAATCACCCCCCCCATAAAAACATATTCTCTAACTGGTAAATTCCTTGATATGTTGCAAAATAAACTTATTCAATAGCACTTTTTGGTATTTATTGAAAAGTTAAAAACAATTCTAGCAAAAAGATGTTTGGTATATGTACTTTGAGGGATTCTCATAAATTGATCACTTAAATATTTAAACAAGTGTATGAGCATGATATTGAGTGGTGGATTATAAGTGTTCATGAATGTACAGTGCTATAACCTAATAAAATTTAAAACAGAGTTAAACAATCAATATTTAACAAGATGCATAATCACTACCATGTGTGCTCATATAGCAAAATCCTTTAGTGAGTTTTTGCAAGGACTTCACCAACATGAAAAAAATCATACCAAAATTCATATTTGAATAGAATGGCTAGGATTCTTTTCATTTTTGGGTGGTGGTGGGGGAGTAAACAGGTAAAAACTAATCTATAGGCATCTACATAATTTTGTCTCACTACATGTAATATAAAGAGTGATGAGGTGGCACTTCACAGAACCATACTACAGACGTGGTAGTTTGGAGGTTCATCTGCCCACACGACAAAATCCAACAGCAACATCCATGGGCAACTCAGGGCAGGCAGGTAAGCCTTACAACTCAGCACATAATACGTGCCACTCACTAAGCTAAAAGTTTTACATGCATTATCTCATTTAATTCTCAAAACATCTCTATAAGGTGAGCAATTATTTTATCTTTATTCAAGATTCAAAGTTTGAGGCTTACAAAAGATAAGAAATTTGCCCTTTACCACATAATTAGTGAGTGATAAAGCTGGGACTTGAACTGTGGACTGATACCAAAGTTTCATATTCTTGAACCACTAAAGAATTGTTTTAAAGATTAAATGAAATCTCATGTAAAACACCTGACACATGGTAAGCACTCCAATATTACTGTCATCTTGTTAGGAAAACGTAAACACAGCTATAAGATAACTCTTCATAAAAACTTAATTCTAGCATTTGCTGTGTAAGTGTGCACAATAATTATGACTTGCTTAAATCAGCCATTCCTGTACGGAAGAAAGATGGACACATCCCCTTTTTGTAAAGTAACATAACTTAAAAGAAAAAAAAGAGGAATCCTTATTGAAATGACTATAGCCTTTTTCTCTATAATAACCACAGAAGCTAATTGCTGAAAAACAATACAGCCAATTTAGGAACACTATTCTGGCCAAGGTGCTGGCGGCTTTGGCTGGGTATTATCAAATCTCCGCAATTTCCACGTTTCCACTCTCCCTGCGAATTTATCTAAATGTTACGGAGCTTTCAGCCGGGGGCGAAGGCGAGATGCTCCAGCGCTGGTGAAACTGCGGGGAAACTGAGGTCTGGTTAGAAACCCGCCGGCGGGCAGGGGGACGCGGAGCAGCCGCGGGGTACCCGGGCCAGGTGCGTGTCCCCGCAGTGGGCGGGCGGACCGCAGTGAAAACCTCGCACCGCGGCCCTCTGGGACGGCGCCTCACTTCCGGTATCGCGATAGTAACGGCGTTTGTGTTTCCTTTCAGAAACCCGATACATTGTAAGCATTCGCTAAAAATGGCTATTATTACTGGGCATTGTTAGCGCTGCATAGTTTAGGGTGCAGGGAAGGAACGAGTATGTGAATAATGGCCAATTACCAAGCACGCGATCCAGGGCAGCCCCATTACTGTACCTTTTTTACAGGCAGGGGAGTCTTGCAAAGGAATCTGACAGGTTACCCAATTTCACTTCAACTGCTACATACAACTGACATGCTTAAAACATGTATGGGTCACGAGATTATGTTTCAGTGCGCCACGCTCGGGAATGACACGTGCCCGTCGACTGGACGGCAGTGTTAACCTAGTAGGGGGCTTAGCCGACTCCGAGTTGCTCGTCTGGTTTTCAGCTGAGGCCAGCTGGCCTCTGCGGCTCGGACGCTGTAACCCGCCTGGCTGACGGAGAAACGCACGCCAGGCCGCCCCGACCCGCGCCCGCGCTCCCCGCCCCGGTCCCCTCCCGCCCCTGCCGCGCGCCGCCCGGCCCCCGGGGCCGCCCGCCCCGTCGGTGAGCCGGCTGTACCCGGCCGGCCGTCTTTCCCAGGCCCCGCAACCGCGAGCCGCCGGGCTCCGGCCGCCAGCGCGGCCGCTAGTGCTGGAAGGGTGTGTCCCCGGGGCCCGAAGCCACCGAGGGACTCGCGGGCCGGGGTGGGAAGCAGGCGCGGAGTCCACCGCCCCGTCGTCAACCACGGCGGACGGCGGGGTTGGGTGTGAGAGGGAATGAAGGGACCGGGCACAACCGAAACGAGTCGCCGGCGACGCCCGGGACCAAGGTACCTGCCAAAGCCTGGGGCTGGCGACCAGGGCCGAGCGGGCATTCAGCCTCCCCCAGACGCCCCCGGGCCTCAAACGGCAGCTCGCAGGTCGCTCCACAGCTGCAAGACCTGCTCCAAGACCTCCCGCCCAGTGGGAGGGGCCGCCGCGGGCCAATCAGCGCCCGGGGCCGCCGCCGGGGGCGGGGCCAGCCGCGGGATGCGCGCGCCACCCGTGAGTCCGGGCCGGGCCGTGGGCCGTCTCGCCGTTATCCCGCGCGGCACAGCCTCCCGGCGGAGGCACTCGGGCCCAACTTAACCCCTTTCCCTCGGGCCCTTAACCAAAATCAGGCTTATATCGGCGCCAGCTAAACTGATAAAAAGGCATGATTATCATGGCTCTGTGATTAAGGGGCAACACTTTCCATGCTGTTCAATCTAACAGGTAAAATCTGGCGGAGACTTTCTGGCCCCATCTTAAGCCCTGGCCAGGTGTGTAGGTGTAGTAGGTGCTGTTTGTTTAAGGAATACAAAACCACCTGCACAATTTAATTGCGACATTTCTTTCTTCCTTTCCACCTAACGGATAACCTGCTCCCCGCCCCCACTGTCTTTTCTTGTTGCTACAGTCTTGCTAAGTATTTCTCCCCACTGCGCGGGTGGACCAAACGCAACAGATCAAAATTGTTACACTATCTATATGTCACTTGTTGAATAAACAGAGCATAATAGTAACTTCCGGTGTCTACTTATATGGAATGAATGTCTTAGCTATTGTTCATTTTTGTAAGGTATGCTCTCACTTCAAGATCCTTTCAACCTTTTTTTTTTTTTTTAACTAAGGACATTATAAAGCCCGTACAGTCGGGCTGTTGCGCGTTTTCTCAGGTGCAGCTTTGATTCAGGGATGTGTCACAGGAGAGGAGTAAGCTTGACATCTTCCTTCTCTCAACACACTTTTAGCATAAAGTTGAGAAAGGGGGGGGAAGGTGAATTCATGTTATGGTTGCCAAGGAGACAAGGAAATGAAGATGTATTTCACTTCCTTGGCTCAATATGGCACACTTACATTCTTAAGGGACACATGCCAACATGGTCCTCCTGGCTTTCCCTCAGAGGAACTTTTTTGAAAGGTACAAAAATCATTTGAACCCTTTCAATTAAGCCACCTTTTAAGCTTTAAAATTCTTCTTCCTGGTATTTCATTCCACATTTTGCACAAACTAGTGTTCCTGGCCATGATTACAATTTGTCCTGGGCAAATGAAAACAATCCACATTCAAGTTTCAAATGCAAGGGGTCTACTGCAGTCAATTCTTTCCATTCCAGAACTAGCAGAAATTGATATTATCCAAGTTATCTAGTGGGGTTTAATGAATTTGAGTATCATGGCATTTGGATTATAGATACATTTAAATGCAGAAAATTATTAAAAAGTCCTAAGAGCAAGGACACTATAAATTACACTAAAATTACCGGGCATTTTTCTCCTAAGAAATGTTTAAGTAACAGTGTTACTAGTAAATATTTTTAATAACACAACATATAAATTAGAAGCTGTCAAAATAGTTTTAAGACTGCTTAAATAACATGATAAATTTCCATCCTTTAAAATTTAGGGACCAATATTAACTTGTTTAATTAGTGAATATGATTTTATAATCAGTACTGACCTGGATAAATTGCTATAAAACTTCACTAAGTAGGATCTAAATGAATGTTTTTATTAATAAAAGACTTCCCTGTTTTCTGCCAAAGGCTTATTTTCTAGGCCTGCTTCACTATGACTACTTAGAGTGCATCTAAAATCCTATTAGAAATTGCTCAACTGTAAGTAACTCCAGTTAGGAAGGTATTTAAATCTCATTAGCCTATCCTCATACATCATATGCAGTACACATTTACCTTCAGAAAAGGATAAATTCAATATACATCAAAGACACTGAAATCTATTTAAATAAAATGTGACTAAATGTCTCACTGTAAAGGAAAAAGAAGGGGTGGGGGATAAAATAACCAGTCAGGCTTCATATCAATTAGACAACTTTTACTAAATGAGAAAACTACATTTAAAATGTGCTTTAAAACAAAATGGAATTAGGAAAAAAAAAGACATATGCATTTGAAAGAATGTTGCACTGTGCTGAAAATCAAATCTCTTGCAGTAATACAATACAACAATTCATAAAATGTTAACAGAGTTCTCAATTTAACATTTTAAAAGACAATATTAAGGTCAAGAATTTCACATCTATGGTAGCACACATAGAAGGGCATTATAAATATGATGTCCATCCCTATGAAGCTTACAAATTTGACAATGTTCAATAAAATCTTTTAGAATCACGTCCAAAAGTATTTCATCCAAAAATCACAATCAATGTTTTCTAAGTTCTCCTTATAAAATCTTTATGTTCACTTTTCTACTTTTGCCATTTGTTAATACTAACCCTTAAAAAAGAAAAAAAAAAAAAAGAACAGGAAAAGAAATACTGCAAAAACCCCTTGATCAGGTACAGAAATTATTGCTACTATAGTTCACTACAAAGCATGTCTATATAATATGAACTTTGATCATGAAAAATCAGAATAAAATCTTTAGTGACATAAGCCTTACAATCGTATACAACATTCACATGGCAATATTAAACAGTTAAGCCCCCAATACTCATAGTTGACAGAATGTCCCACTGACCAGCATTCATTTAAATACATCCTTCGTACAGAGGGAGGGAAAAAGAAATAGTGTCAGCTTTCTAAGGCTTGTCAAAAAAGGATTCTGTTTTGTAGATCTAAAAACAAAAAACAACAATAACAACAACAAAAAACCAAAAAAACAAAAATGATGCAGGTGAAGAGTGTTACCAGAAAGTTAAGCATGCCAAAAGGTGTTTCGTGCAAATTAAAACCTAAAACCAAGGTACCACATACTCACATTACCAACTAGTCGGGTAATACTATATGAGCCTTATCTTAAAGTTAAAGGAAATGCTACTGCACAACAAAGAACCAATAAGTTAAAAATAAGGAGTGCACAAATCCAAATCTGTGGCGATTTCTGTATGAAGCAAAATACTATCAGCTGTAAAGTTTGCCCAAACTGTTTGATTAAATCACTGGATTGGACAGTTCGCATACTTTTAAAATATCAATTTCTAAAATTCCTTTTTACGGTAGAGGCCTAAGTTTTCTTAGTTAAGATCAAACAGATACATAAGTAAATAAGCAAGAAAAAATAATAGTTGGTGAATGTCTTTAAAGCTCGTCCCACATTTCACTTTTTAAAATGTTTAGGGAAAAGGTTTAAAATATCTGCCATTATTCTAGCAAAAACAAACAAACAAACAAAAAACAAGCCCAAAATAATTAAACAATCAAGCAACACTAAAACCACATTACACAGATGGATCATCATGCTTTCATCTGGTTTAACTATCACATCTAGTTTAATTGGGATGCTTTTCAACTTTAAAAACTGTGGTAAGTGAAGATGTATCTTTAATGGGTAATTTTGAATTTGGATTGAACTTCAGTTGAATATTTTAACAGAGTATACTTATTACAATACAGTGTAGCACATCTTTCTATTAGAAAAAAATTTAAGATCCTTTACCCGTCTCCTTAAGTTAAAGGTGTGACATCATAAAGGGTGTCAAATGGCTGGATGGTTTTACAGTGCACACTTATATATTATGAAGTATGTCCTTAACAAATCTGATGGTTTTTTACACAGTTCCTTTCTTCACCTTTTCTTCGGTGGATTAGCTGTTCGAGGTGGAGTGACAGGACGTCCTGAATTCAGTCCACCGTACTGGTACTTAGCTTTCTTTTCAGATGGTTTCAATATCTTAAAGTAAACAATTTATTAACAATGTTATCCTTTATAAAGTGCAGTAAGTTCAAGAAAATTGTTAACAAGATTTTTTTTCAAAAAATGGTAGTAAAGTGCAATAAAAATGGAGAAAACCTGCAAAGCTCCTTAAACATTTCTCATGTTTTAAAAAGTGTACATTCAAACACCTGAGTAGTGCTATTACTTATCATTCCATCAATAAATCAGTAACAAAAGCTTGAGTACACAAATCCTATCAACTAACCAATCTTAAGATTTAAGGAAAAATCAAATTAGTGTGTATCTGCAGTGAGGAAAAACTCTACCTTTAAAAGATCTAGGCTCCCACCATAAATTCTGCCACTATTGAGAGGGTACCTAGTCACAAACTCTTCAGACCTTAATTTTTAATGTGTAAGTTGATCTTTTTATTCCTATTTTCTAAAAAGCTTTATTTGAGGAGTGTCTAAGATCTTGCTCCCCAGCATGTCATCAGTTTAGTTCATATACACTCATAAAAATTCTCCAAACTCCCAGCTTTGTTTTTACATGTTATATAATCATAAAGTTCACATATTTAAAATGTGTAAGTCAATGATATTAGTATACACTTCACAGAGTTGTATAACCACTGCTATAATCTAATTTTAGAATTCTGTCACCACAAAAAAGAAACCTTGTTCCCACCCCCATTTCCACTTTCCATTCCCCTAACACCCTTCAATTCTAAGCAACTACTTTCTTTATTGACTTGTCTTTTCTGGCTCTTTCATATAAATGGAACCATGCAATGAGTGGTATTTTGTGATGAGCTTTGTATTTTACATTTCTGCCACCTATGTACATTCCTACTACAGATGTCTGAAGGTTCCAATTTCTTCATATCCTCACCAATACTTGTTACTGTCTTTTAAAAATTGTCCTTATTCTGAAGGGTGCAAATAAAACTTTAACCTAATTATAGATAGAAAATTTCAGTATTTATGCAAAAAATATGTACAAAAAATTTACAAGATATTTCTTAGAACTATTCAGAACATCATAGTACCTGACTGAAAAAAATTAATTCAATACCACTATGGCAACTGTTAATGCCTGGTTACTATCCTTAATATATGAGAAGTCAAACATTTACCACTCAATCATACTAGTTGTTACAAATAGTATAATATAAAAAAAAGAGGGATGGTCTATACTTAAAGAGAGGTAAGTGTGTTGCATGTTAGGTATATAAAGGAACCTGTTAAAGTATGTAGTAAGTTGTTTTGGTCTGTGAACAAGAATGATTTTAAGTAGCAGATTAAAACTAGAGTTCATCACCTTTTAAAAAATAATTGTTTCTATACTTGCAAATGGGTACTTTATCTGAAAAGTTTTTTCTTAGGTAAATAGTCTGTTATTTTTATCTGAGTTCATTAATTCTTTCTCCTCAATGTCTATCGCACCTATTCATCTTGCAAAAGAAAACAAAATCTAAATAATTAATTGGATTCACATTCTTTTAGCAGGCAAACCATTATCCAAGGAGTCATACAGGAATTTAACAATTTTAAAACCTGCACTATGAATGACCAATATAAACTGTTAACTATTCTACTGAGATCCTCCCTTAAGACTCCCCTAAGTCCCCAGTCTTAAAACTCTCCCACAGAAGAACCAGCATTGTGGCTCCCCTGCCTTCCCTAGTTCCTCTCCTTTCTTTCCAGGTGCATGACCTTTACCTCTCTCTCCCCCAAGATTCCAGGGCCCTTCTTCAACCTCTGTAACTTGTTTCCTGAGTCTACTCAGCCCAGCTGGCTCACTGCTACTACTTTCTAATTAAACTTTCTCTTATAACGGGGGGCAGGGGGTTAGAACTCATATAAATTAAGTTCCCCTAAACCTCTAATATCTGATATAAAAATAGAAATCTATTTCTTTTTTTCTAATGAGTCTATGCTGAGCACCCCTTCTTAATAAAACCCATTTGCCACATTTGCTCAAGGAAAGAATACAAATCTAAAAAAAAATTTCTTCTGACAACAGTTTTAATTTCTAGTTGTTATAAATTTATATTATACCTGAAATGAACACATCAGAGTTTCATCCACACTCATCATTCCACCAGCATTATCAAATTCACCACAATAATTTGGGGCTGAAAATAGGGTCACCAATTGTCGTTTAGCAAAAAATTCATATCCATCTTCCACCACCTGTCAAAAGAAATGTCAAAAGAAAAAAACATTTATAGGGAATTCTCAATTATCTACAGTCACTGAGAATAATGTAACAAAGGCCCAAAAACAGACAAAAAAAAAGTGTTTGTTTTCGAATTTTGATTTTGATTTTTAAACTTGCCGTAAGATATTAAATTTAGTATGCCTTTTCTATAATGGCAAGGATTTAGCTTAAATGAAATAATAACTTATGATTAAGAAATTTAGAAACCGTATCATTTCCAAGCCTCTCCTTATGCGAATATGTGTGTCTTCAGGGAGCTAAGCACTAAGTACTTCTTAGACGGCATTATAATTCAACCACAGAATCTTTAATTCAGTAAATAATAACCAGACAATGAGAATAGATTACAACAAGGACATTTTTCTTGTTCCACTTTATAGCTTTATGTTAGTATTACCCAAATATTGAAATTCTACTACTCTGACCTTTATTAAAACCTTTTTGTTAAGACCATGGCCACTTATCTACTCCAGGCTCAGGATAGAGCTTGGCACTCAGTCCATCCTTTTAGATCTTAGCTTCCTTGTTCGTTTGTTCACTCAATCACACATTTACTGAAAGAACAGGTTTTTTTCTACAGGAAATACTTGGAGTTTGTGTTATTCCACATCATGTCTCTTACTTCTAAAGATAACACGTACTGTGTAGTTTTATATGATTTCAAATCCACTCATTTATGACAAAAATAGTTTTTAAGAGTGAAGTTGTTTTGATATAAGTAAAGTAAGTTGTGTGTGGATGCCATGATCTCATCTGTAGTCACTGAGAAGCACTCGGTAGCTCAGCTGCTGAGGGACACTGCTGAGAACATGTCAAAACAACACGTGAAGATGCAAGGGAGCAAAGGGACATTTGAACTATTAACACCCAGGGCCTGTGAAGACCACTCAATTTCTGGAGACTGCTGACTTAAACAGTTCTCTTAAGACCTTCAGGGCAGCAGCCCCTCCCCTGGTCAAGGCTTGCCAGCAGGGGAGAGAGACATGCGGCAGTCCCCACAAAGGAGATCATCAGATCACCATCCTATCTGTCAGCTCTGGCTCCACTGTTGCCTAGCAACATGCTTTCCCAACAAGGGACTTTTACATGTCAGCTCTCCCTGGCTAAGCCATCTCTCCTAAACTTGAGTTGGAGTTTGAGAGCTAACCAACTCCTACATAAAGGTACACTTTAATTCAATTGGGACTTTCTTCTTTTTCCCTCCATGCCTGATACAACAGTGTGCTGAGTAATCTATTGTTGCTTTGGAATACATTATTTCTTTACTGGCTTATTAAGAAACACAATCCTCTATAGTACTGGCTTGTAAAATTATTATAATTCCTGCAGTGAAAATCTGTGCTAAACCACTGAAAAAGATAATCTTGGTTACAGCATAACTTGCTACCCAAAACAAAACAGTATGTTTGAAAATAAGGAGAATAAGATTTTGAAGTTGTCTGGAAAAAGACCACACAAACTGACTTATTAAAAATCATCACCTTTTTTTGAAAAGACCAGAGACTGGAGATCGACACCTTTAACCAGGTAAGTATCAGTGGCTATATTATGAGGAAACTTAGCAGCCCCCTCTTATCTAATGAAAGGCTTATCTTAATCACCTCAATCATAAACACAATGTTTATTGAATAAAAGACAACTATGCCAATTGAAGTAGGCTATTTTGCTTAGGAAAAAAGCATGTGATATATAATATGCAGAAAATGAGAAGCCAGTTACTTGTGTTTATCACACCAGATCACAGAGGTCAAGATCACAAGCGTGGTGAGGTGTAAAGCCCCAGAGAAAAGGGAAGTACTGTGGTACAATGCATAGTTAATAAATTTTGCTTTAAAAAGAAAGGAGAGTTTTGCCCTGGCTGGTGGCTCAGTGGATAGGCGCCAGCATGCGAACCCAAAGGTCACTGGTTGGATTCCCAGCCAGGGCACATAACCAGGTTGGCAAGCCAGGTCTCCAGCCAGGTCTGTAGCTGGAGGCAGGTGAAAGGCAAACATACATTGAAAAAAAAAAAAGGGGGGGGGGGTCAGTTTTAAAAATATATATACAAGTTTCAAATACTTTTTGAGTTTTAAAAATTAGCCACAAAACCTTTTAAAAAATGCTTCTCAATGCTATCTCACATAGTTATTATAGAACACAGGAACTTAGTGTATTAAATTAATACACTTTTAAATTAAAACTTTTTTAAGATTTCATTTATTACTTTTTTTTTAAAAGATTTTATTTCATTATTTTTAGGAAGAGGGGAAGGGAGAGAGGCAGAGAGGGAGAGAGACATCAACGTATGGTTGCGTTTCACCTGCATCCAGCCACAGACCTGACTGCAGACCTGGTCTGCAACCTGGTTATGTGCCCTGGCTGGGGCATCAAACCTGCGACCTTTGGGTTCGCAGGCCGGCACCTTAACCACTGTGCTACCAGCCAGCTATTTATTACCTTTTTAAAAAAAGATTTTATTCATTATTTTTAGAGAGGGGAAGGTAGGGAGGAAGAAAGGGAGAGAAACATCAATGTATGGTTGCCTTTCATCTGCCTCCAGCTACAGACCTGGCCGGAGACCTGGCTTGCAACCTGCTTATGTGCCCTGGCTGGGAATCGAACCAGCGACCTTTGGCTTTGCAGGCCGGCAACTATCCACTGTGCCACCAGCCAGGGCCTAAATTATTTTATTCAACAAACACTAAATACATCCTATAATAACATCAACAAGTTTCTAAGACAGTGGATATTAGAAGGTTAATGAGTCACAATCTCTTCCTCAATAAGAGTACACTTTAGCCCTGTCCAGCATGGCAAAGTTGGCTGAGCAACACTGCACAAAGAGAAAGGTCGCCGGTTCAATTCCTGGTCAGGGCATGTGCCTGGGTTGCGGGCCCAGTCCCCAGTTGGGGCACATGTTGATAGGCAACTTATTGATATTTCTCCTCCTCTCATTCTCCCTCCTTTCCCCTCTCCCTACAAATAAAGACAAAACAAACCAACCTAAATTGTATATGCATTTTTATAACACAAATTTAAACATGCACTAGTTAATAAACTCCCATTTGCTAACCATCCTGATTTAATAGTTCTCAGCATTTTACTACATTTCTTTCATTAATTCCCCTTTTTTCTCTGCTCTTATTTTAAAGCAAGCCCTAGGCATGTCATCTTACCTTTACATACTTGAGTATACAGGTCTGATATGGACATCCTTCTTACTAACAGTAATTAACATATCATCACAGCTAAAACAACTAACAACTACTGGGTATCTAGTACACCGTCTATAATCAAATTTCCCCACTTTCTCAAAACTGTCTCTTTTTTTATAGTGTGGTTTGTTCTTATTAAAATCTCCATAATTCATTTGATTACTTTTTATACTGAAACATCATCTTAAAATGGGATCAAATATTTCTAGAAAGCTTGAAACAAGCACCAAAAATTTTGTTAGAATTGCAGTATGCTGCAAAAATAGACATTTCTGAAACATTTCCTCTTAGAGGGTGAGAAAGGGTTAACAATCATTAGCTTATTAATTATGACAACAAGTTATAGACTTAACCTCTCAGTTTACTCAAAAATAAAAGGAGTGGATTTGGGTGGCTAATAAACATTAAAATATCTGAAAGCTTTGTATTTCACACCTGATGGGCTCGACAAATCAAGTCTAAATCATGCCGGTTCAGAAATTTACTGACTACATCAGCTCCAAAAGTGAAGGAGACTCCACGGTCATTCTCGCCCCAGCCTTGCACATCTTTATCTGGGTCCGACCACAGCAAATCGCAGAGCAAACCTTTAAAGAATAAAAACAGCAATGAATGCAAAAACAAAGGTTATAAAGTATACCTTTATCACATTTCTTCTCCTATCCTCTTACCCTTTAATAAACAATAACAATGTCTTGTTCCTTGGCGTCCCAGTTTATCACACTTAGCCATTCTTTTATTTATTTATTATTTAGTCCTCACTGGAGGACACTTTTTCATTGCTTTCAGAGAGAAGAGTGAAACACCAACTGATTGCTGTCTCATACGTGCCCTAACTGAGGATTAAACCCATAATCCAATTATGTGCTCCAAATGGAACCGAACCTAAGACTCTTCCATCCATAAGATGACATGCCAACCAACTGAGCCACACTGGCCAGGGCAACCTAAGCCATTCTTTGTTTTTTGTTGTTGTTGTTTGTTTTCTAAAGATTTTATTTATTACTTTTAGAGAGAGGGGAAGAGAGAGACACATCAGTGCATGGTTGCCCCTCACCTGCCTCCAGCTGGGGACCTGGCTGGAGACCTGGCTTGCAACCTGACCATGTGCCCTGACTGGGAATCGAACCAGCGACCCCTAGGTTCACAGGTCAGCGCCTTCCCACTGAGCCATGAGCCAGGGCAAAAATATTATTTTTTATACTGTTAAAGTTGTCCCAATTGTCCCCCTTCGACCCCTCTGCCAGGCCCCCACTCCCTCAGAATTTTTGGATCTTAAGAGTGTGGGACATAAACTTAATAACCAACCAATCCAACCATATTTGATGAATAATCAAGTTCCCTTTACAAAATTACCAGTAAACAATCCTCATATCAGTAAGCTGCTTTTACACGTATATGATGTTCCTATCATGTGACAGGATTTCTGGGCCCTGTGACACTAAGGAACCTTCGTTTTAAAGACATTCAAGCTGGCTGAGAACTAATTAATGCAATACATAATAGCTGTCTCTGATTATGCAAAAATGGGACAATTAACCCAATGTTAATCTGTTTTAAAAATGTCTGGTTGAAACTGAGGAAGAAGGCGGTTTTGCTTATGTTAATGCTTTCAATAACATGAAATTGTGATATAATAAAATTATATTTGGTCTTTGTTTCTATTCCTGGCACAGAGTTCCTACAACCCTTTGTTTCTTTAAGTAAAAGAAGCATCTTTTGTTATTCATAAGGGTCTCTCACCACATGGGAGTTTATACTGAGACAGCCCCAGAGGCCCTAGATAGCTTCAGGATGGGACTTGTCAACAGAAAGACCAAACATTTGATTAAAAGGTTGAAACTTGCAGCCCTCCTACCCTGTCCCCATCACCTCTAGGGAAGGGGCGGCTGGAGACTGAGACGTACAAAAACTCATGAGTAACCAGACTTGGAAGCTTTCAGGTTGGTGAACACACTGATGCCAAGGGGTGTGGAAGTTGTTCATCAACCAAGCCCCACCCCCTACCTTGTACTCCATCTGGCTGTTTCTGAGTTGCGCCCTATATAATTAACTGGTAAATCTAAGTAAATTCCCTGAGGGGGTGGTTGTGGGAACCCCAAATCTGTAGTCAGCCAGGCAGAAGTATGGGACTCCTAGGGACCCCATTTGAGGCTGGCCCCTGAAGTCTTGTGGAATGGAGCCCTTAAATCTGTCAGTTAGTGTCAGAAATGAAGAACTGTTTGACACTCACTGGGTGTTGGAGAAGTGGTTGTAGAGTGGAAAAACCACACACATTTAGTGTTAGAAACATCCACATAAAAAGGTATCAATGTTTTAAGCAAAAGTTGAACTGTGAAACATAAAAGCTTAACTGCATTCAATTCATAGGTCTCTGTGGTATTGTATATGAATGTCATAATAGGTACATACTTTAGTATATGCGCTGGTACTCAATTATAAGTACTTACAATTTAAAAGTCAATATTAAAGTTAGGGCAAGTGGCAACTGGGCCTAGGCATTTATTTATAAAATTCCATTTGGTTCATTCGTTAATCAACACAGCAATTTATCCTCAATTAGAATGTATCTGCTTTTGTTTTGACTAGCTTCACTTAATAGTTATTCTAAATGTCTGAATAGTCAATTTTCATAAATTTTCACATAAAATTTTCATAGTATTCATAAAATTAACCACACATCTCTAGAACCTTCTGCCTCAAGAGCATTAAGAGCTCCAATAATTTAAATAGAAATGATGCAGAAAAAATAAAAGAAAAACAACAAAACAGAAAACTACTAGATAATTTAAAAGAAAGTAACTATCCTCAGCTAAGAAAGAAAAATTTTAATTTAAAACTGCTGACTATCCTGGCTGGTGGCACAGTGGATAAGGCACTGGCCTGCAAACCCAAAAGTTGCTGCTTCAATTCCCAGCCAGGGCACATAACCAAGTTGCAAGCCAGGTCTCCAGCCAGGTCTGTAGCTGGAGGCATGTGAAAGGCAACCATACATTGATGTCTTTCTCCCTTCCCCTCTCTCCAGAAAAAAGCCAAAAAACTATTAACTAATTTTTAAAAAGTCTTTGAAGGACATACCCAATGTTGGTACGAATGAGGGAATTTAGAAAGACAGAAGGGTAAGAGAAATCAACAGCAAGATCTTTTGTGATAAATTAGTTTGACAGAACCACTTTATGATTATATGTACAAATTAAAGTCCTACACTTTGGGAAAATAGTAGAAAGTGAAATATTTTATGTTCTTGCAAGTAATCTGTAGTTAGCTTACTGATTATAAAAAAGTTCTATTTATTACATATACCAAACCTCCCACTAAATATAATATGCCGACATTTTACGTGAAACAAGCAAACTTCTCTCTATATATGTAACCTGTATCAGGGACGTCAGTGGGTCTCATAATTCTCCGAATCTGCTCCATAGATTGCAGGTCTGGTGACAGTCCTACAAATAAAAACATGAGTCATGGTACTGACATCTAAAAAACTAAAATAAAAAAAGGCACTTAATCAAAGTAGATTCACTATGTGAAATTAATATATTTAAGGTGTCCCTTCTAATATATTGTTATTAAACAGAATCCCACGTTGCTATAACACAACATTACACTCAGGTCTTCTCCACTCTTCCTTACTGAGGAATGAAATTTCCTTTTATTTCAAAAGATTTCCTAAGGAAAGAAATCTGACTACTTTCCAACCATTTCCTGTCTGTCATAGAAACACACTCAATTCCGTTATTTCCTGCCATTTTACCACTTTTCATTTATTCTTAAACATGCTTACTTCCAAGTTAAAGGCCTCACTCAGTCCCATTATACCTTCCTATCCTCCACTCCAACATGCTTATTCTCTTCCTTAAAGTGTAACTATCACTCAGAATGATATACAAGAAAAAGCATATAAATATACTTTGCAATCTTTGAAGTATACACAGATAAAAGCCAGTATTTCTCTATGGTGGACAATCTAAACATCATCACAAAGAATGAAACTAATCATATTCCATACTATATGCTACATTTCTACTCTTAGCTATGCTAATGTGCAAGAGCTACAGTTTCTTAAATGTTGAGCATGTACTGTAAAATGTTTCAATTACTGTAGTGAATTATGTACTATTAAACAATAAATCATTTACTACCTCGGGCTTAAAACCATGCACCTATCTTTTTAGCATTTTTCCACTTAGTTTTTCCCATATAGAAAACTAATTTTCTTACAGTATTTGCATTAAATTACTTCCCTGTATAAAAACCCAATACTGCTATCAAACCATTCAATGAAGTTTTTCAGTATTCAAGTCTCTACAATCTAATCTCATCATCCCCAACATGTGCTTTACATTCTAGTCAGGTCAGTCCTCAGCACATTTCTTGAACTAAACAAAAAACTAGGTTGTCTTACAGTGGAACTTAATTTATTCCAGAAGGCTGTTTCAGAACTTTGTTTGAAAACCGAATCATTTTTTTTTCCCCTCCTAGAAATATAGTATCAGCATGAAAGGGTTGACAAGTTGAGAACCAAACTGTTCAAAGTGGGAGAGGTTTGAAAACTGAGGTATGACTGTATGTTCTTTCCATCTCTCCAAAGTTTATTTATTCTCCAAAATCCATGCCTCCGTAAACATTCACCCAAAAGTTCCATCCCTTTCTTCTCATAACTACTGCCTCTACAATTACTTTGACATAATTAAATTCATTTCAATACTCGATATCTGTTTTGAAAGTATACATTTTATTAATAGGTTTTTAAATGCCTCAAAGATGGCCAGATCATACACTGACTACATATTTACATGTCCTCTAGCCAAGTGCTAGAAACATTATTTTTTCAGATAAACTTTCATTTATTCAAGCATATTTAACAAGCCATACAGAATAACTTATTTTACCAAAAATTATTTTGGGGATTAAAGCAGATATATTACATAAAGCCTAGCACTCTTGGTATTTGGGAATATTAAATTATGTTTGCATTGTAATGAAATGTATTTAATATAGGCAGGAAAAACAATAATAATCCTCTTAAATTTATGGATAGTCAAGGCACTTCCCTGTTAAAACTGAGGCAAAAGAAAGGTTATTTTTTCAAACAGAGCTATGGTTTTTATACTCATATATGAAATTCTTTAAAGGCTAATACTAAATTTTCATTTTAGTTATATATAGAAGTAATAAATTTGTAGGTACAAGAGATTTTAGCCATGTTTAAAACAGTTTTAATCACTTGAGTTTCCACAAAAGCACTACTTTGTTTTCTTAAATATTACAGATTAGAAGAAGAATAAGGAAGCCCTATGAGGCAAATTTAGTCTACCTCCATGACAACAGAAGATCTTCTCATCCACAATGGCAGCTATAGGCAGACAGTTGAAACAATCAGTGAAAGTCTTCCACAATTTAATATTAAACCTTCGCTTGCCTATAAAAAGAAAAAGCAAATAGAATAAATAAATCTAAAACTCTTCTCATTAGTTATCTCACAGCCATAGGATTATGGTGATTTTTTTCATTATGTTTTTCTATAATGAATGTGTTACCTGTATATTTTTAAAGTGATAATAAATAAAATAAACATTCACACCTTCAGTAAAGCTGCAAAGACTTCAAAGACTGTGCAAGGTGTTTTTTGTAACAAATACATCAAACACTTGTCTTTTAAGATCACTATAATGTAGCAACTTAGAAATAGGCTAACAGACTATTAGTTAATTTTTCCATTCAACATGTATATTAATTAAATACCTAGCCAAATAAGTAAGCAGAAACAGAAGGGTGCCTCTGGACACTGCACATCTTAACTCCAGTGCACTGAGTAACACAGCATAAACTTGCTGCCAAGAAAGAACTTCCAAGTGCTTAACTGGTATTCACTTTTGAGTGAATTACAACTTGGCACTATAGCAAGTATAAATGAGAGACACAAAGGCTGTAATTTTCTTTTAGTCTAGCGTTAAGAGCTGCAATAAAGACAATCTCAAGTGTACTTACCTTTTCAGTGTTACACAGTATTACTGACTTTGGCAGTAGGTTGCAACAACCAACCCAGGGAAGCTAAGAAAGACAAGCACTGATTTCCTATGCTTTCATGGCATAACTTACCTCTCAGTGAGCAAGTATAATTCAAAGTAGTGTTTACAAGCTGTTCTCAATACGAGTATGTTATTTCATTTGATGTAATTTCTACCTCAAGGATATCCAAGCCTGTATTTTATCCTTTAAGAATATACCTCTGACTTCTGGTCAGGATGGAGGCATAGGTAAAACATGCTTTGCTCCTTGGGCAACCATAAGAAGGATCACAACTAAACTCAAAACAAAATACACCCAGAAATACCAGAAAATCAAAACTGTACGGAAGTCCAACACCCAAGGATTAAAAGAAGCCATATCCATCCAGACGGACATGCTAAGATAGGGAGTCCAGCAGCTCTACCTAATACACAGAAACAGAGGGAGGCTGTCAAGTTGAGGAGACAAAGAAATACAGCCCAAATGAAAGGACAGAACAAAACCCCAGAAAAAGAACTAAATGAAATGTAGATAACCAACCTATCATATTCGGAGTTCAAAATGCTGGTGGATAAAGATGCTCAGAGAACTCACTGGATATGGCAAAAGCATAAGGGAAGAAATGAAGGCTATAAATAAAATAAAAATAAAGAAAAATTTATAGAATGCCAACAGGGAAGAGAAGGAAGCCAGGGTTCAAATCAATGATTTGGAATGTAAGGAAGAAAAAAACCTTTGACTAGAATAGAATGAAGAAACAAGAATACAAAAATAGGAGAACAAGACAACTCTGGGACATCTCCAAAAGTGCCAACATCTGAATCACAGGGATGCCAGAAGGAGAAGAGGAAGGGCAAAAAAACTGAAAATTTATTTGAAAATATAATGAAAGAGAACTTCCCTAATTTGGCAAAGGCAATAGATTACAAGTCCAAGAAGCATGGAGAGTCCCAAACAAAAAGGACCACACCAGGCCACATCATAATGAAAATGACAAAGATTAAAGAGAGAATCTTAAAAGCAGCAAGAAAAAAGCAGAGTTGTCTACAAAAGAGTTGTAAGTCTATCAGCTGACTTCTCAAAAGAAACTTTGCAGGCAAGAAGGGACTGGCAAGAAGTATTCAAAGTGATGAAAGCAAAAATTACTCTATCCAGCAAAGCCATCATTTGGAATGGAAGGGCAGAGAAAGTGCTTCCCAGACAAGGTAAAGCAAAAGGCATTCCTAATCACCAAGCTCTTATTATATGAAATGTTAAAGGGACTTATTTAAGAAAAAGAAAATCAAAACTATGAAAATTATAATGATAAGAAACAACTATCAACAGCTGAATCTAAAAAACAAAAACTAAGCAAACAAACAGAAGAGGAACAGAATCACAGGTACAGAAATCATCTGGAGGGTTATCATAGGGGAGGGGATGAGGGAGAATGAGGGGAAATGTAAAGGGTTTAAGAAGCATAATTGATAGGAACAAAATAGACAGGGGGCTGTTCAGAATAGTATAGAAAATGGAGAAGCCAAAGAACTTATATTCACAACCCACAGACATGAACTAAGGTGGGGCAATTGCTGGAGGGAAAAAGGGTACCGGGCAGAGAGGGGCAAAAGTGAAAAAACAGACACCTCTAATAGTATAATCAATAAAATATACTTAAAAGAATATACTTCTATTTCTGATGTAGCTTTGGAAAAGTGGTTATGGTTTGATATACTACAATCCCACTTCCTGTCCACTGGTCTTATTAAATAATTGAAATCACATATTACACCTCAGAAATAAAAATACAATAGCAGTATAAAAAGCAAATAAAGAATCATCCCCATTAGAATGTAAGCTCCATAAAAACGATGATTAGAACATCTTACAATTAACAGTACAAAAGAACCAATCTTTAAAAATAAAAAAATAAAAAAGATACTGCCCAATACAACAGAGTTACCAGTAAAACCACTTTGGCAACCATTTAGACATTATCTAGTAAAGTTCAAAATAGGCCTATACTTGACCTAGTTAGTAATTCCACTACCAGGTATTCATCCTAAGAAATGGTACTTGAAGCTGCTGCCAAATCCTGAAACATTTTTGAGGGTCGTGGTGATTCTGCAGTGAAATCAGTTCTACTGATTTCTCCACAGAGGATTCAGCCTTCTCTAATTTCCTAAATAGTTCCTCTTCCTACGTTTTACTTTCTTTTTTGCTCTATTTTTACTTGTAAGCTTATGCATTAAAAAGAAAATTTTCCTTTCCTAGTTTTTTTAGGGGAGTTACAGAAGAATTAAAATACATACATGTGTTTAATCCACCATTTTTATTTGGAAGCTCCATACTTTTTTCATTACATATCAAACCTCTACATGTTATTCTCAATGACTAATCTTTCTCCCTATTGTACATCTATCATTTTTTCCTACTGGAGTTCAAATCATTCAATTTTAATGTTGAAAGACTGAAATATTTATCACTGGATGGTTAGTAGTTAAGAGGGAATTGAAATAAAGATAATTTTTAAGTTTTATTTTTCTTTCTTATGTCCTAATATACTTATTAGCTGAATGGTCCTGTTGACCAGTCAGTGGCTTGTTGGGGAAAAGAGAAGGTTAATACACCATATATTTAATAGTCCATATTCTGTTCATGCTTGATATACTTGTCCAATCTTGGGATTATAAGGTTATAGAGATTGAGTGAATAGATGATAAACTCTATATATGAGGCCAGTTTTCAATTGGTTAGGTACTCAGAACTTAGCATTACACTGACCAGACCTCCAGGGCACGGCCACACTGGATGCAGGGGCATGCTCAGATCCACGCTGTCTTTGGAAACACAGCACAATAAGAGGATGACTAACTGGATTTCTAATATTGTGGCAATTCCAAATGGGTAGATTCTTAACAAAGTTACCTGAGAAAACTTGACAAACCAACAAATTCACATCAGTCTTTACTTTGATGATGCTTAAAAGATAGTAAAATTAGAGATAGCATGAGCCTCAAAAAATTAATTTCTATTTTGGAAAAAGGAATAAAATACATATTCCTTATAGAAGATCATAACATAAAATTAAGCAGATGATGAATCAATTTATACCACTGCCAGTAGTGGCTCTGGGTACCTCTTTTTTTTGTATTTTGGTCACCATCAGGGATTAACAATCTTTGTTATGTTGATAGTTGAAAAATAGTATCAATTTAATTTGTTCATTTACTAGTTAGGCTAAAGACTTTTTCAGTATATATTTTTGCTCACTTCTATTATTTCTTTTGTGACACATCTATTCATATGTTTTGTTGATTTCTATTAATTTGTAAAAGCTTTCTGTATTTATTAAGGATACTAACACCTTGCCTACAACACATTACCTATGGGTTTCTTTTCATAGTTTATTTTGTATTTAAGGGATCTTTTCAGTGACTTTTTAAAAAGTACAATAATAAAATAAACACCCAGTTTTAGGTTCCTCTTCCATGAAACGCTCTTTTCTTCGACTTGTGCTTATTGGTTCATGTTTTCAAAAAACTCTGAATCAAAGGAACTCTTGAAATAGAAAATTATTAGGGGAATTCTCCATTAACAAAATAAGTTCTTATTTTTACTTACATTCATCATAGAATCCATAAATGCGATTGATGCTAGCACACTCATGGTTTCCTCGTAAGAGAAAGAAGTTCTCTGGATATTTAATTTTATAAGCCAGTAGCAAACAAATGGTTTCCAAAGACTGCTTTCCTCTATCCACATAATCTCCTAAGAAAAGATAGTTGGCTTCTGGTGGAAAACCTCCATATTCAAATAATCGCAATAAATCTGTATACTGTCCATGAATATCTCCTAAAAATAGAAAAAGTCAGTTTTAGACTATTTGGTTACTGTGGTAAAATCACCTTCTGGGACATGGTTCCTTATGTTAACTTGTGTAACCCCCCTCCCCCCCCAAATGTGGGCTGCAGTTAGTGACTCACTTCTAACAAGGAGGATGGATATACAGCAAAATTAAGAGTGGCTATAAGAGGCTACATTTCAGAAGGCTACATGTAACATCCATCTTGCTTGTACTCTCTTGCCTTCTCTTGCTCTTAATGATGCAGAAGCACACAGGGCAAAGGACTAAAGGCCTGTGGCCAATAACTCACTAGGAACTGAAGCCCTAAGTCTGTTAGCCCATAAGGAACCAAACTGAGCCTTGAGATGACCAAAGGTGGCACCCTGATTTTAGTCTCATGAGAGCCCTAGAACCAGAGGGCCCAGCTTAGCAAATTCCTGATGTACAAAAACTGGAAATGATAAATTATGTTGTTCTTTTTTTTTTTTTTTTTAATTTTATTGTTGTTGTATTACATCCATCCCCTTTTTGCTCCCCTCTGTCCCCCCACCCACCCACCCATTCCCCCCAAAGTCAATCCCACCTGTTGTCCATGTCCATGGTTCCTTTATACTAGGTTCTTGTCTAAGCTGCTCCCCATCTTTGCCTCTACCTCTCCCTCCCCCCTACCCC